>CM053027.1:544638509-545240053 GCA_028564925.1 Lithobates sylvaticus | reverse complement strand
ATAACACCCTGAGGCAGAGGCATGATGGCACTTGTAGTTTTGCAACAGCTGGAGGTCCGCTAATAGCATATCCCTGGTCTAGATGCTTACAGTGGTTTAAATAACCCGAAGACTAATGGTATTAAGCCTGTCACATGTATCGTGAAAGATAAATAAATTATCTAAAAGCTGCTAGCGTTGAACACGTCGCATATATCATGCAAAGATAAATACATTAATTGAATACGCTGCGCTAAAAATTATATAGATTGTAGTGTATACTGAAACTATGTAAAATTGATAAAATTAATAAATGGATATGATATACACACAAAACCAATTTAAAGTGCCTAGTGCATAACTGAGTTTAAAACCATAAACATAAATAATATATAGAAAAATTGCTCCTCTGAAATACATATAGTGTCCAAATGTGTTGTGAATGAATGTGCTGAAAATAAACACTGGAGGGGATATGTGATTCATATCATAAGACAAAGTGCTCATGTGCAAATAAATCGCATCCAACTGCGTCTCTAGTAATGCGATAAAAGCTTGTGTAATTCAGGAACAATAAACAACACTGCAGGGGATATGTGATTCAGATCATAAGAGAAAGTGCTCATGTGCATATAAATCGCATCCAAATCGCATCCAACTGCGTCTCTCGTAATGTAATAAAGTTTGTGTAATTCAGGAACAATAAAAAGTGTGATCCAAGACGTGCTGGGGTGTCTTCACTCAGGCGCCCCCCCCTTAGGTAGTAAACGCCCACCTTGGAGTTATCAGGTGCGTCAGTGCACCAATCTATGATGAACATGTAGCAGATTATACCAGGGTGGTATCGGGATGATACGAGCATCCTCCTTGGTTTACAAGATGTCTTGTCGTGCCATCCTGACCCCTCCCCCAACTAGTGTCGATACAGGGATATCATATGTACTTCAGGGGGAAATCTCATTGTGACTGGAGAAAGGTTAGAAAAGATTAACAGAAAAGTCTGTTTTTCAACTTCCTTAACAGAACAAGCTGTCCAGAAAAATTTAGAGGGTTGACATAAACCATGTAATACTGTCAGGGGTGCTTAACATGGTCAGCTTTTGTTCATCTGGTTAAAAGCTTTATTGCAAAAAGAAAAATGCGGAACTAAACCCATCAATTTAACACTTAATAAAAAAAAATGTTACATTCCCGACACGTGCCACGTATGTAAATTCTATTCAAATTTACTAGTCCATCCAACACTACCCTCTCCAGACAGGTGGCCGGGGTGGGTCGTTATAAACAGGCAGTTGAGCTGAAGATTTACCACCCCCCCCCCCCCAGCACCTTGCATACCGTTAGAGAGGACTGTTCATAGGATGTGTGAGGCTGCTATGCTATGCAAACGCTTGGCTCACAGTTGTGGAGCATACGTTCCATTGAAAAATGCTGTATTCCACCATGAATCGCTTTTCAGAGAGTCAACAAGTGTGAACCTATCCTCAAAAATCCTACGTGTGGGATAATTCAGTGAGTAGAGCCATGGCCAAAAGTTTTGAGAAGGACACAAATATTAATTTTCACAAAGTCTGCTGCCTCAGTTTTTATGATGTCAATTTGCATATACTTAATGTGATCAGATGAATTGGAATTGCAAAGTCCCTCTTTGCCATGAAAATTGGCTTAAATAATTAAGGCTTTAGGGCGCCCAAGAAAGTCCAAAAAGCTCCAGGACCATATCCTACAGTTGATTCAGTTTCGGGGTCGAGGCACCACCAGTGCAGAGCTTGCTGATGATCGGCAGAAGGCAGGTGTGAGGGCACTTCTCTCCAGGAAAAACATCAGGGACAGACTGATATTCTGCAAAAGGTACAAGGATTGGAATGCTGAGGACTGGGGTAAAGTCATTTTCTCTGAGGAATTCCCTTTCAGATTGTTTCGGGGCATCCGGAAGAAAAGTTGACCTCAGCCCTTTGTTATGCCAACAGTAAAGCATTCTGAGACCATTCGTGAGTGGAGTTGCTTCTCAGCCAAGGGAGTGGGCTCACTCACAATTTTGCCTAAGAACACAGCCATTAAAGTGGTTGTAAACCCACATGGGAAAAAAAAAAAAAAGACCTGGAAGACAAAGGCATAATGAGCTAGTGTGCATAGCATACTAGCTCATTATGTAATACTCATCTGAGATCGATGCCCCCGATGCGGTGCCTGTACACAGCACCGGCCAGCGACATTTCTCCCTGGGTATCGCGGCTCCAGCGCTGTGATTGGCCGGAGCTGCGATGACGTCACTCCTGCGAATGCACACAGGAGCCACCGGTAATTGCACACTCACTGAAGCAAACAGCACGTACATGCCATTGCTTCAGTGCGCATGTGCCGATGACGTCACATGCAGATACAGGGGATATCTCCTAAACCGTGCAGGTTTAGGAGATATCCAGGGTACCTACAGGTAAGCCTTATTATAGGCGTAACTGTAGCAAAAAGTGGACTGTAAGGGTTTACAAACACTTTAATAAAGAATGGTACAAAAACATCCTCCGAGAGCAACTTCTCCCAACCCTCCAAGAACAGTTTAGTGATGAACAATGCCTTTTCCAGCATGATGCAGCACCTTGTCAAAAGGCAAATGTTATAACTAAGTGGGTTGGGGAACAAAACTTCAAAATTTGGGGTACACGGCCCAAGAAACTCCTCAGACCTTAATCCCATTGGGAACTTCTAGTCAATCCTCAAGAGGCTGGTAAACGAACCCCCCCCCCCCCCAAAAAAAATTCTGAAAAACTCCAAGCATTGATTGTGCAAGAATGGGCTGCTATCAGTCAGGATGTGGCCCATAAGTTAATTGGCAACATGCCAGGATGAATTGCAGAGGTCTTGAAAGAGAAGGGTCAACACTGCAAATATTGAGTCTGCATAAACGTAATGTAGTTGTCAATAAAAGTCTTTGACACTTATGAAATTCTTGTAATTATACTTCAGTATACCATAGTAACATCTGATGAAAAGATCTAAAATCACTGAAGCAGCAGACTTTCTGAAAATTTTGAATCTGTTTCCTTCTCAAAACTTTTTTGGCCACAAATGGGAGAGGGATGTGGGGACATTTGAGAGCGAGCAATGGGAGGAAGCACTTCAGGCAGTCCAACTGTGTTCAGTTAATGTCACCCAAACGACTGTGCCAACTTTATCTAGTGCTTAGAGTGCACTACACGCCTGACAGACTTTTCAGATTGGGGGTACGACAAGACGATAGTTGCCCTAGATGCGCGATGGATCATGGGGACCTGTTCCATCTGATGTGGAGATGTCCCAAGCTCCACTTATTCTGGACGGGGGTGGTAGCCACAGTTAACAGAGCATATCAACTCACTATACCAACTGACCCAAAGCCATGTATACTTGGGATCCTTGACAACGTCCCTATGACAGATATAGTCAGGCAGGCGGTTGCCAGAGCCTTGTTCCAGGCTCGCAAAATGATTCTCCGGCACTGGAAGGCGGCAGAGCCTCCAACGTTGGTGGAATGGATAACACAAATTAGAATGGAAAAATATGTCTTCCAACACAGGGGACGACTAGAAAAGTACGACAGACTATGGGCTCCTTGGTTGGACACACCAGGCCTAGCGCTGGTGGACCTGGTCATAGACAGATTGCTGTAATAATAGCAGACACCAGGGGGAAAGGGTGGGGGCTGGATGGTTATCTGATTTGGAATATTAATTATGGATAATTTAGCGTACATACGCTGTGACAGGCCTGGGTTACACAGAGACTTGTCTCGGCAATACAGGAGGATGGAAGAATGGGTTGTAATATTGTTGAAATGTTGCTGTGCCTTCCTGCAGGAATGTATGTACCCCTGTAAACTGCAATTGTGTTTGTGTCTGAGTCGAGAGCTGTAAATTGAGCTGTATGTTTAACTTTTTGTTCAATAAAAACCTTTTTGATTTAAAAAAAAAATAACTTTTGGCCACGGCTGTAAAGCTGGGACTTAGATGATCTTAAAATTGCCTTCCCTGTGCTTCCTTTGTAGAGAAATAAGGAAAAAAAAAGGCAGAGGCAGGATGGCGGTGGAGCGCGTTGACAAGCGGCAGTCAGAGTTTCATGAGTGGCGAAAACAAGTTAATAAGAGAAGAGTAAATTGGCACAAAGTGTTCGGTACAAATGGTAGTATCCACATGTGCTCATTAGAATCCACTTTCATGCTGTAAAAGGGGTTTGCAATACTAAAGCGTATATGGACATTATAACCGTAATAAGCCTTTAAGGAGCTCTGCGCTTTTTAAGTGGTTTTGAGAACAATATGCCACGGTGATTGACAAGACCTCTAATTTGTGTATGTAAACCGATTTTTCTTTGCTGCTGCTTCTACAAGGTGAAAATTATCCATTTTCATACAGCCAGAGATGAAAATGTTTTCTCCGTAATCATGAAAGCTGCTTGGGAAATTATCCTAGAAAAATGGGATAAATAACCAGCAGCAAGGATGACATTAAAATCCAATTTAAACAAAATCATTTAGAAAAGAACAAACATGGACAATGGTTGTGCTTCCATTTACTGTAATAATGAGAAGAGCTTTCTGCGTTATTAAGCCTCAGAGGAAAAATATAAGATATTAACCTTAGAATGGCTGCTCTATTGATAAATGTTTAGGTGGCGTTAGGGCACATGCAAGCTGAGATTCGGATGCGTTTACAGCTTATGGCTGGAGTTGTGCGAGTTTCTTTGATCCATCATAATGTGTGAATGCACCTGAATTCCGCATGTTTTATCTCAACTGTCACTGAAAAACATTCTCTAGCTGTAAGCACAGTTTTACGCCTCATCACCTATTTTCTTTTTTTTTTTTTCTTTATCATTATTTTTTTATCATAACAAAAATCTATAGAATTTGTATTTTCACATATATTTATGGTGGTATAAATGTTTATGACAGATATAACACCCCATTACAGTTTACTAAATCAGTATGTCAATGTCTGGTATAATCGTTCTGGTAATTCGCCATAGGGAAAGGAGAAGAGAAGCTACACTAAGACCCCTTTCACACTGGAGTGTTTTGCAGGCGCTATAGCATTAAAAATAGTGCCTGCAAACCGCCCTAAAACAGCTGCTCCATTCACTTCAGTGTGAAAGCCCAAGGGCTTTCACACTGGAGCGGTGCGCTGGCAGGGCGTCAGAAAAAGTCCTGCCAGCAGCTTCTTTGGAGCAGTGAACTCGCCGCTCCTCCCTCGCTGCGCCCCATTGAAATCAATGGGGCAGCGCTGCGACACCGCCGGTAAAACGCTGCTCCTTAGGCCCCTTTCACACTTATACGACTTGTCCCACTGGGACTGCAAAGTAGCATGACAAGTCGTTCCCCATGATTTCCAATGACAGCCATTTATATTAGTACAACTTGCACTGCACTACTTTGGTCTGATTTTGATTTCACTTACACATGCATTCCTTGAAATCACGGCAAAATCCCGCGACTTTGAAGTGTGAAAGGGGCCTTACTCTGCTAAAACCTGGAGAATTGCACATGGAAATATTGTTTAGAGCATGATATAATTGTCGAAATGGTACTGAAGTATGCTCAGATCTGCAAATAGCTCTCATTTTAGAGCCAATGTATTTTTTTATTTTTTTTTACAGGGCGCTATAGTAAATACCAGAATGAGCGCTGTGTTAAAGAGCATTTTTTTGGAGTGAATATCGGCGCTATTATAGTCCAATGCAAGTTTTAGCCATTGATTCTAATGGTACAATTGTAACTTCCCCAAATACATCCTTTTAATGTTGAGAAGAAATGTTTCTTTCGTTGAAATACATTTTCCTTCAACATTGTTTCTTCTACTTCAACTATTTTGTTTTTAAAGAGTGAGTTACCATTAAAAAAATAAATAAAAGTCAGCAGCTACAAATACTGCAGCTGCTGACTTAATAAATCGTACACTTACCTGTCCCAGGGTCCAGCGATGCAGGAGATCAAAGCCCCGCTCGTCCCCCCTTCCGCTCGGCGGCACTGGCATTGTAACGGTGGGCACCCGGCTGTGGCTTCACAGATGGGCACCCACTGCGCGCCGTGATTGGCCGCGCAGTCATCTGGGACCTGTCACGTGTCCCAGATGATTGACAGGATATTGTAATATATCTCTGAGTGGTCTTCTCCCCCGAGCCTTGTCTCCCACCGTCATCTTCTCCTGGTGCTTTCTCCCTTGCCACCATCTTCTGTTGCTGTCTTTTGTCGATCTGTCTCCCGCCACCGCCTATTTCTCCCACTGCTGCGTTCTTCCTCGCTGCCATCTTCTTCCGTTGTGTTGTCACCCGCTTTTCTTGTGATGTCAAAGAATGGCCACGCCCCATGGCTGTGTAAGAGACGCCAGACAGCGAGTGACAACACAACGGAGGAAGATGGCAGCGAGAAGGAACACAGAAAATGAATGAATAATTTGTATAGCGCTACAATGCGAACTGAATCGCCTCAAGGTTCTGAAGATGGCGGCAAGAGAGACAGCACCAGGCGAAGACGATGACGGAAGACACGGCTTGGGGGAGAAGACCACTCAGAGCTATTTTACAATAAAGGAATTTTTTTTTGGTGAATGGGTAGGGGTACAGTGTAACATAATTACGTCACACCTCACTTCTGGGTCAGCAACAAGAAGAGGAGAGCGGATGTCTTTCCGCTTTTCTCCCTCCCCTCTACCGAGGGGCACCCGCTATAGCGGTCCCGGCCCCACACATGGGCAAGCAGAGCCCAAGATACATAGCAGGGGAGAGCGCGTACGGGTTGTGCGGAGCATTCGGGCAGCAGCATGCAATTTCTTGTCGCCATGGTGACCTGGCACCTGGGGTTTGTTGAACCCTGGTATTAAAGCGGTTCTGCACACACTTTCTTTAATAAACCTCTTTGCCTTCCAAATCTGGCAAAGAGTACTAAATGGCCGTTTTTTTTTTTTTTTTCTACCTGCCTTGTAATTGCTGCCGGTCTTTCCTCTGTCTCTTCGGGGGTGGGCGGGGTCTGTGCAGGGATCCTCGTCATGCCGCACTGTCTCCTGGGATCTGGTTCATCCCAGGAGTCAGTGCGGACATCAGACCTCCGGCCGAAATCTCACGAGACTTACGGACCTCCGGCCCGAAATCTTACGTGATTTTAAGGACGTGAGGCATGCTGGTTCCCATAACAAAAGGGAACAAGGAAATTAATGCTTGTGGGTTTCAAATGCCCACAAGCAAAATGACATTGCTGCTGTTTTATATTTTAAAAGTGCAGATTTTTCAAAAATACGGACACGGATACCGGACGGACACCAAAAATTTGAGTTTATTGTAAGACTCAAAATTATTTTAACATGACAAGAAAAAAAGAGTGTGTGCAGAACCGCTTTAAGTAAGTTTGCTGAGGGTAGGTAGGGAAAGGAGAGGTAGACAAGACATGTTTAATGGTATTATATTAAAGCTAGCATCCTTTTTGATGTCCACGCTATTTGCTTACCCTTGCAGAGGAGCAATGAACTGGCCTAACAACTACCCCACAGCACAGCCATTACTAGCAAGGGAAGAACGTTCTTTTTCTCTGTAGTTTCACTTTCAGTTGCAGGTCTGTTTCTCGCTTTCACCCTGTGACTGAATAGCAAATGGAAAAGAAACTCATCTCTCCCTCTCTCCTACCAGCATGATGCCCAGTATTGAGCATAGACTGCAAGGGGCTGATGCCCAGTATTGAGCATAGACTGCAAGGGGCTGATGCCCAGTATTGTACATAGACTGCAAGGGGCTGATGCCCAGTGTTGTACATAGACTGCAAGGGGCTGATGCCCAGTATTGTACATAGACTGCAAGGGGCTGATGCCCAGTATTGTACATAGACTGCAAGGGGCTGATGCCCAGTATTGTACATAGACTGCAAGGGGCTAATGCCCAGTATTGTACATAGACTGCAAGGGGCTGATGCCCAGTATTGTACATAGACTGCAAGGGGCTGATGCCCAGTATTGTACATAGACTGCAAGGGGCTGATGCCCAGTATTGTACATAGACTGCAAGGGGCTGATGCCCATTGTTGAGCATAGACTGCAAGGGGCTGATGCCCAGTATTGTACATAGACTGCAAGGGGCTGATGCCCAGTATTGTACATAGACTGCAAGGGGCTGATGCCCATTGTTGTACATAGACTGCAAGGGGCTGATGCCGAGTATTGTACATAGACTGAAAGGGGCCGATACCCAGTATTGTACATAGACTGAAAGGGGCCGATGCCCAGTATTGTACATAGACTGAAAGGGGCCGATGCCCAGTATTGTACATAGACTGAAAGGGGCCGATGCCCAGTATTGTACATAGACTGAAAGGGGCTGATGCCCAGTATTGTACATAGACTGAAAGGGGCCGATGCCCAGTATTGTGCATAGACTGAAAGGGGCCGATGCCCAGTATTGTACATAGACTGAAAGGGGCCGATGCCCAGTATTGTACATAGACTGAAAGGGGCCGATGCCCAGTATTGTACATAGACTGAAAGGGGCTGATGCCCAGTATTGTACATAGACTGAAAGGGGCTGATGCCCAGTATTGTACATAGACTGAAAGGGGCTGATGCCCAGTATTGTACATAGACTGCAAGGGGCTGATGCCCAGTATTGTACATAGACTGAAAGGGGCTGATGCCCAGTATTGTACATAGACTGCAAGGAGCTGATGCCCAGTATTGTACATAGACTGAAAGGGGCTGATGCCCAGTATTGTACATAGACTGAAAGGGGCTGATGCCCAGTATTGTACATAGACTGCAAGGAGCTGATGCCCAGTATTGTACATAGACTGAAAGGGGCTGATGCCCAGTATTGTACATAGACTGAAAGGGGCTGATGCCCAGTATTGTACATAGACTGCTAATGCCCAGTGTTGAACATAGACTGCACGGGGCTGATGCTTAGTATTATACATAGACTGCAAGAGGCTGAGGCCAAGTCAAATACTTACACTGCTTGCATTAAAAATATATATTTAATGATGTATTATTGATTACAGGGCTGCATTCATTTGTCTCTTTTATATCTGCCTTGAGTTTAACTTTGAATGCTTTCTTTGCCATTATTTAATGCTTAGAGAGAACAGTGTATGCAGATGACTTTGCTTGGCAGTAAAATAACTTTTAGACTGGCAGGACTCTTGAGGCTCTATGTAGAGTTCTCAAAGTTCAACAAGACTAGGGAGGAAATAAAAAGTTTGAACTTGCAATTTTAATAGATTAGCCTGAAAATACTAAAGACACTGAAATAAGCTCCTATTTTTTGGATGTTACAAATTTTAAAGTCGATTTGTAAAGTCTTGTTTAAAAAATAAAAATAACAAACATTTATACTTACCTGCTCTGTGCAGTTGCTTTTGCACAGAGCAACCCGGTTCCTCCTCTTCGCGGATCTCTCTTTGCTGCTCCTGGCCCCTCCCTCCTATCGGGTAACCCCACAGTCAGCAGCTTCCTATGGGGGCACTGGGGTTGAGTTACAGCTCTGTGTGTCCATTCAGACACGACGCCCCGGTCCCACCCTCTTTCTCCCCTGATTGGCTATCTGACTTTGACAGTTACGGGAGCCGATGGAGCCGCTGCTGTGTCTCAGCCAATCAGCAGTGTCCCAGATGGCTTAGACATTTGTGGACATCGCTGGAGAGAGATGGGGCTCAGGTAAGTAATTGGGTGCTGGGGAGGCTGCTACACACACACACACACACACACACACACACACACACACACACACACACACGGTGTATCTTCATGCATAAAAAACCTTCTGCCTTTACAACTCCTTTAGACCCCTTTCACACTGGGGCCGCCCCTTGCTTTAGCGGTAAAGCCCCGCTTGTTTTGGCAGTGCTTTTCGACCGCTAGCGCAGCGCTTTTAACCCCCGCTAGCGGCCGAAGAAGGGGTTAAAAGTGCCCCTGTTGCTGCGCTTACGAAGCGCTTTTATTCATTTGAATGAGCAGGGCATTTTGGGAGCGCTGTATACACCGCTCCCAAACCACCTCAAAGATGCTGCTTACAGGACTTTTCCTAACGTCCTGCAAGTGCCACGCCCCACTGAAGTGAAAGAAAGTCGATTTTCAGGCACTATTTATAGCGCTAAAACTCCTGAAAACCGCCTCAGTGTTAAGCTTAAAGCGGAGTTCCATCCAAAATTGGAACTTCCGCTTTAAGGGAAGGTGACCTCCTGACATGCCACATTTGGCATGTCATTTTTTGGGGGGGGTTCCCACTTTCTCCCGGGGCACCGCGGTGCCGGAAGAAAGATCACCCCTCCATCTCGGTAATCATCTGGGACACGTCACAGGTCCCAGATGATTGCCCGGCCATTCACAGTGCGCGGCTCGCGCATGCCCGGCTCGCGCATGCCTGGCTGTGGAGCCAGAGCCGGGCACCCACAGTGACAATGCCGGCACCGCAGAGAGGATGGGGAGACTAGCGGGGCTTCGTCCCCCCACATCGCTGGACCCTGAGACAGGTAAGTGTCCGATTTATTAAGTCAGCAGCTGCAGTATTTGTAGCTGCTGACTTTTATTTATTTCTTTCTTTTAATTGGAACTCCACTTTAAGGTTTGAATAACCTACTTGTTTATGTATATATGTGTGTGTGTGTGTGTGTGTGTGTGTGTGTGTGTGTATATGTATATGTATGTGTATGTGTATATATATATATATATATATATATATATATATATATATATATATATATATATATATATATATATATATATATATATATATATATAATATAGGCTTGTTTTTTCTTTTTTTTGAGAGTTCTCAATGTTACATGAAAATCAGCATTACAGAAATACAAAAAATAAATGTGAAAATAACAAACCTCCTTTATTTCAAAAATTCAACACCACCTGCCGGACTTGCTTTTTTTTCTTGTTAGACGTGTACTTATTCAGTAGCGATGAAAAGCAGCTTGCAGATATCAGTCTAGTATTACAGCACCCTGGTTATATAAAAAAAAAATGCCAATTTAATTCCCCCTATTGCCTGAGGAAGGTGTTGAAAACAGAAATTGAGTTCTGACAGTTTTATGTTCCGTGGTTGCTGATGAGATCTTTACGATGTGCCTTTCCTGTAATATGCTTGTGATTTGTTGCTATATAAATTATAAATATTGTGAACAGTATGTGGTGTGACCCGACGTATTCTTAACATATTATCCATCAATAATTTTGGTGTTTTATTAAATCTTTTATTCTTAGAATACTGAGTAACAAAAAAAAATAACTTTTTTTCTTACAGCAAATGGGACCCTTTAATTAAAATTCACATGAATCAAGGGCACATTCCAGCTTTATCAACTCAACCCATTATCTAATTCATTTTCTTGAACACAAAACCAAAACGGCAGAGCACTCTCAGTACCATGAATCAAGGGGTAGCCACAGGAGCCAAAGCATATAGATACAGTGGACATGGATACAGTGGACACAGATACAGTGGACACAGACAAAAGGAAACTGCAGGGTGTAATAGATATTACTGTATGTGGAAACTTTACTGAACTTTACATAAGTTCATTTGGGCCAAGCTGGTCCAGACAAACTGTCCCTCACTAACATGTGAGGCGGCTGGATGTGTGATATTATTATTATTATTATTATTATTATTATTATTATTATACAGGATTTATATAGCGCCAGCAGTTTGCGCAGTGCTTTACAACATTAGGGGAGACAGTACAATTAAAAGGTGTGGGTAGGATAGGCTTCCCTGAAGAGGAGAGTTTTCAGGGATCGTCTAAAAGCTAAAAGAGTAGGAGATAGACGGACTGATTGGGGTAAGGAGTTCCATAGGCTTGGAGAGGCTCTGGAAAAGTCCTGGAGACGAGCATGGGAGGAAGTGATTAGAGAGCAGGAGGACTTAAGAAGAACGAAGAGAACGATTAGGTTGGTATTTTGAGACTAGGTCAGTGATGTAGCTGGGGGCAGACTTGTGGATTGCTTTGTAGGTGGTGGTTAGTATTTTAAATTTAATTAGTTGGGTGAGCGGAAGCCAGTGGAGGGATTGACAGAGGAGTAGCAGAGACAGAGCGGTTGGTAAGGTGGATAAGTCTGGCAGCAGCATTTATGACGGACTGAAGGGGGGTTAGAATATAAACTGTATATAGCTGAGGCTACAGACTGCATACTGCACTGTATTCCAGGTTCAAGCTGAGACATCCTGTCTCATACCCAGAACACAGTAGCGGCAATCAACCATTCATAGAAAGTAATGTATTCTAGCAATGAATACAAAGCTTCCTCTGATTGGCTGAGTCAGAGAGGAAGGCTGATGATGTCACAACCTCTGACTAGAATACATTGCTCATGGCTAGATTACATCCCTTTCTATGAATGGCTGAGCACTGCTCAGATAGACTCTATTGTGTTCTGGGTATGAGAGAGGAAGTTCTTGTCTCCAACCCGGAACACAGCGCGGTATACAGCTGAGGCTACAAACAGTTTACGCCACACATCCAGTGGCACATCAGTCTTTAACTGACAATGGCGCGGTCATGCAATGCTGTACCCAAACAAAATTTGCGTCCATTTTTTTCCACAAATGGAGCTTTCTTTTGGTGGTATTTGATCACCTCTGCGTTTTTTTTTTTTTTTTTTTTTTATAAACAAAGGAGAGACCATTTTGAAAACAAAAAATATATTTTTTTACTTTTTACACACACAAATCCCTGTGCTGGTTTTCGTGCACATAATTGCACGTGGCCGCCGGCGATTGCCAGGTGCATCGATTCCCCCGCCATGCAGTGGGTGCGTGCGCACGCCCTCTGGCGGCTCTTAAAGGTAACCACGTATGGGGTTTCACGCAGCGGTGCCATTGTGCCACAGTATATGTGCGTGAGCCGGTCGGGAACCGGTTAAAGCAATGCTAAAACCAAAAATGTTATATATTTCAGCTTCTCAGCACTTAGATGTGCTGGCTGCACTAGTTTTCTTTTTTTTTTAATTTTAGGATTAAAGCGGAGCAACACCTGAAAAAAAAAATGTAAAAGTCAGCAGCTACAAATACTGCAGCTGCTGACTTTTAATAAATGGACACTTACCTGTTCCAGGTTCCAGTGGTGTCGGCAGAAGATGACGAGCGATCGCTCGTCTCTCGCTGCCCCGCCGCCATCCTCTGTCAGGGAATCGGGAAGTGAAGACGCAAAGTCTTCACTGCCCGGTTCCCTATTGCGCATGCGCGAGACGCGCTGCGCGCCTCTATTGGTCCCCGCTGTGTCCTGGGAACTGTGTTTCCCAAGACACAACGGGGCATTCTCGGATAGGGGCGGGACAGCTCGGATAATGCGTCCCGGAAGTGGGTGCAGATACCTGTATTATACAGGTATCTGCACCCCCCCTCCCCCCTGAAAGGTGCCAATCGTGGCACCGGAGGGGGGGAGAAATCCGATAAGCGGAAGTTCCACTTTAGGGTGGAACTCCGCTTTAAGGCCTCATGCACACTGCAGCTGGTAAACAGACGTTTAGGAGCATCTGGGCACTTATTTTTCAGCAGCCCCTGACCTCTCCTCAATGTTATGAGAGGGAGAGGAAAGAGAGATTGTTCTTGCATTGTGGGCATTTGGAATGGTCTACTGATCTATAAAAAAAAAAAACACTTCTAATTGCAAACGCTCATGATTGCCGCTAAATGTAGCATGTAAAAGAGGCAAAACAATTGCTTTTAACCGTCGGTCACTAGCTGTCACGTTCCAGCGTTCAGAAGAGTTTTTCAAATGTTCTGTGTACATGAAGCCTTGTTTTCATTTTATTTCACCTGGTGATCCAGCCAGTAACACTCCTGTGGTGTCTCCATTCTGGACGAAGTAGTAAAGCAGACACCTTTGCACAGCAGATTTGTCAGTCTGGGAAGAGGGTAGTGTTAGGCTAGCAGATTTAGATGAACTTGACTGAGAAGTTGAAGCTGAGCTCCAGTTAACACTTTATAAACAGCTACAGCAAACCCGTTTTTTCCCTTTTTTGGGTTAAAGGTTTTACATAAATTAATAAAAGATGATCATTGTAAGCACCCCTGTCAGTAGTAAAGGGTTCTGTCTCGACCCTCTGCTGCATTGTCTGGACAGTTTGGTCTGTTAAATCTGAATTTTACCCATAACTTGTGTAGTGGCCATAACCCCTCAGGGCGGCCATGAATCTGCTGGGCTTACCAATTACCGCCTCCTTGTAGCTCGTCGTTCGTTGCCTAGGGGTTCCCAGGGTTAGTACCCAGGAACTTCAGAAGCTGACACGCAAAAGTCCTTTTTAAGGATTTTTATTTGCAGGGGTAACGTTCAACTATAACACAGTCTCTCAATTGGGAATAGAGGGCACGGGTGGATAAACTGCTGGATAAACCTCTAACTGTAGATTTAGCAACCAACAAGTGACTCGAAAGAATTGCAAAGTCTCTGCCACAGACTAGGTTGTAACTGAAGATAAATTAAGAACTTTTCCCCTGGTACCTGGATCTTTCAGCCAGCTTGGCGATACTGTAAGAAATGCGGATTCACTAGTGTCCATACAACTTCAGCTTCCAGGCTCTTACCGAGCAGCCAGCTTCTTGGCCCTCCTCCGAAGAGTCCTCCCCTGGTCACTTGTACGAGTTGCCGTGTCTCTCCAATGCCGAGAGCACACCGGGACACTTCAGAATCCTCCTTCAGTTACTGGGCCTCGAACTAGCCAGTTCCGAGGCTCGGGAACGGACGGATCCCCACCCCAGACCATGAGGACCTCTGGGGCTGGTCAGGGTGACTGGGATGGCAGACACTTCTGGGTCCGGGACCCCTCACAGGATTGGTCCAGACCGGAACCAGAAATCAAAAGAGCAAGCCGAACCATGGACATGTGACTTCAGCCTCTTAAATACCCCTTCCCAGACCACACAGCGGGGCCAGACGCGCCAACTGATTGGCTCCGAGAAAGATTGGTACCTAACACGTCCAACCAGGCTTGGTTCTCAGCCTGTCACAGGTGCCTCACTGCACCTATGACCAGGCAGAACTTCAGTACAGCCCAGCCAAACTGATGCCAAAGTAAAAGCCCTATAGAATTAACCCCCAGAACTCTGTTATAGTTCTGGAAAACTAAATTTGCATTATAGCGCACACTATAGAAAAGTGTCGGCGCTACACTTGATAAAAAATAATGTTCTTTAGCAAGGAACATGCATTCCACATTATTATTTATGCTACCAAAATTAGTGTATGCTGTATATTGCCTCCAGCATTGCTCCTGCTGTTAAACCATCAAATGGCTGGTGTCATAACTGATCCTATGTGCAGCGCCATGGCAGTTGCAGATCAAACAGAAGCAGCTTCTTTGGCTGTAAAGGACAGGAGGGTTTAATTCCACATTAAGGCTGTCAGCAGATCAGCCTCTACAAACTCTGTAGTGCCTAAAAATGCCTAAAATGGGAGAGCAACTAAACATGTGCAGAGCAGGGTGAGACAGTGTATTACTGGATTTTAAACAGTATAGGCACTTATTTTTAATGTTTTACATTACAGCTTTACCTGTAAAAGGGGCTAGCCTGAAGTGATCTAGCAGGACTTAATTTTCTGACTAAAGTTCTACTTTAAAGTGGATGTAAATCCTCCCATATACTCAGTGAAGTGAATATCCCTAGATGAGGGGTTGTCAACCCCCGAGCCGCAGGTGCAGGCGGCCAGCATGAGACACCTGGGCGGGCGTCATGCCAGAGCTGAGCGGCCAGCATAAGAGAGCAATGGATGGGTAGATGGAAGACTCTCACTGCCCGTCACTCTCTCTCACTGCCCGTCCTGCATCACCGCTCTCCTGCCTTCTTTCAGAACCCACCACTACTAAATGGACCACTGCTGCCACCAACGCAATGGTGGCAGGCAGCGTGGCAAGTGACATTCCGTATATGGTGGCAGGCAGCTTGGCAGGTGACGTGGCAAGTGACAATCCACATCTGGTGACGGGTGACGTGGCAAGTGACAATCTAATCCAAATAATGCGCTTCAATCACCCTGACACCACATCAAGCATGGGGCCTTGATTGAAGCGCTAACGCCAGCCATTGCCTGCGAAAAATAGTTTACCCCCTGCGTGACCCCCCCCCCCCCCCCCCGGTCCTTGGCACAATTTTCTTCAAAGCAACCGGTCCCCGGTGCCAAAAAGGTTGAAGACCACTGCCTTGAATGATACGCAGAAATGAAACCAATCTCTCTACATGAGTTTTACATGTTTATTTGCTGTCTACACGCTTTAGAAAGTGCAGATTATGTTACAATTTTTTTCCTCCCTCTTCCAGCAGTAGGTGTGGAGTCTGGGTTTACACTGTGTGTGTGAGAGCTGATTGGAGGAAAGGCACCCCCTCCTTCACATAGGCAGTGGAACGAGGAAACTTGCAGAGCTGCAGTCTGAATAGATGAGCTCTCTGCTAATCTATCTCTAAGCACCCTCCCCGGACACAGATTTTCAACTGCTTTTATCTTGTGTGTCGGAGAACTTGTCCAAAGTTATCATGCTGATAACAGAAGAACAGAGCAGCAGAAAGACACAGGACTTAGTGCTTTGGAGAGAGATAAGAAAAACACTACAGATATGTGTCCAGGTCCAGGTCGGATTTCATGAATGGGGTTTACAACCACTTGAAATATGACAGACTTACTAGCCGAGTCATCAGGGGAAAGAAAAGTCTTTAAAAGTAAAACAAATACAACCACCACATCTAAGAATTGGTGATTTTTGGGTTTAATTCCTCTTTTCCTTTTGTGTGCAACATTATCCAGAAACCAAAACGTGTCAAGTGTCTATCAAATCTTCTTCCCGGAGTGGTCATGTCAGATTTTAGTGATTGTCTGTCTGAGTTGTGCCCCTTTCACATGTACGGATCCGTATTCAGACATCCGATTGCTCAGCAGGGATCGATCCATTGAACCCTTACTGAGCCGGCGGATGACAAGTCCGTCTCTGCACACTGTGCAGAAACGGACCTATCAGATCTCCGCTCTCCTCTATTGGGGGGGGGGGGGGGGGGATCGGATGATTACAGACCGCCTGTCCAGTTTCATCCGATCCGCCAGACGGATGGAAAATAGGGTTTCCATTCGTCTGGATTTAGTGGATCGGATTGGGGCGGATCGGATGTCACCGCTGACATCCGTCGCTCCATAGAGATGTATGGAGCGACCGCTTAAGTCCGCCTGAAAAAACTGACAGGCAGATCTGAACGCACGTGTGAAAGGGCCCTTATACTAGATGTCCTACCCTTCTTCTTTTTTTTTTTTTTTTTTTTTTTAAGTTTTTCAAAAAGAAGTTTATTGAAAATATAAACAATACAACTGTATAAAGAGAACTATAGCCTCAAGCTGAGGTCGGTACATAAATTGTGAGGCAGTTACAAGGAAATATAAGGTCACTTGCAAACGTGTATAATACAAGTTAGAACATAGCACGATATGCTGGGGAATAGTGGACTTGGAGTATAGAGGACCTGGATGATAACAGATTCCGGGGGGCCTGTTACGGGACATTGGTCCAGAGCCTCCCTCCATTTGGACTAAGCACCCCAATTGGGATCCTGCTGTGCGTGGGGTGATCGGGCATAAGGTTCCAGGGAGGGCTCATTTAGGGGAGCTGGACTTGCCTGGCCCCTGGACTGTTTGCCCAACCCCTCGGGGGTCGGCAAGCAGCATTGAGTCTGTTCCCAACTACATTTTGAAAAATAGGGTGGACACCGGTGCCCACTCGGAGGTGTGACCTCTTAAACATACCAGGGTCGAGCTGAAAGCTAGGGATATCATCCCGCTGAGCTATTCAGATAGTGCCCTTGTCCTACCCTTTTTCAAACTTCATTAGCCTGTTCAATAATTTTTTTTTCATTAAAATAAATATTTTGGTTCGACAAGGAATGCCGAAAGCAAGGAAGATAGAACATTCGCCACCAAACAGAGGGCTTGTGTACGTAAGTGTTCCTGTCAAACGCTGGTTTCTTCATTTAAAAACGGCATAGGTCAAATGCATTTGTCTAAACACAAATGACTGCGTTCTGCTCTGACTGCAATGCAAATACTTCTCTGCTAGCCCATTCTCTGCTAGCCCATTCTCTGCTAGCCCATTCTCTGCTAGCCCATTCTCTGCTAGCCCATTCTCTGCTCAGCAAAATGCAACCCAAAGCAGGTCAAGTGCAGCCACAGCACTCTCTTCTACACTGTTCTACTGTGGTGAGTGGCAATTTGCTGATATGTTCGTTTCAAGCGCATGTCAACTGCAGGGAACAATGCTACAAGTGTAAAGGGAAATTGCTTACCTAAATATAATGGCTGTGTCTGTTCATGTTCACCGCCTGCATTTTTCCTCCATTCAGGCAGCCAAGGGGCAGTGTACAGACGGTCATTGACATAAACTGCTGTGCGCTGCTGCACTTGCATATACAGCGGTGCTATTTGTAAACACAAATACAGTCTATGGATAGATGCAAAAAATATAAAATATTTTTTGCTTATACTCGTTTTCTGTACTTGTGTTTATGATAGCAATGTCGTATACCGTATATACTCGAGTATAAGCCGAGTTTTTCAGCACATTTTTTTTTTTTTTGTGCTGAAATGCCCCCCTCGCCTTATACTGGAGTCAAGCACTTTTCTGCAGCAGAGAATGACATTTTCCGACCCGAATTTGGGACCCCCTATCTCAGGGTCACTTGGTGCTAGGAACCCCATCTTTGGATATGTTGTAGTGCTAGTTCCACTGGGTTTGCATACCATGTTCCTAGCACCAAGTGACCCCGAGATACGGGGCCCCACATTTTCCGACCCGAATTTGGGGCCCCGTATCTCGGGGTCACTTGGTGCTAGGAACATGGTATGCAAACCCAGTGGAACTAGCACTACAACATATCCAGATGGGGTTCCTAGCACCAAGTCACCCCGAGATATGGGGCCCCAAAGTCGGTCAACTGTGTCCATCTGCAGCAATGTAATTTTGGGACCCTTTGGGTCCAGAGAAACCAAATTTTGGGCATTTAGGAACCCTTAACTACCAAGTTTGAAGTTTGGGGGACCTATGGCTGCAAATGGACACAGTGAGGCTGAAAATGGGCATTGCTGACCCTCTTTTCCACTTACAGTAGCTGCGCATTTCTCACCCTAGGCTTATACTCGGGTCGGCTTATACTCGAGTATATATGGTACTTGAGTACTTTTAGCACACATCCATTCATATCAGTGACTAGCTGTACACTTCACCTGAGCTGCTTGGGCAGAGGAAATACTCCAGTAATAACGCTGAACGGGCTTAGCTGTTTTATATACAAGAGCCTTAAAAGGGTGAGAAGAAAACTGGGCAATATGATCATAGTGTAGCTGAAGTTAAACCATTTCTTAAGTTGGGTCAAAGCCGGCACACAGTGAACATTGAGGCCTGATTCACACTGGTGCGACTGAAGTATACAAATCAATGGTTCCCTATGAGAGCCATCTTAACTGGGCCGACACAAGTCGGTTCCACTTTGAAAAAGGTTCCTGCACTACTTTGGTATGACTTTGGTCCGTTTTTAGCCCATTGAATATCATTGAAGTCGGATCAAAGTCGCATCCTCATCCTAACCATCCGAATTGTGACATCCCACATGGTGATTACAGCAGCAGGAAAAGGAATTTATGTCACACTGGGATTGTTTTGATTGGTTAGAGGACAAGTCGGACTATCTCAAAGTTGGAGCAAAGTTGTATCCTGTTCATTCTAGTCGGATGGAGGTAGGACCGATATCGCAGGGCAAAGTCGGATCGACAGTCATACAACAGTTGTGTCGTAGCAGTGTGAACCTGGCCTTAGGCCAATTGTTGTGCAACTTGACACGTGTGAAGTCGCATGACAAGTCAAAATCCATGTATTTCAGTGGTCCCCGTTCTAATTGGTTCGACTTGAGTTGCAGCGACTCCAAAAAATTTTTTTGTACTACTTTTTTACGACTTCGGTGCGACTTGTTCTCACCAGTCACATGACATTGCATCAAAAATTGCATTGCAAAGTCGCACTGTATATCGTGGAACTTTGGGGTCGCAACAATGGAAACCTAGCCTTAGGCCTCTTTCACACTACTGCGACTTCAAAGTTGCGTGATTTTGCGGCCGCAATTTTGAAGCGCTTTTTCTGCAATTTCAGGGAATGCCTGTGTAACTCGCCTCAAAGTCGGACCAAAGTACCACAGGGAGTACTTTGATATGAACGGTACTCATTGGAAATATGGGGTACAACTTTGAGGTCCCAAATCGCACAAGTGTGAAAGGGGCCTTAGGTGGACTTTTTCGAAATAATCAAGTTTGGTTTGAGGAAATGATTGATAGGATCAACCTGCAAAGACACCCCTTCAGTACTTGTATGGGAATTTTGTTATAATTATTTAGTGCTGAAAAAGTATGACCCACAACCCAAAGTAGTCTTAATTCACTTTTTTTTTTTTTTAATAAAAAAAATACCACTTGCTTACCATCATTTTGTAAAAAGTCTCCTTAGTTACATAGTAACAAGGTTGTCAGAAGATTAGAACACACTGGTGAGATTTTCATGAAAGCAGTTATACATTTCTTTTTTACTAAAATCACAAACATATTATACTTACCTGTTCTGTGCAAGAGTTTTGTATAGAGCGGCTCCAAACCTTCTCCTTTTGGGTTTCCCCACCGACGATCTTGGTTCCTCCTCTTCCCTGTGTGACACAGATGCAGACTCGCTGAAGAGCTGGGCTTTATGCATCTAGAGACACGCACAGCATGGTAGAACCATAATGTGCAACCCCAAAAACACAAAATGCATAAATAAAACTAATTCAGGGATAAGCTGAACATATATAGTCCCAGATATCTTAATGTGGTAGTAAAGCCCGCTTTGTTATTTTCACCTACAGTTAAGCCTATAAAAAGGCTTACCTGTAGGTAAAATGAATATCTCCTAAACCTGCACCGTTTAGGAGATATTTACCCTGGATGCCGCCACTGGCGTCACCAGCGCATGCGCTCTGAAGGTCCCGCATACCTAGAGTAAGTATCAGTTCATGGAAGAAAAAGTCTTTATAGTTCTCAATGCAGGAGTGCCAGCAGAAAAAAGTCAAGACCACCCAAAGACCCAAGGTAGAAGGGCACGCCACCCATGTGTGACAAGGTCTGGAAATAAATGACCACTAGAGAATGGTCAAAACTCGCATCTGGTAAATATTAGAATCCACAGGTCCTCTGGTCACTAAGCCTCAAAGTGAATGTCATGGATCCCTATTCGTCTCACAAGAGTAGCGGTTCTCCGCCAAGTAAGTAGGTCTCACAGATCAGACATGGAAATAAAGCAAAGCATTCCCCATAGCGACGTTCCGTTGGCACCACTGTACATTTATTAAAACATATTGCACTTACAAATTTTCAATGAAAGGGAAGCGTGTACAGCATGCAGGAGAACTTCCGAATCTTTCTCCTGCATGCTCTACACACTTCCCTTTCATCTTAATTATGTAAGTGCAATATATTTTAATAAATGTACAGTGGTGCCAACAGAACGTCGCTATGGGGAATGCTTTGCTTTATTTTCCTGTCTGATCTGTCTAATATTTACCAGATGCGAGTTTTGCGCTTGAAATGCATTTTTTTTTGCATTCCAAAAAATGCCTCTAAACTCAAATGCTTATCAACAAATATAAACAACCCTGTGTACATGGACAGATACGATAACATAGAGGAGAGTTCAGGAGCAGCTGAAAAAAACTCCCAACTGCTCCTCAACATCCGTTTTACCAGCAGCAGTGTACATGAGGCCTAAATGTAAGGACTTCTTGCTGGTAGTTCGAATATTTAATATTTGCAAACAAAATGAAGGTTTCCTATTTAGAATAATAAACTGTTAGGTTAGTAAAACAGTGATATCAGAACCAATTCATACAGTTTGTAGTGTACATAGATTTGCAAAACAATGGGATAAAGGAATATTCCTAAACTTTGTGTTATCTCATGGTTACTGTGCCATTGTGTGAATGCATCAATGCAGTGCATGTTATCTCAGCTTGCAGAGCTTGAATTCATTGAATGATTTTATCAAAAACATAAATGTTACAGAATATACAGCCTCATGCTGAATAAACTAAATTATTGTTGTATCTTAAATGGAAAACTATCTTTCTACTCCAAAAGCATTTTAATAAAATAAATTTGATAAAGATGTGGTGAAGGTTATACTCCCTGTTGCTTTTATCAGAAGGGGAAGGGGTTGCAGGTGGAGGGGGCGGGGGACTAGGCAGTTGAGCAATGTTTTTTCTGCCCCTTTAACCCAAAATAGCGGTCAGAGGGGGTTGTACATGCACCGCAGCGGTAATGCTCCTGACTGCCCATTTTAAAATAACATTTTACACATGCTGCGGCAAAAGTTATACCTGTTTCATGGTAAGCAGGCAGTACTGCCGCAAAATGCGACCCAAGCGCATCCAAATGAAAGGGTCCTGCAGCACAACTACCCTGCAACTGTATGCAATGCACAAGGTTGGGGTGCAGTGGTGCAAGCTTTTTTTTTAGGGTTAAAACAGGCCCAAGGTGGCAATATTATTTCCTCCCAGTCACCTGTCAGCCATCCTCTGAAAAGCGATAAACCGCAAAGTTGAGGCAAGAGCTGCTACTAGTTAAAAAAATAAAAAAAAAGCCCTTCCTGTGAACCCAGGGCGGCAAGGTTCATTGACAGCCAACACATGCGCGTGGGCCACTCTTTTCAGCATTTCTGAAGAAAGGAGAGGACCAGGAGGACCTATGGCATCTATGAGCCAGACCTAGGATTGCTGGATTGACTTTCTTAAGGCTGCAGGTTTGGGCAGTGGGTGGAAGGGGTGGGGGGAACGGGAAGCCGGGAGGGGGGAGAGTTCTATGCTCGGAGTTGGGCTTGTACACTCGGTCTACCCCCTAGTCTGTCTTTAATAGGGCTAGACTAACACCTGACTGCGTATCTGTCTACACCCTCGTGGCTGGGCCTATCCCTGACTGCGTATATGTCTACACCATCATGGCTGGGCCTATCCCTGACTGCGTATATGTCTACACCATCATGACTGGGCATGTCCCTGACTGCGTATATGTCTACACCATCATGGCTGGGCCTATCCTTGACTGCGTATATGTCTACACCATCATGACTGGGCATGTCCCTGACTGCGTATATGTCTACACCATCATGACTGGGCATGTCCCTGACTGCGTATATGTCTACACCATCATGGCTGGGCATATCCCTGACTGCGTATATGTCTACACCCTCATGGCTGGGCCTATCCCTGACTGCGTATATGTCTACACCCTCATGGCTGGGCATATCCCTGACTGCGTATATGTCTACACCCTAATGGCTGGGCATATCCCTGACTGCGTATATGTCTACACCCTCATGGCTGGGCCTATCCCTGACTGCGTATATGTCTACACCCTCATGGCTGGGCCTATCCCTGACTGCGTATATGTCTACACCCTCATGGCTGGGCATATCCCTGACTGCGTATATGTCTACACCCTCATGGCTGGGCATATCCCGATGTGAATTTCTATATTCACCAGCAATTGAACAGACAGGCACATTGCTGCATTGTATCCTGAGTGCCTGTGACCTTGAGGGGGACTTGGGCTTTACAACAAAAGTGTTTTTTTACTAGAAAGACTGACATAGTAACAATCAGTAATGGGTACATTTGTAGCCCTTTTTGTAATTTATAGATGATATGTATTATACCATATAGATTATTATTCTGTTTAAACTTCCAGGCAAATTTTCTCCTGACTGGCGTCCTCCATTAATAGGTGGCATGCAATTTGGTTTCCTGCAGAGTTTGCACCTGAGGGTCATTCACATTCTGAATATCGTGTCCCTATTCTTTTTCCATTCTCTGCGTTTATTCTTTCACTGAATAGCTTTAAAGATTGCTGCATTTTGATGTATATCTTGACAATAACTTTCACCTGTTGAATGTATTTGAATAGCTTTTTCTGTTCTTGCTTTATTGTGCACTCATCCAAGGGAATGCCATTAAATCTAGCACAACAGAAAAAGAAAGTGGACTTCTTTTGTAGACAGGGCAGTACAAGGCATTCAGCTGAATGTTTGTACATACTAAAGATGTATGTCGACTGGCCTGGTCTTGTTAAAAAAAAAAAAAAAAAACTATATTATGGGAGGTTTTTTGGAAAGCCGAACACTGCAGAAAAGCTTCAGCATACAAATTGCAAGTTGCTGTTTAGTTATTCTTCTTTACTTGGGTGCATAGGTGTAGGTGTGTGCAGAATATTGCATTAGGATGTGCACCCCAAAGCTCAAACACACGTCTTTCTCTGCAGCCTCGGCTGCACGTGGCAGTGAATGAATGGGAAGTGCTCTGTGCTGATCAGCTTCCTCAACAGTTCACTATGCTTCAGTTATGAATGGATAAATGTTCATTTAGAAAAGGAAGGGGCTGGTAAATTACATATTTACGGGCCTCTTCCCCCAGTCTCCATCCTTCAACATCCCCAAATCAGCTGGGGGAGAGGATAGGAGGGAAGCCAGCAGCACTGCGCGGCGGGGAGGCCACCCTGGGGGGAAGCCCAGGCAGTAGGGGGAATCAGCAGAGCATGTAGTGATTAGGGTGTGCCCAGGCACACCTGGCACATCCTCTACACATGCCTATGTTTGGGTGTTATAATTTAAGCCGCATTACCTGCTTGCAGGGTTTGCCTACGTCAGCCTCAAAAATTCCACTCGCCTGCTCGCATTTTGCGAGTGGAATTTAGTGCAGGGCGAGTGAGGACCAGGGGTGGACCAGGTTGACTGTTTCCTGGCTGAAGCGAACAGCCAGGAAACTGTCAGCCGGAGAACACAGCAGAGCGGCAGTACCGAACTGCCCTGGTGCTGCTTTGAGCTCAGCTGAGGCTGCAGCGCTTTCCTCCTCCTCCTCCTCCTCCTCCTCCTTCTCCTCCTTTTCCTCCTCTTCCTCTTCTTCCTCTTCTTCCCAGCATTCACGGGCACAGTGAGACTGCACTGATGGGTACTGATATGCTTTATGTTAATATTTATTTTTGGAACTTAATTCTGCTTAAAACATTTAACAGTGTAATTTCATGAGATAATTTACAAGGGTGTGTTTAGGGGCGGGCTTAGGGGTGGGGCAGAGGAGGGGTTGGGTGGGGCAACTGTTGGCGAGTAACACTTAAGGCCTGGCTAGTGGCTCAGGACTTGAAATTCTGAGCCCTGGTCTAAGTTACGTATACATTTTTCTTGAGCTACTTAAAGTGTAAGTACAGGCAAAAGAAATTAAGTGGAGTATAAAGTACCTTTTAAAGTAGAATTCCAGGCTTATCCAAACTACTTTTAACCACTTCAGCTCCGGAAGATTTTACCCCCTTCATGACCAGGGAATTTTTTGCTATTTTATTAGATTTTTTTTTTTAGCACCGTGCTAATTTAACTGTTAATTGCGCAGTCATACAACACTGCACACAAGCACAATTTATATCTATCTCGGTACCCAAAGACTGCGAAGTTCACACAGCACACAAAAAAATTGATAAGTGACAGTATAGAAAATATGAGCTCATATCAGTTTGCACATGTTCCCCAAAATAATCAATGACCACTAGGGACAGCCGTGCAGGTTCCAGATGGTAATACAATATTTAGTTGTCCCTCTACGTCTTTATCCCATTACTGCCACCTTGTGGTAGATTTGGCCACCTCCCTGGGGAACAGCGCAGCACCACCCCCACTTCTAAATATTCAGTTGTCCCTCTACATGTTTCGAGACCTCAGTTGCTTCCTCAGGAGGAGAGATGGGCAAAAAATCTGTCTAAAATAGAATATAGAAGAATAGTTGTACAATATAAACCGAAAATTTAATTAAACTGATAACACTAGGCAATGGAGGCGGTCGCAAAATTGCTTTTCAACAGAACTTGGAGGCAGTGCCTCAAAGCAGATACCTGGTCGGAGCGCCAACAACCTCATAGGGGGGTGGGGGGAGAGAGAAACTGAGAAAATTGGACAGGGGGAAGGAAAGAAAAGAGGGGAATGGAAATATGAGTGTAATGAGGGGGGGGGGGGTAAGGGGGAGGGGAAATAAGGGAAAGGGAAGCAATAAAGTAGGGAGAAGGGGAGATGAGGGTGAAGGAAATAAAGGAAAAATTGAAAAGGGGAGGGGAATTGGGATGAGGAAGAAGTTGGAGCGTTCTCCTCATTTCCTCTCTGGTAAACTTTTCAACAGTAACACACACAGAAATACAAATGTATTAGATTAGGGGAAAGCTATTATCTGCTGCCTAGCATTCTTGGTGACACACAGGCGGCTCCTTGGTATTCAGGGCCATTTCTAATTGCATACATTTCTGCTAAACACTGTATGCATGTAAGCATTGGCACAAACTTCTACTTGTGTGCAGCATTCATTTTGGTCCATACTTCAGATTACAGAACTATGCACAGTAGCGTGCGTTGGCCCATAATATATATACAGCTTAAATCTGTGAAACAATGTACGCATTATGGATCTGGGCCCTAAACCTCACCTCTTGTTCTGGTGAGAACTGTAAAATTTAGAATTTCCCATTCCTTTCTCTCTTGGTTGCTGACCATGGCCACCAAGATGAATAGGTAATCTCCCCATTGGAATGATGGGGGAGGGCTGCTGTACATACGCTTAATGCCCATTTTAACCACTTAAGGACCGAAAGATTTGCCCCCTTAAAGCGGAGTTCCACCCAAAAGTGGAACTTCCGCTCATCTGATTCCCCCCCTCCCCCTCCGGTGTCACATTTGGCACCTTTCAGGGGGGAGGGGGTGCAGATACCACTTCACTTCCTGATTCCCTCACTGAGAATGGCGGCGGCAGCAGCCGAGAGTCGAGCGATTGATCGGCCTCGGCTGCCGACATCGCTGGACTCCAGAAAAGGTAAGTGTCCATTTATTAAAAGTCAGCAGCTGCAGTATTTGTAACTGCTGGTTTTTAATATTTTTTTTTTTTTAGGTGCAATCCCTCTTTAACCACTTCAGCCCCGGACCATTTGGCAGCCAAAGGACCAGAGGTCTTTTTTCAATTTCGCACTGCACTACTTTAACTGGTAATTGCGCGGTCATGCAATTTTGTAACCAAACGAAATTTGCGTCCTTTTCTTCCCACAAATAGAGCTTTCTTTTGATGGTATTTGATTGCCTCTGTGATTTTTATTTTTTTTGCGATATAAACGGAAAAAAGAGCGAAAATTTTGAAAAAAAAAGAGATTTTCTACTTTTTGTTATAAAAAAAATCTAATAAACTCAATTTTAGTCAAACATTTGGGCCAAAATGTATTCAGCCACATGTCTTTAGTAAAAAAAATGCCAATAAGCGTATATTTATTGGTTTGCGCAAAAGTTATAGCGTCTACAAACTAGAGTACATTTTCTGGAATTTACACCGCTTTTAATTTATGACTGCCTATTTCATTTCTTGAGGTGCTAAAATGGCAGAGAAGTACAAAACCCCCCCAAATGACCCCATTTTGGAAAGTAGACACCCCAAGCTATTTGCTGAGAGGCATGTTGAGCCCATTGAATATTTTTTTTTTTAGTCCCAAGTGATTGAATAAAGACAAAAATAAAAAAGATTTTTTTTTTTTTCAAAAAGTTGTCACTAAATGATATATTGCTCACACATGCCATGGTTATATGTGGAATTGCACCCCAAAATACATTTTGCTGCTTCTCCTGAGTATGGGGATACCACATGTGTGGGACTTTTTGGGAGCCTAGCCGCGTACGGGGCCCCGAAACCCAAGCACCGCCTTCAGGATTTCTAAGGGTGCAAATTTTTGATTTCACTCCTCACTACCTATCACCGTTTCGAAGGCCATAAAATGCCAAAATAGCACAAAACCCCCCCAAATGACCCCATTTTGGAAAGTAGACACCCCAAGCTATTTGTTGAGAGGCATGGTGAGTATTTTACAGCTCTCATTTGTTTTTGAAAATGAAGAAAGTAAAGAAAAAAAAATTTTTTTTTTCTTTTTTTCAATTTTCAAAACTTTGTGACAAAAAGCGAGATCTGCAAAATACTCACCATACCTCTCAGCAAATAGCTTGGGGTGTCTACTTTCCAAAATGGGGTCATTTTGGGGGGTTTTATGCCATCTGGGCATTCCATGGCCTCCGAAACTGTGATTGGCAGTGAGAAGTGAAATAAAAAAATTACACCCTTAGAAAGCCTGAAGGCGGTGATTGGTTTTTGGGGTTCCGTACGCAGCTAGGCTCCCAAAAAGTCCCACACATGTGGTATCCCCGTACTCAGGAGAAGCAACAGAATGTATTTTGGGGTGTATTTCCACATATGCCCATGACATGTTTGAGCAATATATCATTTAGTGACAACTTTTTGTAAAAAAAATATATATTTTTTTTTTTTTTCATTATTCAATCTCTTGGGACAAAAAAAAAAAATATTTAATGGGCTCAACATTGCTCTCATCAAATAGCTTGGGGTGTCTACTTTCCAAAATGGGGTCATTTGGGGGGGGTTTGAACTGTCCTGGCATTTTATGCACAACATTTAGAAGCCTATGTCACACGTCACCCACTCTTCTAACCACTTGTAGACAAAGCCCTTTCTAACACTTTTTGTTTACATGAAAACATATTTTTTTTTTGCAAGAAAATTACGTTGAACCCCCAAACACTATATATAATGTTAAAGCAAAGGCCTACAGATTAAAATGGTGGGTGTTGCATTTTTTTTTTTTCCACACAGTATTTGCGCAGCGATTTTTCAAACGCATTTTTTGTGGAAAAAATACACTTTTTTTTATTTTAATGCACTAAAACACACTATATTGCTCAAATTTTTGATGAAATAAAAAATATGATCTTAGGCCGAGTACATGGATACCAAACACGACATGCTTTAAAATTGCGCACAAACACGCAGTGGCGACAAACTACATACATTTTTAAAAGCCTTTAAAAGCCTTTACATGATACCACATTAGATTCACGGAGGAGGTCTACTGCTAAAATTACTGCCCTCGATCTGACCTTCGCGGTGATACCTCACATGCATGGTGCAATTGCTGTTTACATATGACGCCAGACCAACGCTTGTGTACGCCTTTGCGCAAGAGAAGGGAGGGCAGGGGTGCTTTTTTTTTTTTTTTTTTTTGTTTTTTTTTTTATTTATTTAGCTTTTTTATTTTATTTTTAAACTGTTCCTTCCATTTTTTTTCTTTGTTATGATTTTTATTGTTATCTCAGGGAATGTAAATACCCCCTATGATAGCAATAGGCAGTGACAGGTACTCTTTTTTTGAAAAAATTGGGGTCTATTAGACCCTAGATCTTTCCTCTGCCCTCAAAGCATCTGACCACACCAAGATTGGTGTGATAAAATGCTTTCCCAATTTCCCAATGGCGCGGTTTATATCCGGGAGGGGGGACATTCCCTCCCACTGCTTGTAAAAGCAGTCTAGAGGCTAATTACCCGCTAGAATTGCTTTTACATGAAAGCCGATCACTGGCTGAAAAGAATGATACCAAGATGATACCTAAACCTGCAGGCATCATTCTGGTATAACCATTCAAAGTCCAGCAACATACTGGACATATATTGTAATCTTTTTTTTTTCATGCAGCCTCTTGGCTGAACGAAAAAAAAGAGATTGATTGGTGGGTATGCCCACCATTAGAATACCTCCCTTCATCCACCCACTTCTAATGATGGGCATACATGCACCATTTATATATGCCGATGCATGGGGGCATCCTCCCGCAAAAGTTATGCCGTGTACACACGGTCGGAATTTCGACCGTATGTACGTGGCATTAGGAGCCAATCGCTCCTCCCCCCCCCTGCTGCCCCCATGCTTCGGCATATATGCTCTTTTTTTTAACTGTGGTGGTGAAATCACCTCCTACAGCGTTGGAGTCGCGGCTTTATGTATCGTGGGAGCAAACGCTGTTGCTGTCAAGATAAATAAATCCGCGTTGCAACTGAATGGCGCACCTGAAAACAAAAAAAATGCTTAACACTAAAACACAGTAAACAAAATTACATACCTGAAAAGCAAGCATGATAAAACATGATAAAACATAATAAAACATTGCAGAATAGAATGGAGTAAAAAAAAGAGCAACAATAGAGAGAGAATAGAGTGAGAGAGAGAACAATAAAACGACAACTATTTTTATTTTTTTTATTTTTCTGAGATTCACAGGTAAAAAAGCTCCTGACTGAAGCGACTGAATCAAAACGCTACCACAAAAAAAATGTTAGCGATCGCAGGGATCAGGCCTGACTCTGCGAACGCTGCAGTTATGTGTGCTTAGTGTTTTGTAAGTGACAGTGATCGATCGATACTGCACTTGGGTGGGCTGGGCTGGGCGGAGAGGGAAAACGCAGGTGCTAGCAGGTATCTGGGCTGATCCCGCTAACAATGCGTTTTTTTTTGGAACCCTAAACTGCTGGGACGCTAGTATAGATCTGATCAGATCAGATATTGATCTGTTCAGATACTGTGCCACTAAGGGAGGTGTATGCTTTGTGCGTGGGTGTTTGCGGTACTGGCACTAACCTGGGGCGACGCAGACCTTATTTGACCCTAAAACCTAATTGATATCACCCGCCGGGCGATCAGGGGGTTAAACCGTTATTGGGTAATAAATGGCGGGTGCCCTGACAGTATAAAAAATAAAGCTAACTAACCAGCGTCACCCGTAACAGTAATACAAAAAAAAACTGGTTACCTAGCGACACTAATGCAGCGATCAGAAAAACGATCGCTTAGTGACACTGGCAAAAGGGGGTGAAAGGGTTAACTAGGGGCAATCAGGGGGTTAAAACCTTTATTAGGTAATATATGGGGGTACCTGACGCTATATAAAAACCTGACGGGGAACCTAAATAACGAAATAACTAACTGGCTAACCAGCGTCACCAGTGACAGTTATACAGTGATCACTGGTGAAAGGGTTAACTCTAGGGGCAATCAGGGGGTTAAAACCTTTATTTAGGTTGTAATATGGGGGTACCTGACCTATAAACCTATTTATGAACCTATATAAACATGGCGGTTACCTAAAAAAAAAAAAAATGGTTACCTAGCGACACTAATGCAGCGATCAGAAAAACGATCGCTTAGTGACACTGGCAAAAGGGGGTGAAAGGGTTAACTAGGGGCAATCAGGGGGTTAAAACCTTTATTAGGTAATATATGGGGGTACCTGACGCTATATAAAAACCTGACGGGGAACCTAAATAACGAAATAACTAACTGGCTAACCAGCGTCACCAGTGACAGTTATACAGTGATCACTGGTGAAAGGGTTAACTCTAGGGGCAATCAAGGGGTTAAAACCTTTATTTAGGTTGTAATATGGGGGTACCTGACCTATAAACCTATTTATGAACCTATATAAACATGGCGGTTACCTAAAAAAAAAAAATGGTTACCTAGCGACAGCAGTGACACTAATACAGCGATCAGAAAAACGATCGCTTAGTGACACTGGCAAAAGGGGGGTGAAAGGGTTACCTGGGGGGCAATCAAGGGGTTAAACCTTTATTAGGGGGGGGTAGGGGGCTACCTTGGACCTAAAACTAACTGCACTGACAGTTATTACAGTCACACTGACACTAAATGCAGTGATCAGTAAAAAAATGATCACTGCAATTAGTGACACTGTGACGGGGGGGGGAGGGGGGTGATCTGGGGGGTGATCTGGGGGTGACAGGGGGGTGTTTTGTGTGCCTATGTGTACTGGTGTCAGTGTACTGTTGGTGCACTAACCTTTAGACGTTCACAGCTCGGCGTTCCGGTCACATAGACCGGCGCACCGAGCGTGACATCACTTCCTCTGCCTGTGTTTTGATTGACACAGACAGAGGAAGCATCTGATTGGCCAGGAGCGATCGCGAGGGGGTGGCCAGAAACCACTGGCCGTCCCCTCATCCCGGATCGCTCCTGAAGCGATCCCGACCGTCCCCGCCGGCCGGGGGGGGTCCGATCGGACCCCCCACCCGCCGGAAGAATGGCACGTACAGGTACGTGGTTCTGCCTGTACGTGCCATTCTGCCGACGTATATATACAGGGGGCGGTCGGCAAGTGGTTAATGACCAGACCATTTTTTGCGATACGGCACTGCGCCACTTTAACTGCCAATTGCGCGGTTGTAGGATACTGTACCCAAACAAAAATGTATGTCCTTTTTCTTTCCCCCAGAAATGGAGCTTTCATTTGGTGGTGGTATTTGATCACCTCTGCGGTTTTAATTTTTTTGCGCTATAACCAAAAAAGGAGCGACAATTTAAAAAAAAAAAAAAAAAACACAATTTTTTACTTTTTGGTATAATAAATATCCCCCTCCAAAAAAGTAAAAAATTAATTTTTCCTAAGTTTAGGCCACTATGTATTTTGCTACATATTTTGGGTAAAAATTGCAAAAAGTGTATATTGGTTTGCGTAAAAGTTATAGCGTCTACAAACTATGGGATAGATTTATGGCATTTTTATTATTATTATTATTATTATTATTATTATTATTAATAATATTTTTTTTTTTTTTTTTACTAGTAATGGCGGTGATCTGGTTTTTTTTTTTTTTTTTTTGCGGGACCGTGACATTGCGGCGGACCGATCGGACACTTTTGACACTTTTTTGGGACCAGTGACATTTTATACAGCGATCAGAGCTAAAAATAGCTGTATAAATGTCAGTGGCAGGGAAGCGGTCAACATTAGGGGGCAACATTAGGGGGCAATCAAGGGGCTAAGCATGTTCCCTGGGAGGTGTTGCTAACAGTATGGGGACCGGGCTGACTGGAGGAGGAGCGAGATCGCTGTTCCTAATCACTAGGAACAGACGATCTCTCTCTTCTCCCCTGACAAAACAGGGATCTGTTTGTTTACACTGACAGATCCCCGTTCTGCCTGTTTCTGCAGCGATCACGGGTGGCCAGCGGACTTCGAGTCTGTAATACCCCCTGATTTGCTTCCCCGCTTGCGAATGGGCGCTCCTACAAATTGCTGTGTACACACCAACTGCGGCAGGGGCTTCATAACTAATTAATAACTTTTCTTCAAGCTTTCCAAGTTAATCTTGGTATATTTTTTAACAAAGCTGAGGTTTTCTTTTCAAGAAAATGGTTAAATGCATATTGCTAGAGCTCTTCCTTCATTTTAAAGTCTAACTAACGGAATTATATATATATATATATATATATATATATATATATATATATATATATATATATATATATATATATATAATATAAAAAGTGGAATAAATAAAACGTAAAAAATATATATAAAAGGTAAATATAATGTCCAAAATATAAATGAATACATGTCCAAAGTGTGACAATGGCCAAGAAAGGTTGGTTTATAACCATAAGCAACAACCACAGTCCATAAGTGAAAATCTGTGCAGATGCAACAATGGGAGAAAGTGACTGTTCAGTGCTCCCCTCCTTCGTCCACTTCCCCCTCTTGTGTTTGCACTCACCAGAGCGCCTCACCCCTGCTGGGGTAACAGGCGTAAAAACTCCTTATCCAAAAGATGGTGTCCCTCTTATCAGGATATCCCTGGGATCCGGATGGTTATAAGCCATCAGTAGCTGTTCCTCTCACAGAAGAAGTAAATCCGCAGCTGGCACTTGACGGTGATCAGATTCCGGAGCGTGTTCCTGTAGGGAAATGCCTAGGAGTCCTGTATATGTTGGCAGCTTTTCTCTCATCTCTGAGAACTTGTCAGAATTTATCAGGCTGAGAGGAATGGAGCAACAGAAAGACACATGACTCAAGGCTTTGGAGAGAGATAAGTAAACACATATTCACAAGGGAAACGGGGGGGGGGGGGGGGCTTCAGTAACCAAAACTGCAATGTTTTTATCCTCATGACGCGTCACAGGAAGCACCCTCATGGCTAACAGAGGACAGAATTAGAAATAGACTTCAAAAACTTAACATTAAAAAGTCACCGGGACCAGATGGATTGCACCCGAGGGTCCTTAAGGAACTCATTCAAGTAATTGCCAGATCATTGTTCATAATTTTTACGAACATGCTATTGACTGGAATGGTACCACCTGATTGGAGAAAAGCCAATATAGCACCAATATTTAAAAGGCCAAGATACATCCCTGGGAATTACAGACCAGTTAGCCTAACATCAATAGTATGCAAGGTCTTGGAGGGGATGATAAGGGACTATATACAAGATTTTAGTAATAAAAAGTGTATCATTAGCAGTAATCAGCATGGATTCATGAAGAATCGTTCTTGCCAAACCAATCTATTAACCTTTTATGAGGATGTGAGCTGCCATCTAGATCAAGGAAGGCTCGTAGCCGTGGTGTATCTGGATTTTGCAAAAGCTTTTGATACAATTCCCCAGAAATGTTTACTGTACAAAGTAAAATCCATTGGCATGGACCATAGGGCAAGTACATGGTTTGAAACGTGTCTACAAGGGCGAGTTCAGAGGGTAGTGGTAAATGGGGAGTACTCGGAATGGTCCAGGGTGGAAAGTGGGGTCCCCCAGGGTTCTGTGCTGGGACCAATCCTGTTTAATTTATTCATAAATGACCTGGAGGATGGGGTAAACAGTTCAATCTCTGTATTTGCGGATGATACTAAGCTAAGCAGGGCAATAACTTATCCGCAGGATGTGGAAACCTTGCAAGAAGATCTGAACAAATTAATGGGGTGGGCAACTACATGGCAAATAAGGTTTAATGTAGAAAAGTGTAAAATAATGCTTTTGGGTGGCAAAAATATTAATGCAATCTATACACTGTGGGGAGAACCTCTGGGGGAATCTAGAAAGGAAAAGGACCTGGGGGTCCTAGTAGATGATAGGCTCAGCAATGGCATGCGATGCCAAGCTGCTGCAAACAAAGCAAACAGAATGTTGGCATGCATTAAAAAGGAGACAACAAAACTAATAAAGGGTCTGGAGGATATTAGTTATGAGGAAAGGTTACGAGCACTGAACTTATTCCCTCTGGAGAAGAGACGCTTGAGAGGGGATATGATTTCAATATACAAATACCATACTGGTGACCCCACAATAGGGATAAAACTTTTCAGTGAAAGGGAATTTAACCACTTGACATCCGCGCTATGGCCGAATGACGGCCACAGCACAGATCTCAATTCCCGGGAGGCCATCATATGATGGTCTCCCCTGTGCACGCTCCCTGCGCGCGCTGTGATCACCGAGTCACTGAGACTCAGGTGATCAGCGATCAGAGTAAGGGGCGGGTCTCGGCCCCTTACCATGTGATCAGCTGTCAGCCAATGACAGCTGATCACATGATGAAAACAAAAGCTCAGTGATCGGTTTTTTTTCTCCTCACGCTAACAGCGGAGGAGAAAAAAAAAAAAAAAGCCGATCACCAGCTCAACTAAAAAGGGACATCGGTCCTGAAAAGTCATAGGCAATTATGCCTCATGTATGCCACCTGTAAATGCCCACAAGTGCCACCTGTCAATGCCCACCAGTGCCGCCAATCAGTGCCACCTAAAAGTGCTGCCTATCACTGCCACCCATCAGTGCCCATCACTGCCACCTATCGGTGCCCATCACTGCCGCCTCATCAGCGTACATCAATGATGGACAAAAAATTAAAATTGCAGAGGTGATCAAATGCCACCAAAAAAAAAGCTCTATTTGGGGGGGAAAAATTATAAAAATTTAATTTGGGTACAGTGTTGTATGACCGCGCAATTGTCATTCAAAGTGCGTCTGGATAGGAGGGGGGTTTAAGTGCCCAGTAAGCAAGTGGTTAATAAGACATGTGGCCATTCACTAAAATCAGAAGAAAAGCGGTTTAACATTAAACTGTATAGAGGGTTCGGATAAGAGCTGTTAGGATGTGGGATTCCCTTCCACAGGCAGTGGTTTTAGCGGGGAGAATCGATAATTAAGAAAAAATACAGTATTAGATAAGCACCTTAACTACCCCAGGGATATACAATGTAATACTGACATATAATCACACACACACATAGGTTGGACTTGATGGTCTTTTTTCAACCTCACCTACTTTGTAACACCACAGATGGATGTGCCTAGGTCAAATTTCATGAATCAAGTTTACATCCACTTTAAAGTAAAACTCAAGAACTTACTAAAACAGTGAAAATTTAAATTTTCTGTAACAGTGTTTCAAATGCTGCATTTCTTTATAATACAATACATTTTTGTTTTAAATATTTAGTAGAAGAAGACAGCAGTGATTATAGGACTGAGGTAGATAAAGCATTTTGTGTTTCTTTTGGAAATCAAACTGAACAAAATACGCAGAATTAAAATGTGAAAATCAATCTCCTGCGCTGTAGTTGAAATGCCTTCTCCTTTATGTTAATATTTGGAGTTTACGGTTACGGGATGAGAAATGGCGCTCCGAAGGAATCTGCAAGGTTATTGCATTCAGGCAAATAATCCTAAGTGATATGCCATTCATTTTATTTGAACACTAAAAAGCTGCGCTATTGATAAAACTGAACTTCTAATAGACTGTGCTAGCCATAAAAACACTGGGGATTAGTGAGGTGATATCAAATTGTGGAATGACTACATAAAAAAGAATTTTATAAGGTTACTTTGCCTGAAATGCTGTGATTTTCAATTTTTTTTATTTTATTTTTTTGTAAAGGAGTTTTGAGCCATTATTCTGACGTTTACAAATACGCAGGGTCAGAATAAAGACTAGCGCGTTTTTTGATGCATTTTGCATTTTGCAGAAATGCAGGGAAATTTTTTAACATGGGTTCCTATGGAACATGTTCACATCAATGCATTTTTGTGCCTCTGCGTTTTTGGAAAGGGAATGCAGCGTTTTGCATGTAATAGAAGTCAATGGACCCGCATCCAAAACGCAAGTACCGCGTTTTACAGCGATTTTGCCGCGATTTGTGTTTTGCGTTTTTTTTTACATTTTTTGTTTTTACACTGTATATAGCTGGTTGCTAAGCAACCACAGTGTAAAAAAAAAAAATACAAAAACGCAAAACTAGGCAAGATCGCGGTAAAAACGTGTGTCCAAAAACGCGGCAAGCACCGCAAAAAGCACTGCAAAAACGCTCAAAAGCAAAATGCATAGATGTTAATCGAGCCTTAAGGAACGGCGTCTAGCAAAAATGTATGCTATGGAATGCTGTGCAGCCGAGAAAATTAAGTTCAATGCTTCCGAACATGCGTTGAATTTTTTCCGAGCATGCGTAGGAATTTTGCGCATTGTGGTGGGAGTGTCATGGTCTGGGGCTGCATGAGTGCTGCTGGCACTGGGGAGCTACAGTTCATTGAGGCAACCATGAATGCCAACATGTACGGTGACATACTGAAGCAGAGTGTGATTCCCCGCAGGGGCCACAGGGCAGTTTTCCAACATAACGACCCCAAAGAAGACCACCAATGCCTTGCTAAAGAAGCTGAGGGTAAAGGTGATGGACTGGCCAAGCATGTCTCCAGACCTAAACCCTATTGAGCATCTGTGGAGCATCTTCAAATGGAAGGGGGAGGAGCGCAAGGTCTTTAACTACCACTAGCTCCGTGATGTCGTCATGGAGGAGTGGAAGAGGACTCCAGTGGAAACCTGTGAAGCTCTAGTGAACTCCATGCCCAAGCGGGTTAAGGCAGCGCTGGAAAATAATGGTGGCCACACAAAATATTGACACTTTGGGCCAAATTTGGACATTTTCACTTCCACCCTTCATGTCCGACTCCTAGTAATATATATTATTACTTTCACTGTTTTACAGTATAAATGAACCCATTTATAGTAGCGATTATCTGTTCTTTTTGTACTATAAAGGGCTATTTTTTTGTTTTTTTTTAACCCTGTTATGACAGGTGATGCAAACAAAAGCACGTTGCTGCTGCTTTTTGCAGAAACGCACTATAGTTCATTTAACATGGTTTCCTAAGGGGCACGTTCACATCTATGCTTTTTTCAGCCGCTGCAGAAAAGTGCGTTTTTGCAGCAATTTGCGTTTTTTATTCTGCCCAGTGCCCAACAACAAATTGGCCAAAAAAAGCATAAAAAATGAAAAACACACAGCAAAAAGCATGGCAGAAACGGATCAAAAGCAAACTGCATACAAGAAATCTTTGTACATTTGCTGAATGAAAGAATGTCATTTAAACATTTCACTTGCTTTTAACTTTCAGTTTTCAAATGAATTTTTATTTCTAAACGCAAAAAACCCAAACACTGTCTGAAAATAACTTTTACCAAGAAGTTTTCTATTCTTCTCCTTCAAATTTTCCTGACACTTTAGTTGAAAAGATTATCGATTTCACCCCACTAATGATTAGAAAATCAATTGAACGTTCTTAAAACATATTTTTTTAAGGAATAAATTGTTTTTGTATGGCCAGCACATAATTCATTAAAGTTCTCTCTGAAATCTATCAAAACAATCTTTAATTTTTTTCTTTAACCACCTCAGTACTGGGCATTTTCACCCCCTTCCTGACCAAGCCATTTTTCAGCGCTGATGCACTTTGAATGACAATTGCGCAGTCATACGACACTTTACCCAAATGAAATTATCATTTTTTCCCCACAAATAGAGCTTTCTTTTGGTGGTATTTGATCACCTCTGCGTTTTTTTATTTTTTGCGCAATAAACAAAAGAAGAGCGACAAATTTAAAAAAAAAAAAACAATATTTTTTACTTTTTGCTATACTAAATATCCCCAAAAAATATATAAAAAAAACATTTTTTTTCCTCAGTTTAGGCCGATACGTATTCTTCTTCTACATATTTTTGGTAAAAAAGAATCGCAATTAGCAATTATTGATTAGTTTGCGCAAAAGTTATAGCGTTTACAAAATAGGGGATAGTTTTATAGCATTTTTATTAATATTTTTTTTTTTTTACTAGTAATGGCGGTGATCAGCGATTTTTTTTTTTTTTTTTTTTTTTTATTGTGACTGCGACATTATGGCGGACACATCGGACATTTTTGACACATTTTTGGCACCATTGTCATTTATACAGCAATCAATGCTATTTAAATGCATTGATTCCTGTATAAATGACACTGGCAGTGAAGGGGTTAACCACTAGGGGGCGGGGAGGGGTTAATTATGTTCCCTGGGAGTGATTCTTTCTGTGGGGGGAGGGGACTCACAAGGGGAGGAGACCGATCGGTGTTTCTCTGTACAGAGAACACATCATCGGCTCCTCTCCTCTGACAGGACCGTTGATCTGTGTGTTTACACACACAGATCCACGGTCCCGCTGTGTTACCGGGCAATCGCGGGTGCCCGGCGGACATCGCGGCCGCTGGGCACGCGCATCGGGTGCCCAGTGACACGGCGAGAGCGCGCGCTCCCGGTGGCGCGCGCGCTCCCTGGAGTGCACAGAAGGGGAGGACGTCATATGACGCCCTCCCACCGTGAGAGCTGCGCCGCCTGGCCGTCATTTGACAGCCAGCGGTCGCAAGGAGGTTAAATAAAAAATCTGAGTCTGATGATATTTACCAGATTTAACCATTAATAGTATATACAGTATATCTCTTCTGTCTGCTATTCTCAGAGTGGATTAGAGGTTTTGCTCCCCCATATAGTTGGTTATTTATATTTACCATGGCACAGAGATTTAAGAATAAATTGCCTTTTTTTTTTTTTTATCGCCCAACTAATCGATTATGAAAATAATTGTTAGTTGCAGCTCAAGGCTGTGATTTGCTGAAACCTCTGTTCAATAAAGTGACTATATTGACCCTGCTTGTTTATCTGTGATAGACCTTTGAATGTATAGTTTTCCTATGCAACATTATTTGTTTTGTGTGAAGCAGCCAGACACTTATCCTGGATGAAGTGCTGGTGTAATATATACAGAGTGTGTGTGTACACATATATATATTATATATAAGTGTGTGTTTTATTACAGCCCACAGAAGGCTCTGAATTGCCATTACCTGCACTTTACTCTCGGCTGTCATGTTCACGCTCTACCTGTATACATCTGTTACTCTCTGATTATGCATCATTAGGAGAAGAGGAGAAAAGTAATAACATTAAAATTAATTATCCTGATCAGCAGCAGCATCCTGGCAGCGTTCCTAATAATTTCATCAAGTGCTGCCTGTGACAAGGTGGTGAAGAAGTGTCAGTTACCATTACTAATAGATAATCAGGATTTTTATATAATAAACCACTCAGACATGAATGGGGAACCCTTCTTAAAATAGTACTTTTCAAACGAAGCTGCTCCTTAATGGATGGTAGATTTTACAAGACAGCTGCTGATGCTTCTATGGAGTAATATTGATTTTTTTTGGCCCATCTCACTTTGTCTTTAAAATTATTTTAAAGGAAATACTTTATTAACCACTGATGGGCACCGATGAGGGGGCACCGATGAGGGGGCACTGATAGGCGGCACTGATGGGCATTGATAGGCGGTACTGATGGGCACTCATAGGTGGCACTGGTGGGCACTGATAGGCAACACTGATTGCCACTAAAAGGCTGCACTGATTGGTACTTATGGGTGGCACTGATAGGCGGCACTGATGGGCATCACTGGTGGCACTGGCAGGCATTTTAATCTGCACTGATTGGCAGCTACCTGGGCACTGATTGGCATAGCCCTGGTGGTCTAGGGTGGCATACCTGGTGATCCTGTGTGGTGGCCATCCCTGGTGGTCCTGGCGACATCCTGGTGGTCCTGGGCGGGCATCCACAGGGGGCTGCGCTGATAATCAGCGCAGCCCCCCCTGTCAGGAGAGCCGCCAATCGACTATTCTCTACTCGCACCTGTCTGATGCGAGGGAGGAAAAGCCGATAAAGGGCTCCTCCTTTTTACATCGTGATCAGCCGTGATTGAACATGGCTAATCACGTGGTAAAGAGCCTCCGTCAGAGGCTCTTTACCGAGATCAGTGATGTGTGTCAGACTGATACGCTGCACCACCTATGGGCACGCGATCGTGGCTTATCCTGCTGGACATCCTATGACGCCCCATCAGGATATCTGAACCACTTCCCGGCCGTCATTCTGCTATAGCCCGGGCGGGAAGTGGTTAAATGCCAAAAATACTGTGTGCCCCCAGGAGCAAGGCTCTTGCCATGATGCCACCATAATAGGCTCACTTCCGGGCCTCTGTGTGTCCATTCACAAACACAGTGCAGCTTGGCCCTGCCACCACGATCCCCTCATTGGCTGTCATCCTGCTGCTGTGTGAGCCAATGAGAAGAAAGAGACCAGGGAGAGGCACTGCCCTTGTGCACATTGCTGGAATAAGATGGGGCTAGGTTAGTGTAAGGGGGGGGGCTGCACCCAGAGTGCATTAAAGTGGATGTAAACCCTCTCCTATACCCAGTGAAGTGAACAGCCTCAGATGATACACAGAGATGAAACACATTTCCCTGTAAGTTTTACATGTATATCTGCTGTCTTTCCCTTTCTACACTCTTTAGAAAGTGCACATCATGTTAAAAATCATTCAGCAGTGGGTGGGGAGTCTGTGCTTACACTGTGTGAGAGCTGATTGGAGGAAAGGTACAAACCCCTCCTCCAAATAGGCAGAATGAAGAAAATTGCAGATCTGCAGTCTGAATAGACAAGCTCTCTGCTTATCTACCTCTAAGCTCCCTCCCCCACACAATTTCAGCTGCTGTTATCTTGTGTGTCTGAGAAAGTGTCAGAAGTGACTCTGCTGATAAGAGGAAGGGAGCAGCAGAAAGACACGACACTTAGAGCTTTGGAGAGAGATACAGTACATCACAAACGTGAGTACACCCCTCACAATTTTGTAAATATTTTATTATATCTTTTCATGTGACAACACTGAAGAAATAACACTTTGCTACAATTTAAAGTAGTGACTGTACAGCTTGTATAACAGTGTAAATTTGCTGTTCCCTCAAAATAACTCAACACACAGCCATTACCCACTTCACCACTGGAAGAATTGGCTGCTCAATGACCAGGCCAATTTTTGCGATAGTTGTGCGGTCGTGTGACGTTGTACCCAAACAAAATTGATGTCCTTTTTTTCCCACAAATGGAACTTTATTTTGGTGGTATTTGATCATCTCTGCAATTTAAATTTTTTGTGCTATAAACAAAAAAGAGCAAATAAATATCCCCAATTTTTTTTTAAAAAAGCTAATTTTTTTCCTCCGCTTAGGCCGATATGTATTCTTTTACATATTTTTGGTAATAAAAATTGCAATAAGCATATATTGATTGGTTTGCACAAAAGTTATAGTGTCTATAAAATTGGGGATAGATTTATGGCATTTTTATTATTTTATTTTCTTACTAGTAATGGCGGTGATCAGTGATTTTTATCAGGACTGCGACATTATGGCAGACAGATTGGACACTTTTAACACATTTTTGGGACCATTGACAATTATACAGTGATCAGTGCGATAAAAATGTACTGATGACTGTGTAATGTATGTGTATGCCACTGGCAGGGAAGGAGTTAACACTAGGGGGCGATCAAGGGGTTAACTGTGTTCCCTCGTGTGTGTTCTAACTGTGGGGAGATGGGCGTGACTAAAGGAGATGATAGATCATTGTTCCTAGCTAGTAGGAACCCACAATCTGTCTCTCCTCACAGAACAGGGCTGTGTGTGTTTCCACACACTTGTCCCTGTTCTGGCTCTCGTACCGGCAATCGAGCGTGGCCGGCAGTCATCGTGACCACTGGCCACGCGTATCGGCATCCCCGCAGTGCAGTGCAGCGCTTAAGCAGTTAAAGGGCCAATGTACAGCTACGGCGGTTCGCGGGAACATGCCGATCTGCCGCAGTATAATGACGGCGGCTAGTCGGCAAGCGGTTAATGTCTAAACCGCTGGCAACAAAAGTGAGTACACCCCTAAGATACTGTAAAAACGTCAGCCATTGGAACCACCGGTGAGTGTGTCTTTTGACTTAAACCTGTCTTGAGTTTTGGAAAGAGGTATTGGAACCTCTGTCAGTTTTTTGTTTGTATCCCACCTGGGGAGATGGATAAAATGTTGCCAGCACACCTAGGAGCTTTGTAGAAACATCCTAAGCTTTTATTGCAATGCAATGATCATGGCCATGCCGGGCACCTTTAGGCTTGTGATGAATACAAATGACTGAAATTACAACATAATCCTACAACTCCAAACCTCCTCACTTGAGTGTTATCCTCTTTCTCATGCTGTGTCTCTAGGACAGGAATTAAGATAAATGACAAGACACATACAAAAGTGACAGGGTCTTAGCTGTTCTATACGCTATCCAAAAGTTGAGATCAGAGAAAAAATAGTCATGAGATTTCCTTTTTATGGCCACATTCACACTTCACATAACGGAAACTCATGTTCCCATTTACCATTTTTCTTGGGCGATTTTTTTTCATGCAATGTCGTGCATAGAGCTGCCTATGCACTTCAATGGACTGCCCTATGCACGTTTGTCGCCCAACAAAAGCTCCTGTTTTTTTTTTTGGGGCGACAAAGCTTTATACGATTTTTAAAGGCGCATTTTTCCGCACGACAATCCTGGCAATATCGCACCACATTTGAGGTGCCATTTGGACTGAATGACTTCCACATGCGTGTTGCGTGTTTTGTAGGCGATTGCCATGGATTTGGCATTGCAGGTAGAATTGCAGCAGTTCCGCCCGAGATTCCAAATCACCAAGTGTGAATTGGGCCTTGAGTAAAAATAAAAGGTCTTGCTTTCTTGGTCACCTTGCCTGGTGATTGGTCAGTGAAGAGCAGTGAATAATGAATAGGTCAACTTTATGCTCTCCCTTCCTGTAAGAAAGTTGTTAGATTGACAGCACTTTCCAATGCAATAGAATCTGATTAGCCCACTGTTGTCGTTTCTGCTCTGAGTCCTGATATTCTGCTTGTATTTATAGCAGCAGTGTTCAGCAGAGCCTTTGTAAAAAAAAAAGAATGTATCTTCTCGTCTCACTTCTATCACAAATCACAAAAATAAGAGGTTTAATCCTTTTGCGTTAGACTGGTAGATGGAGCAATGCAAATAATTCCTTATGAACCTGGGGCAATCTGTACATCAAGAACTGCTGGTTTATAGAGCCATTTATTCCAAACTGCATTCAGCTTATTCTGGCTTGTTGGCCATAATCCATGATGTGCGTAGAAACAATGGCTGGATGAGAAACCAGGATGTGTAAGTACCGTCCTAAAATGAGGAATAAACCCTTTATTTGTTTTTTACATTTGTGACCGAAGTGAGACAATCTGTTTTAGAAGGGCTCTACTGTACTTGGCACTGAATTAGTGGAGGGTATTTTGGATCCTTTTGGACAGTCTTCATCATAACCTCTGCGGGTAACATTTCTAATAGTGGTATTTAATGCCCAACTCCAGTTCATAAAAAAAATCATCCCATGCAGTGGGGCTGTGCCCACAATGCAAGGGTTAATATTAGGGTTGCACTGATACCGTTTAGGTTTAGTACCGATACTTTCAGTAAAGTACTTGCCGATACTGAGTACCGATACTTTGTGGTGCAATTTGCATCACTACAAAAAAAACATTCATGCAAATCGAACTGCAAAGAATTGCATGCAATTTGAACATAATGCGGTGGGATTCCTGTCTGAACCACTTACGATTTCCCCAACTGCTAGCAAATCAGGGCTGCTGGAGGAGAAGTTCTGGGACCCTGTAGGTATAGGGCGGAAGTGATGTCAGCTTGGGGCGGACCGCTTATACATCTCCTCCGCCAGCCCTGTGAGCACCTCTAGCAGCCCTGATTTGTTGTCATTGGCGGACTGGGACACCTATGTAGATTATTTTGCATGTGAACAGATGTGTATTGTGTGTTCTAACATTTTATAAACTGCCCACCTGATGGCACTTTACTTGCTACACATGGTGGGGGGAATCGCATGTAATTCGGACAGGAATCACACTGCATTCCTGTTCAAATCGCATGCGATACTTTGCAGTGCGATTTGCACCCATTTATTTTGTATTGATGCACATCACACTGCAAAGTATCTGGGTAGTATATAGATGAGAGGGGTGCGGAGTGTATCCTGGGTAGTATGTAGACGAGAGGGGTGTGGAGTGTATCCTGGGTAGTATGTAGATGAGAGCGGTGTGGAGTGTATCCTGGGTAGTATGTAGATGAGAGCGGTGTGGAGTGTATCCTGGGTAGTATGTAGATGAGAGCGGTGTGGAGTGTATCCTGGGTAGTATGTAGACGAGAGGGGTGCGGAGTGTATCCTGGGTAGTATGTAGACGAGAGGGGTGCGGCGGGTATCCTGGGTAGTATGTAGATGAGAGGGGTGCGGAGTGTATCCTGGGTAGTATGTAGATGAGAGGGGTGCGGAGTGTATCCTGGGTAGTATGTACAGTGGTGTGAAAAAGTGTTTGCCCCCTTCCTCATTTCCTGTTCCTTTGCATGTTTGTCACACTTAAGTGTTTCGGAACATCAAACCAATTTAAACAATAGTCAAGGACAACACAAGTAAACACAAAATGCAATTTGTAAATGAAGGTGTTTATTATTAAAGGTGAAAAAAAATCCAAACCATCATGGCCCTGTGTGAAAAAGTGATTGCCCCCCTTGTTAAAACATACTATAACTGTGGTTGTCCACACCTGAGTTCAATTTCTCTAGCCACACCCAGGCCTGATTATTGCCACACCTGTTCACAATCAAGGCATCACTTAAATAGGAGCTGCTTGACACAGTAAGGTCCACCAGAAGATCCTTAAAAGCTACACATCATGCCGAGACCCAAAGAAATTCAGGAACAATTGAGAAAGAAAGTAATTGAGATCTATCAGTCTGGAAAGGGTTATAAAGCCATTTCCAAAGCTTTGGGAATCCAGCGAACCACAGTGAGAGCCATTATCCACAAATGGCGAAGACATGGAACAGTGGTGAACCTTCCCAGGAGTGGCCGGCCGCCCAAAATTACCCCAAGAGCGCAGCGACGACTCATCCAAGAGGTCACAAAAGACCCCACAACAACGTCCAAGGAACTGCAGGCCTCACTTGCCTCAGTTAAGGTCAGCGTTCATGCCTCCACCATCAGGAAAAGACTGGGCAAAAATGGCCTGCATGGCAGAGTTTCAAGGAGAAAACCACTGCTGAGCAAAAAGAACATCAAAGCTCGTCTCAATTTCTCCACAACACATCTTGATGATCCCCAAGACTTTTGGGACAACATTCTGTGGACCGATGAGACAAAAGTGGAACTCTTTGGAAGGTGTGTGTCCAAGTATATCTGGCGTAGAAGGAACACTGCATTTCAGAAAAAGAACATTATACCAACAGTAAAATATGGTGGTGGTAGTGTGATGGTCTGGGGCTGTTTTGCTGCTTCAGGACCTGGAAGACTTGCCGTGATAAAAGGAAGTATGAATTCTGCTGTCTACCAAGAGATCCTGAAGGAGAATGTCCGACCATCTGTTCGTGTACTCAAGCTGAAACGAACTTGGGTTCTGCAGCAGGACAATGATCCTAAACACACCAGCAAGTCCACCACCGAATGGCTGAAGAAAAACAAAATGAAGACTTTGGAGTGGCCTAGCCAAAGTCCTGACCTGAATCCTATTGAGATGTTGTGGTATGACCTTAAAAAGGCCGTTCATGCTCGAAAACCCTCTAATGTAACTGAATTAGGACAATTCTGCAAAGATGAGTGGGCCAAAATTCCTCCAGGACGCTGTAAAAGCCTCATTGCACGTTATCGCAAACGCTTGGTTGCAGTTGTTGCTGCTAAGGGTGGCCCAACCAGTTATTAGGTTTAGGGGGCAATCACTTTTTCACACAGGGCCATGATGGTTTGGATTTTTTTTCACCTTTAATAATAAACACCTTCATTTACAAATTGCATTTTGTGTTTACTTGTGTTGTCCTTGACTATTGTTTAAATTGGTTTGATGTTCCGAAACACTTAAGTGTGACAAACATGCAAAGGAACAGGAAATGAGGAAGGGGGAAAACACTTTTTCACACCACTGTAGATGAGAGGGGTGCGGAGTGTATCCTGGGTAGTATGTAGATGAGAGGGGTGCGGAGTGTATCCTGGGTAGTATGTAGATGAGAGGGGTGGTGCGGCTCTCGTTCTGGGTGGACGTAATATGACGGCGCCCAGAGCGGTCACTCTCGCGTGCCCCCGGGGGCGCGCGCCATATTGCTAGGTCCGCGGCTCTTTAACCATGGGATCAGCTGTGTCCAGTCACAGCCGGTCACATGTAAACTGACAGAGTGTGAGGAGAGGAGAGACGATCAGCGGCATCGCCTCACCGAGGACATCTAGGCTTGTAATCCGGGCACTGATAATCAGTGCCCTGATTACAATAAAGTAATCAGTGCCAGCAGTGAGTGCCCACCAGTACCAGCAAACAGTGCCCGCAAGTGCCAGCAATCTGTACCCATCATTACCCATTAGTGATGTCAGTCAGTGCTGGCTATCACTTCTGCCCATCAATACCTATCACTGCTGCCCATCAATGCCACCCATCAGCGCCACCTATCTGTGCCCACCAGTGCCACCTAATCAGTGCCCATCAGTGCAGCCTTTCAGTGCCTCCTCATCAGCGCCCATCCGTGAAGGAGAAAAATTACTTATTTACAAAATGTACTGACAGAAACTAAGTCTTTCTTTTTTTCTTTTTTTTTTTTTTTTAAGGAAAAAATAAAAAACCCAGAAGTGATCAAATACCACTAAAACAAAGCTCTATTTGTGTGAAGAAAATGAAAAAATGTCATATTGTTAGTGTAGCATGACCGTGCAATTGTCATTCAAAGTGCGACAGTGCTGAAAGCTTAAAAAATGGCCTGGGCAGGAAGGGGGTGTAAGTCCCCTGTATTGAAGTAGTTAAATGGTAAAGCCAACATCCCAGATCCATTGAAACAGAATGGGAGAGATGTAAACGGATACCACCCATTCCGATTTTGTCTGTTTTTAGGCAAGGAACTTTGCTACTGGCCAGATTATCGGGTAAAAACAGAGGGAAAAAAACTAAAAAAAAAGAAAATGAATGCATGGCAATATATTACATTTTTTTACAATTATTACAATATATTACATTTTTAGTTTTGTGTTTTAATATGACTTTAATCTCCACAGTTAGGGTATAGACGGCCATAAAGCCCTGACAGAGGTTGCAACCCCTCACTACTATATGAAAAACAGTGGCTTTATATACACCTTCATGGTTTTTGATAACCTTAAATAATTAAAACCGAATTTGCATGTACATTAAAGTAGGTCTCTGCCCCCGGCATATGACTGAACAGTACTGGAGCAGCTTACTGCCACGTTACCACTGTGTTCTTGGCTTGTTAGCATGTTCCTGTTTGGCACATGTACAAGCGGCACACCTGAATGGCTCAGAGTATTGTTCCTCTCTCATTAGTTTCATTCACACAGATGAACTGGCATGGACAGCAATAGATCCTGGCATTGCTGCGGCTGAGCTGAGAGGTGGTTGTGGACAGCTGCAGCCTGCTCAGCCTGTACAAAGCAATAACACACTGACAGGAGTCGCAACTTTGCCAATTTTCACATGTAATGGCCCGTTCAATGGTTATCTGTGGTTAAGGACAGGACAGATGCCCATCCCTGGATACATCCCTGTGCCTCCTGGATCAGACATCTGTCCCTAACTGCAGGTAACTGCTTGATGTACATATACCTGCAGACAGCTGTGACTGTTGTCAGCTTACCATTGCGTGGTACAGGCTTCTCAATCATAGCTGTCCACAACCCCCTGTCAGCCCAGCTGCAGCGCTTTCTTCTGCCTCTGTCTTTGCATGATCGTCCACGTTATTGAGGTCTTGGTCTGAGTGCTGTACAGGAATGTAAGGAGTTGTATACCTAATCGAATTTGGATACTTTCATTATTTGCATCTAAAAATATATATTTAACGCCAGTTCACTCAATTGACAAAGCAGTATCTTACCGCATCTGAGTATGTGGCAAGTTACCACATCGCGTTTTTCAAATAGTTTCTTAGCATTCACTAAAAAAACGCAACTAAAATACTGCATGAGTTATTTTGTGCAGTCATTTAGTATTTTAGCAGTGAAAGCCTGTGGTAATTTACCACCAGCAGTAGCCGGCGTCCTTACCGCAGGCTGTCACCAGCTGGTTGTAAAGGAGTGGGCGGCCGCCGAGTCCTTAAGCACTACCAGTCCGGCCTTTTCTGGCACTTATTGTTCACATGTAACAATCAGTATTTTTTTGCTAGAAAATCAGTTAGAACCCCCATACATTTTTTATATATATGTATATGTATGTATATATGTATATATATATATATATATATATATATATATATATATTTAAAAGCTGAGGCCCTAAAGAATAAATTGGTAGGTTTTGACATTTTTTATGTCACACGGTATTTGCGCAGTGGTTTTTTAAACACAATTTTTTGGGGAAATAATACACTTTTTTAAATTTTAATGCAAAAAACACAATACATAACCCAATTTTTGTCGCAGTCACGATAAAAATCGCAGATCGCCACCATTACTAGTAAAATAAAAATGCTATAAATCTATCCCCTATTTTGTAGACACTATAACTTTTGCGCAAACCAATCAAGATACGCTTATTGTGATTTTTTTTTTTTTTTTTTTTTTTTTTTTTTTTACTTTTAACAAAAATCTGTAGAAGAATACATACCGGCCTAAACTGAGAAAAAAATTGCTTTTTTAAAAAAAAATTGGGGTTATTTATTATAGCAAAAAGTACAAAATTTTTTTTTTTTAAATTGTCGCTATTTTTTGTTTATAGTGCAAAAAATAAAAACCGCAGAGGCGATCAAATACCACCAAAAGAAAGCTATATTTGTGGTAAAAAAAAGGACGTCAATTTTGTTTCGGTACAGCGTCGTATGACCGTGCAATTGTCAGTTAAATCAACGCAATTCAAAATCGCAAAAAATGGCCCGGTCATTCAGCAGCCAAATCTTCCGGGGCTGAAGTGGTTAAGAAGCACAATAAGATGATACTTGAACAAAATAGAGCTGCATGATCAAGTTGCCAGAAAGAAGCCTTTCCTGTACAAGTTCCACAATCTGCCTGGTTACAATATGCTCAACAACACTTTGGCTTTTTTGTGGCAGCTCAACCATGCGGCTCTTTTTTATTCAAGTATCGTTGAATTGTGCTCCTTAAAAACAACCACACCGTCTTTTTGGAGAGCAGCCTGTATTTCTCCTGCGGTTACCTGTGGGTTTTCTTTGTATTCTGAGCAATTCTTCTGCCAGTTGTGGCTGCAATATTTCTTGATCTACCTGACCTTGGCTTGGTATCAAAAGAGCCCCTAATTTTCCACTTCTTAATAAGTGATTGAAGAGCACTGACTGGCATATTCAAGGCTTTGGATATCTTCTTATCCTTTTCCATCTTTGTAAAGTTTCATGACCTTGTTACGCAGGTCTTTTGACTGTTCTTTTCTACCTCCTCATGGCTCCATGTCTAGCCTGCTTAGTGCATCCATGTGAGAGCTAACAAACTGATTGACTATTTATACACAAACACTAATTGTGATTTAAAAAGCCACAAATGTGGTAAATAAACCTTTTAATTGCCATTTTAACCTGTGTGTGCCACCTTCTGTGCCTGTACCAAGGCCAAACATTCCAGGGTATGTAAACTTTTGATCAGGATCATTTGGGTAGTTTCTGTTGTCATTACAATTTAAAAAGAGTAAACACAGTTGATTGATAATAAATGGCTTCAGCCAAACACTAACCATGAGTGAAAGAAATATTTTTGTTTTATCATTCATATTCTCTGAAAATCGGCCAAGAAATCATAAATTCTGCCAGGGTATGTAAACTTACGAGCACAACTGTATGTATGCATGGACATATAAGCTAACATAGAGGGGCATTTAGAGGCAAAAAAAAGTCAAATGCCTGTAAAAGCAGCGTTTTTTTTATGCCCACTATGCATGAGGACTAACATGTTGCTCTGCCTTGTATTGGCACAGCTCAGGTTCACGTTTATCTCAAATTAAAATACCGCAGTACGCGGGGCCTTTTTAGTTAGTTGTAGCCGATCGCACCTTAAACTGTAATGGTTTTCCTGCAGATGACAAAGAGATAGTTTGCTTTGTAGTCACTCATTTATTGGATTTTTCTGTACAGGAAGAGATAAAAGGAAAGACGTTTCACAATCCGATTACTGGTGAATCATCACTAGACAGCCTGAGCTGTGTGCTAACCATTCAAAAGCTGCCTTTCCATGTAGTACTGTCAGGGTCCGCAAGAGAAACGCTTAGCTGGAATTTTAAAGTATAAACAGCTAAACTGGGGTTATATTAAAAGCTTAATAACACATACTTAATGCTAACCAACACCAAATAACATATCATTTTATTATTGTATGTAATAGCAGGTAACCACATACAGTGGATATAGAAAATAATCCCCCCCCCCTTTACAATAATCACATTTTGTTGCTTTGCAGTCTGAAATGAAGACAGACACAGTTTTTGTTTGATCCAGCTGTATTTACTCAGTGAAACTTATAACATCCAAGTAAAAGATATAACATCAACATGTCAGAATAAAAAATAAAAAAAAAAACTCAAACAGAATCATTGAGTTGGAAAAAAGGATCAATCCTCGTGTCAGTATTTTGTTGAACCACCTTTTGCTTTAATTACAGCCTTTAGTCTGTTGGGATATGTCTATACTAACTTTGCTCAGATAAACTTTGCAATATTTGCCCACTCTTCTTTACAGAACTGCTCAAGTTTAGTTAAATTTGATGGTGAACATTTGTGGACTGCAGTCTTCAAGTCATTCCACAGATTTTCAATGGGGTTTAAGTCTGGGCTCACATTCACCTCTTTCTCCTCCAACCACTGTGTGGTCCTTTTTGCTGTGTGCTTTGGACCATTGTCATGTTGGAAGGTAAACCACCTTCCCATTGACCACTTTCTGGCAGAGGTCAGCAGATTTTCCTTTTGACTGTATTTTGCCTCATCCATTTCTCCTTCTATCCTGACAAGTACATCAGTCGCTGCTGCAGAGAAACACCCCAATAACATATTACCACCTCTATTCTGTACTGTAGAAAGGATGTTATTTGGATGGTGAGCTGTATTGGATTTCCACCAGACATATTGTTTGGTTTTGAGGCCAAATAATTACATTTTAGTCTCATCTGACCATAACACCTTTTTCCATGTGGCCTCCGAATCTTCAAGGTGTGTTTTGGCAAAGCTCAGTCATGGCTACATGTGGCCTTTCTTGCAACCCTCGCATACAAGCTACATTTGTGGAGAATTTTGTGATATTGTTGTCGCATGCACACAATGACCACACTTTGTCATAAATTCCTGCAACTGCTTCAGAGTTGCTGTATACCTCTTGGTAGCCTCTGACCAGTTTTCTCTTGGCTCTTTCATCCAGTTTGGAGCGACGTCCTGATCCTGTGTTATACCACATACCTTTGACTTCTTAATAATAGACTTTACTGTGCTTCTAGGCATTGATGAAGCCTTTGAATTTTTTTTCCACAACTTTATTACGGAGATCCCAGTGACAGTGCCTTACCACCCATAGTTGATTGCTTCAGTTGCACTAACAAGGGAGGGAAATGCTCCAGGAAAGCTTATTTCATGCTGAGCTAATCAAAATGACCACAGCTGATAACAGTTGAAAGTCGAATGGCTTTGTGTGCCATTGAGAAGGTGATTAGCTACACAAATCATTTTTAGGAGGTGGGTGATCCTTTTTCCAACTCTGTGATTTTTGTTTTTGAGCTTTTCATTTTATTTATTTTTTTTCGGACATGTTTGGGGTTTGTTAGGGGTGCAACGGATCAAAAAACTCACGGATCGGATCGTTCCTCGGATCAGATTTACGGATCGGATAATTTTTCGGATCAGCAAAAAAAAAAACATTTAGTTAAATGTGAAAATCAGAGGTGTCCTGTCACATTAGCAACCATGTAAGGTCAGCAGGTTTGCTGCTGCTTTTAAAATGTAACATCTAAACAGTCCAACGGATTTACAAATACTGTATTTAAGCATATAAGCTCCGTTTTGTGTTGAAAATAACTGTGAAATCTAACTCCGGTGGGTGTAACAGTATGTCCGCTTGCCCCCTTCTCACTCTATCATTACTGTGCAGGAGTGTGGGGTGTAGCAAGATGGCGGCGACAAAACATCACTTCCTGACGTCCGCAGCCGGGTGTACCATGATGGGCGCCGCTCCGCAGCTAGGCCGAAGCCTTTCCTATCCTTTCCTATGGCCGAGGCAGTGGAGCGCTCCGCGGAGCGTGTGGTGTGCCGATCCAAACAGGTTGACCCATTTGGATCACGGATTGGTGACGATCCGTTGCACCACTAGTGTTTTATATATCTTTCATGATGTTATAAGTAAATAAAAATGGATGAAATACAGCTGGATGTGTGGTTGTCCAGGGGAGAAGGAAGGGACTCCCTTTTTGGCTTTGACAAGAAGGGGGAAGGGGGGTGTACTTGAGACTTGATCACAGTTATGGCTTGGAAGCTGTAAGGAAGACGCAGAGCTGAGATGCAGCGTCTCTACATAAACACTGGGACGTGTTTCATTGTCAGGTGGACCAAAAAGGTACTGATGTTCAGGAGAGACCCTGAAGAGGTACTTGAAGCAGTAAAGTTGCCACAAGAGAGCCAGGAGGCTGAATTATGTTTTTGCAATGATGGTGAGAACCCCCAGCATGGGAAGACATACCTGTGTGAATTTGCTGTTCATTTAAATAAAAGTGGGCAGGAAAGCCCTGAAAACTATATCTGGCGTGGAGTAAACTCACTGTTTTGGCACTACTATTGAGCTGAGAAACCCCGACGTGTCACACCTAAAATAGGCCCTGATGTATTTTCTCTTTTTTTGTTTTGTGCTTTTCATGTCATTTAAGGAGAAGTATATTGTACTAAATTATACTGGCTGTCAGTGTTTTTTGACCTTATCTGACACTTAGGCTAGACTGATGTCGGAATTCTTCAGTTAATTAACATAACCAAATCATGTTTATACTTGCAGGTGTTTGTGAGTCCAGGTGGGCATACAGCTACATTCAATTCAGTTTTGAGGAGCAGTTTAATGGTAGGAAAGGAATTGTTGCAGGTGGCATGTTTTCATTTTTGGCAAAATTTAGATGTGCGACTAAAATGGTATTTGGGACGCTTTGACAGCTGGCAAGGAGGCAACATAATGCCCCTCACTGTCTGTTTTAACATCACCAACATGCTATAATGGTGTATGCTTGTACTGTGTCCCCATTTGCTTGAATGAGTTGAGTTTGGTAGTGCTACTGCCCACGGAATGTAACAGGGATAATTTTTGCAGCCAGCGTGAAAGCATTGCAACCATGGCATGTAAAAACCCACTGCCTTCACAGCGGGGGTGGGGAAAGCTAAAGAGGTGGCTCATCTTTTATGTTTTTAACACAACCCCTTCCTCCATCCTCCAACCACAAGTCTTACCTGGTTGTGAATATTTGGTAGATGTTGCCAGTGCACGATATGAGTTTTGTGGAAATTTCATGTTGAAGTTTACTTGTGAATTAAATGGACTAGGCAATCAAAGGACCCCGGTTTTGAATAAATTAGCTTAAAGTGGTTTTAAAGCCTGGACATTTTTTACCTGAATGCAGTTCATGTGGGCTCGAGCTCATGGGTGTTGCCCCATACAAAAAGGCTTGCTAAGGGGGCAAACAAAGAAGAGGAGGAGCCTATTGCGCCAGCGTGGGGGGGGGGGGAACTGAGCACACTACACAGCTTTTGAACTTGGGAGACTGCTCAATCATTTGTTGCTGAGGGCGAGTGCTCAAAGCTGCCAACATTTTTCTGCCAGGCCTTGGAAGGTGCTGCAAATATTTAGCAATGTTTTTCAAATTGCACAGTGTATTTTAACCTACTGGGGCCCCTTGAGCGCATAGTCCATTTTATTCAAAGGGTGAATTAAGCCTTTTTTTCCACCCCTCCCAAACCTCCAAACTGATACCATGCACTGGCAGTGTCTACCAGGTAAGGTGAAATTTGCCTTTAAACTGACACTTTACATTTCTACCTTTTTTTGATAACACACCAAACATCTAACCTAACAAAATAAAATGTAAATTTTTAAGTGAACCTAAAACAGGGTCCCATGTTCCTGCAACTGACATAAAGCATCACTTAGAAATGTGTCAGTAGGCATACTAAAGAGAAGGATGGAGTTCAGAACTGCTGTTTTATGAATAAAAATATAAATATATTAAATCATATATAATTCGTCTGAATCTGCAGTAAGTCTCATACATACTCTTAATAACCTTCTGGTGTTTTTCTAGGAATTCACAAGGTTAAAAATATAGAGGAGTGATGACAGTGAAGCCAAAGAGGTGAAAGAAAGGGATTTGTGAATGCGTTATCTGCGCTTGGATGGAGTTTATTGCAGATGAAGCAATATGGTACAGAGGATGTAGAAAAATCAGGCTTTATTGTGCATTGATTTTGCGCATTTTTAAAGCTTAAAACCAGCCATACGGATAAATAGACAGTTGAAATACATACGGGAGCTATTTTACATGCCAAAGTCCATTCAGAAAAGACAGAGTCCTCACACAGCCCAGCCAGACAGCATAGCTGGATTGGTGACCTGAAAATGTCATAGTCCCTAAGAGAGATCTCTTTGGCTAAATGCTAAATGATCTAAAATACATATACCTGTAGGTCCAGCTGGTAGCACTCCATGTGTTAAAATGCCATGAATTCTTCAGTTAATTAAAATGATGATTTTTAACATTGGAAAATAGTAATAGACTCTGATGTCAAAATGAAAACCGATCTCTGCAAAGTGTTTTACATTTACTACAATGAAAAAACATAAAATAACTAAATGCATAAGAATACAATGATGCACCTAAATCATCACTGGTGAAGCCAATTTTTTTTCCAAACCATGGTTCATAAAATGGAAATTACCTGTGTCTAATTAAGGGGTTTCATTTAAAGAGTAGTTTAATTACAAGTGTATCTGAAGGCCCAACTTCTTGTAAAAGATAATGGCATAAACTACACTGTAGGGAAAGAACATTTCAGATAGAAAAATGTGTTTGAAAAGCACAAGTTTTAATGAATACAAGAAAATTTCCAAATCACTCAATATGCTTTCAGTACAGTCAAATCATTTAAGAAATTGAAAGAGTTGTGGTATAGTAAGTAACAAGAATGGGCTATCCACCAAAAATGAGTGACCACCAAAAAGGAAGCTAGTGAGGAAAGCCACTAAGAAACTTAGGACCACCCCAAAGAAGTAACAGGCCTCAGTAATTGATATTGAAGAGACTGTGCATACAACAGCTGTTGCCTGGGTGTATTTCCAGTCATAGTTTTATGGGAGAGGGTCAAAAAGACTACTAAGAAGTCAGCAGGACTGTTCCATAGGCTGAATAAAAAAAATAAGTATTTTGGGTATCAGTCAAAATGCCGTCTTTGGTGGGATTGCTTAGCATCTTGCTGTTGGGATGCTTCTCTAAAGCAGGGCCTGGAAGGAATGTGATGGTTAGGTTAATGCAACAAAATACAGGAAAACCCTGGATAAAAACCCTATGGAGTCTGCAAGATACCGGAGCCTTCAGAGTTGTCTAGCAAGACAGTGGCTCGAAATATAAATCCAAAACTACAAGAATGCCTTGAAAACAACAATAGTAATACAGTATCCTACAATGGACTAATCCGAGTCCAGATCTCAATCCAACAGAAAATGCGAGCGGAGATATATTTAGTAAAATGCAAAAACAACTGACAGTGTAATTCCCCATTGTGTTTGTGCTTTATGGTCCCCTTCACATGGGCTTTCCAATCAGGTCCATCTGTAATTTTTTCCGGTGGACCTGATCGGAAACTCCTTGTTGGTCTATGAGCAGGCGGATGTAAACAGACTTATGTCTGTTTACATCTGCCTACCTCCCACTCTGTTCTGGACGGTGTACCTAAACGTGATGGATCTGAGGTACCTTTTTGTAAATGGAAACAAGTTTGTTTACATTCTGCAACCCATTGATCCGTGACGTGCTCACCACAGTCTGCTGTCAAAATTGGAGACAAAGTAATGAAAGAATTTCAGAACCCATTGACACTATGCTTAGAGGGAACTCGCATTCCCATTTACGATTTTTACACAATTCCATGTGTCACACATAGGACCGCCCATTCACTCCATTTGTTGCCCAGAAGATGCTCCTTTTTTGTGCGACAAGCTTCACACAATTTTTTGTCTCGTTTTGCTGCAATTTCAGTGTGATTTTCCACGGGGCATTCCCAGCAAAATCGCATCGTGTTTGGAGCTCCATTTAAAATGAACCTAATGCACTTATTGCCAGGCAATTGGTAATAGCGGGCAGAATCTCGATAACAGTGTAGGAAAGAAATAGTTGACAGTGTAAGATGCAGTCGCCAGTCAGTTAGCTGGGAGGAGCAGGGGAGTCCCTTGCCATCCTAGGCTATGGGGGTGTGTCTTCATATCGATGCACACAGTGTAGGGCAGGGATATGCAATTGGCAGACCTCCAGCTGTTGCAAAACGACAAGTCCCATCATGCCTCTGCCTCTGGGTGTCATTTTTGTGACTGTCAGAGTCTTGCTATGCCTCATGGGACTTGTAGTTCTGCAACAGCTGGAGGTCCACTAATTGCATATCCCTGGTGTAGGGGGACCCGACTCTAGTCTCTGCATGCAAGGGTCACTTCATAGGATGCTGGCAGAGAAAGGGTCAACCTGAAAAAGGAAACCTGGGGAACTGGTCATGGCACCAGATAGAACTGGAACTTAGGCAAGGCTTAAAAGATAAAAAAAAGCTGTATGCTCAGTGATTAAATTGACTGCTGAAATGTTTAAAAAGGGGCTTAATATCGCTTTAAGTAAAATCACTAAAATAAGTTGCATAAAGAGTAAATTTCTCCTAATCAATGTAAAAAAGATCCATTGTTTTTTAAGTGTTTGACTATAAAACTGTAAAAAAAATAAATAAATAAATATAAGTCACATGAAGGTGAATACTCTGTAGCCACTTTTTTTTTCTCCAAATCTGACCAGAATTCTCTGGCTTGTGGGTCATATTTGAATATTTTAATGAGACCTTTGCAGATCTGTTATTCCTGACAAGCAATCACCTTTTTTATAGTCCAAGCTGCTGGAGCAATGAATAATACATTCTGATTGGCTGTTCTTGGTTGCCGCCTTTGCATATTGGCTCTGCAAATATTCACCAAGTCTCTGCTTCTGACTAGTACAGATCACATCGTGGCCTGAGCTGTGCAATTGCTTTGGCAGACTTTTTAACAAAAATTTGATTCCTTCTTCAGAGTTTTTTATACTTTTTGTCTTATTTTCTGAAGGGAATTACTAATATTTTTATTCACAGGATGCATTTAATTATGGCAGTTGTTTGTCAGCTGCAGCCATTCCGCTACTCAGTGGAATTGCCCCAGGCAAGCCTGTCTTGCTTATAGGGAATCCTCGAGGAGGGTTTACTGTTGGGTCTCTTGCTTATGGCACTGTCACCCCTGTGGATGCACTTCTGGTTTCCAGCAAGAACAATTGTAAAAAACATTCCTAAGCGATCAAGCGAATTGTAAAAGCTCCAGACAAGCGAGGGGGGTGTAGAAAAAAGATTAACTTAATATAACGTAGAATAGATAAATAATTGACAAATAAAATGTATAGATAGCAACAGTATGTGTGCTGTTTAAAAAAAAGAGGAGACACCTACTGTAAGAGCTACTAGTCTGTGTGGTAGGTAATGCAGTATCTCACAAAAGTGAGTACACCCCTCCCATTTTTGTTAATATTTTATTATATCTTTTCATGCGACAACACTGAAGAAATTACAATTTGCTTGTTTCAGTACTCAATGTCCTTAGTCTGCTTGTCTTCAGCAAACTGTTTGCAGGCTTTTGTGTGCATTATCTTTAGAAGAGGCTTCCTTCTGGGACAACAGCCATGCAGACCAATTTGATGCAGTGTGTGGCGTATGGTCTGAGCACTGACAGGCTGACCCCCCACCCCTTCAACCTCTGTGGCAATGCTGGCAGCACTCATATGTGTATTTTGCAAAGACAAACTCTGGATATGACGCTGAGCACGTTCACTCAACTTCTTTGGTCGACCATGTGAGGCCTGATCTGAGTGGAACCTGTCCTGTTAAACAGCTGTATGGTCTTGGCCACCGTGCTGCAGCTCAGTTTCAGTGTCTTGCCAATCTTCTTATAGCCTAGGCCATCTTTGCCATGAGGTGCCATGTTGAACTTCCAGTGACCAGTATGAGAGAGTGAGAGCAATAACACCAAATTTAACACACCTGCTCCCCATTCACACCTGAGACCTTGTAACACTAATGAGTCACATGACACCGGGAAGGGAAAATTGATAATTTGCCCCAATTTGGACATTTTTACTTAGGGGTGTACTCACTTTGGTTGCCAGCGGTTTAGACATTAATGGCTGTGTTGAGTTATTTTGAGGGGACAAATTTACACTGTTATACAAGCTGTACACTCACTACTTTTACGTTGTAGCAAAGTGTTATTTCTTCAGTGTTGTCACATGAAAAGATATAATAAAATATTTACAAAATGTGAGGGGTGTACTCACTTTTGTGAGATACTGTATGTGTATGCATACACAAACTGAAAACAATATTAAGTGTACACAATAGCAAGTCTCTGGTGACCTGAATGACCACCGGTGGTTAAATGCTAAATAGAGGCATCTCACATCATGACTACCCTGAAAGTCTCATGCTGCCAGGAAACCAGAGAGGGAGCTCCGGGTACATGCAGAGATAAAACAAGGAGAAACCAGCACAAGGGATTTAAGTGTAGATGTTTATTGAAAATTGAATAAAAAGCAGATGCAGTCACAAAAGGGACATATGCTGTGGCTGCGAGTATAATGAAACATTGTGCCGCTGTGCCTCCTGGACTATTCAGGTCATCCAGCTGATTCCAAAGAGGCTGAGGAAAGGGGAACCCCCATCCCCCCCCCCCCAGAAATGCTTTGGTCTGGGCACTCGTCATTAGACGATGACATCCCAGAGGGCAGGCTTCACAAGTGCTAATGCCAGAACTGGCTTCCGTCAGTGGCTTCCTGCACGAGAGCAGTGTGGCTCACTCCACAGACTGGTCAACTGGCTGAGATTCTAACCATCTATGGCTGGCTTTACTGCCTCCCTGACATTAGTAACTTTTTTCATGCTAAAAAAATAAATAAATGTATTGTTGGGGTGGCCTGACCTTTGGTCATGATAATGCTGATCTTAACCCTCCCCCCTGACTTATAGCCAGGCAGTTCGCTCATACTCCTGATTGCACAGCTCTATCTGGACCCACAGAGGGAACATGTTGGACCGCTGTAAAGGGAAAAGTGCTCACACAATGCTGGTTCTCTCTGCAGGCTCTGGCGGGGGTCTGAAGGTTTTATATTGCTGCTAGAGATGAAAACATTAAGGCTGGATTCACACCCCTTGCATTGCGTTTAGCACATATTTACATGGTTTATGAAGTGCTTTAAAGTACTTTTCTTCCCAGCATGAGTCAAAATCCATTTTTTTTCCCTTCATGTATAATGCATTGCACTGTGCTTAAGGGAGATCTAAAGTCACTATATAGCTCTTGGCTGTATATCAGCACCACTGACCCCTCCAAACGCTATGGAATTATTTCAGTAAAATGCTTCTGTACTGTACTAAATGTCTTTTTACGTTTTTGTTTGCTCCCTAGTAGTGGGTTGCTAATATGTTCAAATGAATATTCTCCCTTTATGAAGCACACATTAACTCCCAACATACCGCATTTCAATGCACTATACTGGACTGTACAGGTGTGATGGTATCTGATTCCTAGGATGGGTAACGGTGTATGTTTTCCTCTAGATTTCTGATGAATTAAATATTGCATTTCATTTGGGCTTTAGAGGCCCGTGTTTGATTAAAAGCCCCCCCCCCCCCCCCCGCTTTTCTACAATTGCCCCTCATGTATGTGGTAGAATGGCACATCCACTAGTCACAACACATTGAAAAAATGAGACAGCATTATGTAAGGGGTTTATATTGTCATGACATTGTCATATTTATGCTAAAACATATAAAATTATTTATTGTCCTCAACAAAAAACAGCTGGGGGGGAGGGGGGGGGGTTGACAGGAGCATTTAAGTGACGTTGAAGGGGAACTGTACCCTGGAAACTGTGCCTAAGAAGACAGGTAGTGGGCAAAGGACTAATGACCACTATTGCCTTTTGTCTCGATGTAGCAGATGTTTTCCCCAAAACTGACTTATCATGTCTTGCTCTACACTATGTCTCTATATGGGGTTGGCCATCTTGGTAGAGGCAGGGTTGTTGCTTCCTCATCTCAGAGCCTCCCACAGAATGGGCACTGAGCAAAACAGTAGCATAGCTCCCAACTTTCCCTGATTTCGAGGGACTGTCCCTGATTTGGAGCAATATCCCTCTGTCCCTCATTCCTCCCCATTTGTCCCTCATTTTGGTCTGATCTATAGCGTTGTATATAAAATGCACTTTTTATCTATCAAAATGTTTCCCAGTGCTAAACCTTTCATCCAATTTCTAAATTGCTGCATTTGTAAATTCCAAAAGCCAATATAAAGGAATAGTAGTGGTAAAAAAAGCACTTGTAGGTTTAACCAATCTTTTTTTTCTGTACAAGTCTCCTTTAAGGGGGCGTGCAAGAGGTGTGTCCTATGCCTGCATACTTGTGCTGATAGGTGTCCCTCATTCCTATCTCAAAAAGTTGGGAGGTATGCAGTAGTGACATAACCAAATCTCACTCTAATCTGCTTAGACTAGAAATCAGAGGCACCAGTGCCCTAGATCTCAAATTGTAGATATACAGCAATGAGGCTGTTTGCAGGGAAGTGCCTAGGCACCATCACATACCAGGAAGGGCTGTTTTTATTTTCATGGGAAATTAATGATGAAAGGTTTTTTTTTTTCAGGATACTGCTTGGGTACAATTATTTCTAAATTCTCCCTATATCATTGTACTTCTTCAGTTTTTTTGAGTTAAAGTGGTTGTAAAGTCTCCACAATAAACTTCCATGATCAATTCTATTACAGAGCAATAGTAATGGCAGTGTGTTTTTTTTCAGCAATATAATTTCTAAATACCTTTTCACAGCAGTGCTTCTGTGCAGTCACATGTTTTTCTTGGGTCTTCCTCCTAAGCAGAGACACTCCAGTGGGAGGGGCTCACATCTCAAGTTTCAGTTACAGGAGGGGAGAGGAGGGACTTCACACAGACCATGGAAATTACAGGGGGGGGGGGAAGAGATATAGATGCTGGAGAGTGAGTAGGATGATGGAAAGTCAGTTTACTGACAGGAACAGGCAGGATCAACCAGTTATTTTACTATATGGAAAAGGATAAATAACATTGCAAAATGTATTAGCACAAAAATAATGAAGGAAGGATCAAAAATAGGAAGGCTCGATCGATAGAAGGAAGAATTGGTCAAACGAAGGGTTGATCGGTTGATTGATCCTACTTGATCTGTAGGAGGGGAGAAGGAGATTCTCAGCTGAGCACACCCTCCTGTCTGCATTCCTCAGCTAAGGACTGATGGATTCCAGGAAGTAAATGTTACATGAATCATCTGCCCTTACTCAAGATGGCCACCGCTAGAAATGCTAGGGAGGTGTTTTTACAAGTGATTTTTCTATGCAAAATAAAGCATGGCGATGTGGATGGATGATTGAGTTTTCTTTGAATATTAAAAATATATTATAATATTTTGAATTAAATAGCGATTTCAGTCTGTGATGCTCAGACACAGGTTCCACTTGTTTACTTCAGGAGTTGGTAGCATAGGTGTTTGGACTGCACTGAAAGAAATCGGTTTGATATAATTATATCATTGTAGAATTTTAGGATAAGAAGTCTTTTTAGGGCTGGTTCACAACACGATTTCTGCGTTCTGGATGTGTTTCTGCATGTGTGTTTTTGATTTGTTACGGTGCATTTTCAATGCTTTCCAATGCATTTCTTTCCCCTCTTTGTTTTCGTTCTCTTATTTGAGGACATGTACCTTGCAGTGTGTTTTGCCACATTCCAGATGCGTTCTAGAGAGAGAAAATGCAACGTGTTCTACTTTTGTTGACTGCACTTGAACGCACTATACCGATGTGAACTAGGGCCCTTGGAATCTGTGTAAAACACTGTCCATGTGTTTTTAAAACAGAATAAAAATGCTCTGGACGGCATGTGTTGTGCACCAGCCCTTGGGGAGAGTAGAGAACAGGGCTGCCTGCTGAAGGTAAGAAAAGAATTCACAGCTTAGCCACAGACATATTTTCTCTATGAAAACCTCCTTTTTGTTTTGCTAGAAAATCATAGCATTCACTTTTGTTTGTGTTTTTTATTTTTACTTTTTATTGACGCAGATGATCTTGTACAGTATTTAACAGTTTGATACTTTAAAAAACAGGGTTAAGTCTAATATTACAACTTACTGTTGTTTTTTTATATTGCTACCCAGAAAAGTGGGAATGTGCAGAGAAATCATCTGCTGACATGTTAATTACGGTGCGGATGTGGAAATGCGCCTGGTATAAAATAAGGCGTTTAAGTGATTGCATTTGCCATCAGGTGTGACAGGCAGCCGTGTTTATTAACCTTTTTGGTGACAGGGGTCATGACAGATTCCTCGCTGTTCTATGGTAGGCGTTCTCCATGGAGAAAATAATCATGTTTACATGTTTGCTGAAAACCCTTATAATGGAGCAGCCTTAAAGCTGAACTAAATAGCTAAATACATAAATGGGTACTGCTTTGCCTTGAAAAAGATTTGTAAGTCTGTGCAACAAGTTCTGCCTTTCCTACCATACAGAATAGCCAGGAGGGGGACCCACAGCTTGCAGGACCTGATTCTGCAGAGCCTGATTCAGTCTAAGCCCAGGTACACATATGTGCGGGTTGGAAATGAGTGCATAAACGCACACATTCCCAAAGTAGGAAAAACATGCTACTCTTTATCAGAGGCACACCATGCATTGGAAAAAGTGGTGGGGGTTCGCATGCGCTGAAAGTGTGTAACAGTGTAGCGCTAAAAATGTCTCTGTACAACAATGGTTATAGACTGGGAAGGTCGACAACCACCAGTTTGCTGTTCAGAATGTTGTTATAAAAATAACAAATTTAGGTCAAATAGGTGGTGGGCATCAGGTCCTCTGGTTGAGTGAGGGCGTGATGCACCTCCAAGCTAGATAGACCCCAAGTGTGGGTACACTACCAAGTGGTCCACACTCACCTTAAGTGGGTGTTTAGTGAGATTACCCCAAGGCTGATCAAGATGAACAACCTTATGTGGACTAACAATCAATACAAACGTGTGTTGAAACAATGGTTTGGTGAATTGTGAAGTCAAATACATGGAATTACATCGGTAATAAGTGAAGATTGTGTGGTCAAATGCATGAAATTACATCAGTAATAAGTGAAGATGTATCATAAGCCGATATTATTATATCCCTGATGTTAAAATCATGGTATATGGAGGGTACTAGGAAGCAAAGGGGCTAAAGCGAATAAGTATGTCAAGATAAACCCCGTGTCGTCTGAGTTCTTATTAAACTTGCCACATAACTAATGGGTAAAATGGGGCAATAAACAATAAATATACATCGCAATGCACTTAATCAATGAGTAACATGTGATAGAGATGGTTCTTTCTAAAAAAACCTCAGTAAACAGTCCTAGTATTGGTGATTTGTGAACGGGCAAAAACATCAAACAATATTTCAGGTAGGTGAACTATTTCTTAAAGTCCAAATGGTATAAAACAAAACGGTGATGGTCAAATGGTTCAGATGCAAGGCAAAGCAGTGATGGTAATATGGTTCAGATGCTGGATCCTCTCATAAAAGGGCAACAATGCAACCAGGAAGGAAGAATCATAAGCGCTTACCATGTGCGATGGACCAACTCACCAGAAGTGGAAGGTCGGAAACAGCTTGTATGGCTACCTCCAGGTGCCAAAAGTGTGGAGTAAGTTGTTGGAAGTTGAAAACGTGGGCTGGAACGTCTCGAGGTCTTTAATGGATACTCACCGACCGAATAGATGGCTACTGGATCAATGTAGTTGGATCAGTGCTCCTCGGTCAGACTCGCCATGGGTGGAGAGAAAAGAACAGAAGAGGGACTCCTCATCGTGTAAAACCCGAATGTAAGGGTACACTTTTATTGAAAAAACATGTATCCAGTACAAAAGTAAAATAAAATGACTGGAGCTGTTCAAATAAAATCAAGTAAAAAACGCAGTAGGCAATAATGCTTGGAGACCCGACGCGTTTCGTCTGAAGAGACTTCTGCTGGGGTGTACGCTGTTTACGTGGCTGAGCTTTTAAAGGAGGGTCGAAGACTTCTTTCCCTGTGTTTCTCACAGGTACATCTGCCCATTGAAAACGCACAACCCACACAAGTGTGAACCTACTCTTAGGCTAGGTTCACGCATATGTGAATTGGATGCAGTTTAAACAATCCCCGGGTGAGGACAGCGCTGGATCCCTGGACAGGTAAGTGTCCTTTTACTAAAAGGCCGCAACTATAGCATTAGTAGCTGCTGACTTAAACTTATTTTTTTGGGAGGTGGGGCTGGCCTGAAGATTCTTTTTCCCTCATCTTCTTCTTTTTTTTATATTATCTTTATTTTTGACACATGGAATACAACATTGCCAACAATGCCTCATTGATGTGGGTTAGCAAATTAGCAGAAATGGATGCATCAACATGTCTGACTGCAAAAACGGAAACAAAGGGGAATGGGTGGGGAATGGGTAGGGAAACTGGGGGAAGCATAAAAGGCAATATTTCTAAGGTATCCCCTAAGTCAGGGCTTGACAAATTTGCTTAGAATCTAGGAGCCAGCTAAAAAAGTTAGGAGCCAGTTTTTTAAATCAGCTGCCCACTGCCCAGAGCTGCATGTCCAGGGCGTTGGGCAATAAGAATTGCTCATGCTTGGTGGCAAGTAAAAAGACCGAAAAAAAAAAAAAAAAAAAAAAAAAATTGTTATACGTTTTTGCAAATAAGTCATTGACGGCACTGATGGGTAGAGGTTGACCGATATGGGTTTTTCTCTGGTCGATGCCAATATTTAGAAATCGGGGCGGCCGATATATGTTGCCAATTTTTGCGGCCGATATTTTAGGCAGATTTTTTTTTTTTCCGTCATCTAAGAAAATCTAGGGTGGAGAGGTGGGGAGGAGGTTATTGTTTAGGGTAGAGAGGTGGGGTTCAGCCTGTCAGTGTCCATCAGTGCCACCTCAGTGCCCACCAGTTCAGCCTGTCAGTGTCCATCAGAGCCACTTCATTAGTGCCCACCAGTTCAGCCTGTCAGTGTTACATCAGTGCCCACCAGTGCAGCCTATCAGTATCCATTAGTGCCCACCAGTGGAGCCTATCAATGTCCATCAGTGCCACCTCAGTGCCCACCAGTTCAGCCTGTCAGTGCCCACTAGTGCAGCCTATCAGTGTCCATTAGTACACACAAGTGCATCCCATCAGTGACCACCAGTGGAGCCTATCAGTGTCCATCAGTACCACCTCATTAGTGCCCACCAGTTCAGCATCTCAGTGCCACCTAATTAGTGCCCAGCAGCGGAGCGCTCCCGGCTCCGTTCTGTCCCCTCGCCTGGCCAAAGACAGCTCCATCTGTCCACTCACGTGCTGCGCTCTGGACTACAATCCCCAGAATGCAGCGCGGCCGGTAACAGCCCATCGGCGGCGGCCGCTGCCGACTTCCTCCACTGGAGTGAGTGCAAGCCGCGCTCATCGCAGCACCGCCCACCAGAGGGTGCTGGTTTGCACCAAAGGAGCGCGTATTTGCTCCAGCAGGCCACAAAGCCATGGCCTCGATTATCGGGCAGCCCGACTGTAGTCACCCGCGGCAAGGGGGGCCACATGGGAGGAATCCCGACCACTGCTGTAGTGTAACCCAGGACGCAATTTCCAGTCGCCATTGCGACCTGGTGCCTGGGTTTTGTCGAGCCCTGCCCTAAGTGACCCTGAGTAAGTACATGATCTGTGCTGTAGATCAACTTCATGAACTCTAGGGCGCCCCACCATGAGGCGGCCATAGAGGACCCGACCAGTTCCGCCACCGGAGAAAGGGGGCAACAATCCTCCATCAAACCTCCATCCAGGGGTACAGCCGCCCAGGCCTGCTCCAGGTTCACCAAGGGTGGAAGCCCTACCGATGCATTGGGATAATAGGTTGAGTACCTTGCCCAGTGCAACATACAAGGTATTACAAAAACAGTAACTGAAAGAAAAGTACATCAAGTAGTAGAAAAAGAAAGGGGGTTAAGTGAAAAAAAAATTAATAAAAATAAATAAAATAATATAATTTAGTCAAGTTTAGCTGCCCCACGGATCAGAAAGAGGTAGGAAAAACAGCAACAGCGGAAAGGATTATAAAAATCGGATTCTGGTATGTGCATCACAGTTAGGCCCCTTTCACACTGGGGCGCTTTGCAGGCGCCCTGAAAGTGCTTCTGCTGTGTCTCCAATGTGAAAGCCCGAGGGCTTTCACACTGGAGCGGTGCACTAGCAGGATGGTAAAAAAAAGTCCCGCTAGCAGCATCTTTGGAGCGGTGAAGGAGCGGTGTGTATACCGCTCCTTCACCGCTCCTGCCCATTGAAATCAGTGGGGCAGCGCAGCTATACCACCGGCAAAGTGCCTCTGCAATGGCTGTACCGTGGGATTTGGCGACCGGGGAGTTACTAAAAAAACATTGGTTGTAGAGGTGTGTGGGCATCTTGGGGAGGGATTGTTGCCTGAAGTGTGTCTCCTGTAGGAATACTATCTGGGCACCCAGGCCTTTCAATTCTAACCATATTTTTTTGCGTTTGTGTGGGGAGCAGAGAACCCTCACATTACAAGACAGTACCTGAAGTGATGTCATACCTGAAGCCAGTGATGAACGAGCCATCTATCCTCTCCAGTGGTAAGACACAGGAGTTAAATAAAACAGACCAGAACTGTACTAGCAGGTCTGGCACAATACACAACTACAGGGCAGGCCCAGGGTAGAATTCAAAAACAGAAAACCTCCAAACACTGACCTGGTGTCCCACTAGGGACAGTTACCTAAATGGGTAAGGCCTATATGGGGTATGTGGGTAAAATCAAATAAGTAAACAAGTAAGGGGCATCCTAACATGTGAAAAAAATTTAGCAAACGCCGCGCTAATACATTACCAATTAAGTATAAAAAACCTTGAAAAAATTTCATAAAATAATGTGATGAAAAATATATAAGTAGCAGCAGCTAAAAAATGTAGGATATATACATTAAACAGAAATAGATAATGGAAAAAGCCGCGCTGTGTGACAAATAGGATCCTTAATGTCCTATGACAATATTAATGAATAAAGTCCAAAGTGAAAAAAAGATGACTAATAAAGAAATATTAAAGCCTTAAAGTCCATGTGAACACAAAATATATAAAGTGACTTTTTGGAGAGTGACAATGTGAAATCCAGGACCAATCCGTGACTTTGTGAGATGATCCACCAAAAAAACGTGATCCACCACCGCTCTAATAGTATGCTTACCAAAAGGCAAGCTTGGATAAGCCTGTAACTCGATAATATCCTGATGTAATCCGGACTACCAGACCTCCACAGCAAATCCAGATATCCGCAAATATAACTGGCCACCGATCCGGATGAGCACAGTATTTCCCTTTCAATCTCCTTAAATGTAAAATCTCTCCAGAGATGCAAAGCCAGGAATGCCCAATCCGTATCAGCCTTAGAAGGATTGGGAATTCCTCTGAACATGTGGTGCATGCTTAGCTGACTCCATTGCCGTCTCTCCTCATGAAAAGGATGACCATCTCTTATATTACTGGTCTCTGAGCATGGAGATAGCAGGCACAGGGTCATCAAATTTCTGCTCCAGAGTCTCAAGCCTGTGACCTAGCTCTGTAGTGTCAGTTTTCAGTTGCTCAATGTCTTGTTTAAAAGCCTGTTCAATCCGGCTAGTGAAGCGTTCTAATTCCTCCTTAGTAGGAAGAGACCATAGCTGCTGTCTAATGTCCCTGTCCCCATCCAGGTCAGCAATCTCAAGCCCTGATCTTACGATGTGGTGGAGCGGGGGGAGATGGGGGGACAGAATCGCTTACCACCCTAGGAGAGGGGATAGACAGTGCAGGTTGCGCAGCCTGGGCCTCGTGGTGCTGCTTGGCCATTCGCTCCGGCGCCATCTTGGATTTCCCCTTCTGCTGGTGAGGACTGTCTGAGAAGGATTCCAGCGATCCCTAGAGGGTCTGGTAGGTTATTTTAGCCTGCGAGGATGCCTACCGACGTTGTGACATACACTGATGCAAAAAACAGGGGAGAATCACCCATGTAGCTGCTGTTTAAGCTGCGGACTAGACGGAGCTCAGGCACAGCAGTCCTAAGTACTCCATAGCCAGACAACGCCCCCCTGAAGATCCTTTTATAGTGGACCTTTACCCTGAACTAAGTGTCCTATTACCCTGCCTTCTCCTCCCTCTCTCACAATTGGATAGAACTTTTTTTTAATGAGACTTCTTTCGTCCTTTAAAGCAGCACACCCGCATTCCTCACCTAGGCAAGATGTTTGTGTCCTTTGCCCCCTCCTGAATTCTGCGCATGTACAGATGTGCCGTGGTGCTTAGGGCCCCAAGTGAGCAATGCCCAACATCTGTGCATGTATGGATTTCCTCCGTGTGTATGCAAAGGCGAATAATATTGGATTCCCAAACCTTTGCTGTGTTTGTGTGTGCGCAGATGTGCCAAAGAGCTCTTCCAGGACTGGAAAACTAGGCAGAGCCCTTTAATACATCTGCCCATGAGCCATAATGGCGGCATTGGAGGGGAGGCGGTATCAATAAAGAGGGACTCCACTTAAGAGACACTGCTTTTTAACTGTACTGAAGATACAAAGACCAAGAAAGGTGTGAAAGATTGTGCCTGGAGTAGGGCTTTCATCCAGAGTAATTACCATAATACAATATTCTTAGCTATAGTGTGCCTTGGTGCATTGCTGAAAATACTTTGTTAAAGTTTTCATATCACGTATATTTATTGCTTTGCTAGTATTTTCTCTTTTGCTAAACACAGGCAGTTTTGCAGACAACTTTAGATTCTCTGTGGAACATTTTTTTATGGTGCATATAATCTCCATGCCTGTGTGCAGCTTAATGTGCTGAACACATAAAAATGATCATAAACAGTTGAACCCTCGTCCCAATGGTGACAGGGAAAAGCAGATTGTTTATTTCATTTGGGCACAGGGCACGGGGCCCAGCTCCAAGACAGCTGGAGTTTCCAGGCCTCTTAAATAATGCTGATCCAAGGATCGTTATACAGCAATTATAACTTATGTTGCTGAAAATGTTAGTTGGTCACACTTCTGATGGTTAAGAGACATATTTATACACATCCTCTGTATGCATCAGGAGAGAAACAGACACAGAGGAAAAGAGACTTTTTAAGGATTAAAAAATATAGGATTTTTTATGATAATATGTTTTGCAAATCTGTAACTATTATGGAAAGTTTTATACATGCAAACCCAATCACTAAAATCCTGAATTTTATTAAATTATAAATTTTATTAAATATTTGGAAATAATAAACTACAATGAGATATAGTTTCACATAGTCATGAAAATGACTTTAAGCCAGCATTCAATAAAAATCGTACATACAAGTATCATCTCCATTATTATGCGATTTAAAAAGGGTCCTGAACCGATGGAGTTGTTGACGGGTATGCCGAAAGGTAAAGCTATACAGGTAAGCGTACAAGTCATTAGGAAATAAAGGGAAAGGTGGAGGCAGCCCTTATTTAATGCAGCACTTCAGTAATTTTTTCAACTTTCCATCTATTAAATCTTCTGCCCTTGTTGTTTTAACTTTGGATAGTAAAACATTTTTTTTCTGCCAGTAAATACCTTATACAGCCCACTTCCTGTTTCTTGTCTGGTCAAAAGCCTAGGATGATGACATCATGCACAGCTCTCACTCTCATGAGAGTTTGTCAGAAAGGGAGGGGGGGTGGGTCAAAAAAGGGCCAATGAGAGCTGCAGAGCTGGAGGTGTGCCTCTGTGTAAATCCAGGAAGTGAACAGGCAGCAGCTTCAGCTGCCCACAGTTAAAATGGATGCAGCCAGACTTAGTGGAGGGAGATTTCTGCAGCATATTTGGCAAGTACAGAATCACAGTATATATAAAATAATATGCAAAGTGGTTGGAGGAAAGCTTCAGAATGGCAAAGATGTTTTTATTACAAACTATGTGAGCAGACTGCAGTTTCCATTTAACCTATCAGGGCCGTGCCTTCCAAGTTTAAGAGATTTGCCTTTGGTGGAGATACATGGGTGAAGATGCTGGCATACAAAAAATAAAGCTGAACTCAAAGGTTTGTGGTGTTTTAAATATTTCATTTTGGACCAGCTGGCCCAAACAAATTGTTTCCTTCATTAACCAGTTCCGCTCTAAGGTAATTCTTTTATTTTTCACGCACATGTTAAGATCTGCATTTGTGGCTGTTTAAGTATTTAAAACCCCAGAAAATTCTATATTTTTTAAAAGCAGAGACCCTTTATATTAAAAAGATAGTTGTAATTTTTTTATGTTGCACTATATTTGTGCAACTGTTTATCAAACCTATATTTTTCAGGAAAAAATACAGTAAAATAAATTTTAGTGCACACAATTTAATTCTCAATTTTTGTACAAAATAAAAGATGAAGTGCAAAATGGATATCAAATATGTCAGGCCCCAAAAATTGTAGTACCCAAAATGATCAGCAGGCAATACTTTAAATGCATTTACAGCTCATCAGTTTACAGTAAACCATACATGATGGCCCTAAAATTATTGCTTTCACGCTGTTTGTTGCAATATATATAATTTATGTTGCAATCACATTTATTGATTCGAGCGGCCGAAAAAGCTTAAAGCAGAGTTCCACCCAATTTTGATGAGAGGTGGTCTTAATGAAAGACCACTTCTCCACTTCTCATTTTTGGATATTTAAAATTTTAATTTTTTTTTACTTTCTAACGTGCCTTTTCTGGAAGTCCTAAGAGTACTTTGGATCCAGCCGGGCTGCGGCTGAGGATGTCACATCCTCTTCTGAGCTGAGCCCCCCCCCATTGTCTTCTGAGACACGCGTGTGTCCCAGAAGACAAGCTAGCCATTTACAAAGCGATGCGCGACTCGTGCATGCTCAGTCGGAAGCCTCCACTGCTGGTTTCCCTTAGTTGGAATGGCAGCCCCGGCATCCAATCTGATGGACGGATCGGCCTCGGGGGGCCGACATTGCGGGCTCCCTGGACAGGTAAGTGTCTTTATTAAAAGTCAGCAGCTACAGTGTTTGGGGCTGCTGCCTTTAAAAAAAAAAATTTTGGCTGGAGCACTGCTTTAAGTGTAGTCCTGTGTTGTCACCATCAGGAAACCCATCCGAAGAAAAAGCATGCAACCATTTCTTGAATGCAAGAATTGACTGCAAGAGATCAACAGCATTGAGATGTAACAAAGAATGAAGGTTGGCTAGTGCTTATAGTGTCTTAGGGCCATTTCTTCTACTGTCATCAATACCCCGAGCAAAACTATGAATGGGGTAGACTTTAATTCACAAACTTTCACGTACAAAAATCCCAATACCCCTGGTTACCAGTAGGCGATGGGGTGAGCTACGTTCAGACTTCTAAGGGACCAGTCCACATTTATTCAAAGAATAATCGCTGCTGCTGGTAGTAGAGCTGCACGATTCTGGCTAAAATGAGAATCACGATTTTTTTGCTTAGAAGATAGATCCCGATTCTCGTGGCGTTTTATTCAGTGAAGTGTATTTTTTTTCACAAAAAATTGCGTTTGAAAGACCGCTGAGAAAATACCGTGTGTCATAAAATATTGCAGCAATTGCCATTTTATTCCCTAGGGTCTCTGCTAAAATATATATAATGTTTGAGGGTTCCAAGTAATTTTTTAGCAAAAAATATTGATTTTAACTTAAGAAGTGTCAGAAAAAGATTTAGACTTTAAGTGGTTTCTTCCTGTATTTACACGTTGTTGAAAACTTGGCAGACTGCCCGGACTTATTACAAACAAGTGTATCCCTTTGATCTAAGAAGGAAGGTTAGTTACAATGTTTCATATTCTAAACTTGGCAGACTGCCCGGATGTTTTCTTTTGACAGCTGAGTGAGCAGATAAGTCGCTCCACTTGTTATATGAAAGAATCGGCAAACTCCGCAATATAGATCATCAGGGGGGTGAATTGAGATCACGATTTTGTAACGATTAATTGTGCAGCTCTAGCTGGCAGCAGCCAACCACTTTGCACCTTTTATTTTTCTAACCCCAGTGACATATGGAAAGGGATAACTGAACTGGCTGTCATTGTCAAAACAAACCGTATCCTTTCACAAACTGTTGACTCCTGAGGGCACAGTTTGAATTGGCTGCAGGGCCAATACTGTTCATGGAAAGTTGTTACAAGCAAGAGGAATTCAAACTGAGCCCATGATGAGAAAAGAAAAGGGACATTAAGCAGAATTTACATGAAAATCTGATTTTTATTTCTATAAATGTCAATTTTGGCTCCCTCCTCCCTCCCAAGGCTAAACATCTTTCCCACCACGATCACACTCATGCATGCATTTTTAGCAGTGTGTTTTACATTCATTTTAAGTTACACCCCAAAGCACAGACAATAAATCTACCTGACAGTCTACCTATTCACTTTCGTGTTAAACATGTGTACCTTCAATTTGTATGTGTTATGTACTGTAATTGCTAAAAACTCCAGTTAAATCATTTAAAGTGGTTGTAAACCCTACATATACCCAGTGAAGTGACTGACCTCAGGTTATACACAGAGATTAAATAAATTCTCCCTCAAATAAGTTGTACCTCTTTATTTGATACCTGTTTCACATAAATCATGCTGATAGTAGAGGAATGAGGCAGCAGACAAAAATTACACTTAGTGCTCAGAATTGAGACAAGTACAAACTATAGAGGGATATGCTTTGTTTATATCTTTATAAATGTTTATCTGAAAGAAACACTTTTTGTGTGAACTACTTTCTCAGCTGTCATTTTTGCAGTATAGAGCCTGACTGGTTTGAGCTGCTAATATGGATGTTTCCTTTGCATTTGCTTACCCTTTTAAGCTTACCATACACTAATTTGGCCTTCCTCAATCTATACCCTAGATAGGGTTGCCACCTCATCCCTTTAAACCCGAACACATATTAATTACACAGGTTCTGTGGCTGATTAAGGTGATAATTAAAAACACTTGGTGCCTTATCTGCATTAAATTAGCCTCAGAACCTGTGTAATTCATATGTTTTCGGGTTTAAAGGGATGAGGTGCCAAACCCTAACCCTAGAGGAAACCTGGAAATCATTTTTAGGTCTCAGGGAACCAGTATATTGGTGGTCCATGGTTAGAAATGCCTCTTATTTATATTGGTGGTCAGAATGTCACTCTTACAGACAGCAAAAAAAGATCACTGGATCCCTACAGCTTGCTCTACCAAGTGTCATTGACTCTGGAATTATGTAGGCAGCATCAACTGGGAGGTGAAATAGTCACAATTCAAGGAACCTCTAGCAACCTCTGGAGGAAGCCCAGGGTTCCTTGGGACTCTGGTTGAGAATAGTTGCACTAGTAGAATTTTGCTCAAACATTTTCCTAACATTCGGTTGATTCTCGAATTGTAAGTAGGATCAATCGATGACTGCTTTCAGTTACAGTGATGAGAAAATAAGCAGGAGGATCGAACGTTTTTCTTGAATGAACAAACTTCTAACAGGATCTGTAAATTCTATTATTCACACCAAAATCTAAATGTTAAAAGCAAACAACATTTTTCACGCCATTAGTAGTTTTATATGCAGGTCATGAAGCCCTCTTGTGGGTGGAACTGGAATCTGTATATATTGCTCCTATCAATCTCCACAATTCCCCTTGCTCCCCATCATGGGCAATCTTCTTTTCCTACCAGGTCTTGAATCCCGACCTACATTTCTAGGTGGACCTTGCATAAACCTACAATGGTATACTCTCTTATGGAGTCTGTTTTACCTTGGGCGAAACTCCAAAGCTGATTTTAAGGTACCCTGTTTGGAATTTTTTCGGTATCTATTCCCAACTCAATAGACTGCTCTTTCCAGCCATACATATTTATGTGACCAGGTGGGAAGAGGATTTGAGGGCTCAAAAATTAGAAAAAGACTGGCAGGAAACATAGTCCACTATTGCAACCTCCTGTTTTAACGTTTCCACCTTAGAATTGGCTTACAAGGTACCTACTAAATTGTACCTGGTACCTTCAAAATTGGCCCACATGTTCCCTGGACATTCAGGCTTTTGTTTCAGAGGATGCCAGGTTATAGGCAATGTCTTTCACATTTGGTGGTCCTGCCTGATAAGCCACTTTTGGTCTAAAGTTTCCTCCCTGCTACACGCTTTGTATGAGATCCACTTTTTTAGAGACCCCTGGCAAGCTCTTTTACGCTTTAACCCCCCTGGGACACAGTTTAAACTTACTGGTTTTGTCCTTCTAGCTTCTAAAATGACAATAGCTAGGGTGTGGAAAAAACAATTCACCCACTTCTCTGAAGTCGAGGCCCGATTTGTTTTTTTCGTGAACAAACCGCTTTTCAGCATCATCATTAATAATCACACCAAGTTTCACACCCTTGGTTCGCATACTGCCATCTAAATCTTGCAGTCTAATCTGGTTCCCTAGTGATCCATCAATTGATGATATTCAATATTCCCCCTATCCCCCCTCCTATGATTCATTCTTCCTTTTTTTCTTTCTCCTCTTCTTCTTCTTCATCTTCTCTCTCCTTCAGGGGCGTAACTAGAAATCACAGGGCCCCATAGCAAAATGTTGTATGGGGCTCCCCCTGCATACAGCCCCCCCCCCCCCACAAAAAAAAATTAACTAATTCCATTGAACAACAGATTACCACACTCTTGTGGCACAGTACCCAGGCAACAGCTTATATTAATTTCGAACAACAAAACCAAAATTTAAATAACCATATAATAAACACAGGACGCACTTAACCCCTACACTGCCACCTAGTGGTTAACCCCTTCACTGCCAGTGTCATTTACACATGAATCGGTGCATTTGTATAGCACTGATTGCTGTATAAATGACAATGATCCCAAAAATGTGTAAAAATTGTCTGACGTGTCGGCCATAATGTCGCAGTCACGATAAAAATCGCAGATCGCCGCCATTTAAAAAAAAATATTAATAAAACTGCCATAAAACTATCCCCTATTTTGTAAACTCCGGCCCCAACTCGGCAGCGGTTTCCACTCAGCTGCGGGCCTCATAGCGACCGCGGGCTCCCTAGCGGCCGTGTGTGTTGCTATGGCGGTAGTTCCGCCACTGCTCTCCTTCCGCCTTCCTACTTGAAAAAAATTATTTTTGTATAGCCTTCTAAGCCGTTTCTTCCATTCTCTATTGGCCGCATATACAGTCTTGGCCAAAAATATTGTCACGGCTGCATTTCTGTCAGATAATGCACCACTTCGCCAGAAAATTGTTGCAATTACAAATGTTTAGGCATTATCATGTTTCTTTTGTTTGTATTGGTATGACACAAAAAATTGGAGAAGCAAAAAGCCAAATCGGACACATTCAACGCAAAACTCCAAAAATGCACTGGACAAAATTGTTGGCACCTTCTAAAAATTGTAAGAAAAAGAAAAAAATTGTAAGAAAAAATTGCATTCCAAGATTGTGATGCTCCTTTTAATTAGTAATTTAACTCACCTGTATCAATTAACGGGTGCTGACAATATAGAAATGACACTGGCAACCAGATAAAATGGTGAAAAATTAACTCAACCTGTCTGTTGTGTGTCTCTGTGTGCCACATGGAGCATGGAGAAGAGAAAGAGGATTTGAGAACAAAAATTGTGGAAAAGCATGGACAATCTCAAGGTTACAAGTCTGCCTCCAGAGATCTTAGTGCTGGTTCACTCCACAAAAACGCACTCCAGATCTGTTTCCAATGCATTTCTGCATGCACATTTTTAACATGTTTTTGACACATTCCAGTCTATTCCAGTGTGTTTTTGATGCATTTTACTGTGTTCCAGTACAGTCCAGTGCAGGAAAAAATGCAGCATTTTTTTTTCTGGAACTGGAAAGCTCTGGAACTTACCGCACTGGTGTGAACTATGCCATTTGAAACCATATAACTTACTTTACATGCATTTTTGATGCAGAAAAAAACGCACTGGACTGCATGTGGTGGGAATTGGCCCTTTAAAGTTTGTGTCCACTGTGTGCAACATTATCAAGAAGTACAGACCATGGCACTGCAGCTAATCTCCCTGGATGTGGACAAAAGATAAAAATGTATCAAAGATTGCAACAAAGGATTATTCAAATGGTGGATAAAGAACCTCGATCAACTTCCAGACAAATTCAAGCTGACCTTCAGGCACAGGGTACAACTGTGTCAGCTCGCACTGTATGTCGCCATATGAATTAAAAGGGACGTTGTGGTAGGAGACCGAGGACGACTCCACTACTGACACAGAAACATAAAAAAGTCAAATTGGTGTGTGACAAAACTTGCCAGACGAAACACAATTACAGCTTTTTGGTAAAGCTCATCATTGTACTGTTCTCAGAAAAAGAAATGAGGCCTTTAAAAAAAAGAACAGTCCCTACAGTCAAACATGGTGGAGGTTCACTGATGTTTTGGGGTTGCTTTGCTGTTTCAGGCCCTGGATGTCTTGATTGTGTGCATGGCATTAGGAAATCTACCAAAAAATTCTGGGGTGCAAGTTTGGTCTCTGTCAGAGGTCTTAGAACAGGGCAATGACCCAAAGCACACTTCAAAAGCACCCAGGATTGTTTAAGACAAAGCGTGGAGAGTACTGAACTGACCAGCAATGAGCCCAGATCTAAATCCCATAGAGCACCTGTGGAGAGATCTCAGGACAGCAGTTGGGAAAAGGAACTCTTCCAATCTGAGAGACTTGGAGCAGTTGGTGAAAGAGGAGTGGTCCAAAATTCCAGTAGAGAGATGTAAGAAACTCATTGATGGTTACAGGAATGTAAGGCTTTGCGTCTATCTATTAGGTTCTTGTGGTAAAACCAAGGAAGCTTAGACTTCTGAAGTGTATCAATGCTTTACTAAACAGGGAAAAATCTGCACATACAAACTGTAGGATGAACAATACAACACAACTTATAGCTTACAAAATATATGCCTACACATATAAGCATATGCAATTTGTACACATTACGTAAACTAAACAATTACTCAATTTAGGGGTCAAGATGTCCTCCATGGTCCTTTGCTCAGTCCAACTCACAAAGTTCTCCAGCTTCTGGCAGCCATGTCTCCTCTTTGTCCTTCCAAAACACCTCTGTTGTCCGAACACAAGTTTCTTTCAAACCCATTTCCTGCACACACCAACTTCCTCTACTCAGCGCCAAAACCTATCCATCTGGTTTACTTACATATCAATGGAGGTGGAAAAGGCCTATGTAAACATATGCTCTTACCAAACCTAACTATATTATTGCTATTAAGACAATATACAAAATTGGCCATAGCAACACAAGGAAGCAATTGATTTCAGTTATTTTTTTCCATCGGGGTGTGCTACCAAATGTTAAATGGAGGGTGCCAATAATTTTGTCCAGTCCATTTTTGGAGTTTTGTGTGTAATGTGTCATATTTGGATTTTTGTTTCTCTACTTTTTTGTGTCATACCAATACAAACAAAAGAAATAAACTTGAATGCCTAAACATTTGTAATTGCAACAATTTTCTGGGTGAAGTGGTGCATTATCTGACAGAAATGTTGGGATGTCAATATTTTTGGCCATGACTGTATGCCTTTTACTTTTGAATTGTCTTCCTTACTGAGCACCAAGTAGAGGACTCTTTGTTCTTATGTTTCAATATGTTTTGTATGACGACAGGACTTTATTGGTGGATATTGTATTGTTTATTGAACTCCTGTTCTATGTAATGACATATGTCTAATGTTTTGTAATTCAGCTTTGAAAAATGTAATAAACACATTGAAACGAGAAGCAAAGAACATTTTTGAATTACCGTACCTGCATTTTGAAATGATATTCACCAAGTCTCTGCATTATCGAATGTACTGATGTGATTTTACCTAGAGACGTTTGTATTAAAATCTACCAGTGTATGGTCAGCTTTAGGTCTTTAAGCTTTGGATAACATGCATAGCTTCTTTGCTACAGTAAAAATAATCCTTTTTTTTTTCTATAGTTGATTTGATGCCAATGGTGGTTTTTGTAATTATTATATTCAGTTTCATATAAAAGAATAATGCACAGTATTCCTACATTTATCTCTGTCTTTATCTGCAACTGTCATACTTGAAAGGAAATATTCATAGACAGACGTCAGCTTTGTATAATCTGTAAAAGGTGATTTGTTTGAAATCTTTAAAGTAAAAATTGTATAGAGCCGGAGAGTATGATAAACGTGAATAGAGCGGTATCTGATGGAAGATTAGAATAAAAAGAAATGGGCGGGGTTACAAATGGTGGTGAGCGGCTGCCTGTGACTCTCAAACTCGTTACTATGTACAAAACCGCCATTTTCTTTAACTTCCATTTTTTTATATGCTGTGCCTGTTATTCTAACTAAATTCCACACAAACAGCTAAACAATTAGATTATAGCTGGTCTTGGCATTATACTAATTTTTCTGCCACCTGCTCACATGTCTAAAACCGTCATAAGGCACTAGCCCCCCTATGTACTGCCTACAATTAAAATCTGCAGAAACATGTTTATCAAAAAATATGTAAATGCGCTGAATAAATAGAACAGTTATTTGGACTGATGCTAAATGGATCTCTTTGTGTCTGTTCCCTACTGCAGTAGTTATTCATTTGAGAATACATTGGTAGTATTCAGCATAACTTACCTGGCTTACAATGGAACTGTCATCCCAGTATGGTTACAGTATATACTCGAGTATAAGCCGACCCAATTATAAGCCGAGGCACCTAATTTTACCACAAAAAAAATGGTAAAACTTATTGACTCGAGTATAAGCCTAGGGTGAGAAATGCGCAGCTACTGTAAGTGGAAAAGAGGGTCAGCAATGCCCATATGCAGCCTCACTGTGTCCATTTGCATTCCTCACTGTGCCCATTTGCAGCCATAGGTCCCCCGAACTTCAAACTCGGTAGTTAAGGGTTCCTAGAGGCCCCCTAGCTGCAGCCAAAATGTGGGGTCTCTGAACCCAAAGGGTCCCGAAAATTACATTGCTGCAGATGGACACAGTTGACCGACTTTGGGGCCCCGTATCTCGGGGCCACTTGGTGCTAGGAACCTTAGCTTTGGATATGTTGTAGTGCTAGTTCCTAGATACAAGATACAGGGCCCCAAAGTTGGTTCGGAAAATGTCATTCTCTGCTGCAGAAAAATGCTTGACTCGAGTATAAGCCGAGGGGGGGCATTTTCAGCACAAAAAAAGTGTTGAAAAACTCGGCTTATACTCGAGTATATATGGTACATTCCTTGCTGTAGCAATGAAAGTGATCAAAATTTTTTTATTTTTTTTTAGCCACCTCAATACAGTGCACTTCCTGCCCAAGCAATTTTTCAGCTTTCAGCGCTGTCACACTTTGACAATTGCGCGGTCATGCAACGCTGTACCCAAATTAAATTGTTATATATTTTTTTTTCTTTGGGTGGTATTTGATTAGCTCTTCGTTTTTTTTTTTTTTTTTTTGCGCTATAAACAAAAGAAGAGGGACAAGTTGGAAAAAAACACAATATTTTTAACTTTTTTGCTATAATAAATATCCAATTTAGTTTTTAGTTTTTTGAATGTTTCCTCAGTTTAGGCCGATACGTATTCCTCTACATATTTTTGGTAAAAAAAAATCGCAATAAGCGTTTATTGATTGGTTTGCGCAAAAGTTAGAGCGTCTACAAAATAGGGGATAGATTTATAGCATTTTTTGTATTTTTTTACTTGTAATGGCGGCGATCTGTGATTTTTATCGTGTCTGTGATATTGCTGCGGACATATCGGACACTTTTAACACATTTTTGGGACCATTCACACAGCGATCTGTTCTATAAAAATGCATTGATTACTATATAAATGTGACTGACAGGGAAGGGGTTAACACTAGGGGGTGATCGAGGGGTTAAAGCGGAGTTCCACCGAAAAGTGGAACTTCCGCTCATCTGATTCCCCCCTCCAGTGTCACATTTGGCACCTTTCAGGGGGGAGGGGGGTGCAGATAACTGTATAATACAGGTACTGTATACTCAAGTGAGGAAAAGCCGATAAACTGCTCTTCCTGTTTACATCATGATCAGCCGTGATTGGACATGGCTGATCATGTGGTAAAGAGCTTGGTGTAGCGGTGTGTCATACTGCTGTGTGTCAGACTGACACGCCGCAACACTGATTGCCGCACTGCGTGCCCCCGCTGCGCATCATATGACGCCCAGTCAGGATAACAACCACAACCCAGCCATCATTCAGCTATAGGCCAGGCAGGAAGTGGTTAAAAGAAAAGTGTTTTTTTTTTTCTGCTAATTATACCTACCTAATGTGGATGCAGCATCAGACCAATGCTGCAGCTGTCCCCCTGGCATCTCTGCACTGAGAACCGAGCCATCGAACACCGCCGATGGCTCGGTTTTCACTCCTCCCCGAGGAGAGCGATGCTGACTATCAGTCAGCATCTCTCCTGATCTGCTTCTCCACGCTCATTGGAGCGCTGAGCTGTGGAGGGGCGGGGAACGGCCATCTCAGAGGCTCGCTGAGACTGCAATCAGTCCAGGCAGCTGGCGGATCCAGACTTGGGAAGTCGGGATGACGCGCTGCCTCGACTAATGGCAGTGACGTCAGCGGAGAGCAGATTTCAGCTGACAACGGGTCACAGGAGTGCAAAACTAATTGCACTCCTGTGACCCTTAGGACAAGATCCGGCTGGACTTCTCCTTTTAATGATTTAACACCTGTAGTGCCCAACCTGCAGCCCTCGGGGACCCTACATTATCCTGTTTCCTATTGCCCTGTTATCCCTTTCCTCTTGCAGTGATCTCTAGCAGTCTCATGTAATGTGTCTTCAGTCTATTACAACCTCCTGAGGCATGTTCCGAGTATCCAACAAGTCCTATAGCATGTTGGCCATCTCTAGCCATCTCCTGTTCAATGTCTGCAGTTGCTAACAGCTTTCTGTAGCATTACATTATTGATTTTTATGTGCGAATCTTTGGGGATGTCAGGGCCAAACTTGAGGCCCCCTATATGAAGAAAGTTGCCCACCACGGATTTAACATATGCTTTACGAAATAAAATGCCGTTTAAGAAATTTTTTATTGAATACTTAATAGAAGGGGTGTTTTTAGGTACTTTATATGGCTTTCTTTTTGTACTGTTCTTTAGTGTTAAACTCAATAAATAGAATTGAAAAAGAAAAGTGGTGCAACTTATAGCGGGCTTGAACAAAAAACAGCTTTTTATTTCCTGTTTTTTATTTTTATTTTTATTTTGTTAGCTGTCTGTCAGGCAATGCAGTCTGTTTACAGAATAACAAGGCACGCGGTATTTTCACTGACATGCTATTTTTGAGATCTAAAGTGACATTTCCAGTTTAGAGTCGTTCTTCATCTCATAGGTCGGGTGTATCTGCTGCTCTTTCTTGTTATGCAGCACTTTGCATAAATATTGACCTCTACAATTTCCACGCTCTGTAGCGATACAACCTGTAATTAAAATTTAATTGAGGTTTTCATTTCACTGAAATGCACAAAACGGGCTTTATTGTTCAAGTAGAAAATGTTAATTTTTCTAAGTGTTTACAATCTACCAAAGGTCTGGATTACATTCACCTTTTTTTCTGTGAAATTTAAAAATTAAGCTCTGGTGCAAGTAGCTGCCTTCAAAAATCACTTAAAATGTAATTCCACTTTTACACCTAAAAGTTCAATGATGAATTCCCAACAATCCCCTCCCCCATGCCTCTGTGTCTGCTGCTCTTACCTACTGTACCAAGAATCATCCACTTCTACTAGTATACCTATCTGTACACTTTTAGGGACAGTTTACACCAGAACAGTGTGGGGAACCCATTCCATGCTCGTTTCCCGCGCCCTTTAAAAACATAAAGCACTTGTGATCTGCAGCAGGTGTCAGTGGCATTGCGACAAAGTCTGGATCCGCCAGGTGCCTGGACTGACTCCCATCTCAGCCTCTCAGCGAGACACTGAGAGCCTGAGCTGGCTGCCCCCCAGCCCCTCCACAGCCCAGCACTCCAGTGAGCATGGAGGGAGCAGAGAGCTGTGACTGACAGTCTACAACTGTCTGCTCACGGAGCTGAGAAAACCGAGCGACACATGGGTCGCAAACACAGTGCGTTTTGCTTGCACCGGATCTCCTGGTACAATAGTACCATGCAATATGGTTGCTGTGCGTTTTTTAACCACTTCAGCTCCAGAAGGTTTACCCCCCCCCTTCAGGACCAGGCGGCCATTTTTTGCTATACGGCACTGCGTGACATTGCATTGCGTGACATGCAACACTGTTCCCAAATAAAATGTATATCCTTTTTTTCCCCCCACAAATAGAGCTTTCTTTTGGTGGTATTTGATCCCCCCTGCAGCTTTTATTTTTTGCGCTATAAACCAAAAATGACCGACAATTTTGAAAAAAATATATATATTTTTTACTTTCTGCTCTAAAACACATCCAATAAAAAAATGTAAAAAATCTAATTTCTTCATCAGTTTAGGCCAATATGCATTCTGCTACATGTTTTTGGTAAAAAAATCCCAGTAAGTGTATATTGATTGGTTTGCACAAAAGTTATAGCGTCTACAAACTATGGTGTCTATTTATGGAATTTTTATTTATTTTTACTAGTAATGGCGGCGATCAGCGACTTATTTCGGGACTGAGATATTGCGGCAGACAAATCGGACACCTGACACGGGCCGAATGTTGGCGGCATAGACCGGTTCAATAGATCCCGACCAACATTTGGCCTGTGTGTACTGGAGTCGGCTTCTGTCAAAGGGGCATGACCGAAAAAGGTCTGCCGATCAGTGCTCTCAGCCAATGGCTGAGAGCGCTGACCAAAGTCTTGTGGCGGGGGGCATCCCCCTGTCAGAACACAATAGCACAGCAGGGGATATCGCTGTACTAACATCGGATTGTTAGTACAGCAGCTCCAACCTGAGCTGTCAGTTTTTTTTGTTCAGCCCTGATGGGTTGAACGAAAAAAAGTATTAGTGTGTACATGGCTTAAAGCGGACCTTCAGTAATTTTTTCATCTATTAAATCTTCTGCCCTTGTTGTTTTAACTTTGGATAGTAAAACATTTTTTTTTCTGCCAGTGAATACCTTAAACAGCCCACTTCCTGTTTCTTGTCTGGTAAAAAGCCTAGGATGATGACATGCACAGCTCTCTCTCTCTCACTCTCATGAGAGTTTGCCAGGAAGGGAGGGGAATGAGTCATAAAAGGGCCAATGAGAGCTGCAGAGCTGGAGGCGTGCCTCTGTGTAAATTTAGGAAGTGAACAGGCAGCAGCATCAGCTGCCCACAGTTAAAATGGCTGCAGCCAGACTTGGTGGAGGGAAATTTGGCAAGTACAGAATCATAGTATATATAAAAAAATATACAAAGTGGTTGGAAGAAAGCTACAGAATGGCAAAGATGTTTTTATTACCAATTATGTGATTAGACTGCAGTTCTTCTTTAAGGCTGGATTCACACCTATGCATTTTTTGTGCTTTTTGCATTTTGCAGATTTGCACTACAGAACATGTTCCATAGGAAACCATGTTATGTGGACTGTAGTGCAAATCTGCAAAATGCACAAAGCACTAAAACTGCATAGGTGTGAATACAGCCTAAGGGCCGGTTCACACTGCTGCGATGCGGGAACCCTGCAAATTCACTGCGGGTTCCCGCATCGCATGTCTCATGGGGGCAGTTCACACTGCCCTATGTTAACTGCTGGGAGTGTCAATTAAATATTGATGACACCCCCAAATCAGTTTGCATATCGCAGTGCGATCTGCAAATTCAGGGTCCTGTGCGAGTTTGGCCTGAATTTGATGCAAATTCAGACATACTATCTGTATGGCTTAGTTTGCATCGCACGGACATCGCATGTCATTTGTACATCAGTGCGGTGCAAATTTACATGCGATCTCGCACCACGCAGCCTTGATCACCATGTGAAAAAAAGTGGAAGAAAATAAATAAAGCTATTGCAGCCCCTACATTTATATATAGGTGAGCTGCAATATGTTACATTTTTGTTTTATAGGTTTAATTCCCGCCTTTAGACCCCTTTCACACTGAGGTGTTTTTCAAGTGCTAAAGGGCTCAAAATAGTGCCTGTAAAGCGCCTGAAAAACTCCGCCCCTGCGCCCAGTGTGAGAGCCAAGTGCTTTCACACTGGACCGGTGCGTTTGCAGGACGTTCTGCAAGTAGCATCTTTGGAGTGGTGTATACACCGCTCCTCCACCGCCCCTGCCCATTGAAATTAATGGGCACCACTGCCGAAGAGCCTGCAAAGTGCTTCGGCAGCAGGGCTTTTTGGGACGCATTTAACCCTTTCTTCTGCTGCTAGTGGGGGGGTTAAAAGAAACCCCGCTAGTGGCCGAAAAGCGCTGCTAAAATGTCAGTAAATCGCCGCTAAAACTAGCGCGGCCCGCTGGCAGTGTGAAGGGGGTCTAAAAGTTTTGAGATGCATATTTTATATATAAAATAACTTACACCGCAAGTTGAGTTAGTGCTTTATTCAGAAAGGCAGATATTAGCTTCTCGCAGACCTGACTGAAGTAAACTGGAATCCGACTCTTTGCACTGTCTTTTCGAATCCACATTTATAAAGGTTCCCTAGTCATGAAATAGTAAAATGAATGGTATGTAATAAAACAGGTTCTCTCTGTGAACGTGGTACTTGGCTTCCAGTCATTTTGATACAAGAATTTCTAGCTGTTGACCTTTTGTGAATTTTCCTATTTTTATTGCATAATATTAGAGCTGAAGTCTTGTCTTATTATGTGGTGAAGTCTATCTTCTACTGTCGTCCTATTACTGCCTTCTACTCCTCTAAGCTTTATAATCCCCGACAGCTGCAGCCATATATATCCAGCCAGTTCACAAGCCTAATATCTCTATCCTGCCTGGATGTGAGTCCAGTATATATCTCCTCTGTACTGTTCTTGTTATTCCAGCCGGCTCTGTGCTCCTTGTAACCTTCATTGCACAGAGCCTATTTTCCTTAAGCTAGTTTAACAGTCTTAGGGGCTCGCAAAATTTTGAAATAAAATTTATATTCAGCGGAATCCTGCTATGGTTCTGCGAGGTATGGAATTGTATTAAACTGTTTTTTGTTGTCCTTTTAATTTCTTTTTGTAATCCAGTACATTTTTATCATTTGAATCATGAAAGGCTGATGTTTTGCAATATTTTAATAAAGGCAGTGCACATTAATTATTTGGGGTCAGTTTGCACCCCTTCTTTAACTACCCGAGATCCGCGCTATAGCCAAATGACGGCTACAGCGCGGATCTGATGTGCCGGGACGACGTCTATTGACGTCGTCCCGGCCACGAGCTGCCTGCGCGCCCTGCTCTGTGATCAGCGAGTTTGTGAGACTCGCTGGATCACAGATCCGAGTAAGGGGTCGATCCCGACCCCTTACCACGTGATCAGCTTTCAGCCAATGACAGCTGATCATGTGACAATAACAGAGCCGGTAATCGGCTTTTTTTCCTCCTCGCGCTGACAGCGCGAGGAGAAAAAAAAAAAAAAAAAGCCGATCACCGGCGGCAGTGAGAGGGACATCAGTCCCTCTCACTGCAATGTGCCCAGCAATGTGCGCACCTTTGCCCCATTAAAGTGCCGCCTACCAGTGCCCACACTGCCATCTCTCAGTGCCCACAGTGCCATCTCTCAGTGCCCACAGTGCCAGTGCTCATCTGTGTCACCTACCAGTGCTCATCTGTGTCACCTATCAGTGCCCATCATTGGCACCCATCAGTGTCATCCATCAGTGCCCATCGGTGCCACCCATCCGTGCCCATCAGTGCCATCTTTGCTGTCCCCATCAGTACCGACTTATCTGTCCCCACCAGTGCAGTCTATCAGTTCCCACCAGTGCAGCCTATCAGTGCCCACCTGTGCCGCCTCATCAGCGCATATCAATGAAGCAGAAAAATTACCTGTTTGCAAAATTTTATAACAAACTATTAAACATGATTTTTAATTTTTTTTGAATTTTCCATCTTTTTTTGTTTGTTTAGCAAAAAATAAAAACCCCAGCTGTGATTAAATACCACCAAAAGAAAGCTCTATTTGTGGGGAAAAAAATGTTAAAAATGTCATTTGGGTACAGTGTTGTATGACCGCGCAATTGTCATTCAAAGTGCGTCAGCGCCGAAAGCTGAAAATTGGTCTGGTCACGAGGGGGGTTTAAGTGCAAAGTAATCAGGTGGTTAAGCTGATGACTTTTGGAGGACGTGGGTCATGTGATCTGTTCTCACCTGCCCCTTGTGCATTCATAGAGTTTGAGCTCCAGTTACCACTGGTGAAATGTTAACAGCACCCCAAATGGAACCTTTTGTAAACACATATTTTTGCCTTAAAAACTCACCAATACCCTTTCAAACCAGATCTGAACAAATGCCTAGTGTGGCAAATACAGCCCCCATTTCTAGTAACTGGGATGTTCTAACATCCATAGTAAGCATATACAGAGCTGAATTCCTACCTATGTCACCAACATGATCCCAGCCCCTGCAATGCTTCATCTTAGGCCGCGTACACACGAAGGGACAATCCCGCGGGATTATCCTCTGGACTCAAGTCCAGCGGACAATCCCCTCGTGTGTGGGCGTCGGCGGACTTTTTGGCGCCAAAGTCCGGCGGACCAAAGTTTTAAGTTTTGTTTTAAAACTATCCGCTGGACTTGGCAGTCCGGCGGACAATCCCGCCGTTAGTAGGCTAGTCCGCCGGACTTTTTAAATGAACGGACTTGCCGCTCGTCGGCAAGTCCGTTCATTTAGCACGTGACTTCAGGTTACGTAGCTAGCGTAGGCAGTAAATGCCGGCGCGCTAGCTCCGTAAGCTGGCATGGATTTAAAGGGACTCCCCACGCCGAAAAAACGGCGTGGGGGTTCCCCCCAAATCCATGTCAGACCCCGGGTTGTCGGGAAGAGGCCCTTGTCCTCATCAACATGGGGACAAGGTGCTTTGGGGTGGGGGGGCCGCAGGGCCCCCCTTTCCCCAGGGCACCCCCCATGTTGAGGGCAAGCGGCCTGGTACAGCTCAGGAGGGGGGGGGCGCTCGTTCGTCCCCACCCCTTTCCTGGCCTGCCAGGCTGCGTGCTCGGATGAGGGTCTGACATGGATTTGGGGGGAACCCCCACGCCGTTTTTTCGGCGTGGGGGGTCCCTTTAAATCCATGCCAGCTTACGGAGCTAGCGCGGCGGCATTTACTGCCTACGCTAGCTACGTAACCTGAAGTTACGTTCTAAATGAACGGACTGCTCCGTGAGTGGGCAAGTCGTTCATTTTCAAAAGTCCCGCGGACTTTGGCCGGCGGATTATCCGCCGGAGAAGTCCGTGCGTGTGTGGGCAAGTCCACACGCTCGGAAAGTCCGGCGGACCCAGCTGGAAAGTCCGGCGGATTGTCCGCTGGACTAAGTCCGCCGGGAAAAGTCTGCACGTGTGTACGCGGCATGAGTGTGACTTTAATGATAAGCAGCTGTCATATTGTTCCTCCACATTGGTTCCAGCTATTTCCTTTCTTTTTTTAGTGCTAGCCCTATATCTTATGCTTGCTAGAACAGAGCTGCTTCTGACTTTTTTTTTGGACAGTTCAGAAAGTAGGTGAGTGGAAGGCCTGGGGATAGGGATGGATTATTATGCAAAGATGCCAAGAAAAAGTGGGAGTGGAAAATAGAGTGTATGTGGTCATTGAAGAGACTAGTGTATATGTGACTGCTGGAGGGGATGGGGGCAATGAGAAGTAGTTTGTATACAGTGCATGCGGAAAGTATTCCCAGTGCTTCACTTTTTCCACATTTTGTTTTGTTACAGCCTTATTCCATAATGGATTCAATTTCATTATTTTCCACAAAATTCTACAAACAATACCCCATAATGACATCGTGAAAGAAGTTTGTTTGAAATCTTTAAAAATGTATTAAAAATTTTAAATTTTTAAATCCCATAAGTATTGACGGCCTTTGCCATGACACTCAAAAGTGAGCTAAGGTGCATCCTTGATTGGAGTCCATCTGTGGTAAATTCAGTAGATTGGACATGATTTGGAAAGGCACACACCTGTCTATACAAGGTCCCACCGTTAACCGTGCATGTCAGAGCACAAACCAAGACATGAAGTCCAAGGAATTGTCTGTAGACCTCCAAGACAGGATTGTATTGAGGCACAGATATAAGGAAGGGTACAGAAAAAGTTCTGCAGCATTGAAGGTCACAATGAGCACAGTGGCCTCCATTAGCCGTGAATGGAACAAGCTTGGAACCACCAGGACTCTTCCTAGAGCGGGCGGCCCAGCCAAACTAAGCGATCGGGGGAGAAGGGCCTTAATCATCATGATGAGATGTAGTGTATATTTGGCCCCTGGAGGAAAGAAGATGGAATAATGAGACATAGTGTATAGCCTCTGGAGGGAAGAAGATGGAATAATGAGATGTATTGTATATTTGACCTCTGGAGGGAAGAGGATGGTATAATGAAATGTATTGTATTGTATATTTGGCCTCTGGAGGGAAGAGGATAGAATAATGTAGTGTATAGAGCTCAGTGGCCTCCATCATCCGTAAATGGAAGAAGCTTGGAACCACCAGGACTTATTTCTAGATCGGGCCGCCCGACCACACTGAGCGATCAGGGGAAAAGGGCCTTAGTCGTCATGATGAGATGTAGTGTATATGTGGCCCCTGGAGGAAAGAAGATTGAATGATGAGACATAGTGTATAGCCCCTGGAGGGAAGAGGATGGAATAATGAGATGTAGTATATATTTTGTCTCTGGAGGGAAGAGGATAGAATAATATGTAGTATATATTTGGCCTTTGGAGGGAAGAGGATAGAATAATATGTAGTGTATTTTTGGCCTCTGGAGGGAAGAGGATAGAATAATATGTAGTGTATATTTGGCCTTTGGAGGGAAGAGGATAGAATAATATGTAGTGTATATTTGGCCTTTGGAGGGAAGAGGGTGGAATAATGAGATGTAGTGTATATTTGGCCTCTGGGAGGAAGGACGGAGTGGCGTATAGCTTTTTGGAGTTGGTTCCTGGATTGCGGGAAGATTTTTCAGCTGAGTGCCAAACAAAAATAGATTTTTTTTTAAAGCAGTGGAGCCATGGAAATGTGGTATTATTGATTTTGTACATTCCACACTAAATTTTCTAGTGCCCAATACAAGTTTAAATATAGATTAAATTGTTTAAGGTGAGTAAATACAAAATCCATCCCGAGATTGTGTTTGTGTTTTTTTTTTTTTTTATATAAAATACTTGGATTGGCTTCCCGGCTGAAATGCTAATGTTGTTTATGGACAATGTTTAGGTTTAAGACGTTAATTTGCTTTGTTTCTGTTGCTGTTCCCCACAAAACATATGTAGGGAAGCTTAATATGTCTTAATTTGTATTCTGTCTGCACTGCCTCTCTACGTTCTGCACATTTTCTGAACGTGTGTATTTGTAAATAACTGACTACTGCCCCTCCAACTTCCTAGTTAATTATCGTTTCTGCGGAACAAAATGCAGATTTCGGTTTGTGCAGCTGATAAAACATCTGTGTAGAAATTAAATTATTACTCAAAAGACTCATCAGTGAATCTGTGAGAGTAAATGAGAGGCTAGGGAAGTGGATGAACAAGGAAATTTCTCCGAAGTTGAGTTGGTCCCTGTTCAGGGGAAACGTGAGAGCAATACATTCTTTGTATATTTTTAGGTTTATATTAGTGAGGCTGTTTTATAGTTTTTTTGGCATAAGTGAAAAGTATTTCAGGTGCGCGAGGTGCTGTTCTCTTAATATCAAAATGGGGAAGGTGTTCACATTTTTTTTATTTTATTTTTTTCAGACCAGCACTTCATAGCACTTAAACAGTTCATGTAAAAACTACCGTATATAATTGAGTATAAGCCGACCCGAATATAAGCCAGGGCACCTAATTTTACCACAAAAAACTGGGAAAACGTGTTGACTTGAGTATAAGCCTAGGGTGACAAATGCACAGTTACTGTAAGTGGAAAAAAGGGTCAATAGTGCCCATTTGCAGCCTCACTGTGCCCATTTGCATTCCATAGATCCCACGAACCTCAAACTCGGTAGTTAAGGGTTTCTAGAGGCCCCGTAGTCTCTGAACCCAAAGGTTCCCGAAATGACATTGCTGCAGATGGACACAGTTGACCGACTTTGGAGCCCCGTATCTCGGGGCCACTTGGTGCTAGGAACCCCAAATTTTGTTTGCCAACCCAGTGGACCTACCACTACAACATATGGAGTTCCAAGTTGCTTGCTGTGGGGGAACTCAACAGGAGGGAGGGGCCAGGAGCCCCTAAGAGGGACCAGAGGAGAGGAGAATCCAGGCTGCTCTGTGCAAAACCATTTTACAGAGCAGGTAAGTTTAACCTGGTTGTTATTTTTAAAGAAAGAAAAAAAAAAAAGACTTTAGTATCACTTTTAAAAAAAAGAAAAATCCTGAAAGCTGATTGGTTTCTATGCAGAGCTGCATCAGATTTTGCACTCTCCAGTTTTAGTATATCAACTTCTTGGAGTCTCTGGGTAATATCAGAATTCAAGAATAAAACAAATCCTCTTTAGGTGACTTCTTCAAATTATATAAGTAAATGCTGCAACACCATTCATATTTTAAATTTTTTTTCCACAGAAAAACGCCAATCATATTTGAGGACCCATATGCCACCCTGGTCGTTTCGGCAGTGCTTTTTGCTGTGTTGTGCGTTTTTGCACACACGACTTGCCCACCGATTTTGGCATTATTTGCCTTTTGCATTTTGTATGCTCTTTTTTGGCTATTTGTTGTTGGGCAGATAAAAAATTGTGGCAAAATGCACTACAGGGGGTCTCTGGGTTACAAACAAGATAGGGACTGTAGGTTTGTTCTTAAGTTGAATCTGTTTGTAAGTCGGAACAGGCACATTTTTTAAGTGTAGCTCCAGCCAAAAAATCTATTTTTAAGTTTTTTAGATAACATAGAGAAGGGTTATCACCCCTGTAACATTTGTTTTGCTGTATGTGCCCCTGTTCAGAAGATTTCACCTCACCTTCTGTCCCAATGACAATTGGATTTTGAAAATTTTGGGTTGATAGGGAAACATGGACTGGTGATAAAGCATCAGTGGAGACACCTTTTTCCCATATTAACTCTTACAGGAGTGAATTTCCCTTCCTAGGGGTGGATTTCCTCTCGCTTCCTCTTGTCTCCCTCCATTTGTAAGTAGGAGTCGTTTGTAAGTCGGATGCTTGTAAGTAGGGGACCCCCTGTACTTGCTTTTCTGCAGCTTCTCCATTGAAGCCTATTAAAAAAGCACCGTTTAAAGTCCCTGACCCTTTCTGAAAATGCAGCGGCTGAAAAAAGCATATGTGAACATGTTCTTTTAGGAAACCATGTTACATTACCTGTAGTGCGTTTCTGCAAAAAGCACCAAAAAACGCATAGGTGTGAACCGAGCCTAAGAGTTGTTTGAAAACCATGTAATCAGTGGCTTCTCAGCATATTAAAATACAGAGGATCAAGAATGGGGAAAAAAAAAAACAAGTTTTGAATCAAATAACAATGAAGACATTCCAGTCTGCTAAATGATTTTGAAAATGGATTTCTGCGCTACTAATATAAAAATAATAGTGAGTTGAAATGCTGCTGAGTCTAATAATGATCACAAATCAATATAAGTAAATATAAATGTGTACTGAGGTGTACATGACTCAGCGCATACCGTGACCCCGGCCACGGAACCAGCGGACCCGATCGCCGCTGGTGTCCCCGATCGGGTCACAGAGCTGAAGAACGGGGAGAGGTCTGTGTAAACAAACCTCTCCCCGCGCTTCCTACACTGCCTGTCATTGATCGGCTGTTCCTGGTCATCGGAAAAGCTGATCAATGACTTCGGACGTCAGCCCCGCCCCCTAATGTAAAAAAAAACACACACGTCACAGCCCATAACCCCTCCCCCTAGTGGTTAACTCTTTCACTGCCAGTGTCATTTATACAGGAATCAATGCATTTAAATAGCATTGATTGCTGTATAAATGACAATGGTCCCAAAAATGTCCGATGTGTCCGCCATAATGTGGCAGTCACAATAAAAATCGCTGATCGCCGCCATTACTAGTAAAAAAAAAATATTAATAAAAATGCTATAAAACTATCCCCTATTTTGTAAACGCTATAACTTTTGCGCAAACCAATCAATAATCGCTAATTGTGATTTTTTTTTTTACCAAAAATATGTAGAAGAATACGTATCGGTCTAAACTGAGGAAAAAACGTTTTTTTATATATTTTTTGGGGATATTTATTATAGCAAAAAGCAAAAAATATTGCATTGTTTTCAAAATTGTCGCTCTATTTTTGTTTATAGCGCAAAAAATTAAACCCGCAGGGGTGATCAAATACCACCAAAAGAAATCTCTATTTGTGGGAAAAAAAGGATGCCAATTTTGTTTGGAAGCCACGTCGCACGACCGCGCAATTGTCAGTTAAAGCGCAGTGCCGTATCGCAAAAAGGGGCCTGGTCCTTTGGCTGCCAATTGGTCTGGGGCTGAAGTGGTTAATACCAGTCTGCTAAATGCCCCTCCCCAGCCATAGAACGGGGTTCGCTTGGAGCAGGTAGTCCCCAGATAAATCCTGAGTAAAGAATAGGAAAAGAAAAGAGGGGGAGAAGGGATTAGGATGAGAGGGCATTTATGGGTTGGCCTGGCAAGTGTTTCTGAGCAAAAATGTAGGGGCCGAGGGGTACTGGAGGTCAGGGCTCTAACAGGGTAGTGTCAATGTCAGGGGGTAAGAATTTGTCTGCTCAGGGTTGCAAAATTTTAAGTATGGGCTGATTCGATCTTGTAGGGTGGCCTCAATTTTGGTTTGTATCATTGCTTGTGTGGCTCTGGCCTTCAGAGGAGAAAGCAAAGGCCCCCATGTGTATTTCGGGTTTCAGCCATTTTAATTTGAAGGGGCTGAAATTGCACTGGTTCGCACAAAAAATCCACTGCACCAAATTGCATGGTACTGTGGCACTGCATTTGCAATCTGCTTTGAGGGTGTCATGTGGAATATGTTGACACCCACAGCAGATCGCACACCCAAGTGCGTTATGAAAGCGGTGCGGGAAGCGTACATGGAGCACAGATTTCCCACATTGCGTTCTGGTGTAAACGAGCCCTAAATCATGTTCCAAGAGAAATCTTTTTTAATATATGCTGTGCTTGTGTGTTTGTGTTTTTTGTATTGGCTGGTCTTCCAGCTAACAACCAACTCTGTCAAAGCTGCTATAAATTTTTCGAAGTATTCATCCATTATGCTGCTCATGTTGCCAGAATTTATGTCACTGTGGAACCACATTTACTTAGACGCAAAGATGTTCTCTATTGCAATGAGATGAAGATGATCATCTGAATCATGAGTGTCATCTGTTACTGGTAGAGTATAGAAAAGACCCCGTCCTCCTGCTCCCAGGCACACTTTATTACAGTAGGAAAGTCTGATTAGCAGCAAGTATGTAATTTTCTAACATACAATCAGTAAACGGCATTGTGGGCTCCCCAGGGTGTGGAGGAAGGGCTTGTTCACACCAGCTGCTGCATTATACCGTTGATCCTTGTGTGCCCTGTGAGTGAGCAGTGCCGTGCCGATGCGTCATAAATGATGCATCACCCTATTTTTTTTTTCCAACTTATTATTTTCATACAGGATTATAGTTGCCAACGGTTTCTGCAGCGCTTTATTGATATGTCACAAAGTGGCATTTAATGCATTGGGTTGCGATACGGTGTACTGCATCGCAACATGCTATGCTGAAAAAAAAACCCTACAGCATTATCTGGTCTGGTTCACACACACATGTCCCTGGTCTGCCTCTCGTGGCCGGCGGGACTTTAATGGTACATGAAATGTACCTTTAAAGTCCCGCTTGTCCTTTACCAATTGTTCTCATTTATTTAATGGAATGTGGTACCTAGTTCTGATCCCTCATTGCCCAGTTTCAAAATGATGACCTATTGATGCCCCCTGCACTGGGCAAACATGTCCCCCAACTAAGTGAATTTGAGATTAGTAGCAATCAATCTTTAGATTTTAGTTTTAGTTTTTTTTGACTGTGGGGGTATATAGTGGGAGTATGTGGCTAGAATTGGGTGTATACTTCATGCATCTACTTGGCATTTGCATAACGGCCATGAAACCATTTTAAACATTTGCCCTGAAGGAAGGTGAATTGATGAACTTGATTTTTTTTTGCGTAATAATTGCATAATGCAGCAAACTTGCTAGTCCGGTCTAATTGCAGACACACTAATTATTGTGAGTTTATTGCAGGCTGGTAATATGTAGCCTTTTATTTCAAGAAAATCTCAAGACTAATTAAAATGCAGGAGTTGTTTGAAAATGTTGAAGTCACTAAATTAACTTAATGACAAGCATTAGCTTACCTATTTTTCTTGCAACAAAGAGATGCTAATATGCTAATTTTCAGCTCTGTGGTGCTCAGCATCTTAGCAAACTTTAAGTTCAATCATTATTTACCATAATAACCATGATATTCAGTAAGAAAAGCCAATGAGAGCTTTGAATAACAGTTCTGTGGCTAAAAAAAAAAAAAAGAAACAATCATTGTGGCGTGGCTTATACCTTAGTTTACTGAGCCTTTTGTCTTGATGCCAGTCGCTCTACTACCTGTGTTTACAGTTTGACATGTTAAAAGGGATCATAGATGAGAAAGCACCATTACTTGCTGGGAACTGGGAGTTTTTTTCTAATATACCATGTTGGATTTCAAAGCCTATTCATGTTGCAGAAATAGATGTTTAAGCCTGATGCACGCAGGTAGTTATTATTTTATTTTTTATTTCACTCAACCCAGCGGGCTCAAAGAAAAAATACAAAAAAACAAACAGAGGAGCTTGCGAGGAGCTAGTCGTACAGTTTTATGCAATTTTACTACAGCAATCTCCTCACTGAGCTTTTGTGTTCTGACAGGAGGACTGCCCCTTCCACCAGAACACACTGGTCACTGCTTGCAGCCATTGGCTGCAAGCGCTGATCGGATGCCAGTTGGCTGCTGGTTTTTCACCAAGAGAAGCCGGACAGACTGGATACACACTGGCCGAATGTAGGCTGGTTTCTGTTAAACTGGCTGATAATTGGCCCATGTGTACCAGCCTTTAGTCCAATAGACTTTTTGTATGGGCAGCCTAATAGACCTGGTCAGACACCCCCCTTCTCCCCATTCCTCAGTACTATTAGTCTGCAAGAGGATGCTTTTGTGATGTGCCAGCAAAGTGTACTAAATATAGGGCAGAAATTTATTTTACATTACGACAAATTTTTATTATTTAGAGTTTACTGAATGTGTCGCAGAATATTTCTCAACTCTACATTGTGCTGAGGGCTTATTATAACCCTTTGAATTTATTCTTAAAAAAAACTACATGACCCAACTTGTAGCAGGTGTAAAAGAGATTATGGGAACTTCATTTATAGGCTATGCTGATACACACAACTGCATAGATACCGCAGACTGAGGACCACACACTTACTAATATTTCAAAAAAATACTATCATTAGACCATTATCTCTGTTTTTTGGGCTTTCTAGAGACGGAGGGGGAGATGAGTTCACCAGGGCAGCTATGCTGAGATCCCTGTTTCAGGCTAGGAAATTAATATTGCAGTATTGGAAGTCGACTGTACTCTCCTCTGCAGTAAAAGGTGCAGCTTATAAATAGTCCATTAAGGGTGAAACAATATTTTTCCGCATAGGGGAAATACATTTGAAAAAAATTTGGGGCACGTGGCTTGTTACTCCAGGTATGCTCTCCATAGGTCTGGTCATTAGCAGGTCTCTGTGATTGAGATCACTGGCCTTCTATGTTGGCCTACTGCGAAGATATGTGCTTTAACTCTTGTGACTTTACTAAGTAGCTATATACTCTATTTACATGCTGGATCGACTTCTTTTAATTAATAAAGAAACCGCCAATACATAGCTTAAATTTTTTTTAAAAGGGGGAGTTTAAAGTTCACATTTCTGTACGTGTACCTGCAGTAGCACCTCCAGAAAAGACTACGATGTTCTTGGTTTCCTTTGGGAGTCAGTCTTTTGGTTATTTGCAGATGCAGTTTATGCATTGCGATGTTTTCAAATTTTATGTGAAATGGTACAGTCGTTTCTTACATTGAGAAAACAGTTTCTTGTACAGCTGCTTTTTGTTCCCCTCATTTTACATCTGAGCCTTTTCTAATCAATAGGGCTTCTTGGGAATACTGCTGCACACAGCCCTAAGGAGAACACCCCACTGACTTTGGTAAGTAACTTTTCCAAATATTTTACGTTGTTAACTAAACTTACATGTGAAAACTCCCACATCACCTCACTCGCGCTCTTCACGAAAAAGAGAGAAAAAATAAAAAAGGGAAAAATAAAATATAAACACAGGTGCAGACTTTCATGGCTTTTCACCGCCTGAACTGTTTTTTTTTTTTTTCATTATCTATTTGACCGCCTCTGCAACAGTGCACATGTGGGTTTGCTATAGTTTGCATGCATCAATTATAGAGAATATTGTCTTTTCCATCTGATAGCTTGCCACAGGATGATGGGTAAACCATTATACACTAAATCTGAAGCCGGTGCTTGCTGAATGCAGCCTTGGGTAGCCTGGATGGCGGTGTCCAAGCTATCGGCTGCAGGGAGATCACAGGCAATGCTGGCAACTTATCCTTTGCCCTTTTCTTCCTTTTTTGGACACAACTTCCAAAATGTAGGTCCTTTTTTAAGGGTAGACATTAAATGCTTTTCTAATGTTACTGGTTTTAGTGCGGGACAGTGATTGGACACTATGGGTTTTATTTATTAAAGGCAAATAGACTGTGCTCTTTGCAAGGGAATTTTCTCCAGAGCTTAGTAAAGGAGGAGGGGGGGGGGGGGGACTCTGCTGACTTCCATCATCCAATTTTTTATTTTGCTTGCATGTGATTGGTTATCCTTTTTTAAAGTGAAGCTTCACCTCATTTACTAAGCTCTGGAGCAGATGCACATGCAGAGTGCACAATCTATTTGCCTTTAGTAAAACAACCCTTATGAGTGACTAACACATTATGATTTACCATATTATGAGTAATTGCAACAGATAATCTTTGTACATCAGAACCGGAAAAAAGCTGACTCTGTTTTAGAATTCTGATCTGATTGCTTAAAATGTTGGTATTGATCCTTCTATATTAACACTGCTTTTATATGACAGTACATCAGCACCTTTGTTAAACACTGTATAGGCTATAAAAAAAAAAAAAAAGAAATAAGACATTTAACCTTTAGACAAATGGTATTTGAAGGAAATTCTGTTAGGTGGGTCACAGTTATGACAGATGCCAGACAACCTAATGCCTATGTTGAAAATTCCTACAGTAACTCCAACCAGGCACAGGAACTGTGGGGAGAATGCAATGTAGCTCTTTTCTAGCTGTACAGCAATTTAAAATGGCCTATGCCACATTCAGAAACTCCTACTGCATGTTTCAATAGCTTTTGGTAGGAACGTGGTAAATGTGAAGAAAAGATGATCTTCACTCCGGTGATTGCTCTTTAAAAATATAGTATTTATTAACAAGCCACAGTAACCAAACGCAAATAGGAAAGGTTGGCACGTTTTTAGCCTACAAGGCCTTAGTCATAACCCACGTGGTAAATGTGGGTAGTTCTTAATGGCATGACTTTTACAAAGTGGCAATATTAGTGCACCAAATAAAAAAAAAATAAACTCCACTTTGTAGATAACCAAACTGCAAATAATTAAGATCACCAGGATGTTAATATACAGAGACAAGCAAGCGTGCCCTTCTCTGTACACTGCTTAGCAGGCCGCATGTTTTCCGCCATTACCCCTGGCTCACCTCATCCCACCTCACCTCATCCCACTTTACCCCACCCCACCTACACCTCACCTCACCCCACCTCACCTTACCCCACCCTACTTGTCATTAATTGCTAAGGACAATGGATGGAGCCTGATGGAGAAGCTGACACACACTAGTTCACTCTCAGGTCTGCTTTCTTCTTGTGATTGACAGCAGGCAGTGGGCAGATTGTATAGCCAATAGCGGGCTATGCATTGGCTATAGATCTGGTCACTGCTTGCTGTTAATCACAAGGGGAGCAGACATAATGGCCAATCTCTAAATTCCTATCAGGCCCCATCCCTGACACAAAACTCTTTGACCTGTTGTCTGTGTGACAGCTACAGTGGTGGACAGGTAACTCAGTTGGGGTGTCTATATGGACATTGTGGGCTCAATGCACCTCTGAACATGGTGTGTGCCCTGAAATGTATGTACCTGTTTCAAACAAGTACATTAATCTGTTGCCCGCACCAACATTTGTCATGTGGAGGCACATCAGAATTCTAAATTGTGCATTAAAGTGATTGTAAAGTCTTGTGTTTTTTTCTGTTATACTTACCTGCTCTGCACAGTGGATTTGCACAGAGCAGTCCAGATCCTCCTCTTCTCTGGTCCCTCTTCGGCTCTCCTGGCCCCTCCCTCCTGTTGAGTGCCCCCACAGCAAAAGCAGCTTGCTATGGGGGCACCGGAGCCGAGTCACAGATCCCTGTGTTCAGCCACGGAGACATAGCCTAGCCTGGCCCCGCCTCGCCCCTTTCTTTCCTCATTGGCTGAATGACTTTAACAGCAGCGGGAGCCAATGGCGCCGCATTGCTGTTTCAGCCAATGAGGAGGGGAGTCCAGGGCAGCCGAGACATCCCTGCAACATCGCTGCATCCTGAGGGACCTCAGGTAAGTGTTAGGGGAGGTTGCTGCGCACAGAAAGCGTTTTATCTTAATGCATAGAATGTATTAAAATAAAACAACCTACTGCCTTTACAATCACTTTAAAGTATAGGTCATTTGCAGGACTGAGATGCTACAGCCCTGATATTAGGGGGCTGATATTTGCTCTCTGAGAATCCCAGTTTTTGCAGAAGCTGCACCATTGGAGTACTTTCTTCCACTCAAATCGGGGAAATCTGTTTTGCTTAGATTTTGGCCTGTGCATTTAAAGGGAAAATCTATCTGTACCACACTGCCTCTCATTATGTTCTATAAAATCATTTTTTTTCTCTTTCTTATCACTGGTAAGATGAAAGTTATGCTAGCTTTGAACATGGTAGGAAAAATCGACTTGCCTTGCTATAGAGAATTCTCGGTTTATATTAATATCATGTTAGCAGTGATGTACTCCCCCTGGTCAAATAGCTGTAGAAATCAGATTGAAATTTCATCCACCAAACAAATAACCAGGGAGGAATAATGCAATGCTGTTCAGGCTGCATCCACTTGTACTATTAAGGGATACCCTGCAGCAGTTCTTGCTTGCTGATCATATAGAATAAAATAGTCTCTGATTCAGGCAGCTGTTTTAAAGGGTCTTTCTGGAGTGAACTAAAAATCCATCCATGCTCCAGACCAGCAGGATTCAATGCATCACCTCTTGTTGCGCCTTTATAATTAATGTCTCTGTCAGAGTGCTCTTCTTCACTGTTTAATGATCCGGATATCAGTATCAAACTTACAGGTCAGATTAGAACCACAGGATATGACAAGAGAAGTACATGAAGCTTTTTGCTGCAGCTGTCCCCTGGCCACTCTAAGCCCGAGAACCTAGCGATTACACGATCGCTCAATTCTCAGTCTGCTCAGCTCTCTGCTCTGCTCCTCCAGCACTCACTGAAATGCTAGGTTGGAGAGGGGATGGGCACAGCTGGCTTAGGCTCTCAGCCATGTGCTGAGATCTGGAGCCAGCTATCAGACAGCTGAGTGGTTCCAGACAATATGGTCACGATCTTACCAGAACCTGCAGCAGCTCTGTGAAGTCAGCTGACAGTGGTCTGCTGATTCTAGGTCACAGGAGAGCAAAACGAAGTGCTCTTTGGTGACCCAGAGAAGCTATACTTTTAATCACTTCCTGCTCAGCATATTGTTTTATGACGGCTGGGTGAGACATTTGTTGTTTCAGGTGGACATCATATGACCTCCTCCCAGAATGTGCGCGCATAGGCCATGCTTCGGCGCGATTTGTGACCAATGACTGAGCAGTGTACCGGCCCACTGCTGGCACCATGTGATGGCCTTGACCAATCACAGCAGATCACATGACAATTGTAGACAATGGATGCCATCCTTTCATGCCATTCATTGTGTACAGTTTTGCTAGCTATGATTGGTAACAGTGATCACATGGTACAGTCAGGGCCAATCACAGCCCACCTGTACCATGTGATTAGCTGTGGCCAATCACAGCTAATCACAATGGTAAACACTGAATGAATTTGTTTTATTCAGTAAAAATGGTTCCTTATACCAATGAAATTCACTGGTGTAAGCCATCATAATGTGTAGCACCCTCGTCCTAGAATAGGGCTACAGGTAAATTTAGTTATGCTGGGTGGTAATTTGTAGTGTTTAGTGGTCAAATTACTTCTATTCTAATTCTATTCAGTTGTGGCTTCTCCCTTTTGTCAGTAGGTGGCACTGTTGCCTTTGACATTAGTATGATGAGCTACAGTACATTCAAGTTATGGATAAACATTATTTTCTCAGCCAATCAGATTCGCTGCTATGAATGCTGGGAGAAGCTATTTATTGGGAAAAAATCAGAGGTGATCTCAGTCTTCCTGCCCAGGGCTGCTGCCTGGGTGGATGTGTGTGTGGAACAGCTCCTGGCTGCTAGGCCTGAATCCTTTGGGCTATCCAGGTGTTCGCTGGCTGCTAGGCCTATCCCGGTGTTCAAGTTCCTGTTAAGGAAAGCCTGCTAAAGATCCAGAAAGATTCTGAGAGGGATGGAGTTCTAGGGAAGCACCTGAGGGGACTCTTCATAAGTGACTGGCACCCAACCAATTTCTTGTTCATACACTTAAATATTTACCCCAAGGACACAGAGGTGAACGCTGCTTTAACGTCAGCCATTCCATTTGGTGAGTGATGACTCTATGGGGAGGTGATGGCTGACCTCTGAACACTTTATTGGAATGATTGTTACTTCACGTGGGGAGGCATTGGATCTTTCTATCACTTTGTCTTTATACTGGATTTTTGCACAATATAAATAGATTTTTCATTTTCTGGACTTTATGAACTACACTGCTTTATGACCACTCATTTATGCAAATTTATTCAATTGACTGTTTATGAATTATACTGGCGCTGCACTATTTTATGTATATTTTGTCATAAGTTTTTGGTATACTGCTTATTTGATAGCTGCCACTTTTTTGGTTTATATTTCACAACGCAGAATGTTTATATACATTTCTTTTTACAGAAAACTAGCTGTTGATGAGATATATAATATGCGTCTACTGTATTTTTGACTTAAAAAGGACCACGTTGGGTCCCCATCAGATGATGACAGACAGTCTTCACTGTTGCCTAATTTGTTGCCCCTTCATCAGGAGTAAGAATCAGGCAGTGTCACTGTTGACTGCTGAAGGCTACTCTGTGTGAGCCCCAGTTGTTGTACTTTTGATGTAGCGCATCTGTTGAATCATTTTTCAGAAGAAAGATGGTATGCAGGTGACAAGTGACAAGTCTTAGATATTTTGGACCATCATCGTCCACCCTGTCCCTACAGCACCCACTGGAAAAGAAAAGAAGGTCCGCTAACTGTATCATGTGCTGCTGGAAGCATACAACCAAGAAGAGAAAATATACTACAGCCCATGTGCTCTGTACTGCGAAGTAAGAAAAACCTGTGATAGCCACTATGTACTGATATCATAGAAATGCAAACTCATTAAAAATATTTGGTTTCTTTGAGATTTTCTTTTTCTGGGCGAACCCCCAATGAAATCTGTCTTCTGATGATTTAGCACTCTTAATAGAATATACAGTATATTGTTTTGTCTATTTTGTTGAGGACTAAATATTTTTTTTTTCATGTCTTTGAGTGAATTGAGTATAAAATGTTTCATCAGAATATTATATACCTTATGCAGCAAGCAAGTGGAGGTCTAGGGTTTGTTGACTGCAAGTTGCCTGAAGCTCTTAGCACTGTAATGAGGGTAATTTAATCTACTGCTGTCCATCTCTCAGCTGAATGAGTCAGAGGAGGTACTTGCAACCTCCTATAGCTCTGGATAGCTTAGCAGGTAGAAAGACATCAGTAAGTAAGCAACTAATGTATTGCAGGACTGTCTTCTTTGAAATTAAACAAGAAATACATCAAGAGCAATGGAAAAAAAAGCTTTTAACAAACTGCAGTTTGAAAATGTATCAATCCAGAAAACATAACTATAATAAAATGCACATTGTAGACAAAATGAAGTTGATGTAAAAGATATATTTGCAATTTTTCCAAAACACTGCAAGATATGAATCTCATGGTATAAAGCTGAATGCAGCAGATAGTATGCATAATTAAAAGTAATGTGGAACTATAGCTCAGCACACATAATAGATAACTTGCTTATTGTGAATGTGTAAATACTAATTGAGGTCAGAACATATACTGAAATGACATAGTTGTGTATTGTGGAACAGAAGGCTTAATATACAATTGATAAAGACTATTTAGTAATAAGCAGAAATACAGCATAAAGACGTTAGATCCACCAACATTTCTGATCCTCTTTCTCAAGACAAGCTAATGTCTGCTATGAAATCCCAGAATACTTTGCAGACACTGTCATGGAAGCACCCTAAATTTTGTGTTCATTTCTAAAATTTAAATTTTTACATATCACTGTCGGATACTCAAAAACTAACACATCTTTATTACGCATAGATCATACTATACACCTGAGAAATTATTTAAGTGGAAACGCAGAGAGTCCCCTTTATGCCCTCGATGTAGTGGCGCACCGGCTAATTTAATACACATGTTGTGGAGATGTCCCAAACTCCATCGATATTGGCAGGATATAATCCAAAATATAAATAGTGTACTAGGAATAGAAATGTTATTAGATCCAAATCTATGCTTATTATGCTCATTAAATATAGTGGCGGAACCAAATATCTCAAAAAATATCCATACCGCACTGACGAGAGGCCTATTTCAGGCACGAAAACTAATAGCCCAGAAATGGATATCTATATATCCTCCGACGGTTGAAGAATGGAGAACACAAATAAAAGAAACTATATTAAAGGAGGAATTTATTTATACACATAGAGGGAGTCGAGACAAATTTGATGCTATTTGGAAAAGATGGGTAGAGACCTGGGATAATGAAAATAAAAGATGAACCAACATGGGTAGAGGTTGATATTTGGAGGGGATGGGAGGAGGGGGGGAGGGCTGAGGGGGCTGGAGGAGGTTAATACAGGTGGAGGCGGCAGAGGAAAAAAATTCTCCTTTTTTTTTTTTTTTTTTTTTTATTATTATTATTATTAGTATTATTATTATTATTTTTTTTTTTTCTTATTATTATTTTATTTTAGTATTATTATTATTATTTTTTTTTTTTTTTTGTCTTTTTGGGGGGGGGGGGGGTGAGTGGGTGGCTGATGTGGCAGATGAATGCTAGAAGTTTATGTATCTGGGATGAAATGTATGCTTAAATGTATAACTTGTATTGTTATGAAAAGAATTAAAATAAAAAAAGTACTGAATTAAAAAAAATTTTTTTTACATATAATGGACAAAATTACATAAAAGTTCATTACGTCTGAACTCCAGCCAGACACAGAGTGCACACATTAATGTATTTCTTTAATTCATTAATACATCAATAAATGCATTTTTCTAAAATGCAAGTAGTATAAGTACCTGAATTTGACTTGCCATCTCCTTGTTGTATTAATAGATTCATATATAATGTTCATATAAAGTTAGAGGCTCGAATTGCAACTCGGATTAGAATTTACTGAGCAATAGTCCTGTCTACTACAAAGAAATTAAATTAGCAGCAAGCTCAATTAAATATTAAACATCTGGAATAGGTTTGCTGCTGAGTCCAAATTTGAAGTGGGTGAGTCAATGATTTGTTTAGCATAGGTGACCAGTTCACACCCTGCCTGGTTAGGGGGCACTTTGATGAGAGAAACGGCCTTCATGATTATCGAAATTCAGCAGCTGGCCATGTGACATGTCTGTAGGCTTGGCCCTTGCCCTGAGGAATGGATGTAGCCAGAGATTGCTCTTTTCTGTTACCGGTTATCAGTTAAGTAATTAATAATTTTTCTTTTTTTTTTAGCCTCGGTTCACACTAGATGCAGTGCCAATTTGCTGCAGATTCTGCACCGCATTAAAATCGCAACCTGTTCATGCAAACCGATTGCGGAGTGTATGTTAACGACACCCTGCAATTAGTTTGCAAAACGCAATGTGATTTTCAGAATTGGATCGCATGGGTGTGAACACTACCGCTGCTCGCCCACGGAGCCAATGCGAGTGCCCAGCCGTCTCGATGACTGCCAGGCTCCCGTGATCGCTCGTAACATGGCGAGAACTGGGATCTCTGTGAGCAAACAGAGTTCCCAATTCTCTAAGGGGAGGAGTGACAGATCGTCTGTTCATGGGCTAGCACAGAGGTAATACTTAAAGAAAGAAACATTACAATGGAAAATTGAATAACAAATACTTTATTATGGGATATATATGGCCACGGTGTTATCCAAGGGGGGTTAAATATCAAAAATTAAATCCATCTAAATCAATATCAAACCATTCTGGCCAAAATTTTATTAATAACTGAAATGATGTCCATCCAAAATTATTGGACGACTACTCCCCCTATCGGACAACATCATGACTTGAGGGAATGAAAGAAAAGGGGCGGGAGGGTGGGCGTCGCTCGTCCTGTCAGCCGGTCAGTGATTTCTCTTGCTCCAGCTCCTTATATAGGCTCTCACAGTGCGGGCTTTGATACCGCCTGAATTGACCAATCCCAGCTTGGATAAGCGACCCAATCATGGTGCTGTTGCTGCCCTTGGCAACGGCAGAATAGCAAACACCTGTGCAAATAAAAAAGGGGAAGGGGAAAAGAGACAGGCACAGTCCCTCTGAGCCATCCCATGTGGGCCCCCGCATATTGCTCTGACCCTTCATGGGCTAGCACAGAGGTAATACTTAAAGAAAGAAACATTACAATGGAAAATTGAATAACAAATACTTTATTATGGGATATATATGGCCACGGTGTTATCCAAGGGGGGTTAAATATCAAAAATTAAATCCATCTAAATCAATATCAAACCATTCTGGCCAAAATTTTATTAATAACTGAAATGATGTCCATCCAAAATTATTGGACGACTACTCCCCACCGGCTGAGGCCAAGCGGGAAACCGAAGGCCGAGGCCCCCCCCCCCCCCCAACACCGTGGCTGATTCTATCAAATCCTGCAGACCCATATTGAAAATGTCCAGCCCAATCTCAGATAAATGGACCATGTCTTCCCGGAACAGCCCCGGAATAAAGCCCTTCAGCTCAAAATGGCGGAAGGATGTATCCCCGGATGACAGAAGGAAACTGTGTAACGTCCTATTAAGGCGCCTCCTGATCCTATCCACGTAAAACAGCCCCCCAAAGGGGGACCATATTAACCTAGGAATCATTTCAGAAAAGGCTAATGTTACCGAAGGAAACATAGATTTAATGGTACTTAGATCCTTCTTCATTTCACACAAAAGATCCCAAGTTCCTACTTTTCCCAAATCATTAGCCCCCAGATGAAGGACCAAGACTTGGGGGGAGGCCATTTTTCTGCTAGATGGACTACACGGGACACTAAATTCCTCCAACGAAACCCCCTGATACCAGACCACAAAATTAGAAAAACACCCGGATCAAGACCTAAATTGGCAGAATAGGACCTGGATACAGCATGTTTTGCCGCCCAAAAGATGTAGGAATGACCCACAATCCAAAATGACCGCCTTAGTGGGATCTGAAAAAGAAAATCAAAGGGTTAGCATATCTGGACGAACATAAAGTTTATACCTGCTGCTCCCCCACCTACCCACCTTCTTAAGTCCATCAGCAGAAAAACCAAGAGCGTCGGCTGTTGTGGCTGCCCCAATACGAAATGAATGGGATGAAAACAAAACTTAGAAAGATTTAGACGCTTAAAGCATGCAGCCAAGACAGCCGAAAACTGATATCTAGACAAGGAGGACAGGTCTTGGTGGATGAAAAAGGAATCCGATGAAGCAGGCCGTAATGATATGTATTTGGACACTAACCCTACCGGGCAAATAGCTGGATTTCCCGATTTCGCTAGAGAAATCCAATGGCCAACTCCTAGCGGTAAGGTCTTAGAACGACAGAGAAAGAGGAAAACTGATTCTTTACCCAATATGACATGACCCATACGAAGGAATGATGAAGAATATCTGTTAGGAGAAGCAAATTCGCCAATTCTGAGAGCTCCAAAAAAGGCCACTGAAAAGGCGGCCTGAAACAATGAAGTCTCAAATTCAGAAGAGCAAACTGAACCCAATACCCGTATAAGATCTGACAACAGGGAGACCGAAATCGGGCGCCTGCTGTCATGAGTAGGTCTAAATTTTTTGAAACCTTTAATTATTTGATTCACTTGATAGAAGGATGTAAGAGCCGGGACACCTGCGAATTTAAGAAAAAAGGAAACACCCGCTAAAATGCGGCTGATCGACGCCGGGCTTAGGTTAGACTGCATCAAAAAAGACAGGAAAGACAATGCTATATATGAGGACACCTCTAACGAATCTATACTATATATTTGCCAAAATAAACACCATTTAGACCACGACAGGCGGTAATCCGACCAAGTTTTTAACGATACCGAGTTCCTTAGGCCCTCCAGCATCAGTTCCATATTAAGCCCCAGAGGAAAGCTGGGCAAGGGGTCCCCATCGGATCCGCTGCTGGAGCCAATTCCCGAAACTTCTGGAGCTGAAAACGAGATAAGGCATCAGCGATGTTATTTTTACAACCAGCAATGTGCTCTGCTTTTAGCCAAATGTTATAACGCATACAATGCAATACTAGGAAACGTAATAGTTTAATTACCGGTTCCGACCTGGAAGACAAGGAATTGACCGCGTGAAGAACACCCTTATTATCCGTACGGACTAAGACTCTCCGGTTAGAAAATTGTTCTTTCCAAATCACTAAGGAGACTATGACCAGGAATAGTTCCAGCAGGACCAAATTCTGCAGAATATCCTTCTGCAACCACTCCCGGTGCCATACCTCAGAACACCAATGTCCATTCAAAAAGGCTCCGAAACCAACCGATCCGGCCGTATCTGTAAAAAACTTCAGCTGCGAATTGCAGGCAAATTCCTGCTGCCAAATTGTTGCACCGTTGAATAACCTTCAAGAACGCATCCCAGACCTTAAGGTCTTCTCTGATGCTCCTAGAAATCCGAACGTGACAATATGGGTTAGAAGACCGACTAATTGCCAGTGAAAACCTACGGGAAAAGACCCGGGCCATAGGAATAACTCTTGCAGCAAAGGCAAATAGTCCCAATAAGGATTGAGCTTCTTTCAAAAGGACTTTACGTCTACCCAGAAAAAATGCAATCATAGATCTCATCTTCTGAAGTTTCAGAGGTGGTAACCTAAATTCCATTAACATCGAGTCGATGGTAATGCCTAAAAACTCTATGGTAGTGGAGGGAAGAACCGTCTTCTCAGCAGCGAGGGGGACCCCAAACTCTTTACAAACATCAAAGAATAGATGCAAAGATTGAAGGCAAGCTGCCGAATCGGAAGGGCCCAGGAATAAAAAATCATCTAAATAGTGGAGAAACCCCCCACCCGGGAACAGTTCAGACAGAACCCACTGCAGAAATGTGGAAAAGGCTTCAAAATAAAAACAGGATAAGGAAAAGCCCATAGGCATGCATTTATCAAAGAAATATTGTCCCATAAATTGGAAACCAAGTGAATTAAAACCTTGGGGATGGACCGGCAAAAGACGAAAGGCCGACTTAATATCCGCCTTTGCCAAGAGGGAGCCCTGTCCATAGCTTCTTAACAGCACCAAAGCCTCATCAAATGAGGCGTAACTAACTGGGGCATCCACACCCATGACTTCATCATTTAAAGAGGACCCCGGCTGATAGGATAGATGGTGAATCATACAAAATGCCCCGACTTCTTTCTTAGGTACTAAACCTATGGGAGAAAGCCGGAAATTGGTAAATGGCGGAGCAGTAAAGGGGCCTGCAATCCTTCCTTCTGCCAATTCTATTGTATCTGTTGTATTCTGGACTACTAACGGTTGTAGTTCAATAGATTTCAAATTATTCACTAACGTGCAACCTTGCCCCGTAAAACCTGGAACTAGGAAACCATCTTTGAAACCTTCAATTAGCAGAGCCGCCATCCTGAGGTCGGGATAACGCTCTAACCAGGGTAACATTTTTGGAAGGTTCACTGGGGTCACTGCCCTTCCCATGACCGTGCCCGGGCATAGGTGGCATGCTTGTTGCTGCAGCCTTCTTAAAGCACCTACTTGCTGCGTGGGTGCCTGAGCAGTATGAGCATTTGTGTTTGTATTTACAATTGTTGAGAAATCTGCATTGCCCTTCATTAAATGAAAAGCAGAATCCTTTGCGAAAGGCATGAAAATTAGCATTAGGACGGGGCGTGAATTGAGGCTTAGGTGGCAGCATGAGATTCAACCACAATCCAACATCCTTGGATCCCCAGTGTAAAGAGGGGTGGACTGCTAATTTTTGTATAGTTTGTAAGTATACCAAGCCGAACCACCAAAGTGCCGAAATGCCTCCGCAATAATATCCAAGTGCTGAAACAAACCTGAGCACTTAGTAGGTAAACGCTCACCCATGACTGCTGCGTAAATACAAAACGCCTGTAGCCAATTCTGAAAAGTCTTGGGGATAGCCCGGCGTCTATCTTCCTCCGGCCTATCCCCAGCTTGTTTATCAATTTTAGCTAGAAATTCTTTTGATGCCGGTAATGACAGAATGTCTAGGAATTCCCCTCTCCAGATTCTGTCTTTAACAGATTTAGGCAGATGAAAACCCAGTGGAGACAGCTCACAAGGCAGAGGTTCCTTATATGAAGACTCACCAACTGTAGTAGCAGTAGGCCTAATAGGTAACAACGGGTTAAAAGATAAAGGACTAATAAATTGTGCCTGTTCTGCTAGACCATAGTCCTCCTTAGGAGACTCACCCAAATTCTGCCACACTGCACCAGCATCTTCCATCATATTAGTAAATTGCATGGAATTCCCACAAGCACTACTAGAGTGTGCCCCTATGTTACTAACATCATTCTGTTGCATATTAACAGCACCAGGTAACTGTGTACCTTTATAGCAAACATTAAAAGCGCCACTTGAGTGCGCCCCTGTACTTTTCTTTGCAGCATTGACATTTTTTCTGTGAGGTGAACCAAAACCTTTTGCACCAGAGACCTGTGCTCCTTGTTCTTTACACATTGCACCAGTAGTCTGTGCCCCTTTAAACTGATGTAACACATTAAATAAAGAATCCACCAGCAGTGACACCTCAGACACAGGAGAACTTAACATATGCTCACCATCAGGAATACTGGATTGCCCGCCCCTTCCTATGTGAGGTGGAGTAGCGCTGCTCCCTCCTAGCAGAGGAGCCCCTTGAAAGACATATTTTCTTCTGCCCTCCCCTCAGCTAGGTGAGGAGAAGCCGCTGCTCTGGTCCTCTTCTTCTGTCGGCCTGGCTGCTGCCGAGTCCCGCCTCCGCCTGAGGCAGACATACCCCCTGACATGGCGACGGGCAGGTTCGCCCCCTTGGGCAGCGCTGACACCTGTTTCTCCTCAAGGCAGCGTAAGAGCCATTGCTCACCGCCCCTTGACTCCGCCTTCTCTAACAACCGGCATAACAGCGCCTCACGACTTTCAGGAGACCTGCGCTTCATCCTGAGCTCCACGCCGCTTCCGTCGCTCGTCCGGTCAGCCGGTCAGTGATTTCTCTTGCTCCAGCTCCTTATATAGGCTCTCACAGTGCGGGCTTTGATACCGCCTGAATTGACCAATCCCAGCTTGGATAAGCGACCCAATCATGGTGCTGTTGCTGCCCTTGGCAACGGCAGAATAGCAAACACCTGTGCAAATAAAAAAGGGGATGGGGAAAAGAGACAGGCACAGTCCCTCTGAGCCATCCCATGTGGGCCCCCGCATATTTCTCTGACCCTTCATACAGAGTATGAACAGCAATTTGTCATCTCCCCTAGTCAGTCCCCTCCCCCCTTCAGTTAGAACACACATTATGGAACACAGTTAATCCCTTGATCGTCCCCCTAGTGTTAACCCCTTCCCTGCTAGTGACATTTTTACAGTAATCAATGCATTTTTATAGCACTGATTGCTGTATTAATGCCAATGGTCCCAAAAATGTGTCAAAATTGTCCGATGTGTCTGCCATAATGTCGCAGTTACGATAAAAATCACTGATCGCCGCCATTACTAGTAAAAAAATAAATAAAAATGCTATAAAAATATCCCCTATTTTGTAGACGCTATAACTTTTGCGCAAACCAATCAATATGCGATTTTTTTATTTATTTTTTACCAGAAATATGTAGAATACATGGGGATATTTATTCTAGCAAAAAGATGATCAAATACCACCAAAAGAAAGCTCTATTTGTGGGGAAAAAAGGACGTCAATTTTGTTTGGGTACAACTTTGCGCGACCGAGCAATTGTCAGTTAAAGCGACGCAGTGCCAAATCGCAAAAAGTGCTCTGGTCAGGAGGAGGGTAAAATCTTCCGGGGCTGAAGCAGTTAATGTGCATCTTGAAACGGCCTCACCACATGTTTTTCAAAGAGTCCTGTATTTCACCTGAAATTATTTGTGGGTTTTTCTTTGCATCCCAAACAATTTTCCTGGCAGTTGTGGCTGAAATCTTAGTTGGGCTACCTGACCGTGGTTTGGTTTCAACAGAACCCCGCATTTTCCACCTCTTAAATAGAGTTTGAACACTGCCGATTGGCATTATCAATTCCTTGGATATCTTTTTATCCCTTTCCTGTTTTATACAGTTCAACTCCCTTTTCCCGCAGATCCTTTGACAATTTTTTTGCTTTCCCCATGACTCAGAACCCAGAAACGTCAGTGCAGCACTGGATGAAAGATGCAAGGGTCTGTCAGGAGTCCAGAAACTCATTGACCCTTTTATACACACTAATTACAAGAAAACAGATCACAGATGAGGATGGTTACCTTTAATAGCCATTTAAACCCCTTTGTGTCAACTTGTGTGCATGTTATTATGCCAAAATCACCAGGGTATGTAAACTTTTGATCAGGGTCATTTGGTTAGTTTCTGTTGTCATTATGATTTAAAAAGAGTAAACACAGTTCATTGATAATAAATGGCTTCAGCCAAACACCAACCATGAGTGAAAGAAAAGTTTTTCGTTATCATTCATATTTTCTGAAAAATGGGCAAGAAATCATAAATTCTGCCAGGGTATGTAAACTTGCGAGCACAACTGTATTTTTAGCACTGATCACAGTATTCGTGTCACTGGTTCTCAAAAAAGTGTCAAATTTCAGTTAGGTGTCCGAATTGTGCGCCGCAATGTCACAGGCCCACTAAAAAATCGCTGATCACTGCCATTACTAGTAAAAAAAAAAAAACTATAACTTTTGCACATACTAATTAATATACGCATATCGGGAGTTTGTTTTACCAAAAATTTGTAGCAGAATAAATCTTGCCCTGAATAGATTAACCACTTCAATACAGGGCACTTTCGCACCTTCCTGACCAGCATTTTCAGCTTTCAGTGCTGTCATTTTTTAAATGACAATTGCGCGGTTATGCTACACTGTACCCAAACAAAATTTTTATCATTTTGTTCCCACAAATAGAGCTTTCTTTTCACCTCTGCGGTTTTTATTTTTTGCTAAACCAATTAAAAAAAGTTTTTCTTCTTTTGTTTTTGTTATAAAATTTTGTAACTAAAGTACGTTTTCTCCTTCACTGATGGCACTGATAAGGCGGCACTGATATTCAGCACTCATAGGTGGCACTGGTGGTCACTGATGGGCGACACTGATGGGTACTTATGGGTGGCACTGCTAGGCGGCACTGAAAGGCGGCATTGATGGGCACTGATAGGTTTCACCGATGGGCATCACTGGTGGCACTGGCAGGCCTTTTTCTTTGGCACTGATTGGCAGCTGCCTGGGCACTGATTGGCATTTCCCTGGTGGTCTAGGGTGGTATACCTGGTGGTCCAGTGTGGTGGCCATCCCTGGTGGTCCTGGCGACATCCTGGTGGTCCTGGTTGGGCATCCAAGGGGGGCAGACCCCCCCTGTCAGGAGAGCAGCCGATTTGCTCTCCTCTACTCGTGCCTGCCAGACGCGAGTGAGGAAAAGCCGATCAGCGTCTCTTTCTGTTTACATCATGACTCTTTACCTAGATCAGTGTTGCGGTGTGTCAGACTGACACGCCGCAACAATGATCGCCGCAATTTTTTTCAGTGGCTTGATATGACGTCTGGTCAGGATATCGCAACCACCTTGCCGACGTCATTTTGCTATATGGCGGGTGGCAAGTGGTTAATAAATTGGATTTTTAATTTTGTTTTAATGGATGTGTTTTATAGCAGAAAGCAAAAAAATATATATATATTTTTTTAAATGTCGGTGTTTTTTTAGTTTATAGCGCAAAAAATAAAAACCGCAGAGGGATATCAAATACCACCAAAAGAAGTTCAAACCAATAGAAAACAGCGCTGGCAATCAAATTGTTGAACCCATAAAAGTGATCACAGATTGACTGCATCAATAATGTGTGTGATAAAAATAATTTCATAAAAGTGACATAAATAAATAAATAAATATCCAAAATTTATAAACCAACACCTAGTGTGATAAAACTAATATCAAATATAAAAACATATAGTGTCCAATTAGTGTCCCAAGCTTTTTAATTACGTAATTTCCGGCCGAGGATCTAACCATTGACGCCACTTCCGGTCTCCGTGGAGCGCACGCTGTACCAGCGGCGAACACGGAAGTATTCTCTGAAAAGTTTGTATTCTCTCTGCATCCAGTAAGTAGCGCCTAGCGCGCAAATTGAAAAGCTTCTGACAATATTACACTATATTGGTCTCTTCTCTTATTGGTGCAACACTATCTGAGAACATCATTGTGCCCTGTGTGTATCCATCGCTTCCTGGAATCTCTCATCATACCAGCTTGCCTATCCAGCTTTGCTTTTGTCTGCTTGTCAACTAAGCTTACTTGCTGATTTTCCCTCCGCTCTGCTGCTCTGCTTGTCTGCCAGCCCGGTGAGTCCATTCCAAAGAAAGAGTTTATTTGCACAGATATATATTCTTTGCTTTTTGGGACACTAATTGGACACTATATGTTTTTATATTTGATATTAGTTTTATCACACTAGGTGTTGGTTTATACATTTTGGATATTTATTTATTTATGTCACTTTTATGAAAATATTTTTATCACACAAATTATTGATGCAGTCAATCTTATGTGATCACTTTTATGGGTCCAACAATTTCTGATTGTCAGCGCTGTTTTCTATTGGTTTAAACATTTTTTGAAAGTTATAGCACTTTTTCTCTCAGCAGCTGCACACCACATATATATATATATATATATATATATATATATATATATATATATATATATATATATATATATATATATATATATATATATATATATATATATCTATATCATATATTTTTTACTTTATTTTTTCACTATTGAATATTGCACACGTTTATCCTACCCCCGTTTCTTTGTTTATATACCACCAAAGGAAAGCTCTATTTGTGGGGAAAAAAAGGACATCCATTTTATTTGGGTACATCGGCGCACGACCACGCAATTGTCAGTTAAAATAAAGCAGTGCCATATCGCAGAAAATGTGGTTAAATACCTTGGAAACATTCAAAACAGTTTGTTAATAAAACTGATCAAAAACCATAATCGTTTTCCTTTTAAAAGAGACCCATTTAGGAAAAAAACACCTGTAAACTTGCTTAATTTCAGCTTATCTGGCCTGGTATTTGTTGCAAACTTGCCACACACTTTTCAATTTAAACTGAGCAAGTAAGGGAAAGATGCATAAGCAGAGTTTACCATGAGTGGCAATCTACTGTCAAAGATCTCAGCAAATCCAGAATGGAGGCAATTAAAGTTTTTTTTTTTTTTTTTTTATAGCCCAACTGCAAGCAAAAATTAAAAAAAAAGTCACAAATTAGTATTAAGAGAAAATTGGAAAGTGTATTAATAAAAACAGTTTAGTGAGTACTAAATTTAAGGTTTGAGTTGTACTAAAAGGTCTGGTAGATAATTTGATATTTAATTGCTATTGCTATTTAATTCTTAAATGGTGTATGTCTTAGATAAGGTAAATCAGCGCAATGGTGAAAGACCAGGTGTAGTGTTCTGCTGCAGACACTGATCCTGATGGACACTGGCCGCTCCACATACTCCACACACAAATGCTCAAAGAGGAAAGGAAGCCACTGCCATTTAAAATATTTAATTCCAGTTTATTAAGCTTTCCATTATACAAAATGTACCACATGGTATGCACAAGAGCTAATGTGTTTTACTCCAGTTGGAGCTTACTCATGAGGGGAAGAGGAAACAAAAGTGTGATCCTCTTGTGTGCAGGGGCCTCCATACTATGACCAACAGGTGGTGTTGTATTGTTGGCATGAAAACTGGGAAGTGCAGACACTGAGCAGAGTGGTGTGTGGGAGCTGTGTGTGTGTGTGTACTGTGCACTGGACCGCCCACCCCCCACTGAGACCCAGAGAGGCGGCTTGTGACTGAGTGGTGACAGGCGCAGGCATCGGGCCCATTAGGAAGGAGGAGCCGGAGTCAATGAGGACAGTGCCACGCCATAGACTCCGACAGGAGGCGGGACCGGGAGACCGAGAGGGGACAGGGTGACCAGGAGAAGCAGCGCGGGTAAGTGTAACCAGGGACCGGAGGGGGAGTGTGACAGGCAGGCCAGGGAAGCAGCAGGAGCAGTGACAGGCAGGCTGAATGGGGGAGACTGTAGGTGCTGACAAGCCCTGCAAGTGTCAGATTACAAGGGTGCTGATCTGGAGCAGAACTGACACAAATAATAGTAAAGACTGTGTGTAGTGGGTAGCCTGGCTGAGAAGGGTGTAGTGTGAGTAATTTGATTACTGCTGAGTATTGTGGTGTAACTGAGTATTAAGTACTGTTGAGTAACTGTGCATTGTGGCGTAACTGTGCATTGTGGCGTAACTGAGTATTGTGGCGTAACTGAGTATTGTGGCGTAACTGAGTATTGTTGATTACTGTTGAGTGACTGAGTAGCGTTGAGTATTGTGGTGCAACTGAGTATTGTGGTGCAACTGAGTATTGTGGTGCAACTGAGTATAGTTGAGTACCTGTGTATTGTTGAGTAACTGTGCATTGTTGAGTACTGCAGAGTAATTTTATGTTACTGAGTTCCGAGGAGAAACTGTGTGCTGAGAAATTAGTCAGGAAGCTAGTTATCAGTTATTTGAACAGAGTTAAATTCCCTATCCCCATTAAATTAGTGGGTACGATGCCTGCCGGGGGTGGAGATGCGACTCGGTGCACATCTCGTGGCATATATGCTAGGTGTAAAGTAGATGTTATGATATAGGTGGGGTGTGCCACCCTAAACTTATCCACCATGTAAATAACAATATTATTGAACTGCTCCAATCTGTGAATCCCAGTGCTAGTGAGCGTGAGCAACTTAATAAATAGAAAATAAATAAATAAAAAATATAGAAACACAAATATAAATGTGTAGTGTGTATTATAAATGTGGCTGATTAGATACGTGGCTAGACCACAGGGGAAGGCAGGTAGCAGCTGGCCAGCTAGCATGTATCCTCTACCCAACTAGTAGTGTATCCATAATATTAACCATTAATACAAGTAGATTTAGAATTGTACCAAAACCACCAATGGTGAGTCCCTTTGGTAATGTAAGAGCCAAGTGAGCAGTGTGCTATAAATATGCAGGTGACAGTCCCAATACAAAAGAGCAAAAATTAAAAGTGAATAATAATAATAATAGAAAATATAATAATAAAAAACCTGTGTATAAACCATACACTCAGTGTGTAAAAGTTGAACAGTCCAAAAATACGGCTGTGAAAAATACAAAAATCATATGTATTAAAGGAAGGGAGTCCAATCCTATGCAGGGGCCCACAACAAGATCAATAGGCAATGTGTTGATGAGTGGGTGAGGATATATGGGTAACAGTTGTGAAGATAATTCCACCGGTGACTTGTAGTGCTTCAGGCAGTAGTAGGTGACTGTTGTGCTGCCCCCCCAAGGTTCCCTCACTCACCAGACGTAGGTACCCCTGCAGGGGTGAACAGCATGGGAATATGGATGTCAGATGGTCCTCCTGGTGGTAATCTGGATCGGGTCCTAGTCCAGTAACTTTCTCCAGTGAATGCAGCCAACACCCTCAGATGCGGGCGAGGGGGAATACCCCAGATGGTGCTCGGATGGTGCCTCACAGAAAAAAACAGAAGGATATACCCATGTGTGGTATCAGGTGGCTAATTTATTGATGAATTTAAAATAAAAATAAAACCCAGGGTGTCTCACAGGACCGGCCTGGTTCCACCGTACACAATAAAAAGTAGCAAGCAGGGGCGGTTTAGGCTCTGACTGTTCAACTTTTACACACTGAGTGTATGGTTTATACACAGGTTTTTTATTATATTTTCTATTATTATTATTATTATTATTCACTTTTAATTTTTGCTCTTTTGTATTGGGACTGTCACCTGCATATTTATAGCACACTGCTCACTTGGCTCTTACATTACCAAAGGGACTCACCATTGGTGGTTTTGGTACAATTCTAAATCTACTTGTATTAATGGTTAATATTATGGATACACTACTAGTTGGGTAGAGGATACATGCTAGCTGGCCAGCTGCTACCTCCCTTCCCCTGTGGTCTAGCCACGTATCTAATCAGCCACATTTATAATACACACTACACATCATTTATATTTGTGTTTCTATATTTTTTATTTATTTTCTATTTATTAAGTTGCTCACGCTCACTAGCACTGGGATTCACAGATTGGAGCAGTTCAATAATATTGTTATTTACAGGGTGGATAAGTTTAGGGTGGCACACCCCACCTATATCATAACATCTACTTTACACCTAGCAGGATTAATAAGGGAGATACTCTTTATAGGTACGCACTTTTTCACCTATACCTTTTAGGTTCACCATACTTATTACCTACAGGGAGCGCCATTTGTCCCTCCATATTTTGCACTTTACATACAAATTGCCCTCTAGGGGGTTAATTTTTTTACGGACAGGCCGCACACCTTATTCCTGGTCCTAAGCGCGGAGATCTTCCATAACAGATATATGCGTTTCTCATTCATCTGATCGAGGGCGACTACGGCTGCGCAAAATGTAAGCTTCCCTAAAAGCCCAGGTCCTTAATATAGGGAAGCAACTGGCAACATTGAGAGAATCTCCATACTAAAGGAGAGTTGGGAACGTACCCTGCAGGTGCTGGCAGGAGCCAGCACAGAGGTGGGTGGAGACAAATAGGTGCAGGCACCAGAGCAGAGTAGATGGGTTACAGGAAGGGTAGAGGGGAAAGTGTCAGAGGCCAGTCCTGGGCTGAAACATCCCAATAAGTACACCCTGTTGCGTGATATTGGGGAAACCAGTGAGGGACCAGCATTGCTGGAGCAGAGCGATGCCCCTAGCTGCCAGGGGAAAAACTCCTCCAGTGAGGGCGGGGTAAAGCCAAGGGAAAGGAAAGACAGATTCTGGTGGTAGGGGACTCGATTATCACAAGGACAAAGAGGGCTTTCTGTCAAAAAGACCGTAAGTGCCGAACTGTGTCGCTCGGATTCGGCACATTGCGGTTCTGCTGGACAGATTATTGGTAGGGGCTGGGGAAGACCCAGCTGTCATGGTACAAGTTAGAGGAGGATGGAGTGTCCTAAAAAACGATTTTAGGGACTAAATTGAGGAGTAGGACCTCCAAGGTAGTATTCTCGAGCCACACCAGAGAGGCAGTGGGAGATTAGGGAACTTAACAAGTGGCTGAGGAGCTGCTGTAGAAAGGAGAAGTTTAGGTTCCTGGAGAACTGGGCTGCATTTTCAGTTGGTTACTGGCTCTTTAGCAGGGACGGACTGCACCTAAATGGGGAGGGTGCAGCTCGGCTGGGAGAGAAGATGGCCAAAAAGTTAGAGGGGCTTTTAAACTAGGTGACGGGGGGAGGGTCCAGATGTAGAGATAGCCAGCGTGGAACAAGGTTCAGCGAGTAGTATTGGGGGCATTGGTGGTAGGGAGACTAAAATGCTTAAACCCAAGGTAAGTAACTTGACAAATCCAAATTGCAGCCTCATAACTAACAAGGAGATGGTATTCGACCGGGCAAAACTACGAGGCTTATACACTAATGCTAGAAGTCTGGATGACAGGATGGGAGAACTGGAGCTGCTGATATACGAGGAGGATTTAGATTGTGTGGCAATCTCAGAGACTTGGTTTAACAGCTCTCATGATTGGTTGGAAACCATCCATGGGTATATCCTATATCACAAAGATAGGGAGGGTAAAAAAGGGGGAGGGATATGCCTATACATCAAAAATTATGTGCAAGTGACTGTAAGGGACGACAACACTAATGGAGCAAGGGAGGAGGTGGAATTCTTATGGGTGGAAACTAAGGTGAAAGTAATAGTGGGCTTATGATATAGGCCCCCTAACCAGAGGGAGGAGGGGGAGGCGGACCTCCTATTACAGTTTGGAATGGCAGCAAGGATGGGAAGTGTCATTATAATGTGGGATTTTAATTATCCAGGTATAGACTGGGCAGAAGGAATCGTTTTTCTAAAGTTTGTCATTTCCTAAATATCTTGCCCGACAATTTCATGGGTCAGATGGTGAATGCACCAACAAGAAATAATGCGTTACTAGACCTACTGATTACTAACAATGCTGACCTGATGGTGGATGTGGAAATACGGGGCAACCTAGGAAACAGTGACCATAGGTCAATTGGTTTCAGCATAAATCACAGAAATAGGAAGCACAAGGGTAATACAAAGAAACTGAATTTCAAAAGTGCCAACTTCCCTAAACTGGCTCTTTGCTAGATGATATTAAATGGTATAAAATCCTAGGAACAAAGAACACTGGAAAAATACGACTGTTTTAAGAGCAAACTAAATACAGGTATTGACCAGTGCATTCCATTGGGAAATAAATTTAAAAAAGCTAATAAAAATCCTGGGTGGTTCAGCTCCAATGTAAAAATGCATATAAAAACAAAGGAAAAGGCCTTCAAAAAGTACAGCCGAGGTATCATTGTCAGCATTCCAACTTTACAAAGAATTCAATAAGAAATGTAAGGGTGCATAGCAAAAGAGAGTAAAAAAGAAATCTCAAGAAATATTTAAGTATATAAATAGTAAGAAAGGGAGACAGGGCGAAGGTTTTGAATAAATTCTTCTCAGTCTTCACAAGGGAAACGGGGGGGATACAGTAACCAAGACTGTAATGTTAATTTTCATAGCATGTCGCAGGAAGCGCGCTCATGGTTAACCGAGGACAGAATTTGAAATAAACTTGAAAAACATAACATAAATAAGTCACCCGGGACCAGATGGCTTGCCCCCAAGGGTCCTTAAGGGACTCAGTCAGGTGATAGCCAGACCATTGTTCCTATTTTTTGTGGACAGTTTACTGACTGGAATGGTACCAGCTGATTTGGTTGGTGATAAACGGGGAGTACTCGGAATGGTCTTGTGTGGAAAGTGGGGTCCCCCAGGGTTCTGTCCTGGGACCAATCCTTTTTAATGTATTCATAAACGATCTGGAGGATGGGAAAAAATGTCTCAATCTCAGTATTTGCGGACGTTACAAAGTTAAGCAGGATAATAACTTCTACGCAGGATGTGGAAACCTTACACGAAGACCTAAACAAATTATTGGGGTGGGCAGCTACATGGCAAATGAGGTTTAATATTGAAAAATGTAAAGTAATGCATTTGGGTGCCAAAAATGTGAATGCAATTTACTCGCTAGGGGGAGGACCTCTGGGGAAATCTAGGATAGAAAAGGATCTGGGGGTCATAGTAGATGACAGGCTCAGCAATGGCATGCAATGCCAGGCTGCTGCAAGCAAAGCCAACAGAATGTTGGCATGCATTAAAAAGAAATTCACTCCAGAGATAAAATTTATAACTCTCCCACTCTACAAGACACTGGTCTGGCTGCACCAGGAGTATGCCGTCCAGTTCTGGGCACCAGTCCTCAGGAGGGATGTGCTGGAACTGGAGAGAGTCCCGAGAAGCGCAACTATAAATATGTTTATATCGATGTGCAAATACCATACTGGTGACCCTAGCATAGGGAACAAACTTTTCCGTGAAAGGGAATTTAAAAAGACACATGGCCATTCACTAAAATTAGAAGCAAAGCGGTTTAACCTTAAACTGCGTAGAGGGTTCTTTACTGTCAGAGCGGTAAGGATGTGAAATTCTCTTCCACAAGCAGTGGTATCAGCTGGGAGCATTGATAATTAAAAAAACATATTAGATGGATACCTTACCGACCACAGCATACAGGGGTATACGATGTACTATTAACATAAACACACACACAGGTTGAACTGGATGGACTTGTCTTTTTTCAACCTCACCTACTATGTAACTATATCTGTATTTTAGAGAACATTAGGAATAGGAAAACAATCAATCACTGAGTTAGTACAATACAGTTATTGGCTTGTTAGATGTGTTGGGTCACAATTCACTGGCAAAAAGTGTTTTTGAGGGAGTTCATACTTTTTGTAAACCTGAAATTCTGTTCATATTGCTGATTTGTATTTTTTGTGTGTGTTTTTAGTATGTCTAGTCATTTATCCTGGCTCTGTTTCTATAGCCACTCTTTATTGGAGCCCTTACCTTGCTATTTTGAAGTGAAACTTCAGGGTGTGGGGTAGAAAATAACCACCCCTGTGTGTGATTTTTTGATAACTAATCAGATATAACAGTGCATGGGACAATCTGTTTAGATACAACAGTAATCTGATTTCTGTTTCTGTTTGTTTGAGGATATTTCTCAAACTAATACCTTTGTAACCAGTACACAGGCTGTCCTCAAACAATGGGAACTTGCATACCATTGTTGTATTTTAGTTGACTGTTGTTCAGTCCATTGTTGTGTAATTGTTGTAAACAATAGATTGAGAACCTGACATGTATATACATATATATATATATATATATATATATATATATATATATATATATATATATATATATATATATAAATATAAATAAATAGGCATGTATGACACCAGAGTGCCCTTTTGAGGTAGAATTTGAGAACGCCTCTCTAAGAACTACAGGTTGAACAGTCTGTTTTTGTATCGAAGGTAAATAAGTTTGTAACCATTGTCGGTAACTATGGTAAACAACCTGACATATAAAAGGTTGTCGGGCATAAGCTGGATAGGACTCCTTGATGCATTAACACCATAGAAGCAAGGTCTGTGCCAGACTAGAAGAAGACGCTTTCACCTGATCTCCAGCAACTGCTTATAGAAGCTTGGGTCCTTGTTGCTACGCAGATCATGAACCGACTGTAACCTGAGTTAAGTAACTTTTTTAAGTGTACTTTTACTGTGTATAGACCATAGTGTCTGTTTATTTGCTAGGCATTTTGCTGGTAAAGATATATATTTCAGTCTTGAATTGTATTCCTAATATTGTAAAAGTGTTGAATGTATAGCATTTTTGTTTAGTAAAAACACATTTCTATGCTGCAGAGGTCTGAGCTTCCTTGCTTATACCGCAAAGTAACCTTACTAGAAAACAATGTGCCAGTGCTAGGATACAACCATATGTCGGCTACATCTGACACTGGAGCTTGCCATTGGTGTACCCCTCCCGTGGGGTCATGGAGAGAGAATGTGAATCAATAAGTATTCCTTTCTAGAGGGTGGGCTATTGGGAAGTAAAGTTACAGTTTATCCTTAAGCTCCTCGAACAGTATGGTTAATCTTTTTTAATGTCCTATGCTCTTCAATGAATGTTACATTTTCTGTTTATTTTTATTTTTTTATTGTATACATTTTTGGAATTGATAGGGTCTTTGACATGTTATTTTTTTGTTTATAATTGATTTAAATCAATTATTAATCAATTATCTTTTATAATTTTTTTTTGGTCAGTTGCATTGTTACTGGAACTAAAAGGTTTTTTTTGCCCCCTACTTAGAGCACATCAATTTTATTAATAGGGAGGAAGTTTGTTAAGCTGTGTGATACTTAGTATAATGACAAACCTAAATTAGCCCCATAGCTTCATTTTTTGGTATAAGTCCTTCTGGTTTTAAAAAAAAATAAATAAATTTGCTCAGACAATGCTTTGAAAACAAAACTGACAGAAGTAAACCTGTTATATTTCATGCATTACAAGTTTTTTCTTCTTCTTGAATCCTATTGTAAGCTTTTCACTAGCTAGTATCTTTTTTACTTTTTCAGAAACTCCTCATATTGGACAGATTTCCTTTAGTCCCGACGTAAAAATGAAGGTTTCATCTACTTGATAAAGACAGCGAATCCTTTATATTCCTGGCCTTGACTAGCTTAAGGTACAGGCTTATAAATAATGGCCATCAAAGTGTCAGAGATTGTGACGCTGCTGTGAAAAGGCAGACACGAGAATGCTTCTGGGATGAAAGAATTTAAGAAAATTGAAATGAAAGATCTGGATGGAGAGAGTTCTGGACGCCCAGAGCATAATCTCTTTAAATACAAATCTTTTCTTATTTATTGAAAGTTGTCATTTGTGTACTCCACGCTTTCTGTAATGATCACATTAAATGAAATAAATCATGAAAAGCTACTCATGACATTCATTCTATATTTATAAGAGAATAATAAAATGTGATCTACAGTATAAGCCTTGAAGTGCTCAAAGGCCAAAAATATATATATTTTTTTATCCAGTTATATTTGTAGTGTACCAGTTTGGGAACTACTTTTGTAAACTTGTTTGTAATGCAAGGAAGGAATTACTGAACACAAAGACATACGTTTACTTTCATGGTGAGTTTGAAAAAAGACACATGTCTAATTCAACCAATATAAAAAATAAATAAATAGAAAATCAGAAAATCTCCATATACAGAATACTATTCCCACAGTTGATACAGAGGAAGGCAAAGAGGCATTTATTGATATTCAGCCCCAGAGTCAATACTTTGTAGAACCACCATTCGCTGAAATTACAGCTGCAAGTCTTTTTGGGGATGTGTCTACCAGCTTTGCACATCTAGAGAGTGAAAGTTTTGCCCATAGCTCAAGCTCTGTCAGTTTGGATGTAGAGTGACTGTGAACAGCAGTTTTCAATTCTTGCCACAGATTCTCAATTGGATTCAGATAGGGATTTTGACTGCGCCATTCTAACACATGAATATGCCTTGATCTAAACTATTCGATAGTAGCTCTGGCTGTTTAGGGTTGTTGTCCTGCTGTAAGGTGAACCTCTGCCCCAGTCTCAAGTCTTTTGCAGACTCTAATGCCCCGTACACACGATCGGAAATTCCGCCAGCAAGAGTCAGATGAGAGCTTTTGGTCGGAAAATGCGTTCGTGTGTATGCTCCATCGGACTTTTGCTGGCGGAATTTCAGCCAGCAAAAGATTGAGAGCATGATCTCAATTTTTCGGTCGGAAAAAGTTCTGATCGGAAATTCCGATCGTCTGTACAAATTCCGACACGCAAAATTACGACGCATGCTCGGAAACAATTCGACTCATGCTCGGAAGCATTTAACTTAATTTTCTCGGCTCTTCGTAGTGTTGTACGTCACTGCGTTCTTTTTGGTCGAAAGTTCAGAACTTTTGTGTGACCGTGTGTATGCAAGCCAAGCTTGAGCGGAATTCCATCGGAAAAAACATTCAAGTTTTTTCCAACGGAAAATACGCTTGTGTGTACGGGGCATAACAGGTTTTCTTCTAAGATTGCCCTGCATTTGGCTCCATCCATCTTGCCATCAACTTTTTACCTCCTTGTGTTTATGCCTTTTGCATACAGGTAGCCTTAAGCAGAATATCACTCTCTTAATCAACATTGACTGTTTTTAATTCCTATGCTGCTAGCATTAGTAAATGGATAGGAAAGTATGTCCTATCTCATTGTTTTAAGCTTTTTATTTTACATTTCTTCAGTTTTTTCCTGGTTGCATTGCCTAGGAAAATTATGTTGTACCTCCCAGGAGTCTTCAGTAGGAGAGGAGGGGCTTTCTCAGCTAAACGCACCCTCTCCTGCTTGCATGCCTGAGCTAAGGGAGGGTGGATTCCAGGAAGTAAATGCTACATGAATCATCTGCCCTTACTCAAGATGGCCACGACCAGATATGCAAGGGGGTGTTTTCCAAAGTGATTTCTCAACAAAATAAAGCATGGATGGATGGGTGAGCTTGCTTCAAATAATAAAAATACATTAAATAGCATTTTTGGTTAATGGCTCTTAGATGAAGTGTAGTTCCACTTTGTCTAAAAAATTAAAAATTAAAAGTACAAACATGCTTCCCATGCTATTCCAGCCACCATTCAGATTAAAACCTGCTTTGGAAGTTTTAATGTACTGTTTAATGCTAAAGCAGAAAGGAAGGACATTAACCAGCACAGTCTTCAGAAAGTACAGACCAACTGCCCTCTCATTGACCCTGTGGGGTGGTCTGTGTGTGGTGTAGATGCAGTGGATTACAGGGACTCAGACAAAGGTAAATGGAGTAAACTGCCTAATTTTACCACAATTGCAGTGTATTGGGTAGCATTATGGGTTTATTTTTTTCTTTAAAATCGGCAAACTGTAGAAAAAAGTCACATGACCACAGTGGCTCCATCAGGGTACATGAGCTATAATAACCAGTAGTGCTGCAGGGAGGATGAGATGGATAAGCTGTCTCTTTTCACATCTAGCTTGACAGAAGCCAGCAGATTCATGAGCAGGGAAATACATATCTGATGTCCTGTAGTTGTGGATAAGAGATGTCCTGTAGGGTTATAAAGATTAGCAAAGCCAGAAGAAATCAGTCACTGCTGAAGGCTGACCTTTTCAGTAGAAAAGAAATATAAGGAACATAGAATATAAAGTAGTTTATAGGTATTTTTATATAGTAGGGATGGTACATTTTGTAGTGTTTACTTCAGTTTTGCACCAGGAATTAGGTGCAGTCTCTAGACTCAGTGGTACTTCCACATAACACATGCATTTATTGTAAAATGTGCAAAAATAGGGCAACACTTGACATTATAATAAGACTAGCTGCTACATAGAAGGTAGAAGAGGCTATTGTATAAAGTCAACATACACAAAGTTCCTTAAGTGCTAAAAACTGTCAGCCATATACGTGTGTATGCAGACCCTGGAGGATATAAAATGGGCTACAACCCAGTGCAGCTGCCAACCACTGGAAGAATGGATAACAAAAGACAAAACCAAAGAAGCAGCGCTCTACGGGTAAAGCACAAATACTTGTAGACCTTTGGCTGAGTAAAAAGTTAATTTATTGCACTTCTGAGAAATAAACAGCAACTGTCAATAATAAAAACTTGCAGAGGTTGCAAAGGCAGTCATAAAAGCATATAGCTGATACAGATACTGATGTTAAAGAATGTTACTAATAAAAACGGTACCACTATAACATCCGGGTGGGGAAGGGTCAACATCAACCGATCAGCATGTGGGTTAAACATGGGAAAAGATGTAATAATCCATGGACCGGGGGAGCCTAACGAGCTGACTGGAACTGGGCGCACTGGATGGTGTCAGCTTTGCCCCCTGGAAACAAAGAGAAACAGTGCTGTGGTGGACCCCAAGCTCTGGGTTGCTCTGTTTCGCGTGCATGCGCTTATTCAAAGTCATGGAGTGAGCAAATAAATGAAAACGCGTGTTTTTATACTTGCAGTTTCTTTCTCTCTCACTAAATGTACATTTTCCTGTTCAGTTTTTACAATCCCTTGTCACCATTATGGAGCAGAATTATGTATTAATTTTATCCGGCGTATTTGTCACATGATATTGTTTATTGTTTCATTGTTTATAGTAATTCTGATCCATTATTTTAATTTTATCCTATATATTTATTTTTATTTTTTTATTAATCATTTTTCATTTTTTTCATTTATTTTTTTATATTAAAAAAAAAAAAATCATTTATTCATTTTTTTTGTGTTATTGACACATTTTATTTTATTATGTTATATTTTATTCATTTATTCAGTTCTCTTATATACTATATTCTGTTGGTGCCGCTCACTCACTTAAAAAAAGCGCTTGTGCGCAATACATGTAAGCCACGGCAACCCAGAGCTTGCGGTCCACTACAACAGACGGGCTTTCTGTTTCTCTTTGTTTTCGGCGCAACGCTGACACCATCCAGTGCGCCCGGTTCCAGTCAGCTCGTTCGGCTCTCCCGATCCTATTCAGTGGTGGACACCAAACCATACTGCCTGCGGCTCAGCAGGGTTCCCCCTCGCGATCAGCTACAGAGTCTACTGCTTTTCACAAGCGTCCTCCGCCATTGCGGTTTCTTATATGAACACCAGCAGAAGCTAACCACCAGCTAGAGGTAAAGGGTTGTGATACAACTATCCCCCTCCAATTACTGGGCTTCCATTGTTATCCACTTGGATTATTACATCTTTTCCCATGTTTAACCCACAAGCTGATCAGTTGATGTTGACCCTTCCCCCACCCGGATGTTATAGTGGTACCGTTTTTATTAATAACATTCTTTTACATCAGTATCTATCGGCTATATGCTTTTATGACTGCCTTTGCAACCTCTGCAAGTTTTTATTATTGACAGTTGCTGTTTATTTCTCAGAAGTGCAATAAATTAACTTTTACTTACTCAGCCCAAGATCTACAAGTATTTGTGCTTTACCCATAGAGCGCTGCTTCTTTGTTTTTGTATTCTATAAAGTCAACTGTAGAGCATAGCAACATGGCTTAAAGATAATCCATTTGCCTCTGGACTCTGTTCATCCTATGAAGAGAATGCAGAGAGGAGCACCATGTTAGGCTTTGTAAAAAAAAAAAAAAAGCATGGTGCTGCTTTCTGTGGCCTGGATCTACTAGATACTTTGCTATGCAGTTTTCACTGTATCAAGTGTATCCTAGTTCTTACGTATTTTTTTTATTAAATAAACTCTGCCTTTATAGTCTTAGTAAGTAGTACAGGGACTTAAAGTGATTGTAAAGGATGTTTTTTTTTTTTTTTTTTATAAATAACACATAACATACTTACCTCCACTGTGCAGCTAGTTTTGCACAGAGTGGCCCCGAACATTCTCTTCTGGGGTCCACCTGCCTCTCTCGCGGCTCCTTCCTGCATCAGATAACCCCCCTAAGAGAAGCGCTCTCTCAAAGGGGTTACCTTGCGGGCGCGCTCCTGAGTCCAGCATTTGAATATACTGACACAAATGCTGGACTCTGCCCCCGCCCCCGACACCCACATCCTTTGTTTTGATTGACAGCAGTGGGACCCAATGGCTGCGCTGCTATCAATCTATCCAATCAAGAGCCGGGACCCAGTGGAGAGAGGGACATCGCGTCCTCACCGAGGAGATGAAGGGGCTCAGGTAAGATAAAAATCCTTCTGTGTGCATCAGCCCCCTAATACCTGAGCACAATCTTGATCCAGCGATGTCCACAAATGCCTCGGCCTTCCGGGACTCTCCCTCCTGATTGGCTGAGACACATCAGCAGCGCCATTTGCTCCCACTGCTGTCAATAAGTCAGTCAACCAATCAGGAGAGAAAGGGGCTGGGCCAAACCGCGGCTCTCTGTCTAAATAGACACACAGAGCTGCAAAACTATTACACAGAGCAGGTAAGTATAACATGTTTGTTATTTTTAAAGAAAAAAAAAAGAGACTTTAGTATCACTTTAAAAACAAGCCTTTGGGACAGTTTATTTTCAATGCTGATAGCAGAATGACTGAAGTCGTTCAAAATAGTTCTCTCAGCAGCTTCGCCCCCCCCCTGACCCCCCCCCCCCCCTTCCAGAGCTCCTTCCCTGTGTCCACATCAGAGGATGAAAGGATGTCAGGTCACTTCTGGGAGCGGTAAGCTGAGTTGCCTTATATAACGTCAGTGCTTCTGCAGTGACCTTTGAAAATGAATTACACTAAGCATGATTTTTGTGGTTTGTGTAATGACTACAATTGCAGCAAAAAAATTCAGGTTGCTACCGTTTGATTGTATTTACAAAGGCTGAGTAATTTAGTAAGTCAAACATTCGCCATAGCAACAGTGTCTTTTATGTCTTCAGGGTAGCGCATCTTGCAGACTAGATGGACTGACGTGGTCTTTTTTGACTGCCACTCTGTTTTGTCTTTTCTTAGTGATTGTTTTGAGTTTTTTTTTTTTTTTTTTTGCATTTATGGCCCATTTGACCTTTTGCAGTACTGTTTGGCAATGAGTGTTAATCTTTCACCTTTGCCACATTCCTTTTAAATATTTTAGTTTGTCTCTGTATTGTTGGGTGCCTGTGAGAAGTGGGAACATTGTCTATTTTGTGCATTTGATTTGGTGCAATCATGTTCCTAATCTGCTTAATGAATTCTGCAATATCAGGTTATATTTTGCTGTTTGTGACCTGCTGGTGAAGTAGGTCATTTTCCCTTGCGGACAGTTGACATCAGAACATTTATCCCTATTTGAAGACTTTCCCTTCCTTCTTATCATAACACCTCTAAAACTTAAAGTAGATCTATTGTCGAAATTAACATTTTTATATTTCCTTATTGAATTTCAATTATTTCTAGTCTACTCCTATTAATATGAACAATCTTGAAGTTTGAAAACAAATTAAAAGTAAACCTCAGAGGAGAAGGCACAAAGCAGACATGAAATCCAGGAAGTTGTGGAAAGAGATGGCCAGCAGACAGGCACTCACAGCATGAAAGGAGATCTTTCAAGCAAGTTTACAGTATATTGGATTGCCAAATATTGCTATCATTTACGGTTTATTGCTATTACAATTCTGATGTTGTAGAGCAGGGGTCTCCGAACTGTGACCCTCCAGCTGCAAGTCCCATGAAACATTGCAAGACTCTGACAGCCATAGACAGAGGCACAGTGAGACCTGTAGTTCCTCAACAGCTGGAAGGCAATAGTTTGGAGACCCCCGTGATTGAATGAAAGTTTATTCTGTGACCAGATGTCTCTTTTGAAGCTTAGTTTCCCTTCATATTCTGTCTCAGTGACTATGATCGTTAGGATAATTAGAGAGGTGAATCTCCCCAGCTGGACAAATACCACAAATGAAAGCTTGACCATTTCACATTTATCCAAATCCAAAATAAATAAAAAATTCTCTAACCCACGGGTCTCAAAGTGGTGGCCCTCCAGCTGTTGCGAAAGTCCTATAAGGGAATTGCAAGGCTGACAGTTACAATCATGACTCCCACAGGCAGAGGCATGATGGGACTTGTAGTTTTGCAACAGCTGGAGGGGACCCCTTCTCTAACCCATCCTTCCTAGCTCTCTGTAACTAATCTACACTTATACGCCCCCATCCCACTGTCTGATTTGCATTTGCATCTCATATGTTTACAGGTTTTCCAACTTAAATCCTTTGAGCGCTCACCATTTATTGTCCTGTGTTAATATTTTATGTGATTGTCACCAGGAGACAAGATACTGGAGACATATTTTCCGAGGCCAATTTACTGTATATATTTAGCACTGTTTACTTTACAGAAAATAAATTTAATGCAGGTGCAGTGCACAGAATTTTGCCGAACTTGAACTAAATCCACCAAGGATACATAATTCTGATGTTCTTGCATCTGTAAACACTTTTAGAAATTAATTCTATAAACCAACCAGTTGTAGCACTACAAGACCCAGCCAGAGTCTGTGTGTATGCAGAAGAACAGGGCATAGTAGGACCTGTAGTTTTTTTTTTTTTAAAGCAGAAGCATCAAATTGTGGGGATGGCAGGCTACTCTGTGACCCACACCTATCAAATATGCCCAAACATAAACCCCCTCATATTGATAGTTGCATGAAGGTAGGGAATAATTCCCCAATATCTTAACATTCTTCGTGTACGCTTTTCACTGTCTTCTACAGCTTTCCAACACACTGACAGCAAGGTTCATAAGTACAGTGTAAATTATATACAATTTTAACAATGCTGTGCCAATAAGAATTGAATGCAATACTATACAAACACTACATTGAAATAATAAGCTGTCATTCTTGGAATCCTTGCTTACCATCAATGAGCTTTGAGAGACCTTAGAATTATGACTTATCTCAGTGCTGTGAAACGTTATCGGATTCTTTTTTTTTGTTTAATTGGCTCCAAGGGTTTTTCATACAAGATGGACTTGCGGTTCCATAACTACAGTAGATAACCCCATTTCACCTGTCTCCTAAAGTACACTTTTTCCATTAAGCATGTTCAGTATGTGGTGATTTTATTTATTTCTTTTGACCGTAGTTGACTTTTTGAGCATTAATTATTCAAACTGCAGTCTCTCGTTTTAGTCAGTGGATAGTCTCTCTTCTACTGGCTGTGACTAATGCAGCCCCAGCTGTTCTATAGTTGATATGTTACACTTTCTTACATATTTTGCAGCTAAATATTTCAGGGAATGTTTTATGACTCCATTTTCTGGGATAACATTTTGTAAATTGCAGTTTTAACTATAATGTTGCAGAACAAAAGTGCCAACATCTTTTCCTGGAATTAAGTAGGTGTGACCCCCTAAGTGGTTTTTTTTTTGTCTGAAAAGACAATTGATTACCCCTAGCACCCTGGCATGTGGGGACGGACTGATAGATGTGCCATTGATCATGACTTACCCTTTTTTTTTAATTATTCACTTTGGACTGCATTACCCTCCTGTTGCTTTGATAAAGTAATGACCAAACATGCATCGTCTTTCTACTGTACTACTTTCAAAGTGGAAATACAGTTTCTAAATTGGCTTTAATTAAAAGAGCCAGTATCAAAACTTGGGAGTGTATTCCAGCTATACTGATGCCCGCCTCTGGCACCTTTTCACCGGCCTCTGCTGTGAATTAATCCAGGTTCCCCCAATTTCTTACTATACCTGATTTAATTACATGGGCTGCAAAAGGGATTAAAACATTAAGGGATGTCACTAGAGGGGACGAATTATCATCATTTGCTGATCTTAAACAGCAGTTTGACCTACCCAACCCCAATTTCTTTAGATACCTTCAGTTACGGCATGCTTTAGTCTCCCAATTTGGCTACACTATCGTGGACTAGGCCCTCAACTCTGTAAAATATATTACCTGATGTCTCCATAAAAAGAAGAAGGAAAGGTGGGACTTTGGATGAGATAAATGACTTTGTGGAGGCAAATTGAAAAAAAAAAAAAAAAAAAAAGTTTAATTAATAAAGAACGTTGTATGAAATCTTGCAATATTAGAAACCACATATACAGTGAGTATACTGATTCATATTAACTCCACCCACACATAATATACAGGTGTGACAAAAAATTACATATGTAATGATGCTGATGCTGACCTGTGCCTGTAATGGACATATCGACCCTGGTCTGCAGTAGACTATCAATTTTTATATTCATGTGTTTATTAATTATGGTCCTATTTTATACATTTATACTCTTGCTGCCAGTGCAGTTTATATGATATATGTACATATATGAATTTATCTAATGCAATGTAATAATTGTTTTAGAATTATTATACCTATGTCATTTTTTACCCATGCCACACCTGTATGTTATGTGTGGGTAGAGTTAATATGAATCAGTACACTCACTGTATATGTGGTTTCTAATATTGCCATATTTCATACAACGTTCTTTATTTATTAAACTTGCAAATTTTTTTTCAATCTGCCTCCACAAAGTAATTTATCTCATCCAAAGTCCCACCTTTCCTTCTCTTTTCTATATATATATTAGGGATGGAGGCACACCGCATATGTGCCTCATCTAAACTCCCAAAAATCCCCCCATTTGATGACTCCATAAAAAAGCCTCAATCTGAATTGTATAATTAACTTTTTTTCCTGCCCCCCCCCCCCCCTCATGGTAACTAAATATAGAGAGAAATGGGTGGTGAAGGTCCCGGATCTTAATGGGGAGGATTGGGACCACATGTGGAGTTTACCCTATTACCCTATACTGATTTAGTATTGGTAAGGGACAGGTTGATTCACTTTAAATTCCTACACACAATGTATTATACCCCAGCAAAACTGTCCAGTATGTATCCACAGGTCTTAACTGAGTGTTGGCGATGCTCTCACTTCCCGGCTACTTTCAAACATATATTTTGGTATTGTCTAGTAGTTCAGGACTTTTGGAATGTTGTCCTGTGCTGTATAACAGAGTTCACTTCCCTACCCCTGCCCAATGACGGTGACAGTTTGCCTTCTTGATCCTGTGCAAGGTCTGGCACCCACCAGGGCTCAACATATGCCAGTGACAACCCTCCCTTGGAAAGGGCTTGGAAATAAAGTGTTTCCCTTTTACAAGGCCACATATCTGGGCAGGGGGTGCCCAACATTTATTTTTTTTAGAAAGTCTGACAATTCTGGTTAGACAATACTGCTACCACCACATAGAGACATAGTTTTAATTCTTTACACTTTAGTTCCCTATTAGATAACCATCCCTGGACGGCTCTGTATCCAATCACAGGGCCAGGGACAAGTCCTGCTTCCTTTGCTTTAGCCTGAGGACTGTTTGTTGTATGTCACATGCTTTGGAGAAATGTTATGTTATAAACTTGTTACCTCAAACCCCTCTGAGGTTGTTTTGCATCCGAGTACGTGGAGTCTCTCATAAGGTGGAATAGCGCCTGGAATTGGGGGGGGGGGGGGGGGGGGGGGGGGGGGGGGGTTGAGTTCTTTTTTGTATGTGGTATGTTTTTTGAGCCCTGCAAGGCTGACAGTTGTTTTGTATTTTTTCTTCTCTTTATGCAAAATGTGTAAAAAAAAAATTAAGAGCCAGTATAAACTTTATAATATAAAGCAATGGTCTCCAAACTGTGGCTCTTTGCTATTTTGCCATCTGACACCAACAAATGGGCGCCATTTCTACCACTGACACCAAAAATGAGGCACTATTCCTCCCAGTGATGCCAATGATAGGGTATTATATCTCCCCCTAATACCAAATGTGGCAATATTTACTTCCACTGATGCCAGGAAAATGTCCACTCACACTGGCCACAGTCTGGCCCTCCTAAAGTCTGAAACACTATAAACCAGTCCTTTGTTTAGAAAGTTTGAAGAGCCCTGGTATAAAGTATACCTAGACTTCTACACTTCCTAAAGTGCTAGCCAAAAATCTGAAACCCAGCTGCTGTAAAATATTAAATTATTATTATATATGATTTATATAGCGCCAACAGTTTACGCAGCGCTTTACAATGTAGAGGGGGGACAGCACAATTACAGTACAGTTCAATACAAAAGGGAAAGGAGGGCCCTGCTTGTAGAGCTTACATTCTAAAGGGAGGGGGTGGTGGTACAAAAAGTAATACATGCGGGGGATGATTTAACCACTTCCCGACCGCCTCATGTATATACAGTGGTGTGAAAAAGTGTTTGCCCCCTTCCTCATTTCCTGTTCCTTTGCATGTTTGTCACACTTAAGTGTTTCGGAACATCAAACCAATTTAAACAATAGTCAAGGACAACACAAGTAAACACAAAATGCAATTTGTAAATGAAGGTGTTTATTATTAAAGGTGAAAAAAAATCAAAACCATCATGGCCCTGTGTGAAAAAGTGATTGCCCCCTAAACCTAATAACTGGTTGGGCCACCATTAGCAGCAACAACTGCAACCAAGCGTTTGCGATAACGTGCAATGAGGCTTTTACAGCGTCCTGGAGGAATTTTGGCCCACTCATCTTTGCAGAATTGTCCTAATTCAGTTACATTAGAGGGTTTTCGAGCATGAACGGCCTTTTTAAGGTCATACCACAACATCTCAATAGGATTCAGGTCAGGACTTTGGCTAGGCCACTCCAAAGTCTTCATTTTGTTTTTCTTCAGCCATTCGGTGGTGGACTTGCTGGTGTGTTTAGGATCATTGTCCTGCTGCAGAACCCAAGTTCGTTTCAGCTTGAGTACACGAACAGATGGTCGGACATTCTCCTTCAGGATCTCTTGGTAGACAGCAGAATTCATAGTTCCTTTTATCACGGCAAGTCTTCCAGGTCCTGAAGCAGCAAAACAGCCCCAGACCATCACACTACCACCACCATATTTTACTGTTGGTATAATGTTCTTTTTCTGAAATGCAGTGTTCCTTCTACGCCAGATATACTTGGACACACACCTTCCAAAGAGTTCCACTTTTGTCTCATCGGTCCACAGAATGTTGTCCCAAAAGTCTTGGGGATCATCCAGATGTGTTGTGGAGAAATTGAGACGAGCTTTGATGTTCTTTTTGCTCAGCAGTGGTTTTCTCCTTGGAACTCTGCCATGCAGGCCATTTTTGCCCAGTCTTTTCCTGATGGTGGAGGCATGAACGCTGACCTTAACTGAGGCAAGTGAGGCCTGCAGTTCCTTGGACGTTGTTGTGGGGTCTTTTGTGACCTCTTAGATGAGTCGTCGCTGCGCTCTTGGGGTAATTTTGGGCGGCCGGCCACTCCTGGGAAGGTTCACCACTGTTCCATGTCTTCGCCATTTGTGGATAATGGCTCTCACTGTGGTTCGCTGGATTCCCAAAGCTTTGGAAATGGCTTTATAACCCTTTCCAGACTGATAGATCTCAATTACTTTCTTTCTCAATTGTTCCTGAATTTCTTTGGGTCTCGGCGTGATGTGTAGCTTTTAAGGATCTTCTGGTGGACCTTACTGTGTCAAGCAGCTCCTATTTAACCACTTGCTTACCGGGCCTATTTTGGCCTATTTTCCTTCATGTAAACATCATCATTTTTTTGCTAGAAAATTACTCAGAACCCCCAAACATTGAGTACGTTTTTTTTAGCAGACACCCTAGGGAATAAAATGGAGGTCATTGCAACTTTTTATCTCACACGGTATTTGCGCAATAATTTTTCAAACGCCTTTTTTTTGGAAAAAAAACGGTTTCATGAATTAAATAACAAAACAGTAAAGTTAGCCCAATTTTTTTATATAATATGAAAAATGATGTTACGCCGAGTAAATAGATACCGAATATGTCACGCTTTAAAATTGCGCACAACCGTGGAATGGCGCCAAACTTCGGTACTTAATAATTCCATAGGCGACGCTTTAATATTTTTTACTGGTTACCAGTTTAGAGTTACAGAGGAGATCTAGTGCTAGAATTGTTGCACGCGCTCTAACGCACGCGGCGATACCTCACATGTGTGGTTTGAGCGGCGTTTACATATGCGGGCGGGACTTGCGTGTGCGTTAGCTTCTGATCGCGAGCTACAGGGGACAGGGGCGTTTTAATTTTTTTTTTTTTTTATTTATTTATTTTTATTTTACTTAATTTTTTTTATTTTTACACTTTAAAAAAAAAAAAATAGGAATGTATGTGACAGGTCCTCTTTATGGAGAGATGTGGGGTCAATAAGACCCCCCACATCTCTCCTCCAGGCTGGAAAGCATGAGATCGGTAAAAATTTGCGGCTTTGTTTACTTCCGGGTACCGGGCGTGACGTCATAACGTCGCGCCCGGTCCTCCGACGGTCATAGAGATGACTGGTGACCATCTGGTCACCGGAAATCTCTCTGCTCGTCATCCGGCGGCGAGCGATTCTTTCTCCGGGCTCCCGATGGCACGGGAGAGCCCGGAGAAGCACCGGATGGCAGCGGGAGGGGGGGACGTCCCCTCCCGCTGCCTATAAGAACGATCAGGCGGCGGAACTGCCGCTATGATCGTTCTTATGGTGCACAGAATCGCCGGCCGGAAAGAATGATATCTGAATGATGCCAATAGCTGCACGCATCATTCAGATATCACCACTCAAATTCAAGGACGTCATATGACGTCCTTGGTCGGCAAGTGGTTAAGTAATGCCTTGATTGTGAACAGGTGTGGCAATAATCAGGCCTGGGTGTGGCTAGAGAAATTGAACTCAGGTGTGGACAACCACAGTTATAGTATGTTTTAACAAGGGGGGCAATCACTTTTTCACACAGGGCCATGATGGTTTGGATTTTTTTTCACCTTTAATAATAAACACCTTCATTTACAAATTGCATTTTGTGTTTACTTGTGTTGTCCTTGACTATTGTTTAAATTGGTTTGATGTTCCGAAACACTTAAGTGTGACAAACATGCAAAGGAACAGGAAAGGAGGAAGGGGCAAACACTTTTTCACACCACTGTATACGTGAGCAGAATGGCACGGGCAGGCAAAATCCCGTACCTGTACGGGATTTTTTAAATGCCTGCCCGTGGGTCGCCTGCGCGGCGCGCTCGCGACCCGGTCGGGAGCTTCGTGACCCCGGCCGCGGGACCAGCGGACCCGATCGCCGCTGGTGTCCCGGTCATCGGGAAAGCCTATCAATGACGTCAGCCCCGCCCCCTAATGTAAAAAAAAACACACACGTCACAGCCCATAACCCCTCCCCTCCCCCTAGTGGTTAACCCCTTCACTACAACTGTCATTTATACAGGAATCAATGCATTTAAATAGCATTGATTGCTGTATAAATGACAATGGTCCCAAAAATGTGTCAAAAATGTCCGATGTGTCCGCCATAATGTCGCAGTCACAATAAAAATCGCTGATCGCCGCCATTACTAGTAAAAAAAAAAAATATTAATAAAAATGCTATAAAACTATCCCCTATTTTGTAAACGCTATAACTTTTGCGCAAACCAATCAATAATCGCTAATTGCGATTTTTTTTTAACCAAAAATATGTAGAAGAATACGTATCGGCCGAAACTGAGGAAAAAAAATGTTTTTTTATATATTTTTTGGGGATATTTATTATAGCAAAAAGCAAAAAATATTGCATTTTTTTCAAAATTGTCGCTCTATTTTTGTTTATAGCGCAAAAAATAAAAACCGCAGGGGCGATCAAACGTCGCACGACCGCACAATTGTCAGTTAAAGCAACGCGGTGCCGAATCGCAAAAAGGGGCCTGGTCTTTTGGCTGCCAATTGGTCCGTGGCTGAAGTGGTTAATGGGACAGTTGTTAGGTGGGTGTGAGATAGGCTTCCCTGAATAGGTGAGTTTTCAGGGATCTCCTAAAGGTGGACAGGTTAGGGGCAGATTGGATATACCGGGGCAGGGAGTTCCAGAGGATGCAAGAGGCTCTGGAGAAGTCCTGAAGGCAAGCATGAGAGGAGGTAACAAGAGCTAGAGAGCAGGAGGTCCTGGGAGGAGCGGAGGGGACAATTTGGGGAATATCTGCTGATGAGGTTGGTGATGTAGCTGGGAGCGATGTTGTGGATGGCCTTCTATCTATCTATTGTGGTTAGCATTTTGAATTTTATACAGTGGGGTAGTGGAAGCCAGTGAAGGGATTGGCAGAGAGGGGCAGCAGTCATGGGTCGATTAGTGAGGTATATTGGTCTAGCAGCAGCATTCATAATAGACTGAAGGGGGGATATCCTGCGTAAGGGTAGGCCATTAAGGAGAGAGTTGCAGTAGTCAAGGCGGGAATTATACAAAGAATACTAGTAAGCAGAGCCAATAAATATATTTAATCACTATAAATACATATAAAAGTGCCAAAACATGAAATAAATAACCGTTTGGGTTAAACACAGTGGGGCTGATTTATTAAAACTGGATAGTGCAACTGTGCATGGCAGCAAATCAGTTTCTAACTTCAGCTTGTTCAACTAATTGTTACCTGGAAACTGGTTTCTATGCAGAGCTGTACTAGATTTTGCACTCTCCAGTTTTAGGGAATTTCTTTGACTGGAACTTGCTCACTCTCAGGTCCTCTATTTTTGGAGGTAGGGGGACTTTGTACTAATGGGGGTCTCAATAAGGGACCATTTGCCTGCTGTGTGAGTTGTATGGTCACGTGTTTGCAAAATATTTTGTTAAATACATTATACTAATTATGTGTCTTTCTTTTATGTATACATCTAGAGCGAAATATACTTATTTTATCTAAAATAAATGCTATACGTCCCTTTCCTGAAGAAGCCACACCGGCGAAACATGTTGAAAAATTCAGACGAAATTCTCTTGTGCATTTGATTGTAGCATTTTCCTGTTTGTTAATAGGTTGTGTGTATAGACCTAGGACTATAGGAAATACTGTAATCTGCACTAATCTCTTCCCCTTTCTTTTGGTTTTTAACCTAAACTTTTTTCTAAATAAATCAATTTTTTATATATAACAATATTATGCTGAATTTACTAATTTGTACCATTGACAGTCCCGTATCTCCAAGCTTTCTAGTATAGTAAATAAACCCCAATGTGTCAATCATAATTGTCCCTAATTTTGATTATAATAATTTTGCAAATAATTAATACAGTGCCAAAAATGCCCAATACTTGCAGTATCCACTATCCAATATTGTGCAGACTAAATATGGGATAATCCTACAGCAGTTCCTGCCACTAGGTCCTGCTAATCTCCCAGGGACACCCAAATTGTGGTAGTTTGTGGTGCACCAAAATTAAAATTATGGACCGAAACCAAAAGTTCAGAATGCACTTGGCTATAAACCAAAATCGAAATGGACTGTTTTTAAAAATTTGCAATGGGTAAAATAAGTATTGAGCACGTCACCATTTTTGTAGGTAAATATATTTTTAAAGGTGCTATTGACATAAAATTGTCACCACATGTTGGTAACAACCCATGCAATCCATACAAATAAACCAAAGCAAATACGTTTTAGAAATTAAGTTATGTGTAATAAAATGGAATGACGCAGGGAAAAAGTATTGAACACATGAAGAAAGGGAGGTGCAAAAAGGCATGGTGTCAGAGGTACTCACCCGGGCCGATATGCTGAGAGCTGCTCCCCTTGCGACTAAGCGCACGATGCCTCTGGAGTGGGTACAGAGGACACCGGGCTCAAAGATGCACGGGTTGCCAGCAGGAGTGTAGCAGGTGGTGTGCAGTAGCGTCGTTGACCAGGAGAGGCTGAAGCTGCACTGGGAGTAGACACCTGGCAGAACTGTGATCAGGTAGAGGTTGTAGAGGTAACCAAGCATATACTGAAGGAGGACCCTCGGTAGCATGAGAGGTCTACAAGTCCAGAACACTGAGTGGGAGATAGTCCAGCAAGCAGGCCGAGGGTCAAACACAGGCAACCAGGCAATAGAAGTATCCAAAGGCAAGCCAGGGGTCAAACACAGGTAGGTGACTCAGAGAATGTCCAGGAGGCAAGCCAGGGGTCAAGCACAGGTAATCAAGCAGAAGAGGTGTCCAAAGGCAAGCCAGGGGTCAAACACAGGTAAGTAACTCAGAGAATGTCCAGTAGGCAAGCCGGGGGTCAAGCACAGGTAATCAGGCAGTAGAGGTATCCAAAAGGCAAGCCAGGGGTCAAACACAGGTAAGTAACTCAGAGAATGTCCAGTAGGCAGGCCGAGGGTCAAGCACAGGTAATCAGGCAGAAGAGGTATCCAGGAGGCAAGCCAGAGGTCAAACACAGGTAGGTAACTCACGGAGGATCCAGTAGACAGGCCGAGGGTCAAGCACAGGTAATCAAGCAGTAGAGGAGTCCAGGAAGCAAGCCAGAGGTTCAAACACAGGTGAGAAGCGGCAGCGGTAGTCAGACGGATTCCGGGTCGGCACTGGTAGTCAGGTAGATGCAAGGTACAGGGTACCGGGTACAGGATACAGGATACAGGATACAGGATACAGGACACTGGGCTTGGAGACAGGACTCAAAAGAGACAACAAACCAGCAACTTGAAAGCGGACAGGGAAGGCCTTTTATAGGCCAGGTAAATGGTCAGGTGGGATACCCGGGCGAGTGCGCATGCGCACTCGTCTTCTGTCAGCGCCGCGCACAGCGGTGAGGCGTACAGGCTGGGTTGTGACAGATACCCGAGTGCCGCGGACCCGCGCATGCGCACCCGTTACCCGACGTACCTGTAACCTTCGTTGCGCCGCTCTACCGCGCGTGCGCAACCCTGGAACCCGGCGGAGAGGCCTGGTATTTCCCTGACAGTGCCCCCCTCCTAAGGGCAGCCTCCGGATGCCCACTTCAGGATGTCTTTGGTGGTATTCTCGGATTAAACGAGGGGCATGAATGTTTTCGGATGGCTCCCAGGAGCAGTCCTCTGGGGGATACCCTTTCCATTTAACAAGATATTGAACCTGACCTCTTCTTCTTCGGAGATCCAGAATTTTCTCAACCTCGAATTCTTCCTCTCCTTGGATGGTGATGGGAGGAGGAAGTGGCGTCTGCCTATCAGGGAAAGAATTGGCAATTACGGGTTTAAGCAAAGAGGCATGAAAAACTGGATGAATCCTATAGGAACTGGGGAGATCTAGTTCAAAGGCCACTGGATTGATCACTCTCTTGACCTCAAAGGGGCCGATGAACCTGGGACCCAATTTCCGAGAAGGACAAGGGAGTTTTAAATTAGCGGTTGATAACCAAACTTTCTCACCAATCTGGAAAGGCGGGCATTCCTTCCTGCCCCGGTTGTACTGTACCTCATAACCCTTCTGTGCTTCCTTCATGGCCTGTTGGATCCGGAGGAAGTTGTCTTGGATATTTTTGACTAGGTCCTGTGCAGCTGGAGTAGAAACATCTGGAATGGAATCTGGAAGAAAGGAAGGGTGATAACCGTAGTTTGCCCAGAAGGGCGTCTGATTAATGGCAGAATGTAAAGAATTATTATAGGCAAACTCCGCGTATGGTAGTAAGCCTGACCAGTCATCTTGGGAGTAAGAACAAAAACACCTCAGGTATTGCTCGAGGGTCTGATTAGTGCGTTCAGTTTGACCGTTGGATTGGGGATGGTATGCTGAAGACATGGAAGTCCTGATTTCAAGGGATTTGCAGAGGTCCCTCCAGAACCTGGAGGTGAACTGTACCCCTCGGTCAGAGGTGATGTTAGCTGGAACTCCGTGTAACCTTATAATCTCTCTGATGAAGATGTCAGTGGTAGCAGAAGCCGAGGGGGTACCTTTCATGGGAAGGAAGTGAGCCATCTTTGAGAGACGGTCAATGACAACCAGAATCGTGGTAAAGGAATCTGAGGAGGGTAAGTCCACGATGAAGTCCATGGAAATCTCCTTCCATGGACGTTCCGGAACAGATAATGGACGTAACAGACCCCAGGACTTAGTGTTGGACCCCTTGTTCCTTTGACAAGTGTTGCAAGAGAGGACGTATTCCTGACAGTCCTTCCTCCAGCCCGGCCACCAGTAAGATCGACCTACCAGGTCCACGGTTTTCTGTACTCCGAAGTGGCCGGACATCTTGTGGTCATGAAGGGTCTGCAGGACTTGGAGTCTGACAGGAGGAGGAACAAAGATTCGGGCATGGGCCCAGAGCAGATCCTGCTTCCTTTCAAGAAAAGGTAATGTGGGGGATGAGAACTGGTTGGAAGCCTGTTTGAGGGCTGTAGTCAAGTCAGGCTGAATGGCATGGAGGAAATTATGGGCAGACAGGATAGTAGCAGGTTCTTTAGAGGATTCAGTGTCCAGAAACATACGGGATAAAGCATCTGCCTTGCCATTCTTGGAGCCAGGACGGTAAGTGATGTGGAAATTAAATCGGGAGAAGAACAAGGCCCAGCGGGCCTGCCTGGGTCTAAGGCGTTTTGCAGCCCTGAGGTACTCCAAATTGCGGTGGTCAGTGAAGATGAGGATGGGTTGGGAAGCTCCTTCTAGCAGGTATCTCCATTCCTCGAGAGCGAACTTAATCGCAAGTAATTCCCGGTCGCCTACATCATAATTCTTTTCAGGAGGATTTAGTTTTCGGGAGGCAAAGGCGACCGGGTGGAGGAGGGCCTTTGGGCCACTTCTCTGCGATAGGATCGCTCCCAAGGCAGAGTCTGAAGCGTCCACTTCTAGGACGTAAGGGAGTTCAGGGTCAGGGTGCTGTAGGATGGGTGCAGAGGAAAAGAGTTCCTTGAGCTTCTCAAAAGCGCTCTGCGCTTGGGGAGTCCACTGGAACTTGACTTGCTGGCGGGTCAGTTGGGTGATTGGGGACACAATAGCAGAAAATCCCTGAATGAACCGTCTATAAAAGTTGGCAAAGCCGATAAAACGTTGGACTGACCTTTTGTCTGTGGGAGCAGGCCAATCCTGGATGGCCTTTACTTTTTGGGGATCCATCAGTACTCCTCCGGTGGTTATGATAAAGCCCAGGAACTGGATGGTATCAGTCTCGAACTCGCATTTCTCTCCTTTGACGTAGAGCCCGTGTTTGCGGAGGATGAGGAGAACTTTCCGGACATGTTGACGGTGGGCTTCTAGGGAATCTGAGAAAATCAAGATATCATCAAGGTATACAATGAGGAAGTTATCCAGATACTCACGAAAAATGTCATTGACAAGGTGCTGGAAGGTAGCTGGGGCATTACAAAGTCCAAACGGCATGACCAGGTACTCGAAATGGCCGAATCTGGACCTAAAAGCCGTCTTCCACTCATCCCCAGAGCGTATTCTAACTAAATTGTAGGCCCCACGAAGATCCAGCTTGGTAAACACCTTGGCAGTCCTGAGCCGCTGAAAAAGTTCGGGAATGAGTGGGAGTGGGTACCTGTTCTTGATAGTAATTTTATTGAGTTCCCTGTAATCCACACAGGGTCTGAGGGAACCGTCTTTTTTTTCAACAAAGAAAATCCCAGCCCCTGCGGGCGAAGAAGATGGTTGGATGAACCCTTTAGCAAGATTTTCGTCAATATACACCCGTAGGGCTTCAAGCTCAGTTTCGGACAAGGGGAAAATCCTTCCGAAGGGAATCTCAGCCCCTGGTAGGAGGTCAATCGGACAATCATATGAACGATGAGGGGGAAGAACTTCGGCCTTCTTTTCATCGAAAATGTCCATGAAGTCTTGGTAGGGTGTAGGGACGTGTTGCAGGTCCTTGGCACTGGGTTGCATGGCAAGATGGGTAAGAGGTGCTGCGGGTTGATCCGGAAGGCAGTGCTGCAAGCAGTAAGGGGAGGAGAACTCCACTTCCCTGTTGACCCAGTCAACCCGAGGGTTGTGAGCCAGTAGCCAGGGGTACCCCAGGATGATGGGGAACATGGGAGAATGGATAATGTCAAAACGTAAAAGTTCCTGATGACCTGATTTGGTGCAGGTCAGGATGGGAGCGGTTTCCTGGGTAACTGGTCCTGAGCAGGGTGGAGAGCCATCAGCCAGCTGGATTTGAAGAGGTTGTTTCTTGGTAGTTAAAGGGAGGTTCAGGTGTCGTGCCAAGGTCAGGTCCATGAAGCAACTGCAGGCTCCAGAGTCAAGGATGGCTCCCAGCTGGAAAGACTCTCCCGCTACCTGTAGGGAGAGTGGAATAGACAGATGAAAATGCGGGACTCCAACAGAGTGTGAACTTGAGAGGGGCCCAGAAGGACACTTACTGGGTCTTATGGGGCATTTCTGTAGGTAGTGCCCCGTGCCCCCGCAGTAGAGGCAGAGATTGGCTTGACGACGACGGAGCCTTTCTTCGGCAGATAGGGGGGACCGTGCCAGGCCCAACTGCATAGGTTCCCCATGAGGAGGGGAGCGAGAGTTCCCAGACGGAGCAGGTGCCAGGGGGACCCGGGGCATCGTCCAGGTGGGACGAGGGTTCTGCAGTCTCTCTGCCCGTCGTTCTCGTAACCGACGGTCAAGCTTGATAACAAGTTGGCAGAGATCCGTGAAGGTACTTGGGATTTCTCCTCGAGCCAGTTCATCCTTTAATAACTCGGATAGCCCTAAACGAAATTGGTATTTTAGGGCAGATTCGTTCCAGTCAGTATCTGCTGCCCATTTGCGGAAATCCACTACATAGTCCTCTACAGGTCTTCTCCCCTGAGATAGGGTATGCAGGGTAGATTCGGCCGTACCTGTGCGTTGGGAGTCCTCGTAGAGTGCTGCCATAGCAGAAAAGAAAGTCTCTACAGAATTCAACTGTGGGCTCTTCTGTTCCATCAAATGGTGTGCCCAGGATTGCGGGTCATCAGAAAGGAGAGAGATAATGAACCCCACTTTGGTGGATTCCAACTGGAAGGTCCTGGGTTGTAGGGCCAGGTGTAGTAAACAGGAATTTTTAAAAGAGCGAAATTTCCTTCGGTCCCCGGAAAAACGTTCAGGTGTGGGGACCCTGGGATCAGGATGGGATACATCATAGGCAGGGAGGGCACCTCCAGGTGTTGATAGAAGAGTGGAGGTGCTGGCTACAGGGGGTGACTGGTCCACTTGGTTTGGAGATAAAGTCAGATGCTGAAGACGCCCCTCGATCTGAAAGTATCCATCTTGGAGGCGTTGTACAGCCTGGGTAAGGGTTGTCACCTGCTGGCATAAGGCCTCAAGGGGTGAACCAGCTCTGTCGGCCTCAGACATTGGCTGGTTTGTACTGTCAGAGGTACTCACCCGGGCCGATATGCTGAGAGCTGCTCCCCTTGCGACTAAGCGCACGATGCCTCTGGAGTGGGTACAGAGGACACCGGGCTCAAAGATGCACGGGTTGCCAGCAGGAGTGTAGCAGGTGGTGTGCAGTAGCGTCGTTGACCAGGAGAGGCTGAAGCTGCACTGGGAGTAGACACCTGGCAGAACTGTGATCAGGTAGAGGTTGTAGAGGTAACCAAGCATATACTGAAGGAGGACCCTCGGTAGCATGAGAGGTCTACAAGTCCAGAACACTGAGTGGGAGATAGTCCAGCAAGCAGGCCGAGGGTCAAACACAGGCAACCAGGCAATAGAAGTATCCAAAGGCAAGCCAGGGGTCAAACACAAGTAGGTGACTCAGAGAATGTCCAGGAGGCAAGCCAGGGGTCAAGCACAGGTAATCAAGCAGAAGAGGTGTCCAAAGGCAAGCCAGGGGTCAAACACAGGTAAGTAACTCAGAGAATGTCCAGTAGGCAAGCCGGGGGTCAAGCACAGGTAATCAGGCAGTAGAGGTATCCAAAAGGCAAGCCAGGGGTCAAACACAGGTAAGTAACTCAGAGAATGTCCAGTAGGCAGGCCGAGGGTCAAGCACAGGTAATCAGGCAGAAGAGGTATCCAGGAGGCAAGCCAGAGGTCAAACACAGGTAGGTAACTCACGGAGGATCCAGTAGACAGGCCGAGGGTCAAGCACAGGTAATCAAGCAGTAGAGGAGTCCAGGAAGCAAGCCAGAGGTTCAAACACAGGTGAGAAGCGGCAGCGGTAGTCAGACGGATTCCGGGTCGGCACTGGTAGTCAGGTAGATGCAAGGTACAGGGTACCGGGTACAGGATACAGGATACAGGATACAGGATACAGGACACTGGGCTTGGAGACAGGACTCAAAAGAGACAACAAACCAGCAACTTGAAAGCGGACAGGGAAGGCCTTTTATAGGCCAGGTAAATGGTCAGGTGGGATACCCGGGCGAGTGCGCATGCGCACTCGTCTTCTGTCAGCGCCGCGCACAGCGGTGAGGCGTACAGGCTGGGTTGTGACAGATACCCGAGTGCCGCGGACCCGCGCATGCGCACCCGTTACCCGACGTACCTGTAACCTTCGTTGCGCCGCTCTACCGCGCGTGCGCAACCCTGGAACCCGGCGGAGAGGCCTGGTATTTCCCTGACACATGGAAAGCCAAGACACCAGCTGAAATCTCAGTAATTAGAAAGCAATCCTGCCCCTTGTCATTACAAATTATTAGCTGGTTCAGCCTCAACTTTTGGCCTATAAAAAGGTGTCTCATTACCAAGATGTCGCACAAGAAACATCTTGTGATGGGTAAAAGCAAAGAGCTCTCTCAAGACCCTCACAACCTTATTGTTGCAAAACATACTAATAGGATTGGTTACAGAAGGATTTCTAAACTTCTGAATGTTCCAGTGAGCACTGTTAGGGCCATAATCTGGAAGCGGAAAGAACATAATTTCACTATAAACCTGACGCAACCAGGTACTCCTAACAATAATTCTGACAGGAGTGAAAAGAATTATCAGAAGAGTTGTCAAAGAGCCAAGGACCCCTTGTGGAGAGCTTCATAAAGACCTGGAATTAGCAGGTACAATTGTTTCAAAGAAAACAATAAGTAATGCACTCAACTGCCATGGCCTGTATGCACGCTCACCACGCAAGACTCTTGCTGAAGAAAAAGCATATTGAAGCTGGTTTAAACATTGCTGCACAACATTTAGACAAGTCTATGAAATACTGGCATAATATAGTGTGATCAGGTGAGACTGTAATTTAACTCTTTGGATGCCATAATACACATCATGTTTGGAGGTCAAATGGCACTGCACATCACCCTAAAAACACCCCCATACCAACAGTGAGGTTTGTGTAAACATCATGGTGTTGGGACTGTTTTTCAGAATACGATACTGGCAAACTTCATATCATTGAAGGAAGAATGAATGGAAAAATGTACCAAGACATTCTTGATAAAAATCCTAAACACACCAAACGGATCCACCCCCCCCCCCCTTTCTGCAGGTTTACTTAGGTCGATCATGGCAGTAACGGTCTATTCAAGTCTATGGGACAATTGTGCCCAAGTGCAGGAAACCCCACACTAGATTTTTTATTAACAGGGTAAAAATGCAACCACAATTGGATGAGGTGAGTGTGAACCTATGGGGGGAGATGGTTCAGCTTTGTGTATTTGGTGGGCTAGGGCGAAGGATGTTTTTTTTCTAAAATAAGTGTGAAAAAATTGTCCTTTTAAGAACCCAAAGTTGATGATTGTTATGCCTTAGCAGCAGTCATAAGTTATCAAAGCACTACTGCTTTTACATTCACTGCATGAATTTAGCAATTATTTAGATGCCTATATAGTCTTGTTTTGTGAAGGATGTTACTTCAGAATAAAGGAAAAAAATGATAACCAGACAAACTTCAAACCATGTAATAATAATATATTCTGTGTGTGTGGTTTTTAAAAACCCAAATATTTGTGATCCTGTCCAGTCTTCAATAATTCACACTTTCCTGCAAAACTGAATATCGAGAAGACCACCTTATTACTGGTAAAGTAGAACTCCAGCTAAATACAACTTATCTACATGCATGTTTTGTCTGAAGGATTTGTAATTCCATTCACATCTGCCGCACTGCACATTAAGGCAGGTGACGCTTATTATGCAGCTCCGCGTGTCACGTCTCTGCCCTCAGTCATCTGGTTGGATAATGAAGCAGGAGCTGCACTCTGTATCCTCTGCTCTTCTCTAATTCTCCTAGTTCCTGTATTCAAAGAGTTAAGCCAGGCATACACATATATATTTTTTTTTGTTGCGCCTGCACCCACACTACACAATGCTTATAGATAATTCCCCGCTGTGACTATTGTATTTTTACAGCTTGCCCCTTTGGCTATCAAAATACCTAAACAGCGGCCGCATCTGACTGATTGCAGCCATTGTCTGAATGACAATTTTCCACTCGGCTGTGTCGATTTCTCAGTTGAAGGATGTAGGGTAGGAGGCAGCCACTGACTGAGACAATTTTGGCTGGTTCAACTGGTCAACATTTTTAAAATGTTTGCCCACCTTTAGTGTGCTATTGATGTGCAGTACAATTGAACTTGATTGTCTGACTGCTGGCTTTCCATCTGTTTCTCTAGATTCTGTTATGCAGCGGATTTTTGAAAGGTATTAAATAGATACAATTTACTTGTACTTGCTGTACCTAAAATGTGCAGTTAATGTATTTACATTTTTTTATTTATTTTTTGGACCTTTTGTAACTGGGTTCTTTTTTTGTTTTATTAATTTAGTGGATGTATGAGACAGTGCAAGATTCAGAAATACTTCTTACTGCTAGAGATTTTTGAATGTGTTAACTTTGCACAATTTCTTGCATAAACCATCCGAGGTGTTCTTTGACACAGCATGCCGCTGCTTTACTTGGGCTTTTCTCTCACCCATTTGCTCATACTGTGTTTTTGTAAGGTTGAACTGTAAACCAGGTAGTCGGTAGGCATGGCAGAAGGGATAAATGGAGGCATAGGCTCACTGCTATATTTACAGCTCTTGCAGCTCAGGATTGAATTATTAAGATAAGAGTATGCTAGTCAAGCATTATGAATGGGATGATCTTTTGCAGACTTTTAAACACAGCGGATCTTTGGTTTCCCTCTACATCCAGACGGATGGCTGGCTTCTCAGTGCTTATTTTCCAGCCCCTGTCATTTCTCGGGTTATTGAAGGGAGGACATGTCAGTCCATGCATGCTTACACACCCAGGGGAAAAAATGTATGTTTTTTATTTTCCTTTCCTTGACCTACTTCTAATTGTGAGGCAAGAGATTTCCAATTCTTTTGAAAGTGAACATTTTAATTTGTCAGTTAATGGTAAAATTTTCAACATACCCTTCATTGTATAAAAGGTTCAGCATTGGCAAAAACTTTAGCATTAAGTCAATAATAAACTTTCTCCAGTCTGCTTCTGGTGGTCATTGACTTAACCCATATGCCTACCCACTACCCAATATACAATGGCAAGATCTCCTTGTTAAAAGGTATCAGTCAGGAGAAGGGTACAAAAGAATTTACAAGGCATTAGATATACCATGGAACAGAGTGAAGACAGTCATCAAGTGGAGAAAATATGGCACAAAAATGACATTACCAACAACTGTACGTCCCTCCAAAATTGCTGAAAAGACGAGAAGAAAACTGGTCAGGGAGGCTGCCAAGAGACCTACAGCAACATTAAAGGAGCTGCAGGAATATCTGGCAAGTACTGGCTGTGTAGTGACAACAATGTCCCGTATTCTTCATATGTCTGGGCTATAGGGTAGAGTGTCAAGACGGAAGCCTTTTCTTACGAAGAAAAACATCCAAACCTGGCTAAATTTTGCAAAAACACATTTGAAGTCTCCCAAAAGCATGTAGGAAAATGTGTTATGGTCTGATGAAACCAAGTTTGAACTTTTTGCCCTTAATTTCAAAAGATATGTTTGGTGCAAAAACAACACTGCACATCACCAAAAAATCACCATATATACACAGTGAAGCATGGTGGTGGAAGCATCATGCTTTGGGGCTGTTTTTCTTTAGCTGGAACAGGGGCCTTAGTCAAGGTAGAGGGAATTATAAACAGTTCGAAATACCAGTCAATAGTGGTACAAAACCTTCAGGCTTCTGCTAGAAAGCTGAACATGAAGAGGAACTTAATCTTTCAGCTTCAACGACCCAAAGCATACATCCAAATCAACAAAAGAATGGCTTCACCAGAAGAAGGTTAAAGTTTTGGAAAGGCCCAGCTAGAGCCCAGACCAGAATCCCATTGAAAATCTTTGGGGTGATCTGAAGAGGGAGATTTGGAGTGTTTTTGCAAAGAGTGGGTAAATATTGCCAAGTTAAGATGTGCCATGCTGATACTCGTACCCAAAAAGAGTGCTGTAATATGATCAAAAGGTGCTTCAACAAAGTATTAGTTTAAGGATGAGCACACTTTTGCAACCATATTATTCTAAAGATATCAGTTTGTTGTTCAACTAAGTTGTACAGTTTTTTAGGTCACATTAAGGCCCCTTTCACACTGGGGCGGTGGGGGGCGTTGGCGGTAAAGCAGCGCTATATTTAGCGCTGCTTTACCGTCGTTTTAGCTGCGCTATTCGGCCACAATCAGGGTGGTTTTACCACTTTGCTGGGGGTATAGCCGCGCTGCCCCATTGATTTCAATGGGTAGAAGCGGTTTACCTTCACCGCTCCAAAGATGCTGCTAGCAGGACTTTTTTTACCGTCCTTTACCGATCTTTACATCGGCTTTTACACTGGAGTGAAAAGAGAAGGTTTTTTTTTTTTAGGCGCTATACAGGCGCTATTTTTAGCGCTGTAGCGCCTGAAAAACGCCTCAGTGTGATAGGGGCATAAAGGTGGAAAAGTTCTGAAATTATTTATTTTTGTCTCTTTTTTTTTACATCACAAAAACCTGACATTTTAACAGGGGTGTGTAGACTTGTTATAACCACTGTAATATATAATATACTGCATATTTTAAATGGTTGTTTTTGCGAGAAACTTTTTTTTTTTTTCTGTCTCTATTACCTTTATGACAAAGTTAGTAACCTAACTTACCTCAGCCATGTGATTGTTCTCACATCTGTTGCTGTGGCAGCCTGGCCTCTTCTAGTGTATATCGAGATTGGGGAAGGATGATGGCATGGAAAGTGGAGACAGCTTTTCCAGGACAGAATAGACCAGACTTTTTCAAGCGAACTACTTCACTGGTAAATATCTTACACTTCAATAGACTGGTAATTGCTAGCAGTCTTAAAAGTATAATAGCTTAAAAAAAATACCTTTTGTAGTATTTGCATATAAAGTAGATACATAAAAAAGGAAACCTCACAAGCACTTTTGGCTAGAGTACTTTTAAAGGGAACCTGAAATATGTAGGCTGCCATTTATCGACCTTCTTTTGAAAATAGTATTTGCTTGGCTGTCATTGACTTTAATACTGTCTATCTTCCTGATCCAGAACAAGCATGCAGCATATAAAGACAGTACTTTGTGTCAAATTCAGAAGGTAGTGAACTCAAGAGACAGCTAGCATTTCAGGGCAATATGTCAGCAATGGCAGTCTGTATATTGCTCTCAATACAGGTTGCAAAAGTTGTGTAATTAAGATCTTTACATATGGATTTTCATATACAGGTGTCTGTATTGCAGTTTTTTTCGCATTGTACAGAAATGCAGACTGCCTGCTCATAAATCATTGTGTCAAGATCTCCTCACTAATGTGACTTGTGCATGCTCCCAAATACATCAGGGATGTCTTTGGCAATATAAAACAGATGTTGCAGGACTTGAAGCGGAGGTCAAGACACCAAAATCAAGATGTAATTCAGTAAAGCCAGCACATATGCCTGACCGTAACCCTAATAAAAGACCTAAGGGATGATTGTGAGCCAAATCTACTCTCCCAACTGGGATATTAAAAAAGCAAGGTCATCAGGTACAATGTGTGTGTCTGTAGAGAGCCTTTAAGGAACTTGGTCCATTGATCATGCTTGGTTTTGGGGCTTCTTATCTTTTTTTTTTCACAAAGGAGACATAATAGAGGGTTCTACCCCCCACAGGGGTTATTCTGCATAAGGGTTCTTTCACACATGTTGTATCCAGTCCGCTAAGCAGGGGATCTGTTATTAGATTCCCTGCTGGTGTTAAGAACAGGACAGATATCACTTTTGTGACCTCTGTGCCTGTCAAGTTTTTTTTCCTAACTGACAGTAGACCTTTCCAGACCTGTGTTCAATCTATTGGCTGCCAGTTGAAAACCGATTTGCTTCTGATTATATTAGCTTACCTCCGATCCGTCCTGTTTAGGTGTAGAAAAACAGAAAAGAATGCAGTCCTTTTCCTTTTATGAATGGACTTGGAGGTAAGCGGATGTAACTGGATACATGTCCATCTACATATGCCTGTCCATAGACTTGCTATTAGGCCTGTCTTGAGTAAAACAAACAATTGATAGGCAGACTTGAGTGGAAAGCTTGCGTGAAAGGACCATTACACAGAAGACCAATATTTCGCAGCCTCCTGGCTTTTTCCTTGTAGTCTTGGCTATTCCAGTCCCAACCTCTGGTTTAGGCATTTGTCAGTTCCATCACAGACAGAAACTCCTTGTATGTTCCCTATATCCACTGCCTTAACCGCAATAACTTACCAGTCTCTCCCTTTTGTGGACACAGCCCTTCTGTCTCTAATCACACTCTTAGCCCTGGTTCACATTGATGCTACTTTGAAATCACGCTACTTCACTTGAAGTAGCGCAATTTCAAAGTAGCAAGCCAGCACAATTTCAGGTGCTACTTGATAGACATCTGTGTGGCTTCATACACAGATGTCTATTGAAGTCGCACCTGAAATACGCAAAAGTAGTGCAGGAACTACTTTTGCAAATGGGTGTGGCGCCGCAAAATCAGTGTCACACCGATTTGAACAGTGCCATTGCCTCCAATAGGCTGCGACTTGTCATGCGATTTGATCTCTCAAATCGCATGACAAATCATTACAATGTGAACCTAGGCTTGTGCTACCTGTTCTGATTGCTCCGGCACCTTTTCCTTGCCAACAATGACATACACACAATATCAAAAGCTATGCAAACATATGCCACAGACAAATCAAATAACTCAGCATTGCAGTTTACGCAGTGTATAAAAAGCCTAAGCCATAAAACCTTGTACCAGATATGTCATTCCAAAATCTCAAGTGGATTCTGCAACGTGTATATATAGATACATATTCAGAATGCAGGGTTAGTTTGTCTCTAGAGAACAAAATGAAGGATAACCTCTCGGCACAACGTAATCATTACAAAGAAGAGCAGATCAATATACAGTACCAAGCAGTGCCAATCCTATGCCTAATTGGAAAATATAGATGGTTTTAGGTGATTCTAGCAAATTGGTGATGTATTTAGTGTATTTCAATAATATCTGAACATTTACCAACAAATCAGTGATGTATTTAGAGTATAATCTAAGAATATCTGAACATTTACCATTCTAGGATGCAGTAAAAACAAAGTCTGACTGCAAAATGTATATTTCTAATTCAAGTGTTAAATCTGTGCTCCAGGCCCTGACCAATCTGCAGGTCCCTGAGGTCAGCACACAAGCAATCCGGTCTCCTGGTACTCGGCTCACAAGCCTGTGAAAATGCAATGCAGGAGGCACCACATTCCCAGCTCCTCCCATCTCAAAACGGCACTAAATAATCTGCACATCTACACACACAATTCTAATATCCAAGGGCTGCCCCTCTCTAATTATATGTGCCGATATTATTCATAAATGATTTACCATACCATTGTATCTGTTATACTACATTACAATATGGAAAAACTGAGTACCACTTGAACACTAGCCTGTAATACCCTTTACTCTCAGACAGTTTTTTTCACTTTGCAGTGTTGTGATAGTTTATTTTTATTTTTTTCCAGTGTTTTTTATTTAAGTAAATGAGGATAACGCAACAAAGAGCATGAACATTAGTTACTTGGAATGTTGACATGGACCAGAATAACATAGTATTATACATTGGCACATAAGATACAAAGTCAATGCTCAGACAATGCACACTATAGAAATAAATTGTAACAACATGGTAAGGAATACTGGAGCAATCAAAGGTAGTGACCCACTGTGTTTGGTGCCGATAATAGTTTAGGAATCCTACTATAATTGGGAGGAATTCCTGGAACAAACCGTAAATGGGTAAGCACAGAGAATAGGGAGAAATGAGAGAACTTGTGGGCTCACACCTGGGGGAGGGACCAGGGAATTTGAAGCGTGTGGCTAAATTAGTAACATAGGAAAAGGGGAAAAAAAATCAGTGTTGTGAAAGTTTGACTGACACAGATACAACCACTTGAAGACCAGGGCTATTCTGACACCTCTCTTTCGTGTAAAAAAAAAAAATCTGTATTTTTTTGCTAGAAAAAGCACTTAGAAGCCCCAAACATTTAGAGTCTAGGTCTAGAACTAGAATTATTGCTCTCGCTGTAACGTTCACGGCATGACCTCACCTGTGTGGTATGAACACTGTTTACATCTGCGTGGGCGACCTACGTATTGCTAGAAAATTACTTGGAACCCCCAAATATTATATCTTTTTTCTTAGCAGATGCCCTAGAGCAGGGATCTCCAAACGACAGCCCTCCCAGGTGTTGCTCAACTACACATCCCATGAAGCATTGTACAACTCTGACATTCACAGACATAACTTGGCATGATGGGAATTGTAGTTCCTGAACAACTTGAGGGCCATAGTTAGGAGACCCCTGCCCTAGCACGTTGATGGCAAACCTTGGCACCCCAGATGTTTTGTAACTATATGTCCCATGATGCACATGCACTCTGCAGTGTAATTGAGCATCATGGGGGAAGTATTTCCAAAACATCTGGGGTGCCAAGGTTCGCCATCACTGCCCTAGAGCAGTGTTTCCCAACTCCAGTCCTCAAGGCCCCCCAACAGGTCATGTTTTCAGGCTTTCCATTATTTTGCACAGGTAATTTCATCAGTTGCACTGCCTTAGTAATTACCACAGCTGGGGGATCCTGAAAATATGACCTGTTTGGGCGCCTTGAGCACTTGAGTTGAAACACTGCCCTAGAGAATAAAATGGTGGTCATGCATTTTTGTATGTTGCACAAGATTTGTGCAAAGGTTTTGGCGATGCTTTAAGTATTTTTAGAGGTCACCAGTTTAGACTTACAAGGAAGGTCTACAGCTTGAATTATTGCTCTCACTGTAACGTTTGTGGAAATATCTCACGTGTGGTGCACACACAATTTACATATGCGTGCGTGATCTAAGTATGCATTTGCCTCTGTGTGCAAATACGGGGGGATGGGGGTGCTTTTAAAAAAATATATATATATTTATTTTGTTAAACTTTTTTTATTTTTACACTGTCCCTTTAATTTTTTTTTATCACTTTTATTGCTGTCACAAGAAATGTAAACACCCCTTGCAATAGAAATAAAGCATTACAGGTCCTTTTTATGGCGACATCTGGTCTATCTAAGACCCCAGATCTCTCCTCTACCATTGAAAGCATGAGATAAGGGGCTTACCCTTCCCACCTCTTGTAAAAGCGGTCCAGTGGCTAATTAGCTGCTGGGATCCTTTTTATGGTGTATGGCATCGCCAGCAGAAAGATGATACCAGGGTTATGGCTGACAGCTGCATCCATGGCCCTGGTTCACTAGCTTGAACACCATGACATACACGTATCTGATTGTGTGTCAAGTGGTTCCCTTTTTAACTGTATTTTAAAAAAAAAACACAAATAGTTGGGTTTTCTTATACTTACCTTTTATATCTTACCTTTTAAAACTCGCCTTTACAAAAATAAAAAAAAAGAGAGCAAAAAGTCCTACAATAATTTGTAGTCAGTGACACGTTAACCTGTTTTCCACCAATGTATGTTAATAAATAGCAGATTGATGGACTGTTTTTCCCCAGCGCCGCTTATAAACGTCAATGGAACACCCTAGGCTGCTGTTGCACCCATTAATCTGAGCTGATAGAGCTGCTTGGTGCCTTGTTATCAATGTGATAGCCAATCACAGTGATCACACACTACTGTTTAACAGAGGAAGGTATTGTAATACATTATGAACAAATAAATGGATTTGTATCAGCAGCTGCTGATCCATTAATTAATTTTCTACTGAATGTAAGATTTTTTTTTTAACCCTTTCACTTCCTCTGGTCTTTTACACATCCGATCTCCACACTGTCTCTGCATGTAAACTATGTATTAATCCTTCATCTTCCTTATCCTGCACATCAGCCTCCTACTGTATGTGACCTGTACATTGACCCCTTCATCTCCTCCCTGTGTATGGCCTGTACATTTAATTACTCACTGTATCTAGTGCATCATTACCACGGTTCATGGTTTTAACCCCCTAAATACCAGCATGTTTGTTTACAAGAAATTGTGAGATTTTGCATCAGTCCTGGCATTTTAACAGAAAGTAAGAGAAAAAGAATAAAACCAAGCAGTCAATAAATACCACACAAAAAGCTTTAAATGTCGCAAAGAAAATCGATACAATTAATGTGGTTTCAGTACTGCATTAAAGAGTAGTTGGCCGTCAAACTATCTTGGCACTGAAAAATAGCCCAGTAATGAAGGTGTATTGCAGACTGCTACCTAAATGTTCTCAATGAACACAAGAACATGGAGACCGCAAACAGTTTGCTGAAGACAAGCGGACTAAGGACATGGATTACCAAACCATATCCTGTGGTCTGATGAGACCAAGATAAAAGTATTTGGTTCAGATGGTGTCAAGCATGTGTGGCGTCAACCATGTAAAGAGTACAAAGACAAGTGTGTCTTGCCTACAGTCAAGCTTGATGGTGGGAGTGTCATGGTCTGGGGCTGCATGAGTGCTGTAGACGCTGGGAAGCTACAGTTCATTGAGGGAACCATGAATGCCAACATGTACTGTGACATACGGAAGCAGAGCATGATCTCCTTCCTTCGGAGACTGGGCTGCAGGGCAGTATTCCAACATAACGACCCCAAACACACCTCCAAGATGACCATTGCCTTGCTAAAGAAACTGAGGGTAAAGGTGATGGACTGGCCAAGCATGTCTTCAGCCCTAAACCCTATTGAGCATCTCCTCAAACTGAAGGTGGAGGAGCGCAAGGTCTCTAACATCCAGCAGCTCAGTGATGTCATCATGGATGAGTGGAAGAGGACTCCAGTGGCAACCTGTGAAGCTCTTGTGAACTTCATGCCCAAGAGGGTTAAGGCAGTGCTGGAAAATAATGGTGGCCACACAAAATATTGACACTTTGCACATCTAGAGCGGGAAATATTTGCCCATTCCTCCTTTGCAAAATAGCTCAAGCCCAGTCAGATTGGATGGAGAACGTGTGAACAGCAATTTTCAAGTCTTGCCACAGATTTTCAATTAGACTTGGGTCTGGATATTGACGGGACCATTCTAATAGATGGATATGCTTTGATCTAAACCATTCCACTAAAGCTCTGGCTGTATTTTTCAGGTAGTTGTCCTGGAAGGTAAAACCTCCGCCCCAGGTTTACGGACGCTCAGAAATCTAAAATATGCCACCTCACACATAAGACATCAAGGGCAACTAAATACCAAGAAGGTGGATATAAAACACTGACAAGGTGGTATAGAACACCAAGGTAAAAAAAAAAAAAACCTCCGCCCCAGTCTCAAGTCTTTTGCAGACTTGAACAGGCTTTCTTCTAAGATTGCCCTGTATTTGGCTCCATCCATCTTCCCATCAACTCTGACCAGCTTCCCTGTGCCTGCTGAAGAAAAGCATACCCTCATCATGATGCTGCCACCACCATATTTCACGGTAGGGATGGTGTATTCAGGGTGATGTGCAGTGTTTGTTTTCCTCCACACATAGTGTTTAGCTTTTAGGTCAAAAAGTTAAACTGTGGTCTCATCTAACCATAACACCTTCTTCCACATGTTGGGTGTGCCCCCCACATGGCTTCTCGCAAACTACAAGTGGGACTTCTTATGGCTTTCTTTCAACAATGGCTTTCTTCTTGGCACACTTCCATAAATGCCACATCTAATAGTTGTCCTGTGGACAGATTCTCCCACCTGAGCTGTGGATCTCTGCAGCTCCTCCAGAGTTACCATGTGCTTCTAGGCTGCTTCTCTGATTAATGCTCTCCTTGCCCAGCCTGTCAGTTTAGGTGGACGGCCATGTCTTGGTGGGTTTGCAGTTGTGCCATACTCTTTCCATTTTTGGATGATGGATTGAACAGTGCTCCGTGAGATGTTCAAAGCTTGGGATATTTTTTTAGAACCTAACTCTGCTTTAAACTTTTTCACAACTTTATCCCTGACCTGTCTGGTATGTTCCTTGGCCTTCATGATGCTGTTTGTTCACTAAGGTTCTCTATCAAACCTCTAAGGTATTCACAGAACAGCCGTATTTATACTGAAATTAAATTACACACAGGTGGGCTCTATTTACTAATTAGGTGACTTCTGAAGGCAATTGGTTCCACTATATTTTAGTTAGGGGTATCAGAGTGAAGGGGGCTGAATACAAATGCACGCCACACTTTTCATATATTTGTAAAAAAAAATTGAAAATCATTTATCGTTTTCCTTCCACTTCACAATTATGTGCCACATTGCGTTGGTCTGTCACATAAAATCCCAATAAAATACATTTACGTTTTTGGTTGTAACATGACAACACTAGGAAAATTTCAAGGTGTATGAATACTTTTTCAAGGCACTGTATATAGAATAATCACACACACACGTTATATATAATTACTCTAATTTCACGGCACACTGCCTAGAACTCCCACACCTCCAGACTGACATCCACTCAGCAAGGCATTTTGATATTTGTATACCTTTTCCAAGATCCTGCCCACTGCTTGCATCAGGTCTGAGGACTCTTGAGAGGTATAATAAGACAAGATCCTGTGATGTTTTCTGGAAGCCTGCACTGGCACCTATCAGCCCCTCCCACCAACCATCATCTGCTGCATGCATTGCATAGAGAAGCAATGAAACCTGGCATCACTGGGTCTAAAATACGGTATGCATTTTATGTGTTAAGTGGTTGAAATGTGGTATACATGTCATTAGCATGTTGATTGAGGGGAGAGGGAGGAACCAGGAAAGCAAAATATAAGCAGAGAAAACCTCAGTTTCATGGCATGTACAGGATACTAGTAAGTGTAATTAAAATACTGGTGCTCTTTAAAATGAATGTTGTCAGCTTACAACTATTCACTGAACTCGGTTACTGCCTCAGGTTACTGTGTCACTTTTTTCCATCTTATCATTTAGTAATGAAGCATTTGAGCTGAATAAAAATGTTAATATGCTTGATTGGAATTTTACATGTGGCAGCTTGAGGAAATGTTATCTGTAGGTTTAACCACTTCAGCCCCGGACCAATTGGCAGCCAAAGGACCAGGCCCCTTTTTGCAATTCGGCACTGCGTCGCTTTAACTAACAATTGCGCGGTCATGCGACGTGGCTCCAAAACAAAATTGGCGTCCTTTTTTTCCCACAAATAGAGCTTTCTTTTGGTGGTATTTGATCGCCCCCTGCGGTTTTTATTTTTTGCGCTATAAACAAAAATAGAGCGACAATTTTGAAAAAAATTCAATATTTTTTACTTTTTGCTATAATAAATATCCCCAAAAAATATATAAAAAAACATTTTTTTTCCTCAGTTTAGGCCGATACGTATTCTTCTACATATTTTTGGTAAAAAAAAATCGCAATTAGCGATTATTGATTAGTTTGCGCAAAAGTTATAGCGTTTACAAAATAGGGGATAGTTTTATAGCATCTTTATTAATATTTTTTTTTTTATTAGTAATGGCGGCGATCAGCGATTTTTATTGTGACTGCGACATTTTGGCGGACACATCAGACATTTTTGACACATTTTTGGGACATTTGTCATTTATACAGCAATCACTGCTATTTAAATAGCACTGATTCCTATGTAAATGACAGTTGTAGTTAGGGGGTTAACCACTAGGGGGCGGGGAGGAGTCAGTGTGACGTGTTATGTTTTTTTTTACAGTAGGGGGGCGTGGCTGTACGTCTGACGTCATTGATCGGCGTTCCCGATGACAGGGAACCGCCGATCACTGACAGTCAGTGTAGGAAGCGCGGGGAGAGGTTTGTTTACATAGACCTCTCCCCGTTCTTCAGCTCCGTAACCCGATCGCGGGATACCAGCGGCGATCGGGTCCGCTGGTCCCGCGGCTGTGGTCACGGAGCTCCCGACCGGGTCGCGCGCGCGCGCCCCCCGGGCAGGCAAATTAAAGGGGACGTACAGGTACGTGCTTTTGCCTGCCCGTGCCATTCTGTTGACGTATATCTACAGGAGGCGGTCGGGAAGCGGTTAATATAAGGAAAAATTCAAATGTGAGATGTATGCTGTTAAAAAGTGTCCCAAAGGTTATATAAAAGTTTTATTTGTAAGCCATGCTTTTTTTATTTTAATAAAATGATTTGGCGTATAACACGCGCTGGCTAATGACATGCACCCCAATTTAAGAGGGAAGTTTCAGGAATTTTTTATTTTTTTTTAATAAACCACTTTGAAGCAAAATAATGGTCAGTGAGAATCAATGCAGTCTGATTAGTGCCCATCTGCAGCCTCAATGTGGCCTAATCTGTGCCCATCTGCAGCTTCAGTGCAGCCTGTTCTGCGCCCATCTGCTCCATCAATGCAGCTCACCATCTCTCATAGGAAATCATTGAGCCGTCATCTGTTTTTACTCGGCTGTCACACACACAGTCCCGCCTCCGTCATAGGCATTGGACCAGCTCCTGTGATAGACAGAACACTGGTCCAATGCCGGTGGCGGAGGCGGGACTGTGTGTGACGTGCAAGCCGAGTGGAGAGGAGATGGCGGCTCAGTGATTTCCGGTGGCACTCGTTCCCCTCCGAGGTACGCTGCCGGCGTAGAACACGCACCCCCGATTTCCCCCCTATTTTCAGGGGGAAAAAGTGCGTGTTATACGTTGATAAATACAGTATATAAAACGATGAAAAGATTAAAGCACTATGTTTAACTTGTAGGAACTATAGCAGCAAATTTGAATCCATCTTTTGCTGCTTTGACTTGGTAAAGATAGTTTGAGTTGGTTGCTGTGGGTTACTGAGCTGTGTGCGAACTGCTTTGATCTTTGCATAAGTGCACAATTTTAGTTTTAATCATCAGTGAAGAGAAAGGTAATTCATATTCATAAATATGGGTGCTGCCCACTTGGTACCCTTGACTTAAATTGTAAGTTAAGGCAAAAAAAGGGATTAGAACCCCTGTCAGGTTTTAGTGCTGTCTGTGTTCCCATTAGGGAGATTCACCCTCTCTATTTGTCCTGTTTAACCGCTTGCTAATCATGCACTGTATATCTACGGCGGCAAGGTGGCTATCCTGTGCAGAATCATGTACCTGTAAGTGATTCTGCAATTCCGGGTCTGGGGCGCAACACAATGGAAATGGAACACAACTGGAGCCAATCAGCGGGTCCGGCGGACGCAGTGTCTGCTGGGACCCACCGATCGTTCAGGACATGGCCAGAATGGTAGTCTGTCTATGTAAACAAGGCAGATCGCCGTTATGTTGGAAGGGAAGGTTTTGAGCCGGTGTTGCTACAAAGCAGAAACACGGATCTCTGACTTTCCATAGTACAGCACCCCTCGCCCCCCATGCCCCCCCCCCTCACACACACACAGTTAACAAGCACTCCCTAGGACCACATTTAACCCTTTGATCGCCCCTAATGTTAACTTATTTCCTGCCAGTGTCATTAGTACAGTTGCAGTGCATATTTTTAGCACTGATCACTGTATTAGTGTCATTGGTCCCCAAAAAGTGCCACTTAGTGTCCGATTTGTCCGCCACAATGTTGCAGTCCTGCTATAAGTCGTTGATCACAGGCATTACTAGTAAAATAAAATAAAAAATTCTTAAATCTATCCCATAGTTTGTAGATGCTATAGCTTTTGCGCAAACCAATCAATATACCCCTATATGAAAAAGAACGTTAAAACTTGAAAACGTTTTAACGAGAGAACGTTGGGACTTTATATGAGGCTGTGACCTTGTAAGGTCGGTTGCCTCCATCCCTATCTAATGAATGCAATTGGGCGACTGGGGGGTTGGGACTTTAAATGAAGCAGGCAGGTGTAAAACATTTAGATTTATTAAAAAAAGAAAAACAATCAATGGTAAGTTGCATGAGGGTAGTCATGGGTACACCAAGGAAACCAATGTTTTCCATTCAATAGATAAATATACAGCAATGACAATTGACCACAATAATACAAAATCACAGTTGCAAGTGATCATTGAATAAAATAAAACAGTAGTTGGCATAAGACATGGCATATAATAGCTCTATGCATTTCGTGGATTCATCCACTCTTCAGGAGCATGCACGTGGAAAACTGAATGCTGTAATATAGTAGCGATATCTGTAAGGTCTGACCCTGTCACGGGAAGGAGGTTTAAAATAAGGTAATTATAGATAATGATGCCTAGGATAAACCCCCTGAAACCACTCTCAAAAATACTTGCATAATCTTTGTGTAGTAACAGCAATGAGCCAACATGGGTCAGATTAACCCCATTAGGGGTATCACTGGAGGGAACTGAGGTGGTGAAGGCAGACCAAGGCTGAGCAGAGATGATTTCCAAGAAAGGAAAATTCCAAAAGAAGGGATGGTCAAAAATAACCATGTGTGCTAAGGACAAAACATAAGTTATAAAATAGGTTGGGAACTCATTGTGTGATACAATATATAGTTGTGTCCTAAACTTGGTAAAGGATAGGATAATGAGATGCTAATGAGTGTGAAGGTGGGTTAGGTTAGTGAGAGCAAAGTATGGTGAAAGTAAAGTATTAGAGTGATTGGAAAGTAAAGTGAAAAGGTAGAAAGTGTTGAAAAACCAAGGAAAATTGGGTAAAATACAAAGTCCAAAGTGAAAAAGTGAGAAAATAGAGTCAATTTACCTAAAACATTTCAATGTTGAGTGATCCACAAAGTGTGCAGATAAACAGGCTGGAACCACCATGTGAGTCAGTCTGCCCCAGAATGACTTATAAGGGCTGGTCTGCCACACCCACCAACGTCACGTAGGCGTGCACTGTGGAAGGATAGGCTACTGCAAGAGGGCGGAACCGCCCTAACCAAAAACAGTGCCAGAAAGTTCCTCCATCTGGCTGCTAGATGTGAAAAGGGCGATATTGAAACGGCTGTGCCAAGGACATGGCGCAGCTGTTCCATCGCATAGAGTGTGACGCCGATGCGTAGTGCAGGGTGATCCACCCCCCCTATTAAGGAGGGGAGGAGGAAGACCCGCAATGCGCATTGCAGTTCCCAAGGTGATGGAGCAATTGCTCCTATCTAAAGCATGCGACACATGCGACTGTTGAGGATAATAAACTATTTAATAAGGGGTGGGGGATAGAAAAACCTCCTTCCCGTGACAGGGTCAGACCTTACAGATATCGCTACTATATTACAGCATTCAGTTTTCCACGTGCATGCTCCTGAAGAGTGGATGAATCCACGAAATGCATAGAGCTATTATATGCCATGTCTTATGCCAACTACTGTTTTATTTTATTCAATGATCACTTGCAACTGTGATTTTGTATTATTGTGGTCAATTGTCATTGCTGTATATTTATCTATTGAATGGAAAACATTGCTTTCCTTGGTGTACCCATGACTACCCTCATGCAACTTACCATTGATTGTTTTTCTTTTTTTAATAAATCTAAATGTTTTACACCTGCCTGCTTAATTTAAAGTCCCAACCCCCCAGTCGCCCAATTGCATTCATAATATACCCCTATAGGGATTTTTTTTTTTTTTTTACCAAAAACATGTAGCGGAATACATATTGGCCTAAATTGCTGAAGAAATTAAATTTTTTTCCATTTCTTCATTGGATATGTTTTATAGCAGAAAGTAAGAAATATTATTATGTATTTTTTTTCAAAATTGTCTATTTTTTTGTTTTTAGCGAAAAAATTTAAAACCGCAGAGGTAAGCAAACACCACCAAAAGAAAACTATCTATTTTTATTTTGGTACAGCGTCGCAATTGTCAGTTAAAATAATGCAGTGCCATATCGCAAAAAATGGCCTGGTTATGAACCTTCCTGAGGGCAAGTGGTTAACATTATCATCAAAAATAAAAGAAAAAAGGGAAATCTCCCCAAAGGGACATGGATGGGGGAAAAAAAAAACTGACGGGTCTCTTATATTGCTTTTAGTTCTACTTTAATTCTGAGAGTCATAAGTTCCTGTATTGAAATGTAAACTTCCCGTAATGCCATGCCTCATCACTGCTGTGAGTGGGTCTGCTTTTGTGTTAAGTGGCTCAGCCTACACTGCTTATCATGATCTTCAAGGGGTGACCCCTACTTTTGTGGGATAAAAGTTGGCAAATTTAAACATCTAACCAGTCAGACGGAAATTTTAAGTAGTGTATTTCACTATATAAACATACTTTACTGTTACAAATAAGTGTAAGATGCAAAACTTTGGGGGGTGTAACAAGATGTCCACTTTCCCCCCTTCTCAGTGTATCCTTACTATGGAGGAGTGTGGGGTGTAGCAAGCTGGCGGCGACGGAACATCACTTCCGTTACACATTTTGACGGGTCGCTAAATCTGATGAAACACCGGGTTGTTTCCAGCATCGTCAAAGATTTCTGTAATTGCAGTGGAAAGTCGTCTGTTTTCTTTTTTGTGACCATCCTTCGGGCCGGCCACAGCTTCTGAGGTTCACAAAGCTCCTTACTCCGGTGTCGGACTTGCTAAAGATGCAGGGGATGTCAATCTCAGTATACCTCAATAACCTTTTGATCAGTAAGCAGTTGGTCCAGACTTTCCTTCGATACATTTTGCAGTAGATAGCTGTATCTAGGTTGAAGCACATTCCTTATGTACAGTCCTACTCCAGGTATTGAAGAGGATCATTCTCTCCCTCTGTCTGGAACTTGAAGATCCAGGAATTGGATTGCCGGAGGGCTCTGTTCTCAGGGCGTTGCACAGCTAAAGATTGGTTGATGGCTCGGAATATAGAAAGGTTGAATTCTTCCTTTCAGGTATTGGAAGATAACCACTGATGCCAGTTTCTCCATTTTGGTTTAAGGGTGGCTACAGTTCAGTGGACTTGGTCTCCACAGGAGAGTATACTGCTCATAAATATCTTTAAGCTTTTAGCCAGTACGCCTTGCTCTGGATTATGGTACAAACCAGTTGAAGGTTCTATCTGGGAAAGCCGCTGCAGAGGCATATTTACCACCAGGAGTCATGCGGCTCAGGAAGGTGAACCACAAGGACTGTCTCTATCATCCGTGCATATTCCAGGTATAGAATAGTGGCAAAAGGAACTCTGCAGGTGAATCTACTAAACTCCAAGTTCTACAATAAGCTGGGATAGGTTGTGTCCAAGACGAGGGTCCCACTGGCAATAGGGGTAGATGCACTGTTAACGCCTTAGTCACCAGTTCTCCCTTATTTGACGCTTCCCTCTGTTTCAACTTCTCACACAAAATCCAGGAGGTGGTAATACTGATAATAGTGTTAGCCAAATTAGCCCAGGAGGGCTTGGTACACCGACAGTGAGTCTTGCGGGGGTCGCTTCTTGAACACTCCCAGTCCAGCGGGACCTAATGGTCTTGAGTCTTGTATCTCAGCACTGTTGAGCCCCTGGAAGCCAGCTTTGGGGAACTTCAGTTACAGGACTTGGAAATATTTTTTTGCCTGGGGTGAATCCAGGAAATGGCACCCGCAGAAATATGTGAGTGGGAGAGTTTCTCTTTCTTTCTCCAATCGGTAGGGGAAAGGAGATTGGCCTTAAGTACCGTTAATGGTCAGGGTTCATCCCTATACATTTTTTTCCAGGGGAGGTTGTTTCTCATGCCTTGATTCATACTTCATACAGCATGTAACGTAGACAGTCTCGCCTGTCAGGCCATTCTTGTGTCCTTTGGGCTTGAATTTGATCTGGGCTGTCCTTGCTGAGGCCACTTTTTTAACCAATCGAGATTCTGTTAGTCCTTTATCTCAGAAGGTGGCCTCTTTGGTTGCTATCACTTCACTAAGTGGAGTGTTAGAGTTGGCGGCTCTGTCATGCAAGGAGCTGTTTTTTGGTCTCTCACCATATTAAGGTGATGTTGCGTCCTCATCCATTTTTTGCCTAGTGTGGTGTTTGGGCTTTCACTTGAATCAAGACAATGTCTTGCCTTCTTTTCTGATCCTCAGTTGGCAGGAGTTGGATCACTGCATACTCTGGAGGTAGTTCTGGTGGTCAGAATTACTTGATTTGTCTGTATAGGTCAGGAATCCTGGTTTGTGCTGCCAGTGCCCGGGATGGACTGGAGGCATCCAAGTTAACTATTTTTCATTGGATGTGCCAGTTAATCATTCAAACCTATGGCTTGAAAGGGCAAGGTCCTCACCCCCCCTTTTTTTTTTTTTGTAAAAGCGCCCGCTACTAGGTGTGTGGGGGCATCTTGGGCCATCTGCCATCAGGTGTCAGTGGCTCAGGATTTAAGGCCATTACATAGCACACACCTGTCTATATAAGATCCCACAGTTAACAGTGCATGTCAGAGCACAAACCAAGCCATGAGGTCCAATGAATTGTCTGTAGACCTCCGAGACAGGATTGTATCGAGGCACAGATCTGGAGAAAGGTACAGAAAAATATCTGCAACATTGAAGGTCCTCATGAGCACATTGGCTGCCATCATCTGTAAATGTAAGCAGTTTGGAACCACCAAGACTTCCTAGAGTGGGCCGCCCGGCCAGACTGAGCGATCGGGGAGAGAAGGTCCTTAGTCACTCTGACAGAGCTCCAGGGCTTTGAGAGCTCGTATAGCAGTGATACCCAAAGATAGGAAAGATCTATCTGTATGTAGCAGCTATCGCCCGATATCATTGCTGAATGTTGATATGAAAGTATTCACGAAGATACTTGCATCCCGTTTACAACCATATTTGCCTCAGTTGGTACATATGGATCAGGTAGGGTTTGTGCCCACACGAGAAGCAAGAGACGGCACTATTAAGGCTATAAATCTGGTCCATTATGTAAATCAAAAGGGGATGTCAAGTATCTTCGTGAATACAGACGCCGAAAAGGCTTTTGACAGGGTTAATTGGACCTTCATGATGGGAGTGTTAAAACACATGGGCTTGGGGGATAGAATGCTACAATGGATAGCGGGCATATATTCTACACCGCAAGCTCTGGTAAAGGCCAATGGGGTATACTCAGAATACTTCCCAATATCAAATGGGACGCGCCAGGGATGCCCGCTATCGCCTCTATTATTTGCGCTGACTCTAGAGCCTTTGTTAAATAAGATTCGACAGAACACCGATATTAGCGGTATTTGTATGGGAAAAAGACGAGTATAAGGTCTCCGCTTATGCGGATGACTTGCTATTCTCAATTACGAATCCACAGATATCGCTACCCAACCTCATAAAGGAGGTGGAAAACTACGGAGTTCTGTCGAACTTTAAAATAAATTATAGTAAGTCGGAGGCGATGGGGGTGTCCCTGGAGCGCCCCCTACAAAGTAGCCTAGAAAACAGTTTTAAGCTCAGGTGGACATCCAAAGCATTACATTATCTAGGGATATACATTCCACCGAAGATTATAAACATATATGGCTTGAACTACCCACCTTTAATCAGGGAAGTGACAGCCCTGCTGCAAAAATGGAGCGGGGCAGGGCATTCCTGGTTTGGAAGGAGTAACATACTAAAAATGAGTATCGTACCAAAATTCCTTTATCTTTTTCAGGCATTGCCCATATTCGTTCCTATGGTATTTTTTAGTCAAACTAGAAGTATTTTTACGAAATTTATATGGGCAAGTAGGTGTCCTGGGATAAATAGAAAATTGCTGACCCTACCAAAGGCAGCGGGAGGCGTGGCTGCGCCGGACCTATACAAATACTATCAATCGTCTCAATTGGGTAGAATTCTGGACTGGTGCAGACACGAAGCGAGCAAAATATGGATAAATATAGAGCAGCAGTTTAGAATAGAATAGAATAATTTGGTGCTGCGCAGCTATTCCCCCCACACTAAAAATACATCCTTTGATAGGACCAACACTCCGGATAGGTCGTAAGATTATTCAGAATTCTAATTTCTCCTCTTTAAAATCCCCTCTATTTCCTATTTTAGGGAACCCGGATTTCAAACCAGGCCTGGAATCTGGAGTATTTAAAAAATTTAAAGAAAAGGGTATTTTTCAAGCCTCCCATTTCATTATCCAAAATAAATGGACAACAATAGAATTACTTACAAAATTAGATGGCCAGTTTCAACTACCCCCCTGGCAGGCACGGCAGATTAGACATTACTTGGAAACATTGGGACCATATGAAAACTTTGATTGTCCAATGACAAAATTTGAGAGATATTGTGAGGGGAAGGGGCCTTTTTCTCATGGTATCTCAAAGATTTATGCCCTGTTGACTGCCCCATTGGAACACTTCAGGCTAATGAGTCTGGGAAAATGGGAAAGAGACCTAGAACAAACTTTCACAATAGAACAACAGAAAATAATATACTTAACTCTAAACTCATCTAGATGCACTAAGATCCAGGAACTGAACTACAAACTATTAACGCGGTGGTATTATACCCCGGCGCTAATGCATAAATTCTCCCAGATGACATCGGACAGGTGTTGGAGGGGATGTCAAGAAAGAGGCACTATAGCACATATCTTCTGGACATGTCCAATAATTAAACACTTCTGGCAGGAAGTCCTGAAGATTACACAATTATTTTCGGAATATCAGATCCCATCGGATCCGGCCTTCTTTCTCCTGCAATCTTCCCAAATCCCAATATTGAGATATAAAAACTCCTTATTGAGTCATATGGTGAATGCGGCTAAAAGTTGCATAACTTTATGTTGGAAGAACTCAAAAGCTCCCCAGATATCTATGTGGCTCAATAAAGTGAGAGATATAGGGATTATGGAAAATCTGATCCCTATGACAATAATCAGAAAAGAACAGATATCTCAAACCTGGGAGAGGTTTTTACAAACGGAGGAGGGGAGGAGACTGATTGGGGAGGAACTAAGGGACTAATTTAGATAATAAGTATATTGACGTGAGGGGGGGGGGGGGGTGTCTGGAATTTTATTTTTATTTTTTCTCTCCCGCTTGGGGGTGGGTAGAGGGCCCTAGTTTAGGAGGAAAGAAGGTGAAACAGTGATCACAGAGGTAGATTATGAAAAGGTAGCATGTATGTAACATGGAGAAAGAAAAAAAAAAAGGGACATAATATATAAAATGACATGCTGTATATTTCGTTAATGTTTATGTATATTTTGACAAACCTCTGTTTTCAAGTGAAAAAGAATAAAGAATTAAAAAAAAAAAAAGACAGAGCTCCAGTGTTTCTCTGTGGAGAGAGGACAACCTTGCAGAAGAACAACCATCTCTGCAACACTTCATCAATCAGGCCTGTATGGCAGAGTGGCCAGACAGAAGAGACTCCTCAGTAAAAGGCACATGAGTGCCTGCCTGAAGTTTGCCTAAAGGCACCTGAAGGACTCTCAGACCATGAGAAACAAAATTCTCGGGTCTAATGAAACAAATATTGACCTCTTTGTTCTTGAATGGCAAGTGTCATGTCTGAAAGAATCAAGGTACCGCTCATCACCTGGCTAATACCATCCCTACAGTGAAACATGGTGGTGGCAGCAACATGCTGTGCAGAATGTTTTTCAGCTGCGGGAACTTGGAGACTAGTCAGGATCGAGGAAAAGATGAATGCAGCAATATACAGAGACCTCAGACTAGGGAGATGGTTCATCATCCAACAGGACAACGATCCTAAGTGCACACATTCCACAGTCCCTTTACCAACAAAATATGCTTTAATGACTGTGCAACAAGCAGGGTTTAACAAACACTCACACCTCAGCACGCTATTTTTTTAACATATGAAACAGTTTCATTACATATGCCTTTCTGCACACAGCCTGCCTTAGAGTAGTATTATAATGTACTGAGAGTGCAGTGGTCTGGAATATGTCCTATAAAGCCCAGAATACAGTGTGCTGTGGTCAGGAGGATGAAATGTACAACGCAGCATATATCATACAGGGGCCAGGAGTGTGCAACACAGAGTGCAAGGGTCTGGTGTGCATAAAGTGCAAGTTGTAGAAGTGTGGTAATGGCTTACCAGTAATAGAATCTCTAAGGGCACTTTTACCGTAGTTTTAGCGGCCGCTAGCGGGGCGCTTTTAACCCTCATTAGCAGCCGAAAAAGGGTTATAAGTGCCCGCAAAGAGCCGCTGCAGCGATGGCGCTGCCTATTGATTTCATTGCGCCTCAAAGAAGCTGCTTGCAGGACTTTTTGGAGCGTCCGGACAGAAAGCACTCAGGCTTTCACACTGGAGTGACAGGAGAGACACTTTACAGGCGCTATTTTTAGCGCTATAGCGCCTGTAAAATCGCCTCAGTGTGAAAGTGGCCTAAGAAACCATTCACCTTCATCATGGCTTGTTCTATTGCTGGCTGAACCCTTGAAAGGTATACGTTGCTGATCCCTCACTAGCTGTCAAGATCTGCAGTATTTTGCCAGTGAGGGAGCAATGTGCATTAGCTAGCAACTGAAAAATGCCACCAGAAGCAGAATTTGCCCATGGCCCTTAGTGGCATTTTTAAAGGATAAGTTCCCGTATGTACAAAAAATAATAAATGCACATCTTTTTGCAGGTAAACATTTTTATTTTTTGTAGTAGGGGCCTGGAAACCATTGCACAAGTGATCAGGAGATTGCTGATGCCATGCATGTCTCCTCCACACTGTCAGTGTAATGGCTTACACGTACATCCCGTATGGTTAAGCTGATACTCACTGAGACTTCTGGTTGGAAGCTAAACAGTGGGGACCTTGAGAGTGAACAAGTCTTGCTTTTTGACTGCTGGTGATTGCTGGTTTGCATTTTTTAGGTTTTTTTTTGGGCCTTTTCCTTGTAGCTTTTTAACACCCCTTTCTGACACTTTTAAACAGTTTTTTTTTCTTTGCTTCCTTCAGCCTACTAATTAAGGGGCGTGGTTAATTGGTCACAGGTGCTTGAGGCCTATATAACCTTTTGTAGAGCTCATTGTGAGCCTGCTCATCTTTGAGTCTGCTGGAACTCTGTCCAAGTGGAACTGGTCTAAGTGGTGAGTTAAAACCAGAGTTGGTGGAACTGGTCTAAGTAGTGAGTTAAAACCAGAGTTTAAAACAGGAGTTAAGACAGGAGTCTTCTAACCTGTGAGTAACTGCTTAAACTTCCTACAAGTAATTATATTGTAACTGGGAAATGAGTGCTGGCAGGGTTAGATGTTTTGATCAGTGCACAGTGTGCCACATGTATGCAAAATTGGTGCAACAGCTCCAGGATGGATACCGCTGTGACAGATGTGAGCGGGTTGCCCTTCCGTATTTGTGCATCAAAACAAATTTGCCAAGTTGGCTGAAGATGTGGAGGTGGCAAACAGAGGTGGCAGCCCTAGATGTCACTGCTACCCCTAACAGCCGGGAGAGCTGCCCATCTAGTAGAGGTGGTGAGGGGAGTGCAGGTAGGCCTAGACAGTTGGTGATAATAGTGGATTCACTAATCAGAAGGACTGATAGAATAATTTGTCGCCAGGATTGCCTCAACCAAATGTTTTGCTGTCTCCCTGGTGCTAGGGTTTGGCATGTGGTGGACCGGGTGGATAAATTACTGGGAGGGGCTAGGCATGACCCAGTTGTCTTGGTCCACGTTGCAACCAATGACAGTATACATGGAAGGTGGAGGCTCCTTAAGAATCAATTTAAAGAACTAGGCTGCAAGTTGAAGGGAAGGACCTTCAAGGTGATATTCTCTGAAATATTGCCTGTGCCATGCGCAACACAGGAAAGCCAGGGGGTGATTAGAGAGCTGAATGCATGGCTAAAGACCTGGTGTAGGGAGGAGGGATTTGGATTTCTAGAGAACTGGGCTGACTTTTCATTGGGGTGCAACCTATATGCTAAAGACGGTTTGCACTTAAATGGAAAGGGGGTCTGCTGTGCTGGGGGAGAGGTTTATGGGAAGGCGGGAGGAGTATTTACACTAGGATTGAGGGGGAGGGTGAACTAGAATTACATCAGGCAGACAGGTCAGTTAGGGGTCAGACATTAATGGAGGGTGGAATGTGGAAAGATGGGGGAGGGATATGGCAGGAGACAAGCAAGTTCCCATGTTGCAAACAGCCATTGGAAACTATAGTGTCATTTGTACTACTAAAAATGATACGAAAAACACCAGAGAAAAATGTAATAATGCATTAAAGTGTTTGTTCACCAATGCCAGAAGAAGGCCAAGCAAAATGGATGAGTTGGAAGCTCTGGTGCATGAGGAGAGCTATGATGTAATCAGTATTGCTGAAACCTGGCTTCAATCTTCACATGACTGGGCTATTAATATTCCTGGCTATGCACTCTTTCGGAGAGACAGGGTAAAAAGGAAAGGTGGCGGGGTCTGTCTCTATGTGAGAAGTGATCTCAAAGCAAGTGTGAAAGAGGACCTGGTTGATAGAGAGTGTGATGAGTCTGAAGCATTATGGGTGGAACTGCATATAGATGTGCGTAGTTCCAGGTTAATCATTGGAGTTTGTTATAGACCACCCAATGTTAACGAGGAGGTGGAGACTCGGCTCCTTGCACAGATGGAAAGGGCTGCAGGGGCTGGGACGGTGATAATGGGGGATTTTAACTACCCAGAAATTGACTGGAGTAATGGCACTGCTGGGACAGTTAAAGGGCAAAAATGTATAAACCTATTACAGGACAATATGGTCCAGTTTATTGAGGCCCCAACTAGGAATGAAGCTCTGTTGGACCTGGTAATCTCAAACCATGCAGAGCTTATTACTAATGTTCAGATAAAGGAACACCTGGGTAGCAGTGATCATAACATGATTTCATTTGATGTTAGCTGTAAGCAAGAAATGCATACGGGAAAGATAAAAACACTCAACTTCAAGAGAGCACATTTTCCAAGGATGAGGGCTGCTCTCCAGGACTTAGACTGGGAGGGAATATTGGCATTGATAAACACAGAACAGAAATGGGAATTCTTCAAAAAGACTGTTTGGGACGTCACTGCAAAGTATATTCCCATGGGCAATAAGTTTAAAAGGCTAAAAATAAAACCTATGTTGCTCATGGTCAAAGTTAAAAAAGCTATAAACAATAAGAAAAGAGCTTTTAAAAAATATAAAAATGAAGGAACACTAATGTCGTTTAAATGTCACAAAGAATTTAACAGAATATGTAAAAAGGAAATCAAGGATGCAAAAATTGAAAACGAACGACAGATTGCAAAAGATAGTAGGACAAACCCCAAACAATACCCCAAACAATTCTTCAAATATATTAATGGTAAAAATGTCAGGTCTGAGCATGTAGGCCATTTACAAAATAATCTAGAGTGGGTGACTGGGGACAAAGAGAAGGCTAATTTATTAAATACTTTCTTCAGCTCTGTGTATACAAAGGAGCATGGGGGAGCTCATGTCCATAATAGGGGTGGTATTGACACAGCCCTGAATGATCCACAATGGCTCAAAAGTGATGTGGTCCAGAAATATTTAGACAGAATAAAGGTGGATAAAGCACCTGGACCTGATGGCATCCACCCACGGATCCTAAAAGTGAGCTCTATAATTTCAAAGCCGTTTAATTTTTAATTTTTAGGGACTCATTATTGATGGGAATAGTACCACTGGATTGACGCAGGGCGAACGTGGTGCTTATGTTTCAAAAGGGAACAAAGTCTATACCAAGTAACTATGGACCTGTTAGTTTAACTTCTATAGTTGGGAAGATACTGGAGCGTTTAATAAAAGAACACATAGATGAGTTCTTGCTGGAAAACATTTTAAGCAACAGACAGCATGGATTCCTGAAAGACAGAAGTTGTCGGACAAACCTGATTTCTTTTTATAAGGAGGTAAGTAAAACCTTGGACAGAGGGGTGGCGGTGGACGTGGTATACTTGGATTTTGTAAAAGCGTTCAATACAGTTCCGCACACATGGCTCATGTGTAAGGTAAAGTCTACAGGCTTGGAAATATCAGTTTGTAAATGGATAGAAAACTGGCTAAATGACAGAATTCAGAGTAGTGGTTAATGATTCTTGCTCTGAATGGTCTAAGATTATTCCCCTGTTCAAATCATTAGTAAGACCTCATCTGGAATATACAGTTCAGTTTTGGACACCAGTTCTCAAAAAAGGATATTGGGGAACTGGGGAAAGTGCAGAGAAGGGCAACCAAACCGATAAGAGGAATGGAGGAGCTCAGCTATGAGGAAAGATTAGAGGAACTGAATTTATTCACTCTTGAGAAGAGAATACAGGGGGATATGATCAACATGTTCAAATATATTTCATCTCCAAATGCGGAAAGGTTTCTTCACAGTAATGGCTGTTATGTGGAATAGACTCCCTCCAGAGGTGGTTCTGGCTAGCTCAGTAGATTGCTTTAAGAAAGGCCGGGATACTTTCCTAAATGTACATAATATAATGGGGTACTAACATTTATAGGTTTTTCCAGGGAAAATGCGATTGCCTCTTGGGGGATCAGGAAGGAATTTTTTCTCCTGCTGTAGCAAATTGGAGCATGCTCTGCTGTTTTTTTTTTGCCTTCCTCTGGATCAGCTGTGGGTATATTGGATTGTACAATATTTTTTTATTTTATTTATTTTTTTTATGGTTGAGCTGGATGGACTTTGTGTCTTTTTTTTTTTCAACCTGACTAACTATGTAACTATGAGAGGAAGATTCAATGAACTACTACAGCTCTCCACAACGCTGTGGTAGTTTGAAAACTACAAGCTGACAGCCGCTAAGACTTCTGGACTTGTAGTTCATTCATACGCAGAGCTGTGTGTATGAATGATGCGGCCGCGTGGATGCAGCTGCGCTGCTTTCAAAAACTAGCTAGTACAGGGAACTTCTCCCCATACTGCTGCCACAGGAGGGGGGGGGGGGGGGGGGGGGGCAGCGTCTGCAGCACTGAAAACATGTTACGTATTCCACCCTAAAATCGGATGGAAAATGTAACATGTTCTCATAGGTGAACGTATCCTTTAAAATCCTAGTGGACCTGCAGAAAATGTTGATGGCATTATAAGAATATAAACTATTTGAGCAGTTTAGAAACTTATTATCATTCAGGTGTGATTCTAGGCTGACTCTTCAACCAATGCTCAGAGAATACCGTCACCTTCTAGAGACGACACTGACAGATGTCTATCTGCTTCTCTGCACACACCGATCAATTTTGAAATGAAGCAAGTAATTGTCTCTAATGCATTCAATTTAGAGCCATGCATAGAATAGTAAATTGAACTTTGCTCTGTCATTTCTTCTAGTTATACAGTCTAGCAGCTCAGGCAGGAATTTTGTATGGTGTGTGTGTGTGTATATATATATATATATATATATATATATATATATATATATATATATATATATATATATATATATATAATTTATGGGCATTCATTTACTGAAATCATACCTGTGTTTTCAAAATGCTTAAAGAAGAACTCCAGGAAGAATGGAATCTCCATCTATGTTATTTTTCTGGATGTCAGCTGCTTTAGCGACTGCAGTAAATATTTCAGATTTCTTAGCAGCTGAGAGCAACTTCTAGTAAGGCTCCATTCATGCCTGAGCATAGCACAGCGACAGCTGTTGCAGCGCATTTTCTTTAGCTTTCTTTTGTTTTTTAGTGGAGCGTTTTTGGAGCAGCACCATTCATTTGAATGGGCCTCCCTCCACTCCAAAAACACTCCATAGAAGCTTATCTACCAAATCTTGGCACAGAGCAAGGATCGTTTGCGATATATGCTGCAATTGTATTGCGTTTTTTTCGCTCGACAATCTCGCACCGCGTTTGTGCCATTAGGAAATAAGGACATTGCAAATGCGTTCTGCTCGCGATCCAAATCACTCAGGTGTTAGTGGAGCCTAAAGCCCCATACACACGCTCGGACAATCCGCGGACCAGGTCGGTCGGATTCTGTCCGACGTACTTTGTCCGATGTTGGTGTTGCGTACACACGGTCGGACTACGTTGTCGGAATATCCGGTCCGGAAGAACGTCGTGACGTAAGTCGTCGTCCACGAGATTACAAAAGGGAAGTTCAGCACCACGTCAGGCACCCGTTGGGCTCCTTCTGCTGATCCCGTGTTTATCGAGAGTTAGTGGAAGTTTGGTGACTTAAGATTCGCGCTTCTCAGTTTTCTGACTCAGATCGTTACTGCTCTTCAGTTTGTGCTTGTCGTGCGTATCTGTTTATTAGTGCGTGTAGTCAGTTCGCATTTGTTGGTCATTGCGGCCTATATCTTGATATAGGACGCTTTGATTTTCACTGCTTATTGTCTGCTCGTTGCTGGTATTCAGTTCGTTCTTTCAGGCCTTGCTGTTTATCGGTGCTTTCTGTTTGTCCGTTCTGACCAGCCGACCTTTTGTGACCTTGTGAGCGATGTTTCCCGTGCATACTCGTCGCCGAGTTCGTGCTGTACGCGGAATTGGTGTCGGGCTTTTAGCTTTGACCCAAGACCCGTCCATGAACAGAGTGACGAGGAGTATGTGGACCAAGAATTGGTTGCTTCAGCGTGACCAGTTCTCGCACATGCCTTTGCTTCGTGAGATCCGGGAGAATAATCCTGATGATTTCAGGAACTTTCTCAGGATGACGGACCCCGATTTTCACCGTCTTTTGGCTTTGCTGACCCCCTTTATCAGCCGGCAGGATACCTGCATGAGACAAGCCATTACTCCGGAGCAGAGGCTTGTTGCCACGTTGAGGTACTTGGCGACAGGGAGAAGTCTTCAGGATTTGAAGTTCTCTTCAGGTATCTCTCCCCAGGCCCTGGGACTCATTATTCCAGAGACCTGTTCTGCCATCATTCAGGTCCTGCAGGAGGACTATATTAAGGTAACATTTCTACTTGACTATTCCCTTCTATGTATGCTCTGTTTGCTAATGTCTTGTATTTTTGACCTCCTTCCCTAATTACCATGATTGCAATATGTTCTAATATGCTGTGCCCCTTTTCTCCTTCATGCATTTTTCCCTTCACTTACCTCACCAGCATGCTCTTCTGCCCCAATAGACACCTATGGCCTAGTCACTTAATCAATGTCTTTTGTCTGCTGCATAGTATTGTTTGCCCCCAAACACCCCCTAAAATATGCACAAATGTTTGCTGTGTGGTTTACTTCATGTAGAGCCCCTTTAGAAATTTTTTTTTTTTGGTGGGGGGGGGGGGGGGGTGGCAAACTCATTAGGAACCCCCTCCCCCAACTGCTCTGTCAGATGGTACCAATCCTTTATCTGCTGGCTTTCCCAAGGTCCATACACACTATATACCTACCTCTTTATAGTGGGCATCTTTAGGGATGAATTCAGCAAAGCATGTAGTGCAAGGGGCTGCCTCCATACATTCCATTTCCTAATTTTTTGTCTTCTTTCCCTCCTATTAGCTTTCTTGGTAATTTCAGAATGTCACAATGTGCCTGCCTTTTTTTGGGGTGGGGGGGGGGGGTTGAAATGTTATTTTATCTTTCCTGGGGGCTGCCAATAGTGTTAAGTACAGAGGGTCTGGCCAAACTAGCACACATTATTGAGCCATTTGCCAATCATCAATGAAGTGCAGAGGGTTACCTGTCCCCCCCCCCCCCCCCCCCCCAAAACCCTAGTTATTGCCAATGGCCCATCAGAAGTGGGGGGATTGATGGGGGGTGAGTCATCTGTGAAGGGGAGCCTCTACTTTTCTGTGCAAATACTTTCCAGCCTCCAATTTTATACAATGCTCTTGTTCCAAGATGTTGATTGTCTAATCTGCTTGCAATGTTTAAGTGCAAAGTGACTAATTTTTTTTTCTTGTTTCACTCCACAGTTCCCTTCCACGCCACAGGAATGGCAGACTGTGGCCTCCCACTTTGCCAGCCGTTGGGACTTTCCTAACTGCGGAGGGGCAATTGATGGGAAACACGTCCGCATCGTCCCACCGCCCAACTCGGGGTCCTACTATTATAATTATAAAGGGTTTAATAGTGTAGTGATGTTGGCGGTGGTGTCGGCGACATACAAGTTTATGTATGTGGACGTGGGGATGAACGGCCGGATCTCGGATGGTGGTGCCATTACGCACACGGAGTTCTACTGGCGTCTCCAAAGTGGCAGTCTGTGCTTGCCACCTCCAGAGGAGAATGCCGAAGGACTCCCCTTCGTCTTTGTCGCAGATGAAGCGTTTGCGTTGACTCCCCATGTGATGAGGCCGTTCCCGATGAGGACCCTCACCCCGGACCAGAGGGTCTTCAACTACAGGCTGTCCAGAGCCAGAAGAGTGGTGGAGAACACTTTTGGCATCCTGGCCAGCCGCTTCCGCCTGTTCCTGACGGCATTTAACTTGGCGGAATACAAACTGAACCACATAGTTCTTGCCTGTTGCATATTGCACAACTTCCTCAAAAGACATAACAGGAACTATGTGGTGCCCGTTGGCCCAGATGTGGAGGGCCCTCCAAATGCAGACCTCACAGCCCTTCAAGTGGCACGTCCAGGCTTGCCCCCTCTAAATGCCCGCGTGGTCCGCGAGCAATATATGGAGTACTTTGTGGGTAGGGGGGCCATTGCTCTGCCTGACGATGTGTGAGAGGCATTTTTTAATAAATCTGATATTTTAACCAACCTCTGATTTCTTGTCATTTCAGTCTTCTTTTTAGCTTATTTTACTTTGACATTTTTTCCCTTTGCCTTCGACAGTGGGAATGCACTTTCTGGGCAAAAGGAGGTAACAGTCTCTTCTTCCCAAAAAGATTATTCTCATGTTGTGTGTTTGCTACCTAATCTTTGGTCTAGAGAAGGTTTGTCCTGCATAACTGACAGCCAAAATACTCCTTTTCATCACCAGGTCTGACATGTGTGTATTCTGAAAAATGCTGTGCTCCGTGTTTTCGTACAAAGCACTGTGGGTGTCATTTACATAAGTCAAATCCGCTATGCTCTACAAGTGCATTGAAAAAGTTCCCTGGGAAAGGAAATTGCAGTGCAAAGTGGATTTGCCTTTAGTAAATAACACCCATTGCCCCCCATATCCTTTACATTTTACATACATAATGCATTGTGTTTTTTAAATAAGGAAGCCACACATTTCGAAAAATAAAAAAGTTTACTTGGAAAACATTCACAAGTGCGTTTACAATCTTCACGCCAAAACTGACAACATCTTGGTTATTTACAACATTGTTTACAAAGATTACGCAATTGGTAAAACCAGGCATGGAGCTAAGCAGAACCTATGAAGTAGGAAAGTTCAACTTTGTAAAGTGAAGACAAGATCAGACATGACTATATGTTCAAAGTGTGTTTGATCTTGCCTTCATCACATGGGGGGGTCACCCCCGAAAAGTGGAAATTTGGAACATGCACACAATTTGGGTCTGAAAATGGTCATTAGATGGTAAAACACATGCCTAGAAGCTTCAAAAGTGCCATTTTCCATCATGGGGATGAATGGAGTTTTTTGGGGGTGCAACCCCTTCACCACAACCACTTTCGTAGTTCGTAAAGTGTTTGCACCCCCAAAAAAACGTTGGCATTCATCCACCATGATGGGAGCTAGCACATGTGGACACAATGTGTGCATGTTCCAAATTTCACACAGTTTTTAAGTTGCAAATGTGTTCAGAAGCTGGCACAAATGTGTGTTAATTACTTGGTGCGTTTTCATATTTTTCCTAAAACATCAATGATGTTCTTTAATTTTTGGTGAACATCATTGATGTTTTGCTTTATGTAATCTAGATCTCTATTGCAGACCATTATCTCTCCGATGAGTACGTGGGCACTCTCTGTGGTAAAGTGCGATTTTTCTTCCACAACATCCACGTCACCTAAAAACCACAAACAAACAAAAATGGGGTGTTGGAAATGAGGCAGCCATACATGGATTAGCTTACCAGTAGCTGTGTTCTCACACACTCACCTGTTGTGGTGACAATTTCTCCAAGTTCGATGATCTCTCCTTCCTCCTCCTCCTCCTCTGCTTCTGCTCTTTCCCCTTTTTTGGGAGGTGTTGGTTTGGGGGTTTCCGCAGACGGCCCAAGTTTTCTCTCCCCTATGAGAATGTACAAAAGGAAGATTTAGCAAGACTATCTATTGAGGGCAGAAATAGGAAATGACAAACATTGCTTGAAAGTGACGGACACTATTTTAGTTTGGCCAGTTACAAATGGCAACAACATGAATGTAGTCACTTTGTAAAGGTGCTAAACTGACTAGCTTTTTGGTAGAAGTTTGTGTGATGGAGACCCCCCTCTAGTATCCACTGGAGCACATGTGTGGAAAAGCCTAATAAAAAGTGGGTTTGGGTGTCCCAGCACTAGTGCTCTAGAGTCCAGATGGGTAAACAGCTACTGGGTGACCTCTCCTTTACATTGAGTAAATTGGCTTGACATTCTTGATGACATTTCTAGTGAGAACAAACTTCCTTTCCCCAAAAAAAACACCAAACCACGTATTATAAGTGGCCGAACGTTCGAGGTTGCGTACGATCGAATGGACACACACACGACCATGACAGTGGCAGAAAGATCGAGGCTGAGTACGATCGAATGCACAGACGAACATGAAAGTGGCCATTTTGGAATGTACAACTTTGTAAAAATCAAACCAAATGGAGCAGTATGCAAGCAAGAAATCAAACACAAAACACAACTACTTACTTTTTTGAAGAATTCGCTTGATCTTTCTGTACTGATCGGCCTCCCTCAGTTTCAGGTCTGACCAGCGTTTCCTCAGTTGCTCCTTGGATCGTTGTACCCCAAAATGATTGTACAGCCTTCTCACAACTTTAGACATGATCTTGGCCTTGCGGACATTGGGGTTGAGGTAAGGCCCATACTTCCCATCATAGTCGCTCCTCTTTAATATGTCCACCATCTCCAACATTTCTCCAAATGACATATTTGAGGCCTTGAATTTCAGGCTCCGGGATCGGGACGTTTGTGCCTCCGGACTTTCCTCGTCCACCTCCTCGTTGGGGGGATATTTGGGGCGCACCTGCTGTGTCCCTGCCATGTGCTCTCCCCACTGCGCCGTAAAGAGAAGGGGTGGGGAATAGACGAGAAAGATCGTCAGGGGCGGGCGGAGTTTGACGCATGCACACTGTATATAAAACGTCACACGCCTGTGTCGTAGCCACGATCTGGGAGACGAGGGGAGAGAAAGCTCACGCACGAGACGATCGCTACAAACGAAGGTACAATTTGACGTTGGTACATAACTAGCCTAGACTGATTAGAACTTGAGGCTTCTTTATGGAGAAGATTAGGAGAGTTTAGGCTGACATTATTTATATTGTTTGGTGTGGCGTTGTGTCTTGCAGAGGTGATGGAGGCCTTCTACAACGTGAGCTTTCTACCCCTCTTCATTGATTAATACCGGCAATTCCCCCTCTTATGGCAGGCGAAACACAGGGATTATAGCAACAGACCAAAGAGGTACGCAGCCCTGCTGAAACTTGTGGCATTTGTAAAGCCTACCCTGCCCATGGCAACCGTGGCAAACTTAAAAGTGAAGATCAACAACATGAAGAGTACCTATTTCCGGGAGCGCAATAAGGTCCTGAAGTCCCAAGCATCTGGAGCTGCAGCAGCTGATGTCCATGTCCCCACGCTCTGGTACTATGAGAGGCTCCACTTTCTTAAAGACCAGGCTACTGTCAGGAAGTCACTCTCGACTCTTCCTTGCACGCGTCCTTCCACGCACGCCACCCCTGATGAGGCTTCCGAGGACCAACCTGGGCCTTCCAGTATGGAAGATGTGCAGGTGCCCAGCTTGTTCCAGGTATAGTAGTTTTGGAACCAGTTTGGGGAATAATGAATGATGTTCAGTTAATTCAGGATCCCCCAATTGCTTATTTCCTAACGTGATTGACATATCAACAGACAGTGGTGTGGGAGACATTTTTGGGAAGAATCTAAACTGCAGGGCTGAGAATTGTATGGTTTTGTATTTGAAAACATTTTGCAACAGTCACTAGATGAGAATTGTGTGTGTTTGATGAACAAATAACTGAAACTATGTCCCTTTTTCATACACAGGAAGACCTCGGCCAGGAGGTGGCTGTGGAAGGTGGCAGTCAGGAGGAGGCAGGGGGTAGTGGCAGCCAAGAGGGGGGTAGGCGTAGGAGCCTGACTGTCTCCCAAGTCCCTCCCCTCCGCCTTCCCTACAGAAGGGCGAAAAACATGGGGGAGGTGGGAGAGTCAGCGCTCCAGCTGATCAGAGATGCCTCAGCCTCCCTCTATGCCACACCCACCTACGAGGAGGCCTTTGCCTCCTTGGTTACCAGTAAATTTACGGGTATGGAGGCGGGGCAACGCAGCATGTGTGAGGAGGTCATCCTCAAAATACTAAATGAGGGGATGGCTGGGGAGATGACTCCCCTCACACATGTTTGCGAGAGTGACCTTGCTCCGCCTCCTCCTCCTCCTTCTGCCACCCCACCAGCACCAGCACCACGGTGTGGAAGGAAGCGTACAAGGAAGACAAGAGAGTGACGACCTGGACTCAGTCTGGTCTGAGAGAAGATGGAGCCTCTCGTAGGACCAGAGCCTAGATGGCATCTGCTGCAGTTCCGGATGTTTTGGACTTCAGGACCAGATTGCGCTCCCTTATTATTTAGATAGGTACTCTTCATGCCCCCAATTGTTTAAGTCTGTAAAATGATGGTTGCCATGGGTGTCCAAGGCTTTGCAAATTCCCCAAGTTTCACCATGGCTGCGTTCCTCTTTGGTTTGTTGCTGAGACCTAAATAAATGTTTTTTTGATTTGAAATAATCATTGACTATTGTGTTTTACTTTTCTACAATGACAGTTTTTCTTTGAGTAGGCAGGTACATTTCACTAATCCTAAAGTAGAATTAACAAGGGGCACCAACAACCAACAAACTCCTAGTAAATTTAAGCAAGAAATACAAATGTTAATAATGTGGTTTTGCTAAGTTGAGACATACAAACCCCCTCCAAAAAACAAAAAAATTCTCCTTCAAATATGTATTCCCCAAAAAAAAAAAAAAAAAAAAAAAATCATGGTAAAAAAATAACAAAGATTGTATTACGATCTGAGTAAAAATAAACATGTAGTGTATAAATGCTGCAAAGTAATAAAGAAGTAAGTTTGTGAGAAGTGCGGGTGAATAGGAGCAGCTAAAACATGTCATTCTTGTTGCATTGTAAAGAAAAAGAGAATGCGCTGCATTAAAGACATTTTAACATTGCAGCGTGACGAATGTGCTGTGTCGATTAGGAAAGGTAGTTTTACCTGACCGAGCGCTTCCGTCACAGAATTGCTTCTGAGCATGCGTAGCACTTTGTCCGTCGGACAAGCGTACACACGCTCGGATTTGGTGTGATCGGACCGTGTTGACGGCAAAGATTTCCAGCAGGAGATAAGACTTTGTCCGTCGGACAAACCGACGAACACTGTCCGATGGTGCATACACACGGTCTGATTTTTCAACAACCTTGTCCGATCGGACAGAATCCATGAAAAAGTCCGACCGTGTGTATGGGGCTTCAGAGTGGGAAAGATGTTCATAAGACTCAAGTCAGTCCAGGTATATTCCTTTTGGACCTTTTTCTCAACATCACCTGTTTAAAGTACAAGGATAACTTTCCCAAACATAAACATGGCTGACTTGTACCACGAAGATGTGGACAGCTTTAAAACTATTTATGGGCGCAACTCCAAGTCCTTGGTCTAGGCTTGTCAATGTTATGTTAGTCAAGATAAGAACAGTGCAAGATTTTAGCAAGCACATGAATTCATTGGATTAAAACCTTTGACTCCCACCACCCACTGGAACACAAACTGGGGTTTTGGAGCTCTTCAAAATCAGGTCAAAATGGTAACAACTAATAGTGTCTAAAGACAAAGAACACAGACCTGTCAAAGAGCTTTGCAGATTTGTGGCTACTCGGACAGAGAAATCCACACGATCAAGCAAAAACATGGGACCATGGATCAGAGAGGAGAATTAGGGCACACAGAGTAATACAAACATTCTGCATGTGGCTGTAGTGTTGAAAAAGCTCAGATGGATTTTTATCATTCACCAAATGTGTATTTTTCAAGTCAAGCAATACAATGCATGTAGGGAGGGTAGGGGAGGGGTAGATGAGCTGGGCCTGCACAGAGTCATTAACAACTTCCAGAAGAGGAGAGGGATGTGACCTGCAAAAGGGAGAGTATTATGCTAGGGAGTAAACTCTTCCTGAAATAGTAAAAAATTTTGCAAATTCAAAGGCAAATTCAATGGGCAGCACAGTGGTGTAGTGGTTAGCACTTTCACCTAGCAGCAATAGGGTCACTGGTTCAAACCACGACACCTTCTGCCTGGAGTTTGCATGTTCTCCCTGTGCCTGCGTGGGTTTCCTCTGGGTACTCCGGTTTCCTCCCACACTCCAAAGACATGCTGGTAGGTTAATTAGATCCTGTCGATAAAAATTGGCCAAATATGTGTATGTTGTATGTGTTTGTAAGCGTGTTGGGACCCCACAGGGCAAGGACCACACTATACCACAGATGGACACCAGTGGCAAAAAGCGCCCTGAGGCGATTCAGTTTGCATAGGTAGCGCTATACAAGTCATTCATTCATTCAAAGGCACATAGCAAAGTAAATAACTTATTGAAATTAAATCACTTTGAGTAACCATTTAAAATACTTTTTGTCCGTGATTTTTTTTTTTCTGCATTTTTTTGTTTGTGATGGGGTCTCTTTAACCACCAGAGTACCATCTTATAATAATCCTTCATTACCAGGACATTTTTCATTTTCCAGTGCTTTAATATTTTAACTGACAAAAGGCATGAGTTTCCCATGGGGTTTTTAGACAGCAAAGACAACACTTTGTTGGTGAAAACCAAAATGTTTTTTATTTTATCAAAAAAAAAAAAAGGGAAAAATATATAGGTACAGATAATTGTTAAAATTCGAGCTCTGGTTTACAATATGCGAACGACTTAGCAAATCCGAGTACATACAATATAGTTATTTAAACATCTTGGAGGGAAAAATCCCTATGTAACAATAATCCATAAAATTTACAGCAATTATTCATTCGATGTAAAGCACCCCATAACCCTAATGCATTTCGACCATTAAAAGTAGAGGTCTTCTTCAGGGGAGGAAGAACAGAGAAACAAAGGTGGCGACTTGTTGCGTTTCTGCAAGAGGGAAAAAAGCTTTAAACATCGAGTTATTGGTTACATTTGTTTTGTGTAATTCTTACGGTATTTAGTTCATTCCATGCAATATTTACCCTTCCATCGAATAATAGCGTTCTTTAACCAGAGGTTTTTCTCTTAAAACCAAAAAATTGCTCGCCGAGAAAAATCGTGGGCGTCACTGCTTAATCACTGCTCCCCAGGCTTCCCACCAAGTGGGAAGGGGAAATGCCCCCCCCCCCCCAAGGGGTCAAGGTCACGGACTTGCAGAAAATGACAGACTATAGGATGCTCCCCTGATGGTATGGGGGATGTCCCTGGGTTGGTAGTCACGCCTAGAAATGATGAACATTTTATATTATAAATTATTCATATGTTACATGTAATTTAATTTATCATTAAATAATTAGTATAAATTAGTAGTAAGTCTTTGATCCTGATATGATTCTTAGATTGGCCTTATTAAGGTTAAACTGAGAGGATTTGTGTAATAGTTATTATTTAACGTTTAATTGTGTGTTTAAAACAAGTGTGGATGTGAAGAAAAGGAGAAAAAAAAAAAAAAAACCCTAACTTGCCCGCCCTCTCATGAAATAACACTGTTAAATGTTTTATTCAGAATTACCTGCAACGCCACCCCCAGTACACCTCTACCTGCAACGCCACCCCCAGTACACCTCTACCTGCAACGCCTCCCCCAGTACACCTCTACCTGCAACGCCTCCCCCAGTACACCTCTACCTGCAACGCCACCCCCAGTACACCTCTACCTGCAACGCCACCCCCAGTACACCTCTACCTGCAACGCCACCCCCAGTACACCTCTACCTGCAACGCCACCCCCAGTACACCTCTACCTGCAACGCCACCCCCAGTACACCTCTACCTGCAACGCCTCCCCCAGTACACCTCTACCTGCAACGCCTCCCCCAGTACACCTCTACCTGCAACGCCTCCCCCGTACACCTCTACCTGCAACGCCTCCCCCAGTACACCTCTACCTGCAACGCCTCCCCCAGTACACCTCTACCTGCAACGCCTCCCCCAGTACACCTCTACCTGCAACGCCTCCCCCAGTACACCTCTACCTGCAACGCCTCCCCCAGTACACCTCTACCTGCAACGCCTCCCCCAGTACACCTCTACCTGCAACGCCTCCCCCAGTACACCTCTACCTGCAACGCCTCCCCCAGTACACCTCTACCTGCAACGCCTCCCCCAGTACCCCTCTACCTACAACGCCTCCCCCAGTACACCTCTACCTGCAACGCCTCCCCCAGTACACCTCTACCTGCAACGCCTCCCCCAGTACACCTCTACCTGCAACGCCTCCCCCAGTACACCTCTACCTGCAACGCCTCCCCCAGTACACCTCATCTTCCAACCTCCTCTCACCAGAGTACCTATGCCTCCAATTCTGCCCCCCTCCCCCCATTCTATCATACCTATGCCTCCAATTCCACTCCCCCAATCTATCATATGGTATGATAGATGGGGGGGGGGGCAGAATTGGAAGCATAGGTATGATAGATTGGGGGAGGGGGGGTGTAATTGGGGGCATAGGTATAATGGATTGGGGGGGGGGGGTGATTCAGACCTATGCCTCCAATTAACCCCCCCCCCCAATCTAGCACATATGTTCTCTCAAGCCCCCCTTACTCCCAGCAAACTTCTTGTTCAATGCCTCCAGAACATCACAACAGACTGTCACATTATCACATACTATTGTCCAGCAGCAACTGGGGTCAGGCATCGGTGCACTCCTTGGATGTGTGAAAGGTGGAGAGGGGTGGTCCCAGGTGGCTGGTACACTTGATGCAAAGCTGCTAGCCTGTGGGAGGTGGAGAGGGGCGGTCCGAGGCGGAGGTGGAGAGGGGCGGTCCCAAGCAGAGCCAGTGTCCTTATGCAGCACCGCCCTGTCCATACTCGCACTGCTCATAAATTCACTCGTCAAATGCGAGAAGGCGAGTGCAAATTTTGAGGGCTGCCATATGCAATGTAACTATGGAAAAATATCCATACCTGAAATTCTTCTTTAAGGTTTGCTGTACTAATTGTTTTCATTACCTTGATAGAGAGGACCTACTTGTCCTTAACCGCTTGCCGACCAGCCACCGCAGCTGTACTGCGGCAACATGGCTCGGCTGTGCGAATCGCCGATATCTTGCGTCACTTAATTTCTTGGGCACTAGGTTCACGCGTGCGCCCCCTGCTCACCTACGGAGCCAATGCGAGTGCCTGGCGGTCACGATCACCGCCGGGCTCCCGCGATCGCTTGGGCACACAGTTTTCCGGTTCTCTGAGGGGAGAAGAGACAGATCATCTGTTCATACAGAGTATGAACAGCGATCTGTCATCTCCCCTACACAGTCCCCTCCCCCCTTCAGTTAGAACACACACTAGGGAACACAATTAACCCCTTCATCGCCCCCTAGTGTTAACCCCTTCTTTGCCAGTGACATTTTTACAGTAATCAATGCATTTATAGCACTGATCTCTGTATAAATGCCAATGGTCCAAAAAATGTGTCAAAATTGTCCGACGTATCTGCCATAATGTCGCAGTCCCGATAAAATTTGCTGATCACCATCAATGCTAGTAAAAAAAAAAAATGGATAATAAAAATGCCATAAAACTATCCCCTATTTTGTAGACGCTATAACTTTTTTGCGCAAACCAATCAATACGCAATTTTTTTTTTCTTTTTACCAAAAATATGTAGAATACATATCGGTCTAATATATTATATTTTTTTGGGGTATATTTATAGCAAAAAGTAAAAAATTTTGTGTTTTTTTCAAAATTGTGTAATTTTTTTGTTTCTAGCGCAACAAATAAAAACCGCAGAGGTGATCAAATACCACCAAAACAAAACTCTATTTGTGGGACAAAAAGGACGTCAATTTTGTTTGGGTGCAACGTCACACGGCCGCGCAATTGTCAGTTAAAGCGACGCAGTGCCGAATCGCAAAACACGCTCTGGTCAGAATGGGGGTAAAATCTTCCGGGGCTGAAGCGGTTAAAGTGTTAGTGCTTTCTCTTTGGCGTGTCCTCCAATGTTCAGTAAAGAGGCATCTTTTCATTACATTCTTGGAGTGTTGGTATTATCTACTTCTTGAGGCCCCTGACCTGAAATTCTGGGTTTAGGGGCGAGGGGGATGCCCAATTCTCTATACCAGCTTGTGGAATCTATTAGAGGGCAGTGCTGGAAGAGAGCATCTCTTAAAGGCTGGAAGCTTCTGCTGCCACCGCAGGTCTTTGTTGAAATGTCTTGCGTTTTAATATAGGTTTAATGTACGACCTAATAAAAGGTGTTTTTCTTTAAAACACAAATAGTTTTTTTTTTTTTTTTTGTTGTGCTAGAATAATATAGGAATCTAGTTGCTGTGAAGAAGTTCTTTCTTCAAGGCTTCATAAATAACCCCTAATACATTGAAGGAAGAAGAGAGGCTCCAGTGATGAGCGCACTGTTGAATTTAAATCAGAGGTGTTTCTCACTTTGTAAAGGGCGGCTTATTTTGCACCAAGCAACGTTACTGTTCCAGCGATGTGAGATAAGTATTAGTTTTGATGGAAATGTGTGTAAAAAATGAAGAGAAAGCAACAGAGTTTACAATAATTTCTGATTAAAAAGATATGCTTGGTCTGTTGTGCTGCTTTGTGCTATCCAGCATCTCAACACTTGTCAAGCTTCCATTTTTCTTCAGGGGATAATGAAAGACCCATGAGAAGGTGTGAAAGCAGAAAGACCGAGTAGCCAGTGCATTTTTTTTTCTCCATTTTAAGATCAGTGGAGGATTGATTAGGCTTGTACGCTGTAGCTTATTGTACTTTCTGTAATATTCTTTGCTTCATTGAAGAACAAAACCAGGCAACAAGAAATGTCTGTCAGTGAAATGCTAATTTTATGCAGAAAACATTGGAATATTGCCGTTAGATATTCCACCCTGTCTACCTTAAATTGGAATTCCAGCCAAAAATGACTAGATAAAAATGAATTTCTTAATAAAAGATAAAATAACAAATTTCCACTTATGCAACAATATTCATCTTCAACCCAGACATTTCCACCATAGCACTTTTTTCTACTGCTAAATTCCTCTGTCTAGCGGCCAGCATCATTCAGCTCACTTCTTCTGAGCCCAGGTTGTCCTGAACCCACTTCAACCTGTGAGTGGACAGTAAAAGGAGAAGCAGCTCAGGGATGAGCTCATCTCTCTGTCACCCTGCCCTTTCTACCTTTCAACATGCTTATTGTCAGTACATGAACTGATTGGCTCCTTGTGCTGCTTCTTCCTCTCACATTCCAGCTCTGCTGTGCAGGGATTGCAGGTCAAATTCAGGTACTGATTTCATTTAGAAAAAAAAAAAAAGTTTTATTATGATAACAGACAGATCTGTTTCCATGTGTCTTTTTTTTTTTTTTTTTAATCTGCCTACAGTTCAACTTTAATCGTTTTGTAATATTGTATATTAAAGTGGTTCTAATGGCTCAAGGTTTTGAGATTGAAGTCTGAACCTTCTATGTGCACCAGCCCCCCCAGTACTTACCTGAGCCTCATCTCAATCCAGCGATGTGCAAGAGGGACTCTCACTCCTCTTCTCTCTGGAGACTCTCACTCCTCATTGGCTGAGGCAGTCCGTGGCTCCCCATGCTGTCAATCACAGCCAGTCAGTCAATTAAGAGAGGGAGGGGGTGGGGCTGCGGTGCGGCTCTGTGTTTGAATGGACATGCAGAGCCATGGCTCGGGAGTAAGCCTGCTTGGGTACCCCCAGAGCAATCTGCTTGCTCTGAATATAAATAAAAATAATTCCGCGCTTCGGTATAGGCTGAGCTGCTGTCTCCCCAAAGAAACTTCACAAATGAAGTCAGGTGTTTAAAATAAATAAAAAGAGGAAAGTGGTGCTGCCTTCCAGCTAATAATAAACAGACCCTAAAGTCCGATCCAGCTTGTGGTATTGCAATACGTACAAATAACAGTTAAATATATGTGTATCCCAAAACCAATTGAATAACACTCCAAGTGCTGGTAAACTCAAAACAAACTGATAAGCGTTCAGTAGCAAAATAATACATATAAATTACCTTCTAAAGGCAAGTATCCAATAGTGTGTACTGCACCTGGTGGCATAAGAGCATAAATGTGTAAAAAAAAAAAAAAAAAAAAAAAAATATATATATATATATATATATACATGCAAAAATGTGACACCATGTGAATATTATACCAATGCAGATATATAAAATAATAAATTGATTGAAAATAAACCAGAAATACTGGAAGTGATGTGAATGCATACCACGCTCCACCTTGCGCATTTCGTCATAGGACATCGTCTGAGGTGTCTATGACGAAACGTGTAAGACGGAGCTTGGTACGCATTCACGTCACTTCCGGTATTTCCGGTTTCTGTAATATGGCCTGTGGAACGCACACCGTCCAGACCACAGGACTTGTTCCGATTTTATATCAATCAGACAATTGGAATGCCCTTCTTTTATACATTTTATTAACACATTTACCTACATGGATTTACACTATGAGTGCCCGTTCTTTATACCCATTTACCTATGGATACCCCACGATCTAACATGACACGGAGGAGGCAGTCGTATTAGTTACCGGGACACCAGGACCAAAGTTAGACCTGACTACATGTCTTTTACCCCTGCAGGGGTGAAGAGATCTGGTGAGTGTGGAACCGCGAGGGGAGAACGAAAGTTACTTCACTTTTTGGCACGGAAGCTGTGATAAAGTGTATGCAAAAATCTTTTTGGTATCCTGCACAAGTCACTTGGAAGTTTTGTTAAGGACATTATTTGCAAATAACTCTTTGCCACTGATAGAATTGGACATTTTTCCTTTTTTTACTTTTGTCATTGAATTTATTATTATTTTATACTTGTTTGCATTGGTATAATATTCACATGGTTTCACATTTGTGTGTGTGTGTATATACATGTATGTATGTGTGTATGTATAATATATATATATTGTGGCAGCAGGCAGGTAAAATCACCTGGTTGTATGCAGGATGTAAAATATGTATGCCCTAGATTCAGGCTTTATGCGGACTTATACCACTAGAGGGGAGTGCTGGGACTCCTATAGGGGAAGAGTTAATGAGCTCAGCTGAAGTAAGTGGGCTCATTAAGACCTCTACAAAAAACCCCAGCATGCTTAGGGAGATGCTCCATCCTGGAACCAGTTTTGTGTAGACTGGGGAGTGTGACACCTGTTCTGTGCGGTGAGTTAATGCCTGTGTGGCAAACCTCTACAACAGAGATAGGGACTGGTGCAGCACAAGGCTGCACTCAGTTGTTAGACAGGAAATCTAGGTGTGTAGTTAGCGGTCAAACTGACCAGGATTTATTTTCATGTTTTTCTTTTGTTTGGCTGTTATATTTTTCACTGCATGTAGCATAAATAAACCGCACCTTTGTTTTTTCCACCTACAACGCTGTCTGCTGTGCCTGATTTTGTGTTGTGAACCCATCCAGGGGGTCACACACACCCCCTGCCGAGCTAACCTCTCGCAATAGAGATATATATATATATATATATATATATATATATATATATTTTTTTTTTTTTTTTACACATTTATGCTCTTGTAGTGCACCACCAGGTGCAGTAAACACTATTGGATATTTGCATTTTAGAAGGTAATTTATATGTCGTTTTTTTGCTACTGAACACTTATCAGTTTGTTTTGAGTTTACCAGCACTTGGATTGTTTTTAAACTGGTTTTGGGATACACATATATTTTTTTTTTTTTAACAAAAAACGGTTTTTATTTTCAAAATGAGGAAAAAATACAAAGAAATACAACGGTACAGTTTATCATTTTCAATTGCAACGAATGTTCTACATGTGCACGGTATTTATACAATCATTGGTGTGGAACACAGGTTATCAGGTGTAAATAGTGTTCTCATAGGGAAGGGAAATGAGATACAGATTTCGTTACAGGAGGGGTGAGCGGGGAACGGGGGGAAAGAGGGGGGAAACAAACCCGGATTAACATTGGTCATAATACTCTCTTCCCAGTTCCTTACATAGTCCAAGTGGGTGTGGTGAACTGCCACACTCCAGCCCTCCCATCAACATTCCCAGCATGTCATGCCCTATTGTCTCGTGCGGGGTACCTCTCAGCCCCCCCTTATGCCCGCAATTCTCCAGCCCCCCCCCCCCCGATCCTCCGATCAGGGAGGAGGGGGTCACACTGCTCTCCACGCCCATCTACATCGTCATTCACATACCTCCCAATCTCCTCCAATATGGTCCTCGTCTCACCCTCTACCTAGTCCAAAGTCAGCCTCTCCTCCTGCACCCAGGGGTTCCAAATTTTGTTAAACTTGTTAGGACAGTTGCGGCCCATATATGTAAGTTTATACAAGGGGAGAGCCTTGTTGATAAGGGTCCTCCAAAATTGTGTTGTTGGGGGGGCAGCTCCCTTCCAATGTAGCAATATCGCTTTTCTTGCGTAGAAAGCAGCATAGAACACAAATAGCTTCTTGGCCTGAGGTCCCTCCAACGTATCCACCACCCCTAGAAGCAGTGGAATTGGGTCACAGGGTAGTCTAAGCTTACTGACCAGGTTTATTTTGTCCACCACTCCTCTCCAGAATGACTGGATTAGGCTACACGACCACACCACATGGAAGAAGGAGCCCTCCTCTGTTCCACATTTAGCACACAGCGGGCTAAGTGTAGGGTATATCTTGGCCAGTCGCTGTGGCGAAAAATATGCCCTGTGTATAAATTTCAGTTGGATGAACCTATCCCGTGCAGAGATCATCAGGGGGAGGTATTGTTGAAATCCCTCTTCCCAGTCATCGTCGGCCAGCGAGGGTATATCTCCCTGCCAGACCGAGAACAGCTGGGACACCTTAGAAGTGTCCAGGCCAGCCAGGGCCGAATACACCCTGGAGAGGACCTTCGTCCCTCCCTCCTCCCTCATTATATTCTCAATTCCCGATGTTCCCATCCTTGGTGGCGTCGGGAATTGGGAGCCGTAGGCGTGGCGGATCTGCAAGTATCTGAAAAACATACTGTTAGGGAGCCCTCTGCTATGTTTCAGCGCATCAAACGAAAGCAAGCCCGTCGTGCCAGATATGTCCGCTAGTGTCACTATGTCGTGCCTCGCCCACAGTACCGGGTCCGGTATGGATTGAAAGTGGGGCAGTCTGGGGTTTCCCCATAACGGGGTATAGGGAGACCAACCAGCAAACTTTAGAATCTTGTCCCTGACAATCCCCCAAACCTTAAGGGTAGTCTTCATGGAGTATGTTATATCAGGATTAGACCCAGGCCCCCGGTGGATTAGGTTTCTTAATTCAGAGTAGGAACCAAGCAGCGCCGCCTCCAAAGTCGAGGCGGGATTCGCCGGCTCTTCTGACAGCCACCACCGAAGCGTCACCAAAACTGCCGCCCAATAGTATTTTTGAAAGCATGGGAGGGCCAGACCCCCCAGTGAAAGTGGCATTTGAAGGGTAGTTTTGGCTATTCTGGGGATATTGCCCTGCCATATAAAGGTCGTCAGTACCGAGTCAAGCTTTTTAAAAAACGTATTTGGGATATGTGATACACATATATTTAACTGTTGTTTTGCACTCATTACAATACCACTAGCTGGATCTGACTTTAGGGTCTGGTTATTATTAGCTGGAAGGCAGCGCCACTTTCCTCTTTTTAATTATTTTAAACACCTGCTTACTCTGATGGCACTTGGCAGGAGGAAGGGGCCAGGAGCTCGCTGGGCGGACCCGAGAAGAGCACGATTCAGGCTGCTCTGTGCAAAACCACTGCACAGAGCAGGGAAGTATAACATGTTTGTTCTTTAAAAAAAACAAGGCTTTAATATAGCTTTACGTTAAATGTTTTGGCAGTGAATGAAAGGAATAGATTCATACATAACAAAGTCACAGGATTTACATTTCATATGAAAAGAAAAGGCTTAATTGGTTGTTAAGCCACTATCCCATCATTATATCATCCCCTCTGTCAGATAAAAAGCTACATCCTAGTGCCTGTGCTTTATAAAAAAAATACGATTTCTACCTGTTTTTAACAGTGTCTTCCAGCAACCACATGACTCCAGGCTGTCTACTCTCCCCGTCTGATATCTCCAGTGGGCGGGACCGAGATTCCCCTGCTGACGTCAGCCAGGGAGTAGGGGAGGAGCACAGAGCCTGGAGTCATTTGATCGCTGAAAGACGCTGTTAAAGCTGGTAGAAATGTTATTTATTTTTTATATATAAAGCATAGGCACAAGGACACAGCTTTTTATCTGACCGAGGGAATGATATACAGATCAGTTAGTTTTGAAGCAGTGGGGAGAGGAGAAGAGCAGTGATAGTGAGAGATGACAGGCAGAGGGGGGAGGAGGAGGACAGAGGATGACAGGAGAGCTGCAGATAGGCATGTACATTGAAAACAGTATCAGGGCTCAGCAGCCCTGATATATTGGGGTCAAAGTACAGGGGGAAGGTAGAAGCTTGCAGGATCAGCAGGTATTTCAGGTGATACAGGGGGCCAAATGACACGGTACAAGCACTGTGCTGTATAACATACATTAAAGGAACAGGATCTTTATTTTATTTTTTTGTGTTAACAAACGCTTTTTAACTGTGGTTTAGTCTTCTAGATAGCTATGGAGCGCTTGGCATCGATAAACCTCAAGCACCCCTGCGTAAGTCTGAAGATGATTTGGCTGCTGTTCCCATCATGCATGAAACAAGTATTGTATAGCTATAACCAGTCACAATCTATAACGATACTAAGCCAATTGCAATTGATAATAAGGCATGGCTACTTCACATATACTGCATGATAAGGTATCTACTACCAGAGTGTTCCTAATTTAACATGTGTACTTGCTGTTTATCCTGTGTATGGAGGTAAGGCTGCAGTTCAGGCATGGTGCTGGAACCAAGGAACGCACAGGCTTGTCATTTCTTGGCTCAGATTTAGGGTCATTTTGAACACTGATGTCTACAGGGTTTTTAGCTAGTAGGACAAATAGCTGCTTAAAATGAACCTACTAAAGATGATATTTCACACTAGGCATTAATTATTACAAACTAAAAAAATGTTAAAGTGGAAGTCCATGCTAAAACTAAAATCCCTGCATCTATAGACACCCACGATCTAACACTAACCTATCTAGCCCTGTAAAGAAGAATTCAGTATACATACCTTTTCTGAAGCCGATCCGACCCGATCTCCAGCGGCAGAAGCTCTGCAGAGGACACGGCCGACAATGGCTGTGAAGTGACGTCACCCATATAGTTTCTATGGGGCTTCCGTTGTCGGACGTGTCCTCTGCATCCGCCTCAACAGAGAAGCTGCAGATGACAGCTCAGCGCGGGATCGGATCAGATCAGCTTCAGAAAAGGTATGTATACTGGTTTTGTCTTTACAGAGCTTGATAGGTTAGTCTTAGATCCTGGGTGTCTATAGATGTAGGGATTTTAGTTTTAGAATGGACTTCCACTTTAAATAACAATGCCAAAAAAATCATTCTTTTTTTGCTAGGGATGTCCAGGTCATCAGATGCATAGGAGAAATTATTTGAACAAGTGGTTAAATGTTAGATATGCTACATATTTTTATTTTAGACATGCTCAAGAAAGGTGTTACATTTTAGTCATTTAGAATTGAAGTAGCCAACTACACAAAATGCACTTTTAGAAGTTCACAAACTAAAAAGGAGCCAGTGCCGTCACATTTCTATTTTTTCTTCCCATGTGAGAAGAATTTTCGTTCTTTTAGCAGATCAGTTTCCTTGCTGCCCTCCACTGGAAATTCTCAAAACTACATCTGTTGTTTTACCACGGTTATAAGCATCGTAATATCATTTTATCACGATGAGTTCTATCATTGCAGTATATTATTACAGTTTTATTACAATATCGTATTGTGTTTGTTTTTATTTTCATTTTCACTCCGTAATAATACATCTGTAATCTAGATGTCCCCCTATTTATAGGCTACTGGATCATCAGATCCTGTGTGTCATCACAAATGTATATGTGCAAGAATCTTATACAACCATCTTTATTAACCACTCAACCTGCTGGAAGATTTACCCCCTCTTTATGACCAGGCCATTTTTTTGAGATACGGCATTGCATTACTTTAACTGACAATTGCGTGGTCATGCAATGCTGTACACAAATAAAATGTCCTTTTTCTGACAAATAGTTTTCTTTTGGTGGTATTTGATCATCTCTGCATGTTTTATTTTTTGCGCTATAAACAAAAAAAGACAGACAATTAAAAAAAAAAAAAAAAACTGTATTTTTTACTTTCTGCTATAAAACCTATCCAGTAAAAAAAAATGAAGACCAATATATATTCTGCTACATATTTTTGGTAAAAGAAATCCCATATATTGGTTGATTTGTGCAAATGTTATAGTGTTTACAAACTATGGGATATATACAGTTTATTTATTTTTACTAGTAATGATCAGCGACTTATAGCGGGACTGCGATATTATGGAAGACAATCGGACACTTTTGACACTTTGGGGGAACCAGTGACACTAATACAATGATCAGTGCTAAAAATATGCACTGTCACTGTACTAACGACACTGGCTGGGAAGTGGTTAAACATCTAGGGTGAGCAAAGATTTAAATGTGTGCTGCTTTTATGAATGAATGAATGATTTGTATAGCGCTGCAAATGCGAACTGAATCAACTCAAAGCACTTGTCTGCTCTTGTTGTCCTGCAATATTAGAAGAGGTGGGTCTTGAGATTTTTCCTGAAGGCCTGATGGTTTTCTTCCAAGCGGATGTTGTTCGGTAGAGCATTCCATAGCCGAGGTCCCTGTACTGCGAATCTTCGTTCTCCCTTCGATTTGTATCGAGCTTTGGGGATGAGAAGGCGGTTCTGGTTTGTCGATCGAAGGCTGTATTTACTAAGGGAAATAATAGAATGTATTCCCTGCTTTGTGGGGAAAGAAAATCCATTACTTCCCAGCTGAAAGGACAGAGCTCTGCCTTGTTTACATAGGCAGGGCTCTGTCCTATGTGTCTTCCCAACGATCGGCGGGTGTCGGTGAACATCTTTTGGCCGGTATCTGCTGTGTACAATCACAGCACAGCCGGGTCGCTGGCGGCGTGCGCCCTCTACCTGCAAGTACCAGATCAGAGCCGCTTTGCCACTATATATATATATGTAAGTTAAACGATTGTGATTCTCATGCGCCTTTATAAAATACATTTGAAGCTTTATTTGTTAACTAATTCTGTGGAATAACCAGTGTTAGTGTTAAAGTTATTGATAACCAACACTTAGAGCTGGTTCCAGTGCATTAAATACATCCAGAATGCAGAATGTTTTCCAATCACCTGAATTTACACCAGTGTGTTCAGTTCCAGTGTTTAAAAAAATACAGCAGCATGCAGTTTTTTGTTTACCACAGAATGTGTCTAAATATATGGAAATGCACATAAATGCGGGTGGGGGCTGGGGGGGGGGGGTCAGAATGATGTGGGAAGAAGGCAAAAATCAATGCACTGGAATGTATTGCAACCACACTAAACAAACATTTAAAAATGCATGTAAATGTGCATGCAGAAATGCACCCAGAATTCTAGAATTGTGGTGTCTGTAATCTCTGAACTGAACTCTGGAAGCTGTGCACAAATAAGTCAGGACAAATTAGTCACCAATACTGCCTGCCTTATTTGCACGGAGCTCCTTGCAGTGGATTCTCCCAAATTACTGACCTACCATGCCTTCTTTTACACTGTATCTTTGTGGGCATGTGCCATCTTGTTCAAGGCAAGGCTTTGCTTCTTCATGTTAGAGCATCCGATCATCTCTGTACTGACATTTGCAAACTTGCTAAAACTAGCACTCAGAAACAGCTTTAGATCTCACACTGCAGATATACAGCTATGTCCAGGCACACTCGCATGCCTTGATATTTTTCAGGAGGAATTCCAGACAAAAGGTAAATGTTGTAGGGCAGGGTTCAAAATTTCAAGTCCTGAGCTACTAGCCAGGTCTCAAGGGTTACTCGCCACCAGTTGCCCCACCCAACTCTTACCCTGCCCGCCCCTAATCAGGCCATTATAAATGATCTCATGAAATGACACTTAAATGTTTTATCCAAAATTAAATTCATTTTAACAACTTTATCAGTTCCTTTCAGCACAGCCTCACCAGTGCCCATCAATGCAGGCTCACCTGTGCCCATCAATGCAGCATGACCTGTGCCCCACATTGCAGCCTCACCGTCATTGCAGCCTCACCGTGCCCATCATTGCAGCCTCACCGTGCCCCCACATTGCAGCCTCACCGTGCCCCCCACATTGCAGCCTCACCGTGCCCCACATTGCAGCCTCACCGTGCCCCACATTGCAGCCTCACCGTGCCCCACATTGCAGCCTTACAGTGTCGCCATTGCAGCCTTACAGTGCCCCTATTGCAGCCTTACATTGCAGCCTTACAGTGCCCCCATTGCAGCCTTACAGTGCCCCCATTGCAGCCTTACAGTGCCCCCATTGCAGCCTTACAGTGCCCCCATTGCAGCCTTACATTGCCCCCATTGCAGCCTTACATTGCCCCCATTGCAGCCTTACATTTCAGCCTTACATTGCCCCCATTGCAGCCTTACATTGCCCCCATTGCAGCCTCACCGTGCCCCACACATTGCAGCCTCACCGTGCCCCACATTGCAGCCTCACCGTGCCCCACATTGCAGCCTCACCGTGCCCCACATTGCAGCCTCACCGTGCCCCACATTGCAGCCTCACCGTGCCCCACATTGCAGCCTCACAGTGTCGCCATTGCAGCCTTACAGTGCCCCACATTGCAGCCTTACAGTGTCGCCATTGCAGCCTTACAGTGCCCCTATTGCAGCCTTACATTGCAGCCTTACAGTGCCCCCATTGCAGCCTTACAGTGCCCCCATTGCAGCCTTACAGTGCCCCCATTGCAGCCTTACAGTGCCCCCATTGCAGCCTTACATTGCCCCCATTGCAGCCTTACATTGCCCCCATTGCAGCCTTACATTGCCCCCATTGCAGCCTTACATTGCCCCCATTGCAGCCTTACATTGCCCCCATTGCAGCCTTACATTGCCCCCATTGCAGCCTCACATTGCCCCCCATTGCAGCCTCACCGTGCCCCCATTGCAGCCTCACCGTGCCCCACATTGCAGCCTCACCGTGCCCCACATTGCAGCCTCACCGTGCCCCACATTGCAGCCTCACCGTGCCCCACATTGCAGCCTCACCGTGCCCCACATTGCAGCCTCACAGTGCCCCACATTGCAGCCTCACAGTGCCCCACATTGCAGCCTCACATTGCAGCCTTACAGTGCCCCTATTGCAGCCTTACATTGCAGCCTTACAGTGCCCCCATTGCAGCCTTACAGTGCCCCCATTGCAGCCTTACAGTGCCCCCATTGCAGCCTTACATTGCCCCCATTGCAGCCTTACATTGCCCCCATTGCAGCCTTACATTGCCCCCATTGCAGCCTTACATTGCCCCCATTGCAGCCTTACATTGCCCCCATTGCAGCCTTACATTGCCCCCATTGCAGCCTTACATTGCCCCCATTGCAGCCTTACATTGCCCCCATTGCAGCCTTACATTGCCCCCATTGCAGCCTTACATTGCCCCCATTGCAGCCTTACATTGCCCCCATTGCAGCCTTACATTGCCCCCATTGCAGCCTTACAGTGCCCCCATTGTAGCCTTACATTTCAGCCTTACAGTGTCCCCATTGCAGCCTTACATTGCAGCTTTACATTGCCCCCATTGCAGCTTTACAGTGCCCCCATTGCAGCCTTACAGTGCCCCCATTGCAGCCTTACAGTGCCCCCATTGCAGCCTTACAGTGCCCCCATTGCAGCCTTACAGTGCCCCATTGCAGCCTTACATTGCAGCCTCACAGTGCCCCCCATTGCAGCCTCACAGTGCCCCCATTGCAGCCTCACAGTGCCCCCATTGCAGCCTCACAGTGCCCCCATTGCAGCCTCACAGTGCCCCCATTGCAGCCTCACTGTGCCCCCATTGCAGCCTCACTGTGCCCCCATTGCAGCCTCACTGTGCCCCCATTGCAGCCTCACTGTGCCCCCATTGCAGCCTCACTGTGCCCCCATTTTAGCCTTACATTGCAGCCTTACAGTGCCCCCATTGCAGCCTTACAGTGCCCCCATTGTAGCCTTACATTGCAGCCTTACAGTGCCCCCATTGTAGCCTTACATTGCAGCCTTGCAGTGCCCCCATTGTAGCCTTACATTGCAGCTTTGCAGTGCCCCCATTGTAGCCTTACATTGCAGCTTTGCAGTGCCCCCATTGTAGCCTTACATTGCAGCTTTACATTGCCCTCATTGCAGCCTTACATTGCCCCCATTGCAGCCTTGCCAGGGTGAAGAAGGTGAGAGGGGACCGGGGTGGCTGGATCGTGACTGGAGTTAGAAGAGAGCCGTGAGCGGTAAAACACGCTGTAACAGCTTACATTGAAACTATCTCCGCTCTGCTCACTCTCACACAGCCCCGCCTCCTCCAAACCCTGCGCCTGTAATAGACAGAATGCATCCCAGCATTGGACCCGTGTTCTGTCTATTCCAGGTGCGGGGTTTGGAGGAGGCGGGGCTGTGTGAGAGTGAGCAGAGCGGAGATGGTTTCAATGTAAGCTATTACAGCCTGTTTTACTGCTCGGTGATCCCGCGGTTCTCCTTAAATGCCATGCACTCTTCCACCGGGAGAACAGCTCCCGGTCAACCCCGCCTGCTAGCGGTGCTCACCCCCCCCACTTCCAGGCAGCCCAGCTCCTCGCCAGCCCTCATTTTCCACTCGCAAAATGCGAGTAGGCGAGTGGAAAATGTGAGGGCTGTTGTAGGGTACTGCTTAGGTACAATTCAAATTTCTAGATGTTCCCTATAACATAGCAAATCTTTACTTTTTTTCTTTTTTTTTAGATCCACTTTAACCACTGAGCACTTTAACCACTTAACAACTTCAGATCCACGCTATAGCTGAATGACGGCTGAATGACGACCTACTTTGCCAGGAGGCCATCAATAGACGTCCTCCCCTTTGCACGCTCCTCGCGGGCCCCCTACTGTGATCACCGAATCAATGAGACTTGAGTGATCACAGATCGGAGTAAGGGGCTGATCCCGGCCCCTTACCACATGATCAGCTGTCAGCCAACGACAGCTGATCACGTGACATAAACACAAGATCGGTAATCTTCTCTTTTTTTCTCCTCACACTGGCAGCATGAGGAGAAAAAAAAGCTGATCATCAGCTTCTGTGCAAGGGATATCGGTCCCGAAGAGGTAGAGGCGATGCACCCTAGAGAACAAAATGGCAGTCACTGCAATACTTTGTCACACCGTATTTGTGCAGCAGTCTTACAAGCATAATTTATCCTTTTTTTGGGGTTAAAAAAATAAGACAACAGTTAACTTAGTCCAATTTTTTTCTATATTGTGAAAGATAATGTTACGCCAAGTATATTGTCACACTTAAAAATTGCGGCAGCTTGTGGAAAGGCGAAAATTTTTGGCACTTAAAAATCTCCATAGGCAATGTTGCTACAGGTTACCAGTTTTGAGTTAAAGAGGAGGTCTAGAGATAGAATTATTGCTCTAGCTCTAACGATTGCGGCGATACTTCAACAACTGTAGCTGCTGACTTTTACAGTGCCTTGCAAAAGTATTCAACCCACTTGGCATTTTTCGTGTTTTGTTGTCTCGAAAAGTGGAATTAACATGGATTGTTTGAGGATTTGCATCATTTAATTTACAGAACATGCCCACAACTTTGAAGATGTTTTTATTTTTTTTATTTTTTTTTATTGTGAAGCAAACAAAAATAGGACAAAATAACAGAAAAGGTAAATATGCATCCTATTCACCCCCCTAAAGTCAATACTTTGTAGAGCCACTTTTTGCAGCTATCACAGGTCCAAGTCGCTTTGGGTAAGTCTCTATGAGCTTGCCACATCTTACCACTGGGATTTTTGCCCATTCCTCCTTGCTCCAGCTCCTTCAAGTTGGATGGTTTGCGCTTGTGAACAGCAATCTTTAAGGCTCGATGCACATCTATGCATGTTGCTTTTGAGCGTTTATGCAGTGCTTTTTGCGGTGCTTGCCGCATTTTTGGACACGTGTTTTTTGCACACCAAATTGGGGTTCCTAGCACCAAGTGGCCCCGAGGTACGGGGGCCCCAAATTTGGTCAACTGTTACCTTTGCCACTGTACTCATATCCAGTAGAAAGTTGTGGTGGAGAGTAGGGATGGGCCCGGTGCTCGATGCGAACCCACGTTCGCATCGAGCACCGGGCGTTCGCTCGCTCGGCGAGCCCAGAACTATTTTGGCCGCTCGCATCACGTTCGTGTGTTGCGCGCGGCCCCGCAATGCATTGCGGCCGGCGCGGCCGGCGCAGTGCATTGCTGGCTGATGATTGGCCAAGCATGCACTGTGACCCCGCATGCTTGGCCAATCACAGCCCCGGAAACTCGAAGAGCCATAATTGGCTACAGGCAGGACGCCTGTAGCCAATTACAGCTCAGGGGCTGTAGTACACGCCCCCCCCCTATAAAAGGCCGCCACGCCGTCTGCGCCGGTCACATGCTGTTCCGGCGCAGATAGAGCAGGCTAGATCTGTGACACTCTGCTGGATTTAGTTAGTTAGAGAGATTTACTTAGAGAGATCGAGTTAGATAGATTCATTCATTTAGATTGATTTAGAAAGAGGGGCTTGTAGTGTGCTCGTGGCAGGCAGGCAGAGCTCCTATATTTTGTTCCCAGAAGCACCTATAGGACTTGTAGTGTGTTCGTGGCAGGCAGGCAGAGCTCCTATGCACCTATAGGACTTGTAGTGTGTTCGTGGCAGGCAGGCAGAGCTCCTATATTTTGTTCCCAGAAGCACCTATAGGACTTGTAGTGTGTTCGTGGCAGGCAGGCAGAGCTCCTATATTTTGTTCCCAGAAGCACCTATAGGACTTGTAGTGTGTTCGTGGCAGGCAGGCAGAGCTCCTATATTTTGTTCCCAGAAGCACCTATAGGACTTGTAGTGTGTTTGTGGCAGGCAGGCAGAGCTCCTATATTTTCTTCCCAGAAGCACCTATAGGACTTGAAGTGTGTTAGTCCCATCACACAGAGATCATATATTTTGTTCCCAGAAGCACCTATAGGACTTGAAGTGTGTTAGTCCCATCACACAGAGATCATATATTTTGTTCCCAGAAGCACCTATAGGACTTGAAGTGTGTTAGTCCCATCACACAGAGATCATATATTTTGTTCCCAGAAGCACCTATAGGACTTGAAGTGTGTTAGTCCCATCACACAGAGATCCTATATTTTGTTCCCAGAAGCACCTATAGGACTTGAAGTGTGTTAGTCCCATCACACAGACCTACATTTTCTTCCCAGAAGCACCTATAGGACTTGAAGTGTGTTAGTCCCATCACACAGAGATCATATATTTTGTTCCCAGAAGCACCTATAGGACTTGAAGTGTGTTAGTCCCATCACACAGAGATCATATATTTTGTTCCCAGAAGCACCTATAGGACTTGAAGTGTGTTAGTCCCATCACACAGAGATCATATATTTTGTTCCCAGAAGCACCTATAGGACTTGAAGTGTGTTAGTCCCATCACACAGAGATCATATATTTTGTTCCCAGAAGCACCTATAGGACTTGAAGTGTGTTAGTCCCATCACACAGACCTACATTTTCTTCCCAGAAGCACCCATAGGACTTGAAGTGTGTTAGTCCCATCACACAGAGATCATATATTTTGTTCCCAGAAGCACCTATAGGACTTGAAGTGTGTTAGTCCCATCACACAGAGATCATATATTTTGTTCCCAGAAGCACCTATAAGACTTGAAGTGTGTTAGTCCCATCACACAGAGATCATATATTTTGTTCCCAGAAGCACCTATAGGACTTGAAGTGTGTTAGTCCCATCACACAGACCTATATTTCCTTCCCAGAAGCACCTATAGGACTTGAAGTGTGTTAGTCCCATCACACAGAGATCATATATTTTGTTCCCAGAAGCACCTATAGGACTTGAAGTGTGTTAGTCCCATCACACAGACCTACATTTTCTTCCCAGAAGCACCTATAGGACTTGAAGTGTGTTAGTCCCATCACACAGAGATCATATATTTTTGTTCCCAGAAGCACCTATAGGACTTGAAGTGTGTTTAGTCCCATCACACAGACCTACATTTTCTTCCCAGAAGCACCCATAGGACTTGAAGTGTGTTAGTCCCATCACACAGAGATCCTATATTTTGTTCCCAGAAGCACCTATAGGACTTGAAGTGTGTTAGTCCCATCACACAGACCTATATTTTCTTCCCAGAAGCACCTATAGGACTTGAAGTGTGTTAGTCCCATCACACAGAGATCATATATTTTGTTCCCAGAAGCACCTATAGGACTTGAAGTGTGTTAGTCCCATCACACAGACCTACATTTTCTTCCCAGAAGCACCTATAGGACTTGAAGTGTGTTAGTCCCATCACACAGATCATATATTTTGTTCCCAGAAGCACCTATAGGACTTGAAGTGTGTTAGTCCCATCACACAGACCTATATTTCCTTCCCAGAAGCACCTATAGGACTTGAAGTGTGTTAGTCCCATCACACAGAGATCATATATTTTGTTCCCAGAAGCACCTATAGGACTTGAAGTGTGTTAGTCCCATCACACAGACCTACATTTTCTTCCCAGAAGCACCTATAGGACTTGAAGTGTGTTAGTCCCATCACACAGAGATCATATATTTTGTTCCCAGAAGCACCTATAGGACTTGAAGTGTGTTAGTCCCATCACACAGAGATCATATATTTTGTTCCCAGAAGCACCTATAGGACTTGAAGTGTGTTAGTCCCATCACACAGAGATCATATATTTTGTTCCCAGAAGCACCTATAGGACTTGAAGTGTGTTAGTCCCATCACACAGAGATCATATATTTTGTTCCCAGAAGCACCTATAGGACTTGAAGTGTGTTAGTCCCATCACACAGACCTACATTTTCTTCCCAGAAGCACCCATAGGACTTGAAGTGTGTTAGTCCCATCACACAGAGATCATATATTTTGTTCCCAGAAGCACCTATAGGACTTGAAGTGTGTTAGTCCCATCACACAGAGATCATATATTTTGTTCCCAGAAGCACCTATAAGACTTGAAGTGTGTTAGTCCCATCACACAGAGATCATATATTTTGTTCCCAGAAGCACCTATAGGACTTGAAGTGTGTTAGTCCCATCACACAGACCTATATTTCCTTCCCAGAAGCACCTATAGGACTTGAAGTGTGTTAGTCCCATCACACAGAGATCATATATTTTGTTCCCAGAAGCACCTATAGGACTTGAAGTGTGTTAGTCCCATCACACAGACCTACATTTTCTTCCCAGAAGCACCTATAGGACTTGAAGTGTGTTAGTCCCATCACACAGAGATCATATATTTTGTTCCCAGAAGCACCTATAGGACTTGAAGTGTGTTAGTCCCATCACACAGACCTACATTTTCTTCCCAGAAGCACCCATAGGACTTGAAGTGTGTTAGTCCCATCACACAGAGATCCTATATTTTGTTCCCAGAAGCACCTATAGGACTTGAAGTGTGTTAGTCCCATCACACAGACCTATATTTTCTTCCCAGAAGCACCTATAGGACTTGAAGTGTGTTAGTCCCATCACACAGAGATCATATATTTTGTTCCCAGAAGCACCTATAGGACTTGAAGTGTGTTAGTCCCATCACACAGACCTACATTTTCTTCCCAGAAGCACCTATAGGACTTGAAGTGTGTTAGTCCCATCACACAGAGATCATATATTTTGTTCCCAGAAGCACCTATAGGACTTGAAGTGTGTTAGTCCCATCACACAGACCTACATTTTCTTCCCAGAAGCACCCATAGGACTTGAAGTGTGTTAGTCCCATCACACAGAGATCCTATATTTTGTTCCCAGAAGCACCTATAGGACTTGAAGTGTGTTAGTCCCATCACACAGACCTACATTTTCTTCTCAGAAGCACCCATAGGACTTGAAGTGTGTTAGTCCCATCACACAGACCTATATTTTCTTCCCAGAAGCACCTATAGGACTTGAAGTGTGTTAGTCCCATCACACAGAGATCATATATTTTGTTCCCAGAAGCACCTATAGGACTTGAAGTGTGTTAGTCCCATCACACAGAGATCATATATTTTGTTCCCAGAAGCACCTATAGGACTTGAAGTGTGTTAGTCCCATCACACAGAGATCATATATTTTGTTCCCAGAAGCACCTATAGGACTTGAAGTGTGTTAGTCCCATCACACAGACCTATATTTCCTTCCCAGAAGCACCTATAGGACTTGAAGTGTGTTAGTCCCATCACACAGAGATCATATATTTTGTTCCCAGAAGCACCTATAGGACTTGAAGTGTGTTAGTCCCATCACACAGACCTATATTTTCTTCCCAGAAGCACCCATAGGACTTGAAGTGTGTTAGTCCCATCACACAGAGCTCCTCTATTTTCTTTGCAGAAACACCCACAGGACTTCTAGTGTGTTAGTGGCATCACACAGAGCTCCTCTATTTTCTTTGCAGAAGCACCCACAGGACTTGTGGTGTGTTAGTGGCATCACACAGAGCTCCTCTATTTTCTTTGCAGAAGCACCCACAGGACTTCTAGTGTGTTAGTGGCATCACACAGAGCTCCTATATTTTCTTCTCTGCAGCACCCACAGGACTTCTAGTGTGTTAGTGGCATCACACAGAGCTCCTCTATTTTCTTTGCAGAAGCACCCATAGGACTTCTAGTGTGTTAGTGGCATCACACAGAGCTCCTCTATTTTCTTTGCAGAAGCACCCACAGGACTTCTAGTGTGTTAGTGGCATCACATAGAGCTCCTCTATTTTCTTTGCAGAAGCACCCACAGGACTTCTAGTGTGTTAGTGGCATCACACAGAGCTCCTCTATTTTCTTTGCAGAAGCACCCACAGGACTTCTAGTGTGTTAGTGGCATCACACAGAGCTCCTCTATTTTCTTTGCAGAAGCACCCACAGGACTTCTAGTGTGTTAGTGGCATCACACAGAGCTCCTCTATTTTCTTTGCAGAAGCACCCACAGGACTTCTAGTGTGTTAGTGGCATCACACAGAGCTCCTCTATTTTCTTTGCAGAAGCACCCACAGGACTTCTAGTGTGTTAGTGGCATCACACAGAGCTCCTCTATTTTCTTTGCAGAAGCACCCACAGGACTTCTAGTGTGTTAGTGGCATCACACAGAGCTCCTCTATTTTCTTTGCAGAAGCACCCACAGGACTTCTAGTGTGTTAGTGGCATCACACAGAGCTCCTCTATTTTCTTTGCAGAAGCACCCATAGGACTTCTAGTGTGTTAGTGGCATCACACAGAGCTCCTATATTTTCTTCTCAGCAGCACCCACAGGACTTCTAGTGTGTTCGTGGCATCACACAGAGCTCCTCTATTTTCTTTGCAGAAGCACCCATAGGACTTCTAGTGTGTTAGTGGCATCACACAGAGCTCCTCTATTTTCTTTGCAGAAGCACCCACAGGACTTCTAGTGTGTTAGTGGCATCACACAGAGCTCCTCTATTTTCTTTGCAGAAGCACCCACACGACTTCTAGTGTGTTAGTGGCATCACACAGAGCTCCTCTATTTTCTTTGCAGAAGCACCCATAGGACTTCTAGTGTGTTAGTGGCATCACACAGAGCTCCTATATTTTCTTCTCAGCAGCACCCACAGGACTTCTAGTGTGTTAGTGGCATCACACAGAGCTCCTCTATTTTCTTTGCAGAAGCACCCATAGGACTTCTAGTGTGTTAGTGGCATCACACAGAGCTCCTATATTTTCTTCTCAGCAGCACCCACAGGACTACCGACTACAATGGCTGGAAGACCGCCAAGGGGAGGCAGAGCGTGCAGAGCCAAGAACACAGGGCAGGCAGGCTCTGTTTCTAGTGGACGTGGCCGTGGACGTGGTCGTGCATCGTCATCAGCACGTGGCCATGGGACACGCGCGTCTTTGTTTTCGGCAGCTGGACATGTGGAGCCGCATCATGCTGAAGGCTTGGTAGAATGGATGACCAAGCCCTCCTCATCCTCCTCATCCTCTCTCACCCAGGCTCAGGGTACTGACAGAGCATCATCAGCCACCCCTTCCCTAGACCCACCATGTCCTCCTGAGGAGTCCCCCGAACTCTTTGAGCACAGTGTTGGGTACATGCTCCAGGAGGATGCCCAACGATTCGAAGGCTCGGATGATGATACCCAGCTTGAGGAATCTGGCAGTACTGTTCCACCAGCTGCAGCTTACTGCCAGGTTTGCTCTAGTGGTGAAGAGGGAGGGGATGATGAGGTCACTGACTCCACGTGGGTGCCTGAAGGGAGAGAGGATGAGGAGGAGGACGAGGAGGAGGAGGATGCGGCGTCACATGTCCAACGAGGCAGGATGCCCCCTGGAGGCCAGGTAGAGGCCAGCACAGCAACTGTACAACACCGCAGAGCTCCGCCTGTGCAGGGCGCTGCCTCTGCACGTTATCAGAAAAGTTCTTTGGTGTGGGCCTTTTTTGAGACGAGTGCAGCAGATCGCACCACTGCTATTTGCAATATTTGTCTCAAGCGTATCTCGCGTGGCCAAAACATCAGTCGCTTGGGCACCACAAGCATGACCAGACATATGGCGACCTGCCATGCAGCTCGTTGGCAGGCACACATAAAAGACCCACACCAAAGAACTAAGCGGACCTCTCCTTGCTCCTCCTCAGCTGGGATCTCCATCCCCACTACACCTTCAGTCCTCTCTGAAAGCTGCTCTGAGAGGACTGAAGGTGTAGAATTAGGTGTGTCACAACCAAGTACTTGCAGTACACCGACGTCCGATTGCAGCAGGCAAATTTCCCTGCCCCAGCTGCTGGACCGTAGAAAGAAGTACACTCCCAGCCATCCACATGCCCAGCGGTTGAATGCTAGCCTTGCTAAATTGCTAGCACTTCAACTGCTGCCTTTTCAGTTGGTAGACTCGGCCCCCTTCCGTGAGTTTGTTCAATGTGCGGTTCCTCAGTGGCAGGTTCCCAAACGCCACTTTTTCTCACGGAAGGCGATTCCGTCTCTCTACCGGCATGTGGAGGGCAATGTCCATGCCTCGCTGGACAGGGCGGTCAGCGGTAAGGTGCATATTACCGCTGACTCATGGTCCAGCAGGCATGGACAGGGACGGTACCTTTCTTTCACGGCCCATTGGGTCACTCTATTGGCAGCTGGGAGGGATGCAGGACAAGGTGCAGTAGTGTTGGAGGTTGTTCCGCCACCACGCCTCCAAAACGCTACTACTGCTACTGGTTGTGACACACCTCTCTCCTCCACCCCCTCCTCTTCTTCTTCCTCCAGTGCTCTGTCCTTGGAACCAGCGGTGCTCCGTAGGCGTACAAGGGGCTACGCAAGTACGCAGGCAAAAAGATGCCATGCCGTGCTTGCGCTGGTGTGTTTGGGGGACAGGAGCTACACTGGGCCAGAGGTTCTGGCAGCTCTGCAGGGGCAGGCCGAGAGGTGGTTGACGCCACGTCAGCTTAAGCCAGGAATGGTCGTTTCTGACAATGGCACCAACCTCCTCTCCGCCCTGCGACAGGGGCAGCTCACCCATGTGCCCTGCATGGCTCACGTCCTCAACCTGGTGGTGCAGCGGTTCTTGGGCAGGTTCCCAGGCTTACAGGATGTCCTGAGGCAGGCCAGGAAAGTCTGTGTGCATTTCCGCCGATCTTATAATGCCAGTGCTCGGCTGACTGAGCTGCAAAAGGAGCTGAACCTGCCCAAGAACCGCCTAATATGTGACATGCCCACCAGGTGGAACTCAACGTTGGCCATGCTGCAGCGACTGCACACGCAGCAGAGGGCCATCAATGAGTACCTTTGCGACTACGGCACCAGGACAGGGTCAGGGGAGCTTGGTTTTTTTTCCCCACGTCAGTGGAGCATGATCAGGGATGCATGCACTGTCCTCTCACCATTTGAGGAGGCCACGAGGATGGTGAGCAGTGACAGTGCATGCATCAGTGACACTGTCCCTCTTGTCCACCTGTTGGAGCATACGCTGCGTGGGATAATGGACAGGGCACTTGAGGCAGAACAGAGGCAGGAAGAGGAGGACTTCCTTGCCTCTCAAGGCCCCCTTTATCCGGACAGTGTTCCTTCTGTCCCACCCATCACACAGGAAGAGGAGGAGGAGGAGGAGGAGGATTGTGTGAGCATGGAGGTGGAGCCTGGCACTCAGCATCAGCAGCAGCAGTCTTTTAGGGATGATGTACAGTCCCAACAAACCAGTGGACTTGTACGTGGCTGGGAGGAGGTGGCTGGCGATCATGTCATCCTCAGTGACCCAGAAGACTCCGGACCGAATGCCTCAGCTAACCTACGCTGCATGGCCTCCCTGATCCTGCAAAGCCTGCGGAAGGATCCTAGTGTTCTTCGGATCAAGGAGAGGGACCATTACTGGCTGGCCACTCTCCTTGATCCGCGGTACAAGGGTAAGGTTGCGGACCTTATCTTGCCGTCGCAGAGGGAGCAGAGGATGAGACATCTCAGGGAGGCCTTGCAGAAAGGTCTGTGCAACGCGTTCCCAGAAACTGGGAGGCTACAAACTCCTGGTCCTGGGCGACGAGTTGCTGAGGCTTCGGTCAGTGGCAGAAGGAGCGGTGGGGAAGGTGGACGTCTGACCGATGCGTTCAGACAATTTTTTAGTCCGCAGCCCCAAGGTATGATCGGTTCCAGCAACCATCGCCAGCGTCTGATATACATGGTGCAGGAATACCTTGGGGCAAGGTCAGACTTGGACACCTTTCCCACCGAAAATCCTCTGGCTTACTGGGTCCTGAGGATGGATCACTGGCCAGAGCTTGCACAGTATGCAATTGAGCTACTGGCCTGTCCTGCCTCCAGCGTTCTTTCCGAACGCACATTCAGTGCTGCTGGAGGATTTGTGACTGATCATAGGGTGCGCCTGTCCACCGCCTCGGTTGATCGACTGACCTTCATCAAAATGAATCAGTCTTGGATCACCACCAGCTACCAGGCACCTGAGGCGGATATAACCGAATAATTTTTAATGTCACATCCCTTCAAGACTGCCTATGCTGATGCTGAGTGACTGTCCTCTTATGTTCACTGACTATCCTCTTCCTCCTCCTCAATGATCCATGCCACCACACCAGTGCCTAAGGCACAATTTTTCAGCCCCTGTTTAACAGGGGCGTGTACATACAATTTTTATACAAAAATGCTTCGCAACACGTGTGACTGCTGTGCTCCAAGTACAGTCTCTGTGAGGGGTTGCAGTGTTGTGGCACCAGCACCAGTGCCTAAGGCACAATTTTTCAGCCCCTGTTTAACAGGGGCGGGTACTTACAATTTTTAAAAAAAATGCTTCGCAACACATGTGACTGCTGTGCTCCAAGTACAGTATCTGTGAGGGGTTGCAGTGTTGTGGCACCAGCACCAGTGCCTAAGGCACAATTTTTCAGCCCCTGTTTAACAGGGGCGTGTACTTACAATTTTTTAAAAAAAATGCTTCGCAACACGTGTGACTGCTGTGCTCCAAGTACAGTATCTGTGAGGGGTTGCAGTGTTGTGGCACCAGTGCCTAAGGCACAATTTTTCAGCCCCTGTTTAACAGGGGCGGGTACTTACAATTTTTTAAAAAAATGCTTCGCAACACGTGTGACTGCTGTGCTCCAAGTACAGTATCTGTGAGGGCCGGGTTGCAGTGTTGTGGCACCAGCACCAGTGCCTAAGGCACAATTTTTCAGCCCCTGTTTAACAGGGGCGGGTAATTACAAATCTTGATCTAATAGTTCACAGCAGGGCCCATTCCTGCGCCCACCAAGAGTAACTATGAGGGCCTGCAGTCTTGTGGCAACACCGTCCACCACCACCGCCAAAGGCCCAATTTTTCTGCCCTGTTCATCAGGTGCTTGCAATTACAAATCTTGATCTAATAACTCACAGCAGGGCCCATTCCTGCGCCCACCAAGAGTAACTATGAGGGCCTACAGTCTTGTGGCAACACCGTCCACCACCACCGCCAAAGGCCCAATTTTTCTGCCCTGTTCATCAGGTGCTTGCAATTACAAATCTTGATCTAATAACTCACAGCAGGGCCCATTCCTGCGCCCACCAAGAGTAACTGTGAGAGCTTACAGTCTTGTGGCAACACCGTCCACCACCACCACCACCCCCAATTTTTCTGCCCTGTTCAACAGGTGCATGCAATTACAAATCTTGATCTATTAACTCATAGCAGGGCCCATTCCTGTGCCCACCAGTCTTGTGGCTACACCAACATCTAATAGGGCAAATTTATGCAGAGTATATACGCCAGGGCCCTACTTTCAAACATCCAACTTACAAACGACTCCTACTTGCAAATGGAAAGAGAAAACAGGAAGTGAGAGGAAATCTACCCCTAGGAAGGGAAATTCTATCCTGTTAGATTTAATTTGGGAAAAAGGTATCTCCTCTCTACTGATACTTTATCACCAATCCTTGTTTCAATTAAAACCCCACTTTTCCAAAAACATTTGTGATTGGGACGGAAAGTGAGGTGACATGTTCTGAACAGATGTGCAAAGACAGCAAATGTTACAGGGGTGATAACCCCTCCCTATGTTCTCCAAAAAGCTTAAAAATAGATTTTTTTGGGATGGAGCTACACTTCATAATGTACCTGTTCAGATTCTACTTAAGAACAAACCTAAAGCCGCAAGTGGTTTTAAATGGCTTCTTTTTTTCCTTTACAAATGTCATTTTGTGCAAGGACAGTTCTAAACATGGGAAACACATGCCACTTCACAGGCATACTTTAGACACCCCCCAGGTACCATATTTAAAGGAAATTTCACTTTTTTTTTTTCACTTTATGCATCATTAAAATGACTGCTCCCGAAAAAACGTTAGTTTTTAAAAGTTCTTTTTGCATTGATATATGTCCCCTGGGGCAGGACCCGGGTCCCCAAACCTGTTTTATGACATTAACATGCATATTGGCCGTTGTAATTAGCACTTTTGATTTCGAACGTTCGCGTCCATTATAACGTATAGGGTTCGAAAATTCGCGCGAACTTTCGGTCGGTTCGAAGGTTCTGGTGCGAACCGAACCCGGGGGTGTTCGGCTCATCCCTAGTGGAGAGACACAAAACTGCCCTGTTTCCAGAAATCTAGAGTAGAAACATATTTTACCATGTTAAAAAAAAAAAGTAAAAAAAAATTACCACATGCCCCAAAAAATCTACAGAAAAAAGTAGTAAAGCAAATGAAAGTACATGAAAAATTACAAAGTAAAAATAAATAAATAAAATAATTATAATAAAAACAATACAACAAAAATCATTTCAAAAGTTAAAATATTTTTAAAACGTGGAAAAAAACTTAAAGTATGACCCCCCCCCCCAAAAACAAACAAAAACTAAACACACACTTTTGCTTGTTCACCGTACTACTTTGACATAAAAACATTTCTGAGTGTGACCAGGTGACGTTACTCAGCTTGTGTGTCCATGCAGATGAGCTTGGGTTGCAGGCATTCCAAAAGTTCATCTAAGTGGCAAAAACGTATAAAATGTTTCCAGGTAATTTTGCAGCTCTCCAAACATACATGCACAACATGCTTGACTCAGTCCTTCCTTCTCTGAGCTGGCCGCTTGGCTGTCGGCTAATTGCCAGCTTCTATCTATCCACAGTGACTCACCTGTTGATGATATCCTGCTCGTCAGTCCTGCTTAAGCCATCCAGCCCAGATGATCTCTGTCTTCGCCTTGGTCAACATCAGAGACTTTCTCCTGCGGTCCTGTTAAAGATTTGCTTGGCTGACATTCCTTCTGGCTCCAGATCCAGCTTGCTGTTCCACTACGCTGATTCCTGACTTTCTGCCTTTTCTGACTATGCAGTCCGGTTACCAAACTTTGGCTATGTTTTGACTACGTTTGTTCTATTTACTTTTATTATTAAACGAGTGTAAATTTAACTGTACTTTTGTCTCGGTCTGATTCATGGTTTCTGACACCCAATGAAAGAAAAGGCCATACTTTGCAATCATATCAAAAATCACTTTAATAATCGTGAAACAAATATGATTACAAGCTTATAAAATCTATGTAAGAACTCTCCACTTGTGGAGTGGGTAATTATATGCAGATTTACAAATTATATAGTTGTAAACAAGAATCCTTTTACATATACATCACCAAAAAATGTTACATTAAAATTATGCAGACAATTAACTTGAGCAAAGAAAAAAAGTTCTGAGACCCACACTGTCAAACTTTCCTGAGACTGCTGTGATTTCGTCATGATCTATAAAAAATATTGCTGTCTGGAAATTGTATAAAAATTACCTTGAATACGTGCATGCAGATATCCCAATGTGGCTCTACTCCTACCACACATGTCCCAGAGAGAGGGCTTACCCTCTTAATGTATTTCTACACTGAATATTTAAGGTTGTTATAGAAGTCTGGTTTGTTATCTGTCTTATCTCCTGTTCTCCTGATGTGGCCACCTAGATGTGGCAAAACTGGTTGGGGTGCCTAGCTGGGACACACTCAATGTAATTAGGATAAGTACCCCTCATGGACTGCCTTTTTTTTTTTTATATTTAATTTCATGATCTGTACAGACTGATTATAATGTAGAACTCTGCTTTTATACATACCCCAAATTAACTAAAATTACAATTTTGTATAAATGGTTTTGAAAGCTCTGTAGCTTGTCTCCTTCTCACCAAGCTTATTGCTGATGGTCTTGTAGCCCATTCCAGCCTTGTGCAGGTCTACAATCTTGTCCCTGACATCCTTTGATAGCTCTTTGGTCTTGCCCATGATGGTGAGGTTTGAATAGAAGATAGATCCTGTGGACATAACGAGTTGTCATTAGGAGCACCTTCTTAAATTGACAAGACTAACGTGTACTAAATGAGCACATACTTTAGCCAGTCTGTGGGAGCCAGAATTATTGTTAGTTGGCAGGAGATTAAATACTTATTTTACTCACCGAACTACAACTCAATTTAGAACATTTGTATCATGTGTTTTTTCTGGATTTTTGGTTGATAGTCAGTCTGTCTCTATCATTTAAAATACACCTATGATAAAAATTATAGACCCTTAATTTCTTAGTAAGTGTGCAAACTTACAAAATCTGCAAGGGATCAAATAATTATTTTCCCCACTGTATATATACTGGAATTTATGCAGCTATGAATGCTATACTGGTAATGGAGATGATCAGCGGCTCATAGTGAGACTGTGATAATGTGGTCAGTAATCTGGTGCTAATAGACACTGGCTGGGAGGGACACTAAAGCCGGCCATAGATGGATCAAATCTCAGCCGTTTCAGCAGGGACCGGCTGAGATTTGATCCATCTATGGGCATGCTGATTGTACCCAAGTTGAGCCATCGATTGACTTGGGTACAGCCAACATGTCGGATTTTTAGCATGCGATTATTGCCAGTGGCTATAACCACTATCAGTCATCACTGTTTTCTCCCAGCGGGGACAGCTCCCTGCATCCCCCCACTGGGAGAACACAATAGCTCTGACTGTTTTGATGGAGGAGTTGAATGATTCTCTTTCCTGCAGCTTGTGGTTGCAGGAAATAAAATTGCATAATGTATGGCCTGCCTTACTGACATCGTTAGTGACACGAATACAGGGATCAGATATAATACTATACCAATGACACCGGCTAGGAAGGGGTTAACATTAAGGGGTTAAACATGTGCCTAACAAGTGCAATGTCTATAATGTATGCTGCTTTTATTCACAGATCTGGCTGTTTTTTTCTTCTTCCTGCTTTTCAGGGAGGAGAAACAGCCGGATCGCTGTTCTGTGTGTTTGTAAACTCTGTGAGCTCTGTGCTGTGATAGAACCCGAGATGTTTTAACCCTCCCACATTTTATCACCTATGAAAAAATGGCTTTAGATGCCCTTTAAATATCATTTACAGAAATCTTCTTGTGAAAATTGTGTACTTTATGACCCATTGTCTTGCCATGATAATATACATGATCAATACAGTCAAATTAAATGAACATTAATGTGAACAGACCTCTCTTCTGCCTCTGAATCAGTCTAATCTTCATGTAGATTGTTCATTATTGCTATATATAGATTTGCATAAAATGTTTTTTTTTTTTGTATTTCCTTACAGAAAAATGAAAAAGGTGGGTTGCCTACTCAAATTCCATTAGGTAAGATATTCAGTGTTTAATTGCTATTTTTGACACATAATGGGAAATGTAGAAATATTGCTTGTCTTCTGGCAATCGTTGTCTAATTGGAGTGATGTATGAAAAGTATGCTTTATGAATATCGTATTTATCGGCTTATAACACGCACAGGCGTATAACACGCACATTCATTTGAAGAGGGAAGTTTCAGGAAAAAAAAATTAAATTTGAAATAAGGAACTTTGAAGCAATATAAGGGTCAGTGCCCATCTGCAGCCTCACCATTGCCATCAATGCAGCCTCACAAGTGCCATCAATGTAGCCTCATCAGTCCACATCAATGCAGCCTCACCATTGCCATCAATGCAGCCCCACTCCCTGTCCCCTACAAGGCATCTAAAATTGAAGTATTGGCGTATAACACGCACATGCTATTTGCACCCGATTTTCATGGTGAAAAAGTGAGTGTTATACGCCAATAAATACAGTAATCTCCTATTGACCTTTGGTTATACTATGATAGAGATAACAAAAATCAGACAGGTTAATTTGATATTTTTTATCTTATCTGTATAAACTATGCTGCCAGATGACGTGCATCGGTTCTCAAAACATTGAGTTTGTACCATCTACTTGCCCTTCATTTTGCAACAAATGGATGATCGCCTTCTCTATGGCGGACTGGTTAAAAAAGCCACAGGCATTTTAAAACCACCTGAGTGCGGATATCCCCTTTTACCATGGTTGAGTAGTGAAGTGCAGGAGACCCCTGCTCTCTCACTTCTAATTTCAGTACTGGAGTAATGTTGGCAACAATAAAAACACTTTTAGGGCTTGTTTACACTTTCTTCAAAATGTACCATTTGGCACGCTTTTTAAAAATGCCACTAAACCCACATCCTAAAAAAAACAACTATCGATAAATGGTGTATTACATGCTGTTTATATTCACTCAGGCACTATGAAATTAGTTTTCTGTATTCTGTGTTGATCCTGCTGCTCTCTTTCCACCTTCTGTCCATGTCCCCAGTTCGGCTAGAGATTTTGCAGCTGTGGTGGCAACACTGCACATGCTCAGTAAGTTTTTATACTGACCATTTCCTCCCTATCACATCTGAGCAGCCCATGTGGCTATAGAGTCACACATGTAGGTGTATATCCAGTGGTAAATGACAACCCACTCCCCCTCCCCCTTTTCCTCCTCCTCCATGCCCACTAACCAGTTAAACACAATGGGGGTGGGATATTGCATATCGATTATTGAAGGAATCACCCTCTTCTTATTCTAGGGCACAGGCTTGGAGGGGTGTGACAGCCTGTGACTGGCAGTAATCCACCCACACCATGTTTCCACAAAATAATAAAGATCATATTTCAAATATATATTTGTATGCCAATTTAAAATGGTTTATTGATATTATTTATTTACTTCTACTTTGTATCCCAAAGGCTGTTTTTTTATTTAGAACATGCAACCAGCATCAGAGAACTAGAAGCTCTTCCTGCGTATGTTTCCCTGCAGAAAGGCAGAGAAAGTGCTGGGTCATGTGATGGCTGTATATAGATTAGAAAAATGGTACTTTGTTTTTTCTATTAAAATATCTGCAGTGCCATTATTCACATACATAAATAGAAGGGACACTGTAAATTAAATAGTGTGTGCTTAGCATCCCTAATGCTAATCAAAACACCTCTCACTAAACAAAATAGTTGGCTTACAGTCCTCTTCACATTGTTGTGTTTACTTTGCTTCAAAAATTATACCCGCTTGAAAGCATCTCCAAAGCCTCCATAGAGCTCTATCACAATGCTTGCTAATGGCAGAGCTGGAGGTTACTACTGAGCGGGGGATCAGCAGAGTTGGGAGCACTACTGAGTGGGGCATCAGAAAAGCTGAGGGTACTACAGAGCCAGAGATCTGCTGAACAAGGGTACAAATTTTTTTCCTTGCTATAGGGACACTTTATACTATACTTTGCGGCTTGCTATAGGGGCACTCTGAAGGCAGGAGGAGCCAGAAGCGCTGGTGGGGGACCCAGGAAGAGGAGAATTGGGGTGGCTCTGTGCAAAACGAATACACAGAACAAGTAGGACAAATTTGGTTGTTTAACCACTAGGTGGGGCCGCGCTATAGCCGAAAGACGGCTATAGCACTCGATCTGAGTGTCCAACGGGAGATGATCTCATATGTAAACACATGAGATCATCTCTCATCGCCGGCTGTCCCTCCTCACACAGAGACAGCGTGTGAGGAGGGAGAGCGAACGGCTGCAGAGTAAGTAAAAGAAAAAAAAATGATGAGGCTGCACTGATAAAGTTGTCCTGGCTAGTAGCTCAGACCTGGTTTAAGGTATTTCTTTGAATAAAAATGTGGTTCTCTGAGTCTGATAATATGTACCAGATTTATTCTCTAATATGTATACATTATATCTCTTCCTTCTGTTAGGCCCCTTTCACACATGCGGACCGTTCATTTCATCAGTTCAGTCACATCTAAATGGATAAAGTATTCATCTGTTTTTCATCATCGGTTTTTCATCCGTTCTCATCATTTTTTTCATCAGTTTTATTTTTACATTCACTATCAATGCAAAAACGGATAAAAAACAGACCATTTGTAAATTTACATCTGTTTTTCGTACGATACAGTTTTTTTTAACGGAAGAAAAATAGAGCTTTGATCAGTTTCAAATAACAGATGATGCTGATTTAAACTGATATAAACAGATGATCTTCTGTTTACATCGTTTTTTCCATAGAGATGCATTGATGTCCGTTTTTCATCCATCCGGAAAGCATGTGTGAAAGGGGCCTTATTCTCAGCGTGGATTCGATATTTTATTCTCCAATCATATAGCTGGTTATTTATTTCTACCACTGCATATAGATATTCAAGAATTAAATTGTGTTTTTTTTTTTAAATGTACATAATAACTAAATTATACACCACTTCTTTGAGTTTTTTTTATCCGATTAGTCAATCGAAACAATAATTGGCCAACTAATCGATTATGAAAATAGTTAGTTGCAGCCCTTGTATCAAGATGGCAGGGGAAAAACTGTTTCACAGCCTTCTTCCATGGCGATTTTAACCACTTCAATACCCGGCCATAGTAAAATGACGTCCTCTAGTTTGTGCAGTGATATAGCTACAGGCACCATTCAGATATCAATCTTTCCCGCCGGCGATTCTGTACACGATAAGAACGATCAAGTGGCGGAACTGCCGCTTATAGGCAACAGGAGGGGATGTCCCCCCCTCCCGCCATCATCCGGTGCTTCTCTGGGCTCTCCCGTGCCATTGGGGGCCCCGGAGAAAGAATCGCCTGCCGATACATTTATTCCTTGTAATAGGAATAAAAGTGATTAAAAAAAAAAAAAAACATGTAAAAAAGTGTAAAAATTTAAAAAGAATAAGTAAAATAAATAATAAAAAAAAATGTAAAACGCCCCTGTCCCCAGTAGCTTGCGCTCAGAAGCGAACGCACAGGTAAGTCCCGCCCACATATGTAAACGCTGCTCAAACCACACATGTGAGGTATCGCCGCATGCGTTAGAGCGCATGCAACAATTCTAGCACTAGACCTCCTCTGTAACTCTGGTAACCTGTAAAAAAAATTAAAGCGTCGCCTATGGAGATTTTGAAGTACCGAAGTTTGGCGCCATTCCATGATTGTGCGCAATTTTAAAGCATGACATGTTGGGTATCTATTTACTCGGCGTAACATCATCTTTCACATTATATAAAAAAATTGGGCTAACTTTACTGTTTTGTTATTTTTTAATTCATGAAACCGTTTTTTTTCCCAAAAAAGGTGTTTGAAAAATGATTGTGCAAATACCGTATGAGATAAAAAGTTGCAATGACAGCCATTTTATTCCCTAGTGTGTCTGCTAAAAAAACATATATAATGTTTGGGGGTTCTGAGTAATTTTCTAGCAAAAAAATTATGATTTTTACATGAAGGAGAGAAGTGCCAGAATAGGCCCGGTATTGAAGTGGTTAATATGCCTGGCTGCTGGGCTGGTTATTTCTGGAGGATAATGGGGTATGCTGTGTATTTTTTATAAATAACTTTAAATATAATACTCTAGCACTGAAATTTTGTAAAAACACAGTTTCAGCACTGTGCTGAAAAGTGCCAACTGGTTTAAAAACTGTATTTCTAGCTTACTGTAAAAATGTAATTTAGCCCTGGTTCACACTAGTGCAGCTTTGAAATCGCACTACTTCAGCACGATTTCAAAGCCGCAAATCAGTGTAATTTGCACCACTGATTTAATTGCGGCTTGTGACTTCTTTTAAAAGAAGTCCTATGCCAGTCGCAATGAAATCTGCATAAAGTAGCGCAGGAACCGTTTTCATAATTGCTGCGACGTGAACGTTGCCATTGCCAACAATGGGCTGTGACTTGTCATGTGATTTGAAACTGTCAAATCGCCTAACAAATCACACTAGTGTGAACGGGGGCTAATCCTATTATGGAATAAGTGAATGCGGACATAAAATACTAGAAAAATTATGCTGAATGTCACAAGAGTGAATTATTTTAATATATACCCTGGCTTTTTTCTCAGCTAATACTTTATAAATAGACCCTTTAGTTTTCTTTTTGTGTGCCACTTAGCACATGTCCCTTTTTAGAATGTAAGCTGTATGAGCAGGGCCCTCTTGTACCTTTTGTATTGTACTGTAATTGTATTGCCCCCCCCCCCCCCCCCTATACTTTGTAAAGCGCTGCATAAACTGTATAAATCGTGTATAATAATAATAATGTCTTAGCATAATATTGCTGATGCCTTGTTCCCAAGATAATGGCCAGTTGGCACCAAAATACAATGCCTTAAAGTATTCATACCCCTTGAAATTTTCCACATTTTGTCATGTTACAACCAAAACTGTAAATGTATTTTATTGGGATTTTATATGATAGACCAACACAAAGTGGTGAATTGTGAAGTGGAAGGAAAATTATAAATAGTTTTCAAAATCATCATCAGTGCCGCCTATCCGTGCCCTTCAGTGAAGCCCATCAGTGCCATCTCTCAGCGCCGCCTCATCAGTGCCAACCAGTGCATCGTTTTTTTTTTTTTACAAAAAATGTAAAACCAAGCAGTGATTAAATGTCACCAAAAGAAAGCTCTATGTGTGTGAAAACAATTAAAAAAATGTAATTTGGGTACATTGTTGTATGACTGCACAATTGTCATTCAAAGAGTGACGGCGCTAAAAGCTGAAAATTGGCCAGGGCAGGAAGAGGGTTTAAGTGCCCAGCAATACCCCTTTCACACTATTGTGACTCCAAAATCGAGCGATTTTGCTGACACAATTTTGATGTGATTTTGACACAATTTCAGGGAATGCCTGTGTAAACTTTAGGTCTACGGACCTCAACTCGCATCAAAGTCGGACCAAAGTAGTACATGGTCTACTTCGAAGTTGGTGTGACTTGAAGTCGCACAGATATGAATGGTACTCATTGGAAATCATGGGGTACGACTTGTCATGTGACTTTGCAGCCCCAAGTCGTAGGACACATCCCACAATTATGAAAGGGGCCTAAGCAAGTGGTTAAAGAATTATTTAACATTTGTTTTTAATTGGTCACTATTTCAACTGAAATCTATCGTTGATCACACAGTACAGAACAATATTGTGTTTGAGATATTTTAATAGATAATTGCTTGTTTGCAATGATTCTTACCTAGATTGATCACAAATCGCTATATGTATGGTCATTTTTAGATATTACCCTGTTTAGTTTTGACTGGAGACCCCAACATCCCTCCCTGAACAGTGATGGCTTTTCCCAGAGACCAAACCATTCCTCTGCTACACTTTTTCGCTTCAGATGCTAAATACATTTCATAATACAACAAATGACCCTTTTCTACTGATAGCAAGTATCAATTTCGCTGTTAATCCTAAATGACCTGACTTCTTTTTATTACAGAAATTGGAGAAATTGTCTTTGTGATACAAAGTCAGAGTAATTCTTTCCATGAGAAGAAAGCCCAGAACCTACAAGAAAACCTTCTGAAACAGGCAGCTGCAATTAGCAAGGTAGGTCTTATTTCAATCTAACTTCTAGGCGTTAAAGTGACCCCGTCACCACAGGGTCACCTCTACTCGGTGTACACTATGTAAAAGTAGGGGCATTACACCTAGATTTCCTGCTTTTTGGGTGATCGATTGCCTACTCCCCTCTGCCAGAAATGGAGACTCATTAGACCAGACTACGTTTTCCAATTTTCTATTGTGGTGAGCATGTGCAAATTGTAGCCTCAGTTTCCTGTTCTTAGCTGACAGGGGTGGCATCCGTTGTGGTCTTCTGCTGCTGTAGCCCATCTGCTTTATGGTTCGATGTGTTGTTCATTCAGAGATGGTATTTTGCATTCCTTGGTTGTAACGAATGGTTATTTGAGTTAGTGTTGCCTTTCTCTTATCTTGAACCAGTCTGCTCATTCTCCTCTGACATCAAGTTATTTTCGTTCACACAACTGCCGCTCACTGGATATTTTCTCTTTTTTGGACCATTCTCTGTAAACCCTAGAAGTGGTTGTGTGTGAAAATCCCAGTAGATCAGCAGTTTTTTTTAAATACTCAGACCAGCCCATCTGGCTCCAACAACCATGCCACGTTCAAAGTCACTTATGCGCAGTTTGAACTTCAGCAAGCCTTCTTCACCACGTCTAGATCCGTAAATGCATTGAGTTGCTGCCATGTGATTGGCTGATTAGCAATTTGTGTTGCCAACCAATTGAACAGGTGTACCTAATGAAGTGGACAGTGAGTGTATGTTCTTAGTTATCTCCCAAGAGCTACTAAACTCTGCATAGTTATGTTGTAGAGAAAAGGGAGGGGAGGTTTCTGTGTTCCTGTCCTGTTTCTGTTGTCCTGATACAGTAGGGTGAGTGTGCATTGTCACTACAGGTTAGAAAATATCTTATTAGCTTAATCACCAAGTAACAATAAAGGGAAAAGAAGTCTGGTAAAAGACAAAGTTCAGCCAGAACATTTAAAGCGGACCTTCAATAATTTTTTCAACTTTCCATCTATTAAATCTTCTGCCCTTGTTGTTTTAACTTTGGATAGTAAAACATTTTTTTTCTGCCAGTAAATACCTTATACAGCCCACTTCCTGTTTCTTGTCTGGTAAAAGAGTCACAAGAGGGCCTATGAGGGCTACAGAGCTGTAGGTGTGCCTCTGTGTAAATCCAGGAAGTGAACAGGCAGCAGCTTCAGCTGCCCACAGTTAAAATGGCTGCAGCCAGACTCAGGGGAGGGAGATTTCTGTAGCATATTTGGCAAGTACAGAATCACAGTATATATAAAATAATATGCAAAGTTGTTTTTATTACACATTATGTGAGCAGACTGCAGTTCCTCTTTAACCACTTACAGACCGCCCGCCGCAGTCAGTAGTTTGAAGAGGAATATAATTTCTTATGGCAGCAGCTAGCTGCCATAACCCCAGTATCCTCTTCTTCAGCGGGCGGTCCGCTTTCAGATTCAAAAGTGGTCTCTGCGGCGGGAAAGGGGACCCCCCTCCCGCTGCGCTCCGGTGCCCTCCGCCACTTACCTGAGCCGTCTATAGGGGCGGAGGCGATCGGATCCTTCTCCTGGCTTGACATGGAGACGAGTGAGGGGAAGATGGCCCCCACCGTCTCCATATCATTGCAGGGCGGAAGCGATGTCAAAACATCACTTCTGCCTATAGCTCTTAAAGAGACATTTTTTTTTTTTTTAAATGACAAAATTATTATTGTTTTTCTTATTAATTGTTTGTGTGAATAGGAGATCTGAGTTTTTTTTGACCCCAGATCTCATATTTAAGAGTTCCTGTCATGTTTTTTTTTCTATTACAAGGGATGTTTACATTTTTTAGGGGAGAGGGGGGGGGGGGGGAACCGGCGTCATGACGTGATCAGCGGCCGTTTACCGCAATACGCCGGGTCCCCGGGACTCGGCAGTAACGGATGTTCCTGAGTGTGCGCCCCAGGGGGCGCGCGTGTCGTCCACCCAGAATAAGCTGACCGCGCTGTAGCCGTCTTTCGGCTATGGCCCGGTCGGCATGTGGTTAAACTAATTTATCTATCACCTTTCTTGTTTAGCTCACTAAAGGTTCTATGGCGCAGATCTGTTAATTTTACCGTGTTCATGTTTTAATATAGATTTTTGTATTCTGCAAGTAAGACCCCTTTCACACTGCGGGCATTTTTCAGGTGCTACATTGCTAAAAATAGAGTCTGCATAGCCCCTAAAAAAAGCGGCTCCATTCACGGTGTGCTGGCAGGGCGTCAGAAAAAGTCCTGCCAGTGGCTTCTTTGGAGTGGTGAGCTCACCACTCCTCCACTGCTGCTCCCCATTGAAATCTATGGGGCAGTGCTGCGATACCGCCGGAAAAACACCGCTCTGGCGGCGGTTTGCGGGTGGATTTAACCCCTTTTCGGATGCTAGTGGGGGGGTTAAAACCACCCTGCTAGAGGCCGAATAGCGCCGCTAAAACTACGGAAAAAATAGCGCTGCTTTACCGCTGACGCCCTAGGCGGCTCGGTGTTAAAAGGATCTAAATGCTAATTCACACATATAATTAGGCTTTTGGTTCCTGCAAGTTTTGGTAGCTGGTGTTGAAGCAGAACTAAACTGAGCTATATTCTTATACTCCTTTGAGAAATCATCATTTTGGAATTAGTTGCTCGAATTCTGAAGCTGAGGTAATGCATATGATCTGGATTTTCTAGATGGTGACATTACTTACTGGTGTTTTAAGTTGAGATTTACAGATCCAAATTCTTCAGAGGTCTGTCTGTTGGGGCTTCTGGGCTCTCTTCTTCCCACCAGTTTCCATCTTACAATGTTTTGCATGATATTCTTTTTGGCTATGCCCTCCTAAATTGGAAACTACATCCTTTGCTATCCTAGGTCACTGGATTTATTAACCACCTCAGCCCCGGTGGATTTGGCTGCTCAATGACCAGAGCACTTTTTACAATTTGGCACTGCGCTGCTTTAACTGGAAATTGTGCGGTCATGCAATGCTGTACCCAAACAAAATTTGAGTCCTTTTTTTCCCCACAAATAGAGCATTCTTTTGATGGTATTTGATTGCCTCTGTGATTTTATTTTTATGCGCTATAAACAGAAAATAAACAAATTTTGAAAAAAATATATATTTTCTACTTTTTGTTTTTAAAAGAAAACAATAAACTTAATTTTAGTCATACATTTAGGCCAAAATGTAATCAGCCACATGTCTTTGGTAAAAAAAAAAATGTCAAGCATATATTTATTGGTTTGCGCAAAAGTTGGGTACATTTTCTGGAATTTACGCAGCTTTTAGTTTATGACTGCCTATGAGGTGAGGTGCTAAAATGGCAAAGCAGTACAACCCCCCCAAATGACCCCATTTTGGAACGTACACACCCCAAGGAAATTGCTGAGAGGCATGTTGATCCCATTGAATATTTTATTTTTTTGGCACGTGGGGGAGGAAATATTATAAGTTTTGGACAAGTTGAGTTTGAGGAAGTGGTGTGACATCCATACAAATATGTCTGTTAGTAAGTTAGTGATGCGTGAGGAGACTGATGGAGTGAGTTGAGGGGTGGAGAGATGGATAATAATGACACCCACTTACAAAAATGTGTCCCGGACCCCATACATTCTAACACCTCTTTCATGTAGCCCCAATCAACCGAGTCAAAAGCTTTGGCCATATGTGGTGAGACCACCGCCCTTGTTCTAGTTATTTTGTGGGAGATCTGCAGATGAGTGAACAAACAATGGGGATTGGTGTCAGTAGACTTCCCTGCCATAAAGCCAGTTTGATCCACATCAATCAGGGCCGGGAGCACTATGGACAATCTGGTGGCCAAAACCTTGGTGAGGATTTTTAAGTCCGCATTAAGGAGAGCAATTGGCCTATAGGAAGAACGACAGGTGAGATCCTTACCAGTCTTGGGGAGTAGAACCACATACGTGTCTAGCATAAAAGGGGGGGGGGGGTAAAGCCCCATGCTTAAAACTGTAGGAATATAATGCCTGTAATCTAGGGCATAGTGTCTCTGAATATTGTCTATACCACTCCACCAGGAACCCATCCGGGCCTGGAGATTTGTTTGGGGGAAATTAATGGCTGCTTCAATTTCTTTAAGGGTAGAATTGTGTTCGAGACACGCTCCGCCACGATCAGCTGCCTCTAAAGCGGGCATAGGAAGACTAGAGAACAGGTCCATCAAGTTCCATCGGGTGATATAGGAGAGTATAGAGCTGAATAGTACTCTATGCATGATGACCTCAGGGTCCATAGTCAATTCCCCCATCTGCGAGCGTATACATGGAACAGTAACTGGAGCCCTCTGATCGGCTACTAACATTGCCGGCAACTTACCATTTTTGTCACCCTTTTCAAAATGTAATTCAGCTCTATGAAGCAAGGTAGTGTGTGCCAGGCAAGGCAAGTTGACTTTTAGCCCCCTCTAGGAATGCAAATGTGGCATCCTGGGGGGCAGCAGCAGATTCCACCTCTAGCCTACACGCCTCAGTTTGCAAATTTTCCCTTTCCATCACATTGTCCTTGGGCACTGCCTTAAAGGCCAATATTTACTGTCCCCTCATCACAGCCTTGAAGCTTTCCCAAACCACCGTGTCTGCAGCAGAGAATGAATTGTCATCCCAGAACTTAGACATAGGCGTTTGAATCTTCTGTGTCACCTGCTTCGTCTGTAACCAACCTCTATGCACTTCCTCCAATCTTGGCCACCAAAGAGAAGGTTATCAATAAAGGATCATGATCCAACAGACCACCCGCCAAATAATTGACAGCAGGTACTAGTTTTAAACATAAGTCATTTTTTGTTGAAAATGTATACTTTATTTTGCATTAAAATATGCAAAAAACAAATACTTCAACAGGGTACATTCCACCCTGTACTGTACTGTGTACTGTGACTATATGACAATACAGTTTCAAGCATACAATAAACTACATTCATCCTGCGGTATAATGCCTAATGTGTTGTGCAGAGTAATAATACCCCGAAACATCACATCGCATTACCCCCAAGGCATTTTACTAAAAACATGTTACTAAATGCATATTACTTAAAGTGGATGTAAACCCAAATTTTTTTATTTTTTTTGATGTCATAATGTAGAGAATAAGATTTCCTTTCATTTTCATTGTTCATTTAGAGAAATCTTGACAAAGTCTTGAAAACTTTGTCAAAAACGCCCCCTTGCTGTAAATGACAAGTGATTTACATATGTCATGCACTAGCCTAAGACAGGCACATCCTGTGTAAAAAGTTCACAATTCACATCCCCCTCCCCTCCAGATCTCCCAGCTTTACTGTGTTTTGACTGGATGTTTCTCATCATGGGATGCAGTGAACAGTCAGCAGACTATAGACAGACAAGTGATTTAGGGGACATGTATGTAGTCAGAGCTGGGCAGAGTAGAACATGCAGTGATCTGATGATAACCTGTCTCAGGCTAGTGCATGAGATATGTAAATCACCTGTCACTCACCGCAAGGGGGCGTTTTTGACAAAGTTTTCAAGACTTTGTCAAGATTTCTCTAACTGAACAATAAAAGAGGATTGCTCAGGCCTCGAGTAAATCTGTGTGGCAAGACTGGGCTCAAATGAAAGGAAATCTTATTCTCTACATTATGACATAAATAATAAAAAAAATAATATATTGGGTTTACATCCACTTTAAGCAAGTCATTTAACAACAGAAAGAAGAAAGAAATGGGACTTTGTGTGAGGCAGGTCACTGAATGGATACCTTATTCAAATCATTTAAAAAATTATTTATTAATAACAAATCACATTATAGAGAGTGTCAATCTGTAATACAGGACACAATGTACTATGATACACATGTATTAATATATAGTTGTTATACAGACAGAGTAAGATAAACCATAATACGCATTACAGTTACATAAAAACACTCATCCATTCATGAAAATTTTATGAACATAATCGATTGCTCATGGTGAGCCAAACTTGTCCTGGCATCAGTTCAAAGTAACTCGACGCACGTTTCATGGCTCATGCCAATCATCTCTGAAATTAAATCAATATGGATATCCTTTAAACGGAGAACAATCTCTCAAAATAAAGGTGTAACTTACAATACAGCCCAATGGTGGTTCCCAACCTTAGGTCAAAGGGAAGACAGGAGACAAGGATGATCATCTCCAGGGCTGAGGTGAGGAGCCCCATCCAGACCAGAGACAGCAACCAGGTGAAGACCAGGCGACCATGTGAATCTAGTGTATGCTTAAGGTCTCTTTCACACGGCCGATCCGTTCAGATCCGCCTGTCAGTTTTTCAGGCGGACCTGAACGGATGGTCCATAGAGGTCTATGGAGCGTCGGATGTCAGCGGTGACATGTACGCTGACATCCGACCCGCTCCGATCTGAAAAAGTGTGACGGAGGAAAAAGCTATTTTTCGGTCCGTCGTCACTCGATCTCCCTTAGGGGAGAGCGGCGCTCTGACAGGTCCGTCCCTGTGCAGTGTGCAGAGAGGGACCTGTCATCTTCCTGTTCAGCGGAGATCGCTCCGGTGATCCCTGCTGAGCAAGCGGATATCCACGGGGCGGATCAGCACTGATCCGCCCCGTGTGAAAGAGGCCTAACAGTCCACACTGCTCTGCAAGGGTATGAAGATGAAACCATGTGAAATAAATGTATTAATTAATGGGATAAGCCTATACCTGTGAGTGAGTGAAGTGATTTAATGTTTCAACATGATTCAAGTCATTTAACGTTTCAAACAGATTACATTTCAACAGGCAACAGGTGTGATGGGGGGTTGGGAAGAGGGGTAGGGGAATTCACAGGCCTGAAGCTTTATTGAAAAGACAGACACACAGGGGAGAGTGGGGGGAAGGGGAAATCTGCAGACCTCCTCCTCCCAAAAGTAAGTCATTGGCAAAGGCAGGATCGATCCTGGATGCCGTTCTAGGAGTACGGGATAAACATGAGTAGCTTCTAACCCCCAGATTATTCCACCTTCACAACTGAGTGAGTTGAGCAGCAGATACCCAGGACAGATATTCTGTGGAGGGAAGCCTTAGCAGATTAGCATCCAGCCCACCATCCAGTATACATACCTTTTTATGAAGCCATTCCGATCCCGCGCTGAGCTGTCATTTGCGGCTTTGCTGTGGAGGCAGGTGTAAAGGACACGTCCGACAACGGAAGCCCCATAGTAACTCTATGGGTGACGTCACTCCCCATTCATTTCACAGGTGTTGTTGGCTGTGTCCTCTGCATAGCTTCTGCCGCTGGAAACCAGATTGGCTTCAAAAAATGTATGTATCTTGATTTCTTCTTTACAGGGCTAGATAGGTTAGTGTTAGATCCTGGGTGTCTGTAGATGCAGGGATTTTACTGTTAGGCTGGTCTTATACTTTAAGTTTTCCAAAGTGACATCCGCCTTAATTGTTGGAGCTTAATGTGAGTATGTGCTTTGAACTCTTGTAAGTAGCTGAGAGAGGATCTGAAAATAAAGATAGATGGCTACAATGCAGAAGAAGGTTATAAGACATCTGAATCCTTCACTACCTGGATGGTTATTATAAACAGAATTCTGAAAATCAAGGCAAAATCATGGAGTCCCGTAAAAGAAAATATCTAATTATAGACTGGCCAAGTCAGATACCCATTTCTCTACAAAGAGCTCAGTGTTTCAATCCAAATTTCAGCATTATTTGAACATTTTTAAGATTCAAACTTTTATTTTAGGCCAAGACTTATACAGTATCTCACAAAAGTGAGTGAACCCCTCACAGTTTTTTGTAAATATTGTATTCTATCTTTTCATGTGACAACACTGGAGAAATTACACTTTGCTGCAATGTAAAGTAGTGCATGTACAGCTTTTATAACAGTGTAAATTTGCTGTCCCCTCAAAATAACTCAACACACAGCCATTAATGTCTAAACTGCTGGCAACAAAAGTGAGTACACACCTAAGTGAAAATGTCCAAATAGTCCCGATTAGCCATTTTTCCTGCCGGTGTTATGTGACTCATTAGTGTTACAAGGTCTCAGGTGTGAATGGGGAGCAGGTGTGTTAAATTTGGTGTTATCGCTCTCACTCTTTTATACTGGTCACTGGAAGTTCAACATGGCACCTCATGGCAAAGAACTCTCTTGAGGATCTGAAAAAAAGAATTGTTGCTCTACATAAAGGTGGCCTAGGCTATTACAAAATTGCCAAAACCCTGAAAGTGAGCTGCAGCACGGTGGCCAAGACCATACAGCGGTTTAACAGGACAGGTTCCACTCAGAACAGGCCTCACCATGGTCAACCAAAGAAGTTAAGTGCACATGCTCAGCGTCATATCCAGAGGTTGCCTTTGGGAAATAGACATATGAGTGCTGCCAGCATTGCTGCAGAGGTTGAAGGGGTGGGGGGGTCAGCCTGTCAGTGCTCAGACCATACGCTGCACACTGCATCAAATTGGTATGCATGGCTGTTGTCCCAGAAGGAGGCCTCTTCTAAAGATGATGTACAAGAAAGCCTGCAAACAGTTTGCCTAAGACAAGCAGACTAAGGACATGGATTAATGGAACCATGTCCTGTGATCTGATGAGACCAAGATAAACTTATTTGGTTTAGATGGTGTCAAGTGTGTGTGGCAGCAACCAAGTGAAGAGTACAAAGACACGTGTGTCTTGCCTACAGTCAAGCATGGTAGTGGGAGTGTCATGGCCTGGGGCTGCATGAGTGCTACCAGCACTGGGGAGCTACAGTTCATTGAGGGAACCATGAATGCCAACATGTACTGTGACATACTGAAGCAGAGCACGATCCACTCCCTTCGGAGACTGGGCCACAGGGCAGTATTCCAACATAACGACCCCAAACACACCTCCAAGACGACCACTGCCTTGCTGAAGAAGCTGAGGGTAAAGATGATAGACTGGTCAAGCATGTCTCCAGACCCTAAACTCTATTGAGCATCTGTGGGTCATCTTTGAACGGAAGGCGGAGGAGCGCAAGGTCTCTAACATCCACCAGCTCCGTGATGTCGTCATGGAGGAGTGGAAGAGGACTCAAGTGGAAACCTGTGAAGCTCTGGTGAACTCAATGCCCAAGAGGGTTAAGGTAGTGCTGGAAAATAATGGTGGCCACACAACATATTGACACTTTAGGCCCAATTTGAACATTTTCACTTAGGGGTGTACTCACTTTTGTTGCCCACGGTTTAGACATTAATACCTGTTGTGTTATTTTGAGGGGTCAACAAATTTACACTGTTATACAAGCTGTACACTCACTACTTTACATTGTAGCAAAGTGTCATTTCTTCAGTGTTGTCACATCAAAAAATTGAATTAAATATTTACAAAAATGTGAGGGGTGTACTCACTTTTGTGCGATACTGTACCTCTACTTTGCACACAGTGCCTCAAACCTTTATTTTATTTACACAAGTGTTAAGCTGTCCACGGTTTAATTGCACCATTTACTGAGGTTAGATTAATTGCATGAAAAAAATCAGATTGTTAAACTCTGCTTAGGTCTAGCAAAAAATGTTCTAACTTATCCAATAAACAATTCATAGGATCACATACAAATTGTATTACTTTTTATGTGAGTCCACATTTCTTTTAATCTCTGCTTAAACTCAGCAGATTGCATAATCCAATTTTAAAATGTGTGGCCTTGCTTTAACTAGCTGTACTGTTTTAGGTAGCAGTTGCTGTATACAACACCTACGCCTCTTCATTGTATTTTTCCCACACATAGCCCTCTTTAACAAGGACATCACCCCTAATTTACTTATAAGTTCTCGATATTCATATACAAATATGTAAGCTGCCCACACACTACTGTTATTGCATCATCTACTGGAGGTTGAATGGAACTTGAAAACATGAAATGAAAATATCTTGAAATGAACAAAGTTAAAAAGAACTGGTTATAAAATGTGTTCATGGTAAAGCTGGTAACAAATGTTATACATTCTTCTTTAGATTTTACCAACATTGTGTTATAATGGCCATTTCAAACAATACATCCAGTCATTCAGCTGGATAGGTCCTTGCACAGCATTTCTGTCAGTAAATCTTTTCTCAGATTATACAATTAGATTGTAGACTGAGGCCAGTTTAACCATTTATATATGAGTCTGTTTTTCTTAGAACAATAGTAAATATTAGGACAGCTTTGAATCTTATGTGAGCCCACACATCTTCTATAGATTTCTGTACAAGTGTGTCTAAAATACCTGATTGCACAGATAGCAAGGTGTCAAAATTCCAAGATGTCTGACTTCTATGATCTGAATAGTAGACCCAAAACAAGGATTTGGCATATAAAAGTTAGAGAGTCAGAATTTCTGTTTTTTATCCGGTCAGTGACTCTGAAAATATTCAGTCCATTGCATGTTCATGAATGCCAGGCAACCTTTGCTGAGGGGAGGTCAGCAGTGGCAGCCCTGATTCCATGGAATCTAGGTATTCCAACATGACAGTCATCTAAAACTTAAAATTGTTTCTAAAGTCTAAAAGTGTTTTTATCTTAATGCATTCTCTACATTAGCCCTCGTTCACATTGGAGGCCCTTGAACTCGCAATCAAATGCGGGTTTGAAATCGTGCGAGTTCAAACCCGCATTTGATTGCGTGTTCAAGGGCGATTTGAAAGACATCTGTGCGGGTTCATGCACAGATGTCTATTGAAATTGCCCCCGAAGTCACCAAAAGTAGTGCAGGAACTACTTTTGGAAATCGGTTCGGCGTTGCATCGACGTTGACGGCTATAGGCTCAGATTTGGCATGCAATTTGACATGTCAAATCGCATGTCAAATCGGCCCCATGTGAAAGGGGGCTTAAAGTGGTTATAAACCCCATGTGCCATAATTATTAAAGACTAACAGATGTTGCAGTCTATAACATAATCTAGTAAATCGCATTATTTGTACTTTGTTATTCCACTGTGTATGCCTGTTACACCCGACTGAATATCTCCTTTTCTATGGATGTGTCGACAGCCTGAAGCTCGGGAGGCGGAGTCATGACATCACTGGACTCCCCTCCCAGCTGTACATGCCCCCACATATCTCCCTGTCTCGGAATAGTAGAGCACGACGGACGTACTAGTGCGCGCACGGCGCTCACCCCCACTGGTGCTCCTGCAAATCTCCAGACTCACGGCGGCACAGAGTGCACCCTGTCGGCTGGCCACGCCCCCTTTACTAGTCCAGACCAATAAAAGATCCAGGAGGGCACCATCTGGCTTCATCTAATCCCACAATGCCGAGGCGCCGGAACAGCCAATCCTGGGGGAGGTAGGGGGAGTGATCTGTGTTGAAGAGCTGTGTGCATGGCTGCGGGACACACACGCCCTCTTCTCTCATGCTCGTGCATGAGACTGCTACTTATTCTTTCAGTCACAAGAGAGGGGGTGTGGCGACACAATTTTTCTTTAACGTTTTTTTGCACTGCAGGAAAGTGGAGAGGATTTCAGATTACTGGCTGCTCTTTTCCTGGCCAGACTGAGGACAGATGACTTCTGCTGCTTTGCTGTTACAACCACTTTAGGGTAAAAATTGCCCCACTATCCTTCCTAACCCCAGTGTACCTAAACACTTAACCTGGCTCCTGTCACCATTCTAGCGCTGTCTTGGCTGCAGCACAGCTCCTCTCACTTCCTGCGTATACAGGAGACAATAAAGGCAACTTGTTGCTGCTGACAGTCAAACTCCTGTGAGGAGGGAGCGGTGCTGTGGCTTACCAGCACAATGGGTGTCTTTGGACGTACACAGCCAACATATGTTTATATTGCAAAAGAAAAAACAGTGGTGATCAAACCAGCAACATATGCAGAGGGTGTCTTTGGACGTACACAGCCAACATATGTTTATATTGCAAAAGCCCAAAAAAAACAGTGGTGATCAAATTCGTTGACAAGATAGGTGGCCTACTACTTTAAGAACTGACAGACTCAGGGAGGTAGATTTTTATTGGCCTACCTTTTTGGAACGCAGTACCTAAAATCCCTCCTCTGTACTAAAATGCAGGAATTGAACTTCAAAATTCTGACACGGTGGTACTTATCGCCTAGTCTACTGCGAAAAATGTTCCCTGAGAACCTCAGATATTTGCTGGAGATGCCAAAGGGAGAAAGGCACAATGCTACACGTGTTCTGGTCATGCCCTAAGCTAAAGTCCTTTCAGGGATGCGTTCGTACCACATCACAGAAAATTCACGGAATTTCCAGATCCCCCCTGATGACCCGGCATTTTTTCCTAGCTGCATACTCATCTATACCACTAAAAAAGTATAGGAAAATTAATTTTGCGAACACCTCACTAATGCCGCAAAGTCCTCGCACCAGACACCAGTATACCCTAGCTCACTAAAAGGACTCTCTGAGCTCCCTCACACCCCTCCCCACCCACCCACCCTCTACCCACCCAACCCCCCCCCTAGGACTCTCTGAGCTCACCTCACACCCCTATCCCCAGCCCACCAAAAGAAAGCTATCTTTTTGTGAAAAAAAAAATGACGTACATTTTATTTGCGTACAGTGTTGCATGGCCGCGCAATTGCCAGGTAAAGTAACTCAGTGCCAAATAGCAAAAAAATGCTCTGATCATGAAGGTGGGTAAAATCTTTTGGAGGTCGAGAGGTTAAGGGAGAGGGAGGAATACAGAAAGCAGCAGAGCGTTTAGACATAAGGGAAAGAATACGGAAAGATTAAAGATCTTAAAGTCTATTGGGGTGTAAGGAAGTTGTGTTGTGGGAGGTGTATCTTGGCATTAATTGTGCGAGGAAACCAAGAGTAAAATACAGGATAAAGTTGGTCATATTTTCTTATGTTGTGGTCATTACTTGTCTACCTTCCTCTTTAACCAGCATAGTGGCGGAATAGAGAAAACATTTGGGGTGCTTTTTAGGAATCACCATTTTTTAGAGAAATTCTTTTGCCTTTTAATACATAAATTAAAACCTGAAATTGCTAGTATTGCTAGTAGAGTGTTTTTTAATAGGCAGTAAGTATTTCTCACAAACCAATCGCATTGCGGCTGTCATTTTTATAAGGCAGAATATAAATAAATTGTTTCTGTGGTAAATGCATAATCTTCCATACTTTTCTCTATTCAAATTTTTATAAATGTATAAAGCAAAAAACAAGTTATACTAAAAAATGATATGACAACAGTGTTATAAACTATTACTCTCAAATGCACATCACTAAATTACAAACTAGTTCTGGAGCTTCTTTTGAACACTTTTAATAGTAGTTATATGTACATTTGTATATTTGGACTTCTGTATCGCTGTTGTCACATTGTTTGTTTATTTTGTGTTTCATGTATGTACGCATTTTATATATGCTGCTTAATATATATATATATATATATATATATATTTTTTTTTTTAATTAATATAGATATCTGGAATTTGTATAAAAATGAAGCCCATGAATGACTTGTACAGAGCTTCCCTGCTATTACTTTCCTATTTTGACACTAGATGTCAGTGTTGTATTCCTGATTTAGCTTTTTTCCTCCAAATAAAAATAGCGCAGGATAGTCAAGCTAGTGCTTTTTGAGTCACATTTGACTCTCGGATTCCATCCTTGTGGCCCTCTACAGGTTTAGAGCCCATTTATACCAAATGCAGTGTTTTTTTTTTAAGCATTCACACAGAAAAGACTGTCTAAAATCCATGTTAGTAAATGAGCATAGTTCACACTATTGCATTCTGTTGCAGTGCAGTAAAAAATTACAGTAAGCTTTTTTTTAAACATTACTCTGGGGGGAAGAAAACGAGTTTAGCTGCTTTGACGGCCTGTCCTTCATGATGCCAAAAATGAATTTCAGATGTAAGTTAAATGCATCTACAGAAACAAATTAAAAATAACCTTTTTATGAATGGGCCACCTTCAAGATGTCTATTTAAATAAGGTCCCAAATGTTATGCAAGTTTATAAAGGCTTTACTTTCTTATAAGATTTTGCTATTGAATCTTTGTAATTAAAAGTTGTAAATTGCAATAATGGCAATAATGTTAATTAGAAAAGAGCTATAATAATTTTCTGGAATTAACCCATTGATGCAGCGTATATATATGGGGGGGTCTTGAGTTTGGCCTTTTTCTGAGGCACCACTTATACACTATATTACCAAAAGTATTGGGGCACCTGCCTTTACACGCACATGAACTTTAATGGCATCCCAGTCTTAAGCTGGCCATACATTATACAATTTTCTTGTTCAATTTCCTTTAGATTTACCTTCAACTATGTAGTACGAGGGCCTTCCTGATTGAATACACAATAGAAAGTGTTTTAGGTGTGACCTCATATTATATGGTTTTGGTAAATCTAAAGGTAAGTTGTAGAAGAAAATTGTATATTTTATGGCCAGCTATAGTCTGCAGGGTTCAATATTGAGTTGGCCCACCCTTTGCAGCTAGAACAGCTTCAACTCTTCTGGAAAGGCAGGCCACAAGGTTAAGGAGTGTGTCTATGGGAATGTTTGACCATTCTTCCAGAAGTGCATGTGTGAGGTCAGGCACTGATGTGGACGAGAAGGCCTGGCTTGCGGTCTCCACTCTAATTCATTCCAAAGGTGTTCTATTGGGTTGAGGTCAGGATTCTGCGCAGGCCAGTCAAGTTTCTCTACCCCAAACTCGCTCATCCATGTCTTTATGGACCTTGTTTGTACACTGGTGCACAGTCATGTTGGAACAGGAAGGGGCCATCCTCAAACTGTTCCCACAGAGTTGGAAGCATGAAATTGTCCAAAATATCTTGGTATGCTGATGCCTTAAGAGTTCCCTTCACTGGAACTAAGGGGCCAACACCAACCCCTGAAAACAGTGAACCGGTGGTGTGTCATGGTAATGGCAAGATATACTGTATACAGCTCAATTTAAAGAAAAAAGTTGATATATCCATTAAAATTTACATCAAAATGAAAGGGAATTTTATTCTGAAAAAAAAGGGATAATTCACTTGGATTTATACTTACAATATGTACAGATTTATGAACCATAGGGTATGTGTATAATAAAATTCCCTTTCATTATGATGTAAATTTTAGGCTCCGGAAAAGTGAAACGCTCACGTTCAGGCTCCGGAAGAGTGCAACGCTCACGTTCACACATACCTACACACACACGTACGTACGTAAGTACGTACGTATATATATATATATATATATATATATATATATATATATATATACACACACATACATACATATTATACACATACTGTGTATACACATACCCTATGGTTCATAAATCTGTACATATTGTATGTGTGTATATACAGTATGTATGTGTATAATATGTATGTATGTGTGTATACATACATACATACATGTATGTGTGTGTGTGTAGGTATGTGTGAACGTGAGCGTTGCACTCTTCCGGAGCCTGAACGTGAGCGTTGCACTCTTCCGGAGCCTGAGCGTTGCACTCTTCCGGAGCCTGAGCGTTGCACTCTTCCGGAGCCTGAGCGTCGCACTCTTCCGGAGCCTGAGCGTCGCACTCTTCCGGAGCCTGAGCGTCGCACTCTTCCGGAGCCTGAGCGTCGCACTCTTCCGGAGCCTGAGCGTCGCACTCTTCCGGAGCCTGATCGTCGCACTCTTCCGGAGCCTGAGCGTCGCACTCTTCCGGAGCCTGAGCGTCGCACTCTTCCTGAGTGTGGCACTCTTCCGGAGCCTGAGCGTTGTACTCTTCCGGAGCCTGAGCGTCGCACTCTTCCGGAGCCTGAGCGTCGCACTCTTCCGGATCCTGAATGGGGACGTCGCACTCTGCTGGATCCTGAACGCGGGCGTCGCACTCTGCTGGATCCTGAACGGGGGCGTCGCACTCTGCTGGATCCTGAACGGGGGCGTCGCACTCTGCTGGATCCTAAACGGGGGCGTCGCACTCTGCTGGATCCTGAACGGGGGCGTCGCACTCTGCTGGATCCTGAACGGGGGCGTTTTTTTTATGCAACATCAAATTATAAAGAGAAAAGTTCAAAGAGCCAGGGACAATAAATAAACCTGACATGACAGTGACACAGGAACAACTATTGTTGGCCTTTTTTTATAAAAATGCTGGTCTCCTGGTAGTTATGCTGTTCTACTAAAACTTAAAGATTCTGGAAACCAGCAACAAGTATTTTCAGCAGTGTGTAGTGGGTTTTGAGAGGAGTTTTTCAGCTGTAAAACTGCTCTAACTCTGAAAAAAAGCTGAAAAATGCTTATAAATGCCCCAAACCGTGTCTATTCAGTGTTTATCAGCATTTTTGAGCCATAAGCTTTTGGGAGGGGGGGGGGCTAAGGCGAGGGCATGCATAAGCCCAGGGAACAGCCGATGAGCAGGACTGGATGTTGTGTTTACATAATGATGAAGATGAAAAATGGAAAACGTGTAAGAATCTGCACCACTCTGAAAATATATAATGATATAAATAATAATAATATCAAATATTATATTTTCAGAGTGGTGCGGATTCTTACATGTTTTCCATCTGGCGTATCTGGATTTTGCAAAGGCATTTGACACAGTTCCCCACAAACGTTTACTGTTCAAAATAAGGTCCGTTGGCATGGACCATAGGGCGAGTACATGGATTGAAAACTGGCTACAAGGGCGAGTTCAGAGGGTCGTGATAAATGGTGGAGTACTCGGAATGGTCCGGTGTAGAAAGTGGGGGCCCCCAGGGTTCTGTCCTGGGACCAATACTATTTAATTTATTCATAAATGACCTGGAGGATGGGATAAATGGCTCAATCTCTGTATTTGTGGACGATACTAACTTAAGCAGGGCAATAATTTCTTTGCAGGATGTGGAAACCTTGCAAGAAGAAGTTAATGGGGTGGGCAAATATATGGCAAATTAGATTTAATGTAGAGAAATTTTAAATAATTCATTTGGTTGGCAAAAATATGCAATCTATACACTGGGGGGGGGGGGGAACCTCTGGGGGAATCTAGGATGGAAAAGGACCTGGGTGTCCTAGTAGATGATAGGCTCAGAATTGGCATGCAATGCCAAGCTGCTGCAAGCAAAGCCAACAGAATATCGGCATGCATTAAAAAGGGGATTCACTCCAGAGAGAAAACAATAATTCTCCCACTCTACAGAACTCTGGTCCGGCTGCACCTGGAGTATGCAGTCCAGTTCTGGGCACCAGTCCTCAGGAAACATGTGCTGGAAATGGAGAGTCCAGAGAAGGGGAACAAAGCTAATAAAGGGACTTGATGATCTTAGTTATGAGGAAAGATTACAAGCACTGAACTTATTCTTTCTGGAGAAGACGCTTGCGAGGGGATATTATTTCAATGTACAAATACTGTACTGGTGACCCCACACTAAGGAAATAGACATGTGCAATTTGTTTAGTTCCAAATGAGTTTATCCAATTTAGACAAATTCGTAAATATCCGAATTTCAGAATTATCGAATTTCCAAATTTTTCAGAATATTCGGAAATCCTAAAATTCGAAATTTGAAAATTCGGAAATTCAAAAATTCAAAAATTCGGACATTTTCAAATTCAAAATTTTGGGAATTCAAAATTTCAGAAATTTTAAAACCTGAAAATTCGAACATCTGAAATAACGTAACTATTACAAACTATTAAGTTATAGGTATTGGAATTTCCTTTCAAATTTGGCTGTTAGTGAAGGTAATGACTACAAATTTATCTGAAGTTAGAAATGATCCGTAATAACGAATGCCGTATCTAAACGAATGGAACGTAACTAATTAATAATAATTAATAATAATAAAAACGTATTTAATATTATTATTTATTTTGTTACGTTACATTTGCTTAGATGCAGCATTCTTTATTTTGGATAATTCATAACTTCAGTGCACATGTCTACTTTCCACTGATCTCAAATTTGAAGCAGACCTTGGGGGCTCTTTCACAGAGGCATTGAAATTAGGCGGTTGGGTTGTGTCTTTAACTCTTCCTAAATGCTTATCACCACTCAAAATTGTTAAAATAGGGAGCGGATGAAGGTGTTCACACTGTAGCGTTAGCATTGTCTCGCCTTGCGGTGAGGCAAAAATAGCGCTGCCTGCAAAGTTTGGCAGGCGTTGACGCTTTGTAATTACCTCCATACACTTCTATTGAAATGCACCACAAGCACACTGTGAATGAAATGTAAGCGCACCTATGGCATTTACAGTGCATTTAACAAAAAGTCTTTAAGTGTTGGATGTATGTAGGGGAGGTTCCAACTAGGAAGATGTGCCAGTGGAGGGTATCATCCTTTTGATCAATATATTTCAACAAAGGGTAAAGAGTAGGATTTTAAATATCCCTCCAGTGATCACACAAATACACTTATGGAATAAAAAATATATACAAAATCTAGCATGGGAAAAACACATATAAGGAGAGATGGTGGTGCTGCACACCCCGAATAGTATGATATGGGAAAGTTCCCCCAGAGGGTTTTTTCAGCAGCGGGGTAAATGAATAGTATAGGGTAAATGGATTTAGAAAGATGCGTTCTTTATTAGAAAATGTCATGATAGTTAAAATATGAGCTCTGGTGAGGGCATGCCCATTCCAAGTACAAGACATGCATACAGAAAATTATACATAACATTACATGGCAGAATGTCTGATGTATAACAAATACTGACGCGTTTCGACCCATTCAATTAAGGTCTTCTTCAGAGGATACGTTTACTGCAAAGAAATTGCATTTAGCATATCAAATTTGGAAGGTGTAATGTATAAATAATTGTATACACAGTGTAATCATCTCACATAGTTACCAATGCATATGGAAGATACCTCCCAACCATAATTTCCTTAAAAGCTGTCGGATAATCCTGTGTCATTCCAGGCCAGACAGTACCCCAAAGGCAAGACGTCACTCCGCTAAATGCGGCTTACAAGAAGTCACACGTTTGAACACCCCCTCAAGGCGCACCAAGCCGGGGGGGGTCAGCACCTGCGGCAGATTCCCAGAGTGTTAATTCATGGTATATATAAAATTACCCATAGTAAATGTAAAATTTGTTAATGGATGGTCAGAGAAACCACCAAGGATGTATTGTATATATTACATATATGTACTAAGAATTACGGTAATAAATGCATTTTTTTTTGCAGGTAAAACAAATCTTTAGTTATTATTAAAAATGTTTCCACTCATTTCTCTCCCCCCCACCCATCCAATAGTAAGATCATTGGCCATTGTTGAAGTTTTTTTTTTTTTTCTTTAATAAAAATCCCTAAAAAAAACATTGATTATACACTTATCAACCATAACTTTATGACCACTGACAGGTAAAGTGAATAACATTGATGATCTCAGTACAATGTCATCTGAATGTTGATGGAATATATTAGGCAGCAAATAAACATGTTGTCCTTAACCAGTTCCCGACCGCCTGTATATATACGTAAACAGAATGACGCGGCTGCGCAAATGGGCGTACCTTGTATGTCCCTTTGAATTTGCCGCCGTGCCAGCGAATGCGCGCCGCCTGCAGCACGCGCACCCACCACGAGCTCAGTGAGTAGGATCGCGGGTCTCACGGACTCGATGTCCGCGGGGATACCTGCGATCATCGCACGGAGAGGAAGAACGGGGATATGCTATTGTAAACAAGCATTTCCCAACCAGAAAAGTACGATAGACTTTGGGCACCCTGGTTGGATTCACCAGGTCTTGCGCTGGTGGATTTGATCATAGACAGATTGCTGTAATAGTAATAAAAACAAGGGGGTGAGGGTGCGTGCTGGCGTGGTATCAGTTCCAGGATATCAACCGTGGATAACTTAGCATACATGTGCTATGACAGGCCCAGGTTATACAGAGACATGTCTCTGCAGTGTAGGAAGATGGGAGAACGGGATGGTCAGGATTGTCCCTCTTGCAGGAATGTATGTACTCCTTCAGTATGCCAAGTGTTCGTGTTTGAGTTGTGAGCTGTAAATTAAGATGTATGTTTTATTGTTCAATAAAAACCTTTTTGATTTAAAAAAAAAAAAAAAACAAGCATTTCCCAGTTCCTGTCACTGATCACAGCTCCCTGTAATCGTGAATCAGTAATGTCACACGCAGCCTCTCCCCCCACAGTTAGACTCGCTCCCTAGGACACACTTAACCCCTACAGCGCCACCTAGTGTTAACCCCTTCACTGCCAGTCACATATACACAGTAATCAATTCATTTTTAATCGCACTGATCGCTGTATAAATGCCAATGGTCCCAAAAATGTGTCAAAATTGTCCGATGTGTCCACCATAATGTGGCAGTCACGGTAAAAATCACTAATCGCCGTCATTACTAGTAAAAAAAAAATATGAATAAAAATGCCATAAAAATATCCCCTATTTTGTAGACGCTATAACTTTTGCGCAAACCAATCAATAGAAGCTTATTGCGATTTTTTTTTTTTTTTTTTTTTTTTTTTATGTAGACGTATTGGCCTAAACTGAGGGAAAAAAAAATTATATATATTTTGGGGATATTTGTTATAGCAAAAAGTTAAAAATAACGTGTTTTTTTCAAAATTTACGCTCTTTTTTTGTTTATAGCCCAAAAAATTTTAACCGCAGAGGTGATCAAATACCACCAAAAGTAAGCACCATTTGTGGGAAAAAAAGGACGTCAGTTTTGTTTAGGAGCCACGTCACACGACCGCGCAATTGTCAGTTAAAGAGACGCAGTGCCGAATCGCAAAAAGTGCTCTGGTCTTTGGCCAGCCAAATGGTACGGGGCTTAAGTGGTTAAGGGGAAAAATCTTCTGGGGCTGAAGTGGTAAAAAAAAATAAAAAATTATCAGGGAAGGAAAAGGAGAATGGGTGGATGAGGAAGGGAAGAAGAGGTACAGGGGGGAAAAGGAAGAAATATAAAAGGGAAAACAGTAAAAACAGCTGTGCAGTCTGGGTTCAGCCAATTTCTTATACAGCCATCTATAAACACCTTTGTATCATGCTGGGTAAAGTTTTGTTGTTTTTATTTCCCATAATTGTTTGACATCTTTTTGAATTGCCTAAGAAATGTTTTATGACCAATGATTGGATTTCAAAACCAATAGCCTTGACTGGACAGAATCCTCACATTTGATATTGCACTGCTTGGATCAGGCTTGGTATTGGCACTACAAATGCAATTTAGCTGTCTGTAACCTATTGTGAAAAGAGAAATGTTTGTAGAGACTGGTTCATTTTTCTTTATTAAAAGTGTTCAGTTATGAGGTACAGTGATGTGAAGCATTTGTGAATCATACATGAAATGAACCAGCTGGTGGCAGCAGTGCACTAAACTCAGGAAGACTGACCATCGGTTTGACAAAAGGCAGCAGGGAGAAGAACAAGTCACACTGCTAAGTGCATGGTCGGTCTTAAGATCTTTACTTTTTTGTGATACTTTGTCCATGTCTTTAGGAAACTGTGTAACAGCAGCCCCCTATTAAGCTTCCTCGTGCCAATCCTTTTAAAGAGTATATCAACTCTATCAATAGATGTCTCTTATTTACTTCCTTTTGGTCTGTTAAATATACCATTGAAAGTGTTTTAATTATATCAGTTTGGCAAGTGCGAAAAAGAGAAAAAAAAAATAGGTATTCATCCAGGCAGACATCTTGTGAGCTAATAGCGTTTTATAATTTCTGCCCCTGGAATGGTATCAGTTAGCATTGCTGCCTACTATCGCCATGACCTACAAAATACCTCCCCTCAGGGAGGTTTTGAGCTAGCTATAGGCAGGGCTCAAGTCCTGCGGGAACACATGGGAACGTAGTTCCTGTACTTTTTCCACAACAGGAACTCTGTTCCCATTAGCAGCTGTGTCCTGCAAGACTTTGAAGTATGCGAGCTGTGTGGCAGGTGCTACACCAGCAGCTGCCGACACAGCTCGCAATAGTAAGTGCCGCACACCTGACCATTCAGGCATTGTCAGTAGGGGGCCCCATGACAGCTTCCGCTTCGATCTACCTGTCAATCACAGCTAGCTGACTGATAGATCAGGTCCCTGCTGCTAAGAGATTGTATTTAGTCAGACCTCTCGTGATGCGCTCCTCCCCTCCGGCCCCTCCTGATTTTCTGTCTCCTCACCCCCCCCCCCCAGTCTCCTGCATACTTGCTCTGTGTGTCCCGCTGAATCCCCCCCTCCTATATCTTCAGTGCCATATGAGTAGAGAACCCAGAGGAGGAGCACAGCTATTCTGCTCACAGGACATGCAGGGAGAGAGGTGAGCTGAGGGAGGAACATCAGTTTGGGGTGGTAAGCTGAGCACAATTCCTGGCAAAGTTTAATGCCAGGAGGGAAGTTTATGTGGAAATATGTGAAGGGTTGGAATAGCAGCGAGTGTGTGTTGAAGCCCTGCAGAGTTTGCAGCCCCCCAAGCTAACATACATCTCCTAAGCAGGAACACATCACTATCCCCCCAAGCATTCTGTCCAGATAATGTGCAGTTAATTTATGACCTTTCCATTTAACCCTGTGTTATCCAAACTCTGTTCAATGAAAAGTGTAAACTCACCACATAAACACTCTATATACAATATAAAATTCCCCAATAAAGATCAGAACATGATGTTCACATTTGCATGGAAGCACAATTGAATGAATTCTGATTATTCAGAGAATTACGGTATTTATGTTTGAGGATTGTTTTTTTTTTTTTTATGTACACACAATAAGAAAATTGGATGAAAAATACCACTTTTGAAGCGTTCGTGCATATGAGCGTATCATTTTTTGTTTTTTTGGTGGGGGAGTGGATCTTGGGTGGGGAGTTCCCACACTTTTTTCCCCAGGACTTGACCCCTGGCTATAGGTTATTTGTTCTTTTTCTGTTTAGCCAGCTGAATGAAAAAAAAAGCAGATTCCTTCATCTACACAGGTAGATGGAGGAATCCCCCCTGCCGGACATTGTCTTTTGGCAGCAGGACCAGCAGCTGCAGCCGGCTGATCGAAAATATTTTCCAACAAGCTTTTTCAACGGAAGTGGAGTTCCAGCCTGGGTGAAAAAAATTAAGTCAGCAACTACAAATACTGGAGCTGTTGCCCTGTCCATCGGTTCCGGGTGCAGGCACCGGCATCCTTACTAAGGTAAGCAGAAAGTGAAGCCTTGCGGCTTCACAGCCTGTTTCCTACTGCGCATGCACACGTCACGCTGCTCTTTCTGAATGGCCCCGCTGTCTTCTGGGATCTGTGTGTCTCCAAGAAGGCAGGGGGGAGGAGGAGGAGGGGCCAGAAGTTTTGTAGATCGCCGCACAACGATGCAGCGATCTTACACGGAAGTGGGAGCAGATACCTGGTCTTGACAGAGCTTCCACTTTAGCTGGACAGGCTTTAACTTGATCAGTTTTTGTTCTTGGGTTTACATACTTAAAGTTAATAGAGGATAAAAATACAGATTCCATTTGCAAAACTTGTGGCAAATGTTAAATAATTTGTATTACTGGCAGAGGTAGCTACAGAATTATGTTATCATTTAGACATAACTGAGTCTATTGTTTCCTTGCACAGCCAGCTGGATGTGAGGAACGGTCTGTATCTGTATCTAGTTTGGAAGAAGGATATGTAAGTTTTATACCTAGATATGTTATAGTTGTCTCGTCCCAATTCTATCTGTATTTTTCACAAAGTTTTTCCCTTTGGGCTTTGTGGTTCATGGGTAGGATATAACATTTATTTTGATTCATTTTATAATAGGACATGTTACTATATTGGCCTAATAATTTTTGAACATTATAAAGAAATATGTCAGGGTTTGTCAAGGTTAAGATGATGTCATCTGCAAAAAGGCCCCGTTTGTGATCATATTGTTCTATTTCTATGCCACTGATGTCCGGATTAGTGCGTATATATTCAGCTAATGGCTCTATTGCTAGGGAAAATTGGGGAAAGTGGGCATCCTTGTCTAGTGCCATTGGATACATTTAAGCTTTTGGAGATAAATCCTGAGGAGAGCACTTTTTCTGAGGGTTGGGAATATAATGACATAATAGCTGAGTGTATGAATCCTTTCATGCCAAATTTTTCTAATGTTTTGGAGATATATTGCCAATGCATTCTATCAAATGCTTTTTCAGCATCTAAAGCTAACAGAAGAGCCGGTGTTTTGTTATTTTCAATATGGTTGATTAGAGTCACTATTCTTCTAGTGCCGTCAGGGGCTTGTCTGCCTTTAACAAATCCTACTTGATCGGGCCCAAATGAGATAAGATGTTATATTTATTAAACGATTGCCTATAATGTTAGCATACATTTTTATGTCTACATTTAGTAATTAAATATAGGTCTGTAATTTATGGGTGATGTTGGTTCTTTATCTGGTTTTGGGATGGTAATTAATAATGCTTCTAGCATCTCTTTTGGGAATTGGCTAGATAATGCTGTTTGATTGAACATTTTGGTCAGATGAGGCGATAGTAGTTCACTAAATGCTTGGAAATAGTCTCCTGAGAGTCCATCTATGCCTCGGGTTTTGTTTTTAGAGAGGGATTTTATAACTTTGAGAGTTTCTTGTAATCCGATTGGGTTGTTGATTTGTTGTAGATCTTCCGGGTCTATTTTTGGCAGGTTGATATTTTTTAGATAGCTATATTTTGGGGTGACGGTTGTGGGGTGGATTGATCTACTTCATGGTTATATAGAGATTCATAATATTCTAAGAAGGAATCGGCTATTTCTTGGGGGTTGTAAATTGCTTTATTTGATTTGTGGTGAACTAACTTGTTGTTTTTGTTTTTATTTTGACGTTGGCGTAGTTGGTTAGCCAAAAGTTTACCCGCTTTATTACCTTGAGAATAGTCATTGTTTCATGTATTTGTCATGGTTATCTATCAGCCTATATCTCAGTTCCGTTTTTAGATTGTTGAATTGTTTTGCTAATTTCATATCACTTGGGGATTTTTTGTGTTGTTCTTCAGTTTCGGTAATGTCTTTTAGTAGTAGTTTATTTAATTCAAAGGATTTTTTTATTTTTTTTCCCTAGCTGCTATTTGTATTAAAAGACCCCTAACAAATGCTTTATGAGCACACCATAATGTGGTGATTGTTATCAAACCAGTATCATTAAATACAAAAAATTCTCTAAGGTTTTATTTTATCACAGACAACTGTTTCTCTTGGGAAAGTATGTAGGTATTTTCTCCATACTTGGTTGTTGGTGCAGGGAAATCCTGTATTAATTTCTATTGTTATGGGAGCATGATCAGAGCAAAGAAATGTTGTGGATTTGAGCTTTTAGATATGTTCTGAAGTAATAATTTGTCCATGATAAAATAATCTATTCTTGAGTAGGATTTGTGGACATAGGAATAAAATGTATAGTCCCTTTTGGTGGAGTGCAGACACCTCCAGGGATCATACAAATCTTCATTAGAAAATATCTTATTTTGTCCCATTCTTTTGGTGTCCTTGATTGGAGGTGTCTATATCTAGATCCATCGGTGCGTTGAAGTCTCTGCAAATTATGAGTTGACCTTTTTGTGTTTTACGTGCCTTCATTATAATTTTCTTAATAAATTGCTGAGGGTTTTTGTTTGGGGCATAAATATTGACAATAGTAAAGTCTGTGTTTTCAACGGTTGCTGCCAGAATAATGTACCGACCTTGAGAATCGGTCTTAACGTTTAGAGGATGGAAGGAAACTGAATCTTTTATTGACAATATTACTCCTTTTTTTTTCTGGTGGTGTTGGATACAAATATATGAGGGAATTTGCGGTTTGGGTACAATGTCACAACGTCCGTGCAATTGTCAGTTAAAGCAACGCTGTGCCGGATCACAAAAAATGGCCCGGTCATTAAGGGGAAAAATCTTCTGGGGCTGAAGTGGTTAAAAAATAAAAAATTATCAGGGAAGGAAAAGGAGAATGGGCGGATGAGGAAGAGAAGAGGAGGTGCAGGGGGGAAAAGGAAGAAATATAAAAGGGAAAACAGTAAAAACAGCTGTGCAGTCTGGGTTCAGCCAATTTCTTATACAGCCATCTATAAACACCTTTGTATCATGCTGGGTAATTAGCCTCGTTTTGTTGTTTTCACTTCCCATAATTGTTTGACATCTTTTTGAATTGCTTAAGAAATGTTTTATGACCCATGATTAGATTTCAAAACAAACAGCCTTGACTGGACTGAATCCTCACATTTGATATCGCACCGCTTGGATCAGGCTTGGTATTGGCACCACAAATGCAATTTAGCTGTCTGTAACATATTGTAAAAAGAGTTATGTTTGTAGAGACTGGTTCATTTTTCTTTATTAAAAGTCTTCAGTTATGAGGTACAGTGATGTGAAGCATTTGTGAATCATACATGAAATGAACCAGCTGGTGGCAGCAGTGCACTAAACTCAGGAAGACTGACCATCGGTTTAAAGAAAGGCAGCAGGGAGAAGAACAAGTCACACTGCTAAGTGCATGGTCGGTCTTAGCTTTTCTTTTTTTTGTGATACTTTGTCCATGTCTTTAGGAAACTGTGTAACAGCAGCCCCCTATTAAGCTTCCACATGCCAATCCTTTTAAAGTGTATATAAACTCTATCAATAGATGTCTCTTATTTACTTCCTTTTGGTCTGTTAAATATACCATTGAAAGTGTTTTAATTATATCAGTTTGGCAAGTGCAAAAAAGATAAAAAAAAAATAGGTGTTCATCCAGGCAGCTAATAGCGTTTTAGAATTTCTGCCCCTGGAATGATATCAGTTAGCATTGCTGCCTACTATCTCCGTGGCCTACCAAATACCTCCCCTCAGGGAGGTGTTAAGCTAGCCATAGGTTATTTGTTTTTTTTCTGTTTAGCCAGCTGAATGAAAAAAAAAAAAAAGCAGCAGATTCCTCCATCCACACAGGTAAATGAAGGAATCCCCCCTGCCGGGACATTGTATTTTGGCAACGGGACCAGCAGCTGCAGCCAGCTGATCGATAATATTTTCCAACAAGCATATTCGACAGGAGGCACTCTTAAAGTGGAGTTCCAGCCTGGGTGAAAAAAATTAAGTCAGCAACTACAAATACTGGAGCTGCTGACTTTTAATGTAAGGACACTTACCTGTCCAAGGAGCCCGCAATGTCGGCACCTGAAGCCGACCCGTCCATCGGTTCCGGGTGCAGGCACCGGCATCCTTACTAAGGTAAACAGGAAGTGAAACCTTGCGGGTTCACAGCCTGTTTCCTACTGCGCATGCACACGTCACGCTGCTCTTTCTGAATGGTCCCCGCTGTCTTCTGGGATCTGTGTGTCTCCCAGAAGGCAGGGGGGAGGAGGAGGAGTGGCCGGAAGTTTCATAGATCCCTGCACAACGATGCAGTGATCTTACACGGAAGTGGAAGCAGATACCTGGTTTTGACAGAAGTGGGAGCAGATACCTGGTCTTGAGAGAGCTTCCACTTTAGCTGGACAGGCTTTAACTTGACTTTTGTCAAACAGCAACAGCTGCACTTCGAACAAAATGCAGCCTCTCCCTGATAATCCAACTGAATCTCGATCCATCCTTGGCCAGCTTTAGTGTGTTTGTCACCCTAGGACAGGAAATGTTACTGGCAGGAATATCAGGTTAAAATAAAGGGAAAAAATAGTTTGAAAGGAAACTAATGCAGCCATCACATATAAGGACCCACAAGCTGCAATATGATCAGTTTTTCTTCTTGGGTTTACATACTTAAAGTTAATAGAGGAGAAAAATACAGATTCCATTTGCAAAACGGTGGCAACTGTTAAATAATTCATATTACTGGCAGAGGTAGCTACAGAATTATGTTATCATTTAGACATAACTGAGTCTATTGTTTCCTTGCACAGCCAGCTGGATGTGAGGAACGGTTTGTATGTCCCTCCCCACTCTCCTCTTCGTCCCCTGCTACCCCTGGGACTCCTGTGTGCGTGTGTGCAGGACTGTGTGAAGATACCCGCTCACCCCTCCCCTCCTAGCAGCGGCTTGAGCCAATCAGGGCCCAGAAGGACTTGTGATGGGACCTGGGATTTGTAGTTCTTAAAGGTGCACTGCACAGTACAAATTAAGAGGCTTGAACTTCATTACCCAGAACTCCTGGCACACAGAAGGAGGAGAACTAAGGATGGTTTCTGACGGCAATTTGAACTGGAGGTTGGAAGAGAGAGAGGGCAGTGTGGGGAGAGGGTGCAAAGACCTGCTGCAGTGCTCTGGGCCCATATCAAGGAATCGGAGTACAGAGGGACTGTGCTGCTGGGAAGCCTTTGCTGTGCTGAGGACCGGGGAGTACGAGCTAAAACCTGTGTGCTAAAGGACTGATCCACTGCCAGGATACAGTCTCTGCTGTGCTGAGGACCGGACTTGCCCTAGGTAACCCAAAGTGATCGGATACCTAACCAGAGAGACCACTGCTGCTGTGTTGCTGAGTCTGGTGAGATGGCCTTGCAGCCATGACTTGTTGCTACCACCCGAGCCCCTAGGAACTAACTACACAACTGTTCATAGCCATATAATTGACTGCAGGCCTTATTAACTGTCCCTAAGCACATCAATGGTGTGTTTGGGCCCAAACACTAGCTTGATGAAATAGCCCTTACAGTTGCCACCCTGAGACCTTTTCCCCTTTCCTAATGAACAGGTACACAAGTAACAAGTGCTAAAAAACCCTGAAGATTTTTCATGTGATCTGAAACTTTTTTTTTTTTTTACAGGCACTGGGAAGTGCAATGACTGCCATGTTGCTTTGATCTGCATTGAGTTGGGTTTGGTGCCTGTACTTATAAAGCGGTGATGTGTTACTTGAGAACTACCCCCCCTTCCTCGCCCACAGCTCTCAAAAAAAGGCTGAATTGAGTCCGGATGATTCCCAGACTTCTTATTGGGTAGTGTAATGCCCTTCCCTGCACATGAGGTGTGGTGAAATGTGGTACCCATCTGTGCGCTGCAGTAAAATGCTATGTGTTTGCATTTAACTGCAGCTCATTGCACCACATCTTTGGGCTGTGTTGCAGTGTAAACGGGGCACATAGCAGTGACTGACATTTATCCAGTGCAGAAAAACGCAGGTCACCACACTGTGTGAATGAGCACTTACACTACACATCATACAAATATTTACAGCATTCCCAAATTACATCTGCCTTGTCTCTGTAGATCTTGCGAGCTTCAAATAACCTACTGAAATTCCCCCTGCTGTTTTAAGTTGTGCCTAACAAAAAGCTTTATTCTAAGAAATTACCTGTACAGTGTTTGTGTCTTGTTATCTTCTATGCAAACGATATAAAACGTTTTCAAAATTTTGTCCAAAACAAAAAAAAAAAAAAAAACATATTATGCTAATAAGCTTATGCTGTTGTATTTGTGTCTATTGCGATCTTGAACCTCATTACAGAATAAAAAAACATTTGTGCACATTTGAGCAATAAACATTATGGAAGTATGCATAATATTAAAATATATAAACAACCAAATACTAGAAGTACAATAAAAGACTGCTCCCAAATAGTGCTCTGAGTACACTGAGTACACTTATGAAATAATATTGCTTCCATTGTGATAAACAGCAAACCGCCTTCATTCCACCTCTTATGAAATGGCTCACTCATTAGAGCTTGTTTGACCCCTATAAAATAAAAAAGATCAGCATGCATTCTTTACAAAATTTTCTAGATAATCCAACTTCACCGCTATCTACCTCTGGCTATTGTTATTTATGCTTCTCTTTTAAGTTGAAGACCATTTCCTAGTTCAATCCGCTCAGGGCAACTCCTATTGCTTTCATGCTCAATTGAATAGAACAGGAAAAAGATTTGCATAGCATAAAATGCTTAAAACTTTATTTTTCTAAACATTAAAAGCAACTCCCATTGGCATTGTGTACACTTAGTTTTATTATGTGATCAGGTACAAGATAGTATATACATAAACACATTTTTATTATTTGCATAATGGGCACAAAGACAGCACATGTATATTGGTATAATACATCTTTTGTTATTATTTGCTGGGCACAGCAAGGAGCAATGAAGAGACTCTTCTCTTAGCCCTATACTGAGGTATGGACCTACCGTAATGAAGCTAAAAGAAGCGTTATGAGTTCCTCTGCTCCAGTGGCAAATGGAATTTGTAGACTTTTATTCACAGATCCGTGTAAATTGATCTATGAATAGATTAAGCAACTGGGCAGGATGGAGCCATGCCCAGCCGCTACAATTAAAAATACAGCATGCTACTGGGAGAAAAAACAGGCAATGGGGTGGGGGGCAGATTGAGGATGAAGAGCTGCAAAATATGGGTGAAACCTATACCTGTACATTGTATTTCTAAGTACTTACCTGATTATACTACCTTATACAATAGTGGTCTTTGAAAGTTAATCTTGTTTTAAAAAACTGACCATAAAAACATATTTAACCCTAAATATAGGTGAAGCATGAAAATGGTCAGAAACATGGTCTTTGCCTAAACACAAAATCATAAACTTATTTAACTACTTGAGGACCAGCTGCCACAGTTATACTGCAGCAGGTTGGCTCCCCTGGGCCAGGTGTTGTACCTGTACGTCGGGCATGCGGCCTCCTAGGGGGTGCGCACGTATCTGCGCCGATCGGATTCGTTTCAGAACCGATCAGTCTACATGCCTAGGCCAATGATTTCTGGCCTTGACCTGGTGATCGGTTCTGACAAATAGACTGTCCCCTGCCTGTGTTTACATTACAAATGATGTCATCTCCCCACGTGGAATCCTTTTCGGTTCCAGAGAGAGGACATCCAAATGTGAGTTGCACCAACACTACACTGACACAATACATGTAGGCACACCCCCCCCCAGTTAACCCCTTCACTCCCTGTCACAGCGTCACCAAGTGCAGTGTTAATTTTTTTTCACTGATCACTGTATTGGTGTAATTGGTGACACTAATCTGCATTAGGGCAGTTAGTAGTAGGCCCAGGTATTTTTAGGGTGCCCCCTAATAAAGGTTTAACCACCTGATCACCCCCAGTTAACCCTTTCCCCTCCTGTCACCAGAGTCACTAATATAGTGTACAGATATCTTTTCTGATCACTGTATTTAGTGTCACAGGTGACGCTAGTTAGTCAGTTAGCTAGTTACTGTTACTGTCAGGTTTTTATAGCATTAGGGTACCTGCTATATATTACTGAATAAAGGTTTAACCCCCCTGATCGCCCCCCCCCCCCCTGTACAGATTTTTGTGTCAGGGTCAGCGTCAATCCCAGGCAGTGTCAGATTAGTGCCAATAGCGCTAACACCCACGCACACATCATACACCTCCCTTACTAGTATAGTGTTTGAACAGATCAATATATTTGATCTGATCAGATCTATACTAGCATCCCCAATAGTTTTGTGTTCCCAAAAATTCAGTGTTAGTGGGATCAACCCAGACACCTGCTAGCAACTGCGATTAGCCCCTCCGCCAAGCCCACCCAAGTGCAGTATCAATCGATCACTGTCACTTACAAAACACAACACGCATAACTGCAGCGTTCGCAGACTCAGTCCTGAGCCTAACAGTTTTTTTGGTAGTGATTGAAACAGTCAATGACAACCAGTTTCTCTTTTTGCCTGTGGGTCACACTTGTTGTACCTGTAAATTTAGAGGCCAATATGTCCAAACAGAGGTACAGTAGTGAATAGGCCTACACATTGCTGAGCATGACAGATGAGAGCGAAGGGGAAGCTGCCTCACTGGCAGATACAGGCTCAGTATATGAACCAGTAGATAGCAGCGGCACTCTGACAGATGGCTCTGATGACAGAGTAGTGGTCCCTGCTAAGGTCTGGTATACCCGACCCCGTTCTTCTGTTGAGGTGCAAGAATGCAGGGCTCTTGTATGAGGGGAGAGCCAGTACTAGTGCCGCTCATCCTGGTGAACTGGCAAGCACCAGCGGCCTCGTACATCTTGGTCGTAGTTAAACCAGCATTGCAGTAACACGTGGTGACAAGGCGAGTCCCATAAGTGCAGTTCAAGCTGGTGTGGTGGCTAGCACAAGTAGTGCCACCAAGACGACAAAGACAGGCCCGTAGAGCCCATAGTGCCCTTGCCAATCCTAATTGGGAGCCCACCACTTCTGCAGCACCCGTACCCCCCCCCCCCCCCCCCCCATTCACTGGCCAACCTGGAATTCAGGTGGAAAATTTTACGTCACTTGATTTTTTTTCACTGTTTTTCACAGAAGATCTCTATACATCTATTGTGGACCAAAGCAATTTGTATGCTGGTCAATTCATCGCCGATAATCACCAGTTGACTCTTGACAGAGATTGGAAACCTAGTACGGTTTCATAATTTAAGACCTTTCTGGGTCTATCCCTCCTCATGGGCATTACTAAAAAGTGTAATTTGCGGCCATATTGGTCCACTGAACCCATACACCATATGCCCGTGTTCTCTCCTTCCATGACCCAATACGAGCAGATCTTGCGATTCGTGCATTTCAATGATAGTGAACTCTGTTGTCCTCGGGTGACCCTGGATACGATCGACTCCACAAAATTCGGCCCCTCATAATCTACTTTAACCAACAGTTTGCAGCCTTGTTTATTCCTGATCACGTTGTCTGCATTGATGAGTCCCTGATTACATTTTCTGGCCACTTGTCTTTCAAACAGTATCTCCAATACAAGCGTGCCAGGTATAAGCTCTGTGACAGGGCAACAGGCTATACATATAGTTGTATGGTTTACGAGTCACCTGGAGCATGAGAATTGCCCAGACTACATAGGGAGTGCTGGCAAGATTGTTTGTGACTTGGTGTCACTCTTATTTGGAAAGGAGTACCCCTTGTATTTAGACAATTATTACACAAGCCTGCCACTTTTTAGTCACCTTTTTGACTGTGTTATTGGCGCATGTGGCACCGTGCGACCTAATCACCGGGGCTTCCCCCAACGGCTTGTAGAATCCCGACTTCGACGGGGGAGAGAGCCTGCTTGAAATTTAATAATTTGCTCGCAGTGAAGTGGAGGAACACACAGAATGTTTTTGTTCTCTCCTCCCTTCACGCAGATACAACAGTTGAAATTCCAACGAAGACTGGTGTTGTGAAGCCCCTCTGTGTCCACAAATACAACTTTAACAAGGGAGGGGTGGACTTCAACAACCAGATGTTGGCGCTGTACTTAATTGCCCATAAGGCCAGACACTGGTATAAAAAAGTGTCGGTATATTTATTCCAATTGGCTCTGCTGAACGCTTATGTGCTATACAAAGCATCAGGACAAACTGGATCCTTCCTTAAATTCCAGGAAGAGATCATCACAGCCCTTCTGTTTCCAGATGGTACTGTGCCCCACCTTCCCAAATGCAAATACAGTGAGCTGGCTGCATGAAAGGCATTTTCTGTATGTCCTCTCTGGTACCTCTACCCAAAGAACACCCCAAAGAACATGTGTCTGCAGAAAACGCAGATATATGTGTGACACCCGCGTTTTATTGTCCCTCCTGTCCTGACCAACCTGGTCTCTGCATCGGTGAATGTTTCCAATGCTACCACACACTAGTGGAGTATTAGTGTAGGGTACAGCACTGCACAGTAATAGGGAACACTAACACAGGGTCTTGAAAGATGAGATGGCCACAACATTTTGAGAGACCCTAATCTGGAAGGTTTACAGTTTATATAAAAGTGCAAAAAAAAGCCAAAATTTTTTTTATTTTTCTTCTCTCTAGTGTTCGCTCTATTGTTCACTCTCTATTGTTATCGCTCTATTGTTCTCTATCATTTGGTCTGTCTCTATTGTTACTGTATTTAATAACTGTAATGTTTTATTTTTACTGTGCCATACTGTTAAACTGTAATGTTATTTCGTTTTATTGTTAAACATTATTTGTTTTGCAGGTACGCCATTCGGCTTTATTCTGACAGCAACATGGTTTGCTCTCACAATACAGACTCCAGCGCTGTAGGAGGTGATTTCACCACCACAGTTAAAAACAAAAAGAGCATATATGCCGACGCATGGGGGAGGGGTGGAGGGGCGATTTGCCCCTAATATTAGGGGCGAATCGCCCCCATGCTTCGGCATATATTTTTTACTCTTTTTTTTACTCTTTTTTTTTGCACAGATTGTTTTATTGAGTTAATGTTTTATTGTTACCATTGTTTGCTTTTCAGGTATGCCATTCAGCTGCAACACTGATTTATTTATCTTGACAGCAACATAGTTTGCTCTCACGATACATAAATCAGCGACTCAGTGCTTTAGGAGGTGATTTCACTACCACAGGCTTTTTGAAGCTTTTAAAAATGTATGTAGTTTATCGCCGCTGTACGGTTGTGCCCAATTTTAAAGCATGTCATGTTTGGTATCTATGTACTCGGCATAACATCATCTTTTTTATTTCACCAAACATTTGGGCAATATAGTGTGTTTTAGTGCATTAAAACGAAAAAAAAAACGAAAAAAAAATTTCCAAAAAAATTGCGTTTGAAAAATCGTTGTGAAAAAAAAATTGTAACACCCAACATTTTAAACTGTAGGGCCTTTGCATTAAACAAAAAAATATATAATTTTTGGGGGTTCAAAGTAATTTTCTTGCAAAAAAAAAATAGTTTTCCATGTAAACAAAAAGTATCAGAAAGGGTTTTGTCTTCAAGTGGTTAGAAGAGTGGGTAATGTGTGGCATAAGCTTGTAATGTTGTGCATAAAATACCAGGCCAGTTCAACCCCCCCCCCCCCCCAAATGACCACTTTTTGGAAAGTAGACACCCCAAGCTATTAGCTGATAGGCATGTTGAGTCCATGGAATATTTTATATTTTGCAGCACGTTTCGGTAAAAATATATATATATTTTTTTTTTTACACAAAGTTGTCACTAAATGATATACTGTTAAAACATGGCATGGGAATTTATGATAGGTTTAAATTTGGGTCACGTTGGTACAGGTTCTGCGAGGTCCTAGGGGCCTCCCGTTTATCATTCTCTTTTATTGCAAATATATTGGCAAAACACTGTTTAAAATGTTGATATAGTTCATAATGTGTCAGGGCATACAGTTTATCGCTTACGATGTATGGACACAATGTACGAAAGAATTGTGATGTCATGATGTATTGTACAGACTGTTGCCATGAATAAATAAAGGAATTTAAAAATTCTGTTGCTTCTCCTGAGTACTGGGATACCACATGTGTGAGACTTTTTTGGGAGCCAAGCCACGTACAGGACCCCGAAAACCAATCCCCGCCTTCAGGCTTTCTAAGGGCGTAAAATGGTGATTTTACTCCTCACTAACTATCAGTGTTACGGAGGCCCTGAAATGTCAAGATAGAAACCCCCCCCCCCCCAGATGACCCCATTTTGGAACGTAGACACCCCAAAGTATTTGCTAAGAGGCACGGTGAGTATTTTGCAGCTCTCATTTGTTTTTGAAAATGAAGAAAGAAAAGAAAAATGTATTTGTTTTTTTTCTTTTTTTCAATTTTTAAAACTTTGTGACAAAAAGCAAGATCTGCAAAATACTGAACATGCCTCTCAGCAAATAGCTTGGGGTGTCTACTTTCCAAAATGGGGTCATTTGGGGGGGGTTGTGCTATCTTGGCATTTCATGGCTTCCGAAACTGCGAGGAGTGAAATCAAAAAGGCGGTGATTGGTTTTCGGGTCCAGTACACGGTTAGACTGCCAAAAAGTCCCACACATGTGGTATCACTGTACTCAGGAGAAGCAGCAGAATCTATTTGGTGTAATTTATCATATATCCATGTCATGTTTGAACAATATATCATTTAATGACAACTTTGTGTTGAAAAAAAATAAAATTGTAATTTCCCGAAACTTGTGGCAAAATATAAAACATTTCATGGACTTAACATGCCACTCAGCAAATAGCTTGAAGTGTCTACTTTCCAAAATGGGGTCATTTGGGGGGAGGGGGTTTGTGCTATCTTGACATTTCAGGGCCTCGAAAATGTGATCGGTAGTGAGGAAGTAAAAATCACCATTCTACGCCCTTAGGCCCTACATGGATTTGTCAACAGAAATGTTTTGTTGAGGGGTATACAACATTAGAACTTTTTTGAACAAATAGGAAAGAACTGGACAGATTTTATACAAACAATCGTGGAATTATCTGGAAGGCTCTGACTATTGTCAGTGAAGTTCAGAAATCTAGGGAACACTTCATAATAATATGTAGGCATTGCAGCAGGGAAGGGAGAGGTACAGTAAATAAAGACTATGAACCAGTATGAGATCATATTGTATTCTTTAACCACTTGCCGACCAGCCGTTGTCATTATACTGCGGCAGGTTGGCACGATCCTACAAGCCGTCATAGCTGTACTTCGGCTCCTTTAAGCGGGATAGCAGGCGCTTGTGCGCTACCGGAGGCACGCGTCCACTGCACTGTGGGGGTGCCGATCCTCATGACCGGCGGCCGCGATGACTACCGGCCACGAGCGATAGCTGGCACGAGAGGCAGAACAGGGTCGTGTGTGTGTGTAAACACACAAATCCCTGTTCTGTTCTGAGAGGAGATGCAGATTGTGAGTTCCTAATAGCTAGGAACCCACGATCTGTAATCTCCTATAGTCAGTCCCCTCCCCCTACAGTTAGGACACACAGTCAGGGAACACAGTTAACCCCTTGATCTCCCCCTAGTGTTAACCCCTTCCCTGCCAGTGACATTTATACAGTAATCAGTGAATTTTTATAGCACTGATTGCTGTATAATTGTCAACCGTCCCAAAAATGTGTCAAATAGTGCTATCACCAAAATAGAGACTTCCGTGGCGTTTTGAGAAAAGGAAATCTAGTAGGCCCATGTGGAGGGCCAAAACTTGCTTCCAGATTTTATATGGTTTTCTTGTATAACCACTATATCTGGATTTTGGGCTTTGATATATGAAACATAGAGGACCTCTTGACTTTAAAATGTAATCCTCTCATGTTCTCTCATGGCCCCCATCATTGGAGATCTATAGCACACAATAGTACAGTATATATTAAGAAAATAGCATTTGGAAAGAGAGCGAATATCAAGAAACAGAGTTAACACAGTGCTGGAGAATTAATGAAAAGGTAATAGTGTGGGCTGTCAACTCAGACTTGTGCTCCAAACAATAACTTAGAATGTGTCAATCTGGTGCAGTTTCTCTGACGCAGAGAGCCCTAGGCAATACTCAGCGAATGCACTTGGATGGTCAGTTAACGTTTACTAAATTGGATGGTATCAAACAGGTCCCACAGTGTAACAGTCTTATTAAAAAAAAAAAAGAAGGGCAGCTGCTAATGTACCCAGTATGAGTGAATCCAAGCGATAAGTCCTGTATTTTTTTTTTTTTTGCAGAGGTGGCAAGGTGACATCAGTAAGGGGAAGCTGTAATGTTCTGTCCTAGTAGCTTTCAAAAGAAATTACACAGCATCAAAAAGCCAAGAGGTATACAAGGTGGTGAGAGGCCAAGTCAAGTATGCATAAATTAATGTATCTTGCTTTTCAGGTTCTCATGAAGCTAACAGTAGGGGAAGAATGGCCCTCTAGTAGCACTTCCACAGTGCTCTTTACCCAGCAGATAACCCCAGCCTGGAAGGCAGAATAAATCTATACAACCATTTAGGAGAAGGTATCGATGATTGCAATGTGTATAGTAGGTAGATATTTTCAGCATCTCGGAAAGATAGAAAAGGGGGGATAGTGTGACTCCAGCCAAGCAGTGGCTTCCTTGGGGGTTCAGAAGTAAACAGCCTTTTCACAATTTTCAGCTTAGTAGCATATACCATGGCTTGGGAGTATTTCAGCTCCTGTAGCTTCCTCTTATTTGTTTGGAACAGTGATCTTTGATGAGATCCATTGCTTCACCACAAGCTTCCAATCTAACTCTCTGGATTAGCAGGGACTGCACAAAGGCCTCAGGTCTGGTACCCACACGTTGTAGCAGCGGACTTGTCATCAGTCTTTTGTAGCAACAGGTCCACTTGTTGCAGAGCCTGGCATGCATTGTCATTTGCTGGTCACAGGGAGTCTTACAGGTCACTTACCTGAAACTCGACTTCTGACACTCAGCTTTAAAAAGTTTCAAAACCTTTCTAGAAAACCCAGCAAAAGAGCAAGAAGATAGCAGAGAGAGAGGACAGCGCAGAGGGGAGAAGGACTGGAGAGGGCGAAGAACTGGAAAGGGGAGAAGGACCGGCAGAGGGAGAAGACATCACCAGAAGAGAGAGAAAAGCCAGAGCTGCCTTAATAAAATACTTTAAAAACCTGTGTAGTGTGTTTATTTTTGACACTTTTTTTTTTTTTTTAGGTTAATGGGTAGGGGTACGATGTACCCCATACTAATTCACCTAGGATGAGGGCCCGGGATCTGGGGCCCCCTTGTTAAAGTTGTCGGGAAGAGTCCCATGACCTCATCAACATGGGGACAAGGTACTTGTGGGGGGCCCCGACGCACCCACGTTGACGTTGACCCCCATGTTGAGGGCGTGTGGCCTGGTATGGTCCAGGAGGGGTGGGGGGCGCTCGCTCATCCCCCCCTTTTCCTGACCTGTTGGGCTGCGTGCTCAGATAAGGGTCTGGTATGGATCTTGGGGGGTACCTCACGCCAAATTTTGTCGGGGTTCCTCTTCAAGATTCTCAGCACCCAAGTCGCACCGCAAATTGGATCATTTTGATCCGACTTCTGTTGCGACTTCTATTCAAATCAGTGGGCTCCCATAGAGAACCATTGATTTTGAATAGAGACAGAGAAACGTGGCTGAAAGCTAGCGCAGCTAAACATACATTGATGCCAATGCAAAACACGGATAAAATTGCGTTTTTAATGCTGCTTTTTTCCTGGCATCGGTACTAGCTTTACAGCTCGTTTTTTAAAACGCCCGTGGGCATGAGGCAGTCTGCGGAGGTACGGGTAGACAGCTACACAGACAGTCTGCAGGACTGTGGCATTACACCCACAATCTGCTGATGATCCTGGGTGCAATGCTGGGTGAAATGGGTCCCTAACAAAAATAAATAAGTGCAAAGAAATTGTGCTTTTTTTATTTTTTATTTTTTTTGTAAAAGTGAACTTATTCTTTATTTTATTCATAATTTGTGTTCCCAGATCCCAATTAGTTTGTACCTCTGTTTAGTGTATAGAGTGTGTACACAGATCTTCATTTTAGTTGAAATTTTAATTGTTTAAAAATTACATTTATTGTTGTGTTAAAGAATACACTGCTACATTAATGTTTGTCATTTATAGATGCCTGGAGTTAAGCTTTTATTGTTTTTTTTTTTACTAATGTATCAGTTGCATGTAATGTTTTATAAAGAAGTATCATTATTTTTTTAATTAAACATTGTGTTAATGCCAACATATTTTATATTGTTTATTTTTATGTTGTCTCATTTGCCTTCTGGTTGAGTACAGTGATGCAATTAATTTGGTGTTCAGCAGCTTGTGTTTGGATTTTTGTCAAAACCTTTGCAAAGTTCCTCATCATTTTGAAACTGGACTATTGCCACCATAGTTGTTGTCAGAGCTCAAATGCACATATGCTTTCTCCACAGAATGTTTGATTTTTTTAGGTATTTTAAAAACATTTTATTTTATGACCTATCTTTGTCTCAGAAAAGCATTTTATCAATTTTAAAATGTAAAACTTTAATCAATAATAATAAATTAGTTAATTATGGAATCAATCAAAATAATGTAACTTCGTTATGCAACCAAACACTAATCATTGTAATTAGCGCGGTTCAAATGAAGCACAAAACCTTTATTATCTCTTAAGATATTAAATAAAATCTGTTAACAGGCTGATCAGTTAACACATTATTAAAGTAATTTAACCTTATTGCTTACATATTAATTTGCCAAGTTATATCAGTTTAAAAATCAAATTGAATTGGTTAAAGTATATGTAAGCCCTATCACTATATTTCATGTAAGAGTTATGTTAGTGTTACTATTGTAACTTTAAATGCCAATTTCAATATTTTTAAATCCTGAAAAAATCAGGAAAACCCATCCTGAGAAATGCCATGCAGCCATTGTTGGAATGTGTGTAAACAACAGGAAATGTGGGGAGACGGCCCTCTCCCACCACCGATAAAAGTGATCTTGCGGTGAATCCGCTGCAGAGACCACTTTTTTTTTTTATCCAAAAAACAAGTTTATTGAAAAAAAAGCACAAAGTAAACAGAAACATACAACGAACGTACATCATTATCTCTTCGCAGAGACCACTTTTATCTGAAACCAGACGACTCACTGAAGAAGAGGATACCAGGGTTATGGCAGCTAGCTGCTGCCATAACAACAATATTCCTCTTCAAAGTACCAACGTATAACGGCGGTTGACGGTCCAGAAGTGGTTAAACCCAAAAACAAAAATGTAATTAATGCAGCCACCATATCTATTTATTGGTAAGCTTCAATATGTTTTCTTTTCTTAGGCAAGCTGCAATATGTTTTCTTAGGCATTTTCCCCTCTGTTTTTACCTGGTGACTTGGTCAGTAAAACATCTCTTGTTTTAGAGTGCATCCACTCTGGATGAATTAGTACAGGGGACACCTTTGAACAGCACTGCCAGTCTGGGGGGGGGGGAGGGGAGTGTTAGATGTACTAGCAGATTTAAACACACTAACAAATTTAAGCCACTTCATAAGCAGTTACAACAGTTGGGACAAAGCTTTTACATAAAAGCTGATCATTGTAAGTTGTAAGCACCCCTGTTAAGCCCCATACACACGGTCGGACAATCCGCGGACCAGGTCCGTCGGATCATGTCCGTCATACTTTGTCCGATGTTGGTTTTGCATACACACGGTCAGACAAAGTTGTCGGAAAATCCGATCATTCTGAACGTGGTGACGTTTGTTGTCTACGACGGGACTACGTAGAGGCTAGTAGCCAATAGCTTTGGTCTTGTAATGTGATCTGAGCATGCGTAGCACTTTGTCCGGTCGGACAACCGTACACATGATCGGATTTGGTGTGATCGGACCGTGTTGTCGGCAAATCTTTCCAGCAGGAGATAAGACTTTGTCCGTCGGACAATCCGACGTACACTGTCCGATGGTGCATACACACGGTCTGATTTTTCAACAACATTGTCCGATCGGACAGAATCCATGAAAAAGTCCGACCGTGTGTATGGGGCTTTAGTATTAAATGGTTTGTCTCATCTTAGCTGCATTAAAATAAACCTTTTAATTAAAGTGAACCTATGTCGTTCCTAGAATTTCATGCTGTAAACAGGCCAGCCAATTAGTAGCTAAGAGATACTAGCACATACCTCAAAATCTGACCAAAAGTTCTGGTGTATACAGCCTCAAAAACCCAATCTTGCTGTGACTCACTGCCCTGACATTCTGGATCTCTTGTAATGCTTTGTGGCATGCAGGGCAGGACTTAAGGTGGTGGAGGCCCCTGGGCTTGAGTCACTTTCGGGCCCTACCTTCTATACATTACCGTATTTATCGGCGTATAACACTTGCCGGCGTATAACACGCACCCTACGTTTAGGAGGGAATTTTAAGGAAAAAAACTTTTAGGAGGGAAGTTTAAGGAAAAAATATTTAAATGCCCATCAATGCAGACTTATCAGTGTCCATCTGCAGCCTTGCCCATCCATTTGCAGCCTTGTCAGTGTCATTTGCAGCCTTGTCAGTGTCATTTGCAGCCTTGTCATTTGCAGCCTTGTCATTTGTAGCCTTGTCAGTGTCATTTGCAGCCTTGTGATTGCAGTCTTGAAGTTTAAAAATGGCGCTGCCGAGATACAGAGTCCTGTGTATCTCGGCGGCTCTCGGGTCCTCTCACAGTCCAGAGTGGAGCCGAGAGCAGCCGAGTGCACTCAGCTTGGCTCGGCTCACAGTCACACCCAGTCCCTGTGTTATGTCCATCATAGGACGGGACTGGGCGTGACTGTGAGCCGAGCTGAGTACACTCGGCTATGTATCTCGGCGGGGGCCCATGGGCTTGAGCCCAGTCAAGCACGATGGTAAGTCCAGCCCTGGTGGCATGGCAGGGATAGGAGGCTGTGGTACAATAGTTTCACGTTTCAGTGAGATCAAGGATTTGACTTGTTATGGGCTGACACCTTGGAGTTCCTAGTTTGCTAACCTTCTGTTACTTTGATATCATTGGGAATAACAGATGGATTAGAACACCTGTCAGTTTATATTGTTGTCTGTGCCCCTGTTAGGGAGATTCACCCTTGTATTTGTCTTGTTTACCATTATCATTGAAAGTGAAAGAAAATAAAACATTTTGGATTTCCCCAGAAAAGAAATAGTGAGTACACCTTTTAACATGGACATTAGTTTTGGTACCCTGGCGACAACAAGGGATTCCCTCATTTTAGAGAGATTTTCTCTTGTTTCCTGTTTTGGCGATGGACAAGAAGTAAAGGCAATTCTCCCCAATAAGAAGTAGAGGGCAACAATAAATCTTACAGGTGTTATAACCCTCCCTTACTCTATCTAAATAATAAATCTTGTGACCTTATGTTTTTCAACCCTTCTCTTGTGCTGTGTGTCGATGCAAATGTAGTGTGGTGTTTAAATGGGAAATGGCTTAGTTTATAAAACACCCTGGCTTGTATATTCACGTGCCTAAAGAGGTTATAAAGGCAGAAGGTTTTTCATCCAAATGCATTCTATGCATTAAGATAAAAAGCCTTCTCTGTGCAGCAGCCCCCCTAACACTTACCTGAGGTCCCTCTCTGTCCATCAATGTCCACGAGTGTCTCAGCCGTCCACGATTCTCCTGATTGGCTGAGACACAGCAGCGCACCATTGGTGCCCACTGCAGTCAATTAAAGTCAGATATCCAATCAGGGCAGGGGGGGGGGGGCGGTTTAGGGGCCAGGTCATGATTCTGTGTCTGAATGGACAAAGGGAGCTGTGACTCAGCTCGGGTGCCCCCATAGCAAGATGCTTGCTGTGGTGGCACTGAACAGGAGATAGGGGTCAGGATCACAGAAGAGGCACCTCAACCTTAGAGGTATAATGAGCAAGACACCCAGTCGTAAAACACAAATGGTACATAAAAATTCAAGGAATTCTGCTTTTCCCCTTGGAACATTTCAAACCTAGAACGTTTATGTTTCACTGTATAAATGCATCATGTTGAAAACACATTAAGGAGCATGCTTACAGTATAAAGGAATAATTGTGACTTTTATCCAATGATTACTGGAAGTGAATCACTAAAACATGTGGATGCTCAGTTTATGCAGAGCAGACACGGACAGAGCCCACTCTGCTTTGTGGGCGGTCCTGTGTAAACGGACTCTGCTGTTCATTTATACCTGACTACCTCCAATCTGATTCATCTACATGGAAGAGAACAGATCCCCTTCCATTTGTTTTTAGTCTACCAGATAGGATCGGAGGTAGGCAGGTGTAAATGGACACATGTATGTTTACACGTGCCGGTCTATAGGGAGGAATTAACCGTCTGATCATGTTCACCTGAAAAACTGACAGACAGACTTGATCAGAACAGTCTTGTGAAAGAGGCCAAATACAGCCTGAGTATGTTTCTATGCTTTGTTTTGAATTTCTACACTTTGTATGTATTTTGATCGGTGGATGGGGGTTGTTATAAGGAATTCTGCTTGTATATTTTACATGCAGATATACACCAGTTTATCTATGTGGGTTAAGTTCTTTAAATTATGCTTCCCCAAGTCTTACCCACACTAATAATTACATGGCTAATGCCTAAGTCACCTGTCACACCAGTGGGGCTTGTCATGCGATTTGATCGTGTCAAAATACATGATAACTCACACCTTATTGTCCACAGTGGAAGCGTGTGACCATTTGTATACCCCTAATGATCCTATCCAATACACCACTAGCATTGCTGTACATACATGTTGGAAAAATATCCTACAGGCATGCGCTGCGCAATCAATGGATGAGTCCAGTAGTGATGAACTCTGGTCCTCGCACGCAATATACGACATCTTTACAGCCTCATCAACAGCAAGGTCAGGAGCATTTCCTCACATATGCTCATTATGGGATCCATAGTAAAAGCACCAAAATGTAGGTAGCTACAAGTACACTGCTGCTCTCTCAGCTGCTGCTACTCACTCTGGTCTCACAGAATGGCTTAAATCGTTAAATAATAGTTTTTTGTGTTTTGGGAGGGTCTTATGATGTTATCTTAAACGCTCCTAGATGCAAACGCGACTAAACGGGCGTTTTTAAATGGCGGTTTCAAGCTGTTAAAAAAAATTGTTCAGAAGAGGTTGCCTCAGCGTCCCATGTACATTAGGCCTAAGTGTGTCACAGATAAGCTGCTGCATTACCACCCTGTAAATACGCTTCAGATTTCAAGGGGCTGTGTTTATGTACATTATGCAAGCAAATTCTGCTATTCTAAAAATCAGAAGGCTTTAATGCTGACATTGGAGTCTGTGCACATGGACAGGAGGTGGCTATGAAGTGGCTGGAGGCGCAGTTCTTTATAATGGAAGATCCAATATTGACATGTGTGCTTAGCTAGAGCCCTGGCTGAAATGAGGAGGGAGATAATGATGGATTTTAATAATAACAAAAAGCTGTTATTAAAGATGCATTAAACCCTTAAAAAAGTATTATATTGCAGAGTACTAAACCCTAAACAAGGTGGCTGCATCAGTATTCTTTTTTTAGGCTTTTTTTCTATTTATTTTCACTGGTGATCCTGCCAGTAACACTTTCTCATCTTAGGATTTTGTCTCCTATCTATGGAGGAGCTTCAGAGTGATCCTTGGACAACATACCCTCGGAGTCCTAGAAGACTGTTGCCATCACTTTGTCCATTGATGGAACACTTTCAGCCGCCTTCCTCCACTCTCTATATTTTAAACTTGACTTCAGGGGCCAACCATGTGCAAAAAGCGCTTGAAAACCATATAGTGCGCATGCATTATTTTCAGCGCTGAACATCTGGAAAAGTGGCATGGTGCAGTGATAAAGTTTCCAGTCTATGTGTGTGGTCGCTCCATCCATGTTGGGCCATGAACTTTTCAGACTACCCTTGTATGTAATTTTTTAGTTTGCCTTTACTTTAATCTCTTGTGATATTTGCTGGGGTTGTAGTCATTACCTGTAGCTGTCACTTAACTTTCATACCAGGTAGAAAAACTTATCAAGGTATCTTGTTGCTATTTGTAACCAGGACAGCTTTGCTTTAGCAAACCTTTTATTTTTGCGATCCAGTGCAGTATTTTATTTACAAGAATAAAGATACAGTATGCGTGTTTTTCGTTAGAAGTCTCTTTTATATGAAGTCTCCCATGCTGACTTATTACTGGATTGTTTACAGTTGAAAGTGAAATATGATCACTAAACAGGATGCGCCAGTCTTCTGCGCCAGAATTTTTATGGAACCCTTGGAGATTCTCTAATCTGTTTGATAAATTAAAAAAGCCAGCCATTTGTGGTTGCATCATGTGACATTTCCTTTTCTTAGTGAGAGGCCCTAGATTTATTGTGGCTCTGCACACCACAAGGATGCACAGCTGTATTCCACTTTGCGTATTAGGAGAAGAAAAACAAATATTGAGTTGTCTGAAAGGCTCATGGAATCTTTTAATCAGCTCTAAGTTCAACATAGCTTTGATGACAGTCCTAGCGATAAACACTATTGATTGAGACATTTCCCACTGCTTGGTCAGGCCCTAATCTGGTTACATTGGGAACAAATTAACTGTTTACCCAATCATTCCTCCATCTCCATGGGATGACACACTGTGACAGGAGATGCTTATTGAACATACACAAATAATTGAATGTACTGGAAGGGCCATGAAATGTTTCTATAAAGTCTGAGATGTAATGTCATGTGCATGTGTAGTTATACTGCATATCAGTGGATTACCGTAGTCACATGCAAGAAGAGTTTATATGTTTTGTTGATTTGATTTTTGTTTTGTGTTAATGAAGCACATAGAAATGATCAGGGAGCTGAACTGAATAGCTTTTGGTTATTTTTGGCGAGCCTTTGGTTATTGTTATACTTCATTCTGTAGCCATTTTTAGGTCAAGAACCCCATCCCCCTTGTCATCTTCTTCCCACACTTTATTAGCTCGTGAGCATCAAGAGATGTGCCAAATAGAACTCAAACGTCTTTTATAGTAAAGTCAGAAGATAATTTTGATTTGTATTATACATTTATTAATCTAGAAGTATTTTTGAATGCCAAGAAGAATTTCCTGTGTCGAAATGAAAAATCTACTTTGAGCTCTGCATAGATTTGAATAAGAATCTTCTGCATCAAAGACTATGTGGATGTTTAATCCACTTAAAGCATTTATAATAAAAGAAACAAAATTAAAAAAAGTGTCCTGTATTACACAGATAAAATATGTTGCCAGCACACAGCAAGCTTATTTCAAAGGGCAAAGCTCTTACTGTTTTATGATCTTATAGAAAAGCAATGTTTCCGGACTGTGCATGTACCCTTCCTCAGGCATGTTATAATCATATCTAAAAGAAAACAAGGACAGAGGGTGCACCAGCCTTGTGCATTACCTTTGTAACACAGAAATGTATTAAAAATAAAGTAATGTACTCACAAACGAGTAATAAAATCAAGCGAATATGGTCCATCAATGGTCTTAGCCAATAGGATCTGCTGGCCAGTAGACTTGAGTGGGATGAGAATAGTCCAAAATGAGCTGATGTATTTTGAGGGAGACCCCTGTTCCTCAGAGCCGCTTGATTTTACTACTCGTTTGTGAGTACGCTACTTTATTTTTAATACATTTCTGTGTTACTTTTGTGTTCCCCCTGACCTGTTGAGAGTGGCAGCACAGCCGATGCAGTGGTGTGAGTTGTGAGGAATCCCCCCTTCTTCAATTTAACCCCCTTGGCAATCTTTCGAGCGCAGGAGCATTCGTTTCTTTTTGTACGTTATAATCATATGCCTGACGAAAGGTGGCATGGCCCCAAAACATTGCTTGTCTGTGTAATCCCACAATAATTAATGATTGTAAACTGTGATCAATTAAGAGACACTGCAGAACCCTTTTCAACACTGGAATTGCATAGTTCCAATATGGTGCATGAGAGGAATCGACTATATTTTTGTGTTTTACGTAACATCTAAAAATGTTAACTGTACATAAACAGTATCACCAAAAAAAAAAAATGTTTTTTTCCAGAATTATTTCTGAAATATAGCAGCATTCCTTATGTGCCTATGCACTAATGTAAGCCTCATAGCTGTATATATTCAGATATCATGTAACCCACTATGACTCTGTCTGCTAGTCTCACCAGACTGAGATTTGGCGATTTCACTACAGTGCTGCTCTCAGTCCTCCTTGCTTGACAGACCTGCACGGCATGCATGCTTCATTCATTATGTTGATCTGTGGTTTCTATACCTCTCCAGCTGCTTTTTGAATATTTCCCCAAGGATTGACTCATAAATTAATTATAGTGAATCCTGAGCAATATAAAGTGACAAATTGTGAAAGTAAAGTGCTATAGTGCAAAACATGCGATACACTGACCATTTGTCTCATGGGTCAGTGTAACATAAATATCATAAAGTCCTTATCAAACATAAAATGGATCCTTTGTTAAGGTGATCCAAACGTGTTGAAGTGTCCACACTCTGGTGCTCCCCCCCTTAGGTAAAAGCCGCTCACATTTAAGTTTGGTCAAACCACGCATGTGGACCACCTCTGGGTTCTGTGATTGTTGTGGGATCCTAGGCTGCCCAATAGTGCTGTCTTCTCATACAAATATAGTAAGAAAGAAGGCTAGATCGTGTGATATCGTTTTTAAAACCACAAATTTATTTAACAAAAAAGCCCCAATGTGGGGTACTCACATGGACCTGGTGCTTCAGTGCACCAGTCTATCAGAAGCATAAACGCTGAAATCATACTGAGGTCGTAGGTCCCTCCGCTCTGAGACAGACAAGCTGTCTCCTACACCGTCCTGTTCCCTCCCCAACGCGTGTCGATACAGGGATATGACATATGCTTTATACCACCCCAGCTTGCCCTATACCACCCTATACTATCATTTACAGGGGCTGTTTGGGGTTGCACCCCATGACCATGCGCTGCCTGCAGGGTGCTGGGCAGGATAGACAGTAGGGGGTGACACCATGTTTTTCTGGACCAGGTGACACCAGCGCCACTGCTCACCGATACTGATACTTTTTTTTTTTATGTCACGTGACAGTGACACTAATATGCAGCACTGATGGGTACTGATGATGCGTGGACTGTGTTAGTTGTTTTTTTTTTTTTGTTTTTTTTTACAATTTTATATTTTTTTTGTAATTTTTTTTTGATTTTTACAGTGCCTTCTTTTGGGGGGAGAGTGGATGGTGTCAGTGTTTTGTTTTTAAATTAAAAAAAAACTTTTAAATATAATTTTTTTCTAAATATTACTTTATTTATTATTTATTTTTTATTTATATAAACAGACCCCTGACATCTCCCCTTTGAGACAGGGAAAGGGACTGAGGACACAGATTCCCCAGTCCCTTTCTCTGCAACACAGTTTACGATGCTGAGTTATGAATGGACATGTTCATTCAGAAAAGGAAGGAGCCGGTAGATGACAGATTTACCGGCTCCTTCTTCCGCTCTCCATCCTCCGCTCTCCATCCTGACAGGTCTGGGACAGGGGGGGACTGGAGGACAGAGGGGTTGGAGGAGCACTGAGGGGGACCCAGAGGAGGACCGCCGAAGCACAAAAGGAGGACACGGATGGGGTGCTGGAGGAGCACACGGAGGGGGACCGGAGGAGCACAGAGGCAGACCGGAGGAGGATACAGGGGACAGTCTGGGGGGAGTTACAAGCACCAATCTCCCTGTATAGATACCCGCGATCGTCTCACAGAGAGGAAGAACGGGGAAATGCTGATGTAAACAAGCATTTCCCCGTTCTGCCTAGTGACACTGCACTGATCACAGCTCCCTGTTATCGGGAGCGGTGATCAGTGATGTGTCACTGCTAGCCCATCCCGCCTACAGTTAGAATACATCCCCAGGACACACTTAACTCCTGCAGCGCCCCCTCCTGGTTAACCCCTTCACTGCCAGTCACATTTACACAGTAATCAGTCCATTTTTAATCGCACTGATCACTGTATAAATGTGAATGGTCCCAAAATAGTGTCCGATCTGTCCGCCATAATGTCACAGTCACGAAACAAATCACAGATTGCCGCCATTACTAGTAAAAAAAAAAAAATATATATATAAAAATGCAATAAAACGATCCCCTATTTTGTAGACGCTATAACTTTTGTGCCAACCAATTAATAAACGCTTATTGCGATTTTTTTTTTTTTTTTTACCAAAAATATGTAGAAGAATACGTATCGGCCTAAACTGAGTAAAAAATAAAAGTTTTTTATGTATTTTTTTAGGGATATTTATTATAGTAAAAAATATAGTTTTTTTTTTTCAAAATTATCGCTCTTTTTTTTTGTTTATAGCGCAAAAAATAAAAATCGCAGAGGTGATCAAATACCACCAAAAGAAAGCTCTATTTGTGGGAAAAACAGGACAGCAATTTTGTTTGGGAGCCACGTCGCACAACCGTGCAATTGTCAGTTAAATGACTCGGTGCCGAATCGCAAAACAATGCTCTGGTCAGGAAGGGGGTAAATTCTTCCGGGGCTTAAGTGGTTAGCTCTGTCGATCCCCGCTGGGCAGGCAGATGACAGGTCCGTCTCTGCACACTGTGCAGGGACCGACCTGTTACAGCACTGCTCTCCTCTATGGGGGATCGAATGAAGACGTATCGTAGAGTCTGTTTTCATCCGATCTGCAGACGGATGAAAAAGTAGGGTTTTCCTCCGTCATCAGAAACAGAGCATATCGGAGACTGATGTGAGCGGATGTGTTCATCCACTGACATCCGCTATACCATAGGGATACATGTATGTCCGCTTTTCATCCAAAAACAGATGGATGAAAAACGGACATACGGTCCGTCCGTGTGAAAGGGGCCTTACAGTCATAATAAAAAAATAAAAAATAAAATGTGTGTGTGTAATATAAATATATATATATATATGTGTGTGTGTATATGTGTAAGCTTGCGATCACTTACCCAAAATGAAATCACAAGAAAATCATGAAAAAGGAGAGAAGTAAAGAAAAGGACAATAAAGCCTAGAAAAAAGACACAACAGTGTCCAAATCCAGGCTTATAATTGCCCAAAAATGGTTAACCCAAAACACACCTATTCATTGAATGCAAAATGTCTATGCACACATGATAAACATTCATAGGTGTGTATATAAATAGTAATAACTATAGGGGAAGGGTAAAGGGAAGTTGCAAGTGGGCCACCATCTGCCTGTCACCTCATTAAGGGATCAGCAGCCAATCCTAAACCGTGTAGGGTATTGCCACCGTAACCATATGTAAAAAAAGAGGGCCCTGAGACCGATAGAACCAGACTCAAAAAGAAGCTACTTATGGCGGCAAAAAAATTGATCCGATCAATCAAATTTAATTAGTATCAAAAAAATGTATTAATTAAGTTAGTTCGTTTCTTTAAAAAGGAATCCATATAAATAGATGCCTTATTCCTATTACTAGAGACAAACTGGACGAAACAAGACAACCATAAAACAACACTTAACACACCACAAATGTCCGGACAGTCGTTGTAGTCAATTGGAACCAATATATTCAGCAATATAGTGAATTAATCAGTTTATAGCGAATCAAAGTCTCTTGGTCAATCTCTAATTGGTTCTTCAATGGCAAATTGACTACCTACGTCGCCCTACATAATGAATACCTTGACTTTGATGTTATTTAACTCTTATTTACCTCAGTATTTTTGCCTATAGCTCTCTCTCCATACCAGTTCTCGTCCATTGAAGAACCAATTAGAGATTGACCAAGAGACTTTGATTCTCTATAAACTGATTAATTCACTATATTGCTGAATATATTGGTTCCAATTGACTACAACGACTGTCCGGACATTTGTGGTGTGTTAAGTGTTGTTTTATGGTTGTCTTGTTTCGTCCAGTTTGTCTCTAGTAATAGGAATAAGGCATCTATTTATATGGATTCCTTTTTAAAGAAACACGCTAACTTAATTAATACATTTTTTTGATAATAATTAAATTTGATTGATCTGATCAATTTTTTTGCCGCCATAAGTAGCTTCTTTTTGAGTCCGGTTCTATCGGTCTCAGGACCCTCTTTGTGTATATAAATAGGTGTATAAAGCCAAATCTCATTGGGTATTAAAAGTTCAGAACCAAACTTTGTTCAGCTAAACTAAACCTCAATGTAATCGGACTATTGATGTGGAAAACGCATAGAGCTGACTGGACATAGGACATAAGGACAAATGGGACATTGTGACAAAAAGCAGTGGATTCCGGTGTATAAACATCAGAATGTGCAAATCTCAACAGTGACAAAGTAATGGATTGGTTCATTCCAAAAGGTTTTCTGGTATTAAAATAGTTTTTAATACCAGTTTGAAAACATCTCCTCCTCTAGTAGGTGTCAAGACTATTTCTAGAATCTGTACACCTGCAAAGGTGCTGCTGCCATTATGGTATTGGTTGAAGTGTCTAGCAACATGTTTCTCAATGCTGTACAAGTGTTCTTGAAATCTATCCCTGAGTCTCCTAATGGTATGCCCGATGTATTGCACATTGCACGACTTGCATGTAACAACATAAATGACATACCGTGTGTTGCAGTTAAAAAAGGATTTGATCTGATGTGTTTTTTCATTGGAGAAGGATCGGATTTAATCCCCTTTAATGATGTGCTTGCAACACGAACATTAACCCCCCCCCGCACACACTTTTTATTTTCCCTTCCTCTTACCCGTCCTTCCTTTCTTTCTCTTTCTCTTTCTTTCTTTGCTTGTCTTCCTTTTCTGCATATATAAAAAAACTAGGCAGTTTTTCGATACATAGTGGGTATGCTTCTGGTATGCTCTCCCGGCATCAGCCCTATTTGGAGCTTCTTTATGGCACATCAGGTTAATGCCTGACTGGTTTTGTCCCCCCCCCTCCCTTTCCCTCTTTGGGATGGTATGGAATCATTGTTGACTATTTGCATACCTTTGTTCTTTGACCAGTCTAACTGACTTACAACTTACATCTCCCTGACTTGTTATGATCTTTGTGTGTATTGACACCTGTATAATCTGGAAACTATAGTCTTCTTTTCCTAAATAAAAATTTTGAAAAAAAAAAAAAACCCCAGTGGTGATCAAATAGCACTAAAAGAAAGCTGTTATTTGTGTGAAAAAAAGATATAAATTGTGTTTGGGTACAGTATTGCATGATCATGAAATTGCCAGTTAAAGTAACACCGTGCCGGACTGCAAAAAAATGGCCTGGTTATGAAGGGCATAAGATCTTCCAGAGCTCAAGTGCTTAATTTAGCATTGAGTTCTGATTTTTTTGGTATTACTGATGTGCACATATTATTTTTTTCTTATTATTCTAGTATTGTATGTGTTTTGTTTGGCATATTTGAATATCATTATAATGCATACAGAAGCTTGTCTTATGCTGCCTAAAATGATTGCTGCCATTCGCAAATCTTTTGTAGCCAACGTTTCAAAATTGCTTTCTCATCTCTCACTGCTCGTTTCTCTTTCCGTTTGTTTCTGAAATGTTCTGTACTTAGATTTCAGATTAATTTCTAACACTTTTGTTTCACAATTACTCAAAACACTTTATGGTTAAAATTCAAATGCATTTTCTTCCAAGCTTTGTTTAGAGCTGTGTAGGTACATGCTGCCCCTTGAGGAGATTGGGAATCTTATTTGGAAGAGTGTTTAGCTTTCAGAAAGCAGAGACTTGATGGTGATAACAGGTTACTGCCACCAGGTTTTCCTGCTGACTTCATTCTTGCATTTGCTGGAAAATGTTCTTGTAACTTTGGGCATGTCATTACCCATTTGGGCCGGGGGGGGTTAGTGAAGTGACAGCTGGGAGACACGCCTGGCTGCATTTGATAAGCACAAGTGGCTGCATATACTGGGCACAAGTGGCTGCATTTGATGGGCATAAGTGGCTGCAATTGAAGGGCACAAGTGGCTGCATTTGGGCACAAGTGGCTGCATTTGATGGGCACAAGTGGCTGCATTTGATGGGCACAAGTGGCTGCATATGATGGGCACAAGTGGCTGCATATACTGGGGCACAAGTGGAATTACATGGAGCAGCCTGAAAATAGGTAAGTATAGTATAGTATACATCTTTCTTACACACGTTATTCTCGGCATAGGTTTTATGAGGGGGATGGGGCAGTTTTAAGAGTAGTTAGGGTTAGGCCCCTTTCACACGGGACGGATCCATATTGATCCGCCCCGTGAAGATCCGCTGCTCAGCGGGGATAGCTCAGCTGATCCCCACTGAGCCGGCGGCACACTGTGCAGGGACCGCCCTGTCAGATCTCCGCTCTCCCCTATGGGGGATCGGATGAACACGGACTGTCTTTCCGTGTTCATCCGATCCCCTCTGCAGACGGATGGAAAAATAGTGTTTTCCTCCGTCTGCAGAATCGGATAATAGTGGAGGCGGACGATAGCGGGTGTCAGCGGATGCTCATCTGCAGACGGATGAAAAAGTAGGGTTTTCCTCCGTCATCAGAAACCGAGCATATCGGAGACTGATGTCAGCGGATGTTTATCCACTGACACCCGCTATCCCATAGGGGTACATGTATGTCCGTTTTTCATCCAAAAACGGATGGATGAAAAACGGACATACGGTCCGCATGTGTGAAAGGGGCCTTAAGCTATATTCCCCTTTACCCTACGTTCACACCTATGCGCTTTTTTGTGAGTTTTCTGTTTTCAGAAACGCACTACAGTCCATTTAAAAGAGAAGTTGGGTGTCTTTTTTTTTTTCCCCCTGATTAATATTTACCTAGGTGGGTGCTGCTTCTGTCCCCCGGTGCCTCTGCTCATCTCCCTCCTTGCTCATTGGAGCACTGGGCTGTGGAGGGGGCGGAGGGGCCATCTCAGAATCTCAGCGGCTCGCTGAGAGGCTGAGACAGGCACCTGGCAGATCCAGACTCCCATTGTCGGGGTGATGCAGTGCCTGGACTGATATCCGTGACATCAGCAGACTTCAGTCCACTCTCTGCTGAAAACGGGTCACAGGAGTGCAAAGTCAATTGCACTCCTGTGATCCATTGGACAAGCCCATCCAAACAAGCTTTGGCTGGACTTCTCCTTTACCATTTCCTTTGGTACACGTTTACATCTATGCATTTTTCAGCTTGTGCATTTTTGGAAAGGATATGGGACTTTTTTCTTGCAGCAGATTGCATTTTTACGTGTAATAGACTTCAGTGGAGTCACACCAGTCGTTACCAGTTCTCAAAAAGGCTATCAGGGAACTGGAGAAAGTGCAGAGAAGGGCAACCAAACTGATAAGAGGCATGGAGGAGCTCAGCTATGAGGGAAGATTAGAGGAACTGAATTTATTCTCTCTTGAGATGGGGAAATTAGGGCTGGGTTTACACTGGTATGACACAACAGTCGTACCACTTTGGATCCGACTTTGCCCTGCGACTTGAAGTCCAACATGCATCCGACTTTGATCTCTGACAAAATCAGGCACTGTGTCTGGTATGAATCTTTAGGGGGAACTCCACACCAAATTAAAAAAAAAAAAATGGCATGGATTTTAAGGGGAGCGCCCCCCTCCTGAACCGTACCAGGCTGCATGCCCTCAACATGGTGGGTGGGTGCTTTGGGGCAGGGGGGCCCTGCGCCCCCCCCCCACCCCAAAGCACATTGTCCCCATGTTGATGAGGACAAGGGCCTCTTCCCGACAACCCTGGCCATTGGTTGTTGGGGTCTGCAGGTGGGGGGCTTATCAGAATCTGGAAGCCCACCCTATGTGAATGAGTAGGGGTACATTGTACCCCTACCCATTCACCTGAAAAAAAAGTCTCAAAAATAAAACACAGCATACAGGGTGTTAAAGTAATTTATTAAGGCAGCTCCGGCGTCTCTTCCGACTTCTTCTCCCCTCTCCGGGTCTTCTGCGCTGATGTCTTCTAGCCCTCTCCGGTTCTTCTCCCCTCCCTCTCCAGTTCTTCTCCCTCTGTTCTGACTCAACGCTCTCTCCCGCTCTAATGTCGGGTGCGCGGTGTGCCACTACTTATATAGGCATGGGGTGGGGTCCCCGTGTGACGTAATCCGGAGGCCCTGGCCATTATGACGTCACCACCCGCATGATGGGCGCTGATGTCATAAGAGGCATACCTCCGGTGACCCGCCCCATGCCAATATAAGTAATGGCACACCGCACACTCTGCATTAGAGCGGGAGAGAGTGACGAGTCAACATCGGAAGAAGAACAGAGGGAGAAGACAGCGGAGAAGACCAGGCAAAAGAGCGAGAAGATAGCGTAGGAGACCCGGCAGAAGATAACGAACAGTGGGAGAAGAACCAGAGAGAGAGTGGAAAAGAACCAACAGAGACAGGCGACGTCAGCGGAGGACACAGAAGAGCCGGAGAGAGGAGAACAGATCGGAAGAGATGCCGGAGCTGCCTAATAAATTACTTTAAAAACATGTGTAATGTGTTTTATTTTTGACACTTTTTAGGTGAATGGGTAGGAGTACAATGTACCCCATACTCATTCACATAGGGTGGGGGGGCCGGGATCTGGGGGCCCCCTTTTTAAAGGGGGTTTCCAGATTCCGATAAGCCCCCCGCCCGCAGACCCCGACAACCAATGGCCAGGGTTGTCGGGAAGAGGCCCTTGTCCTCATCAACATTGGGACCAGGTGCTTTGGGGCCTCCCTGCCCCAAAGCACCCACCCACCATGTTGAGGGCATGTGGCCTGGTACGGTTCAGGGGGGGGGGGGGCGCTCGCTCATCCCCACCACCACCTTTCCTGAACTGCCAGGCTGTGTGCTTGGATAAGGGTCTGGTATGGATTTTTGGGGGGACCCCATGCCGTTTTTTCAATGCGGGGGTTCCCCTTAAAATCCATACCAGACCGAGGGGGCCTGGTATGCTCTTTTTTGTTTTTTAAATTTGGCACGGAGTTCCCCTTCAAGATCATCAGAGCACAAGTCGTATGCCAAAGTCGATCAGTCAAGACGGCAATCCGACTTCAGTGATCTTCAATGGGCTAAAGTGGGATCAAAGTCGGACCAAAGTAGTGCAGGGAGCATTTTCAAAGTCGGACCGACTTGTGTCGGACCAGTTAAGACGTGTGATTTTCACACGTCATGCAACATGATCTCCCAATGTCGGAGCTTTGGTGTACCAGTGTGAACCTGGCCTAAGGGGGATGTGAACAACATGTACAAATACACAAGGGGGTCTATATAGTGAATTTGGCGTTATTCACTTTAAGGTCATCACAGAGGACAAGGGGGCACTCTTTACATTTGGAGGAAAAGAGATTGAGTCTTCAAATACAGAAAGGTTTCTGCACAATAAGAGCTGTGAAAATGTGGAATAGACTCCCTCCTGAGGTGGTTCTGGCCAGCTAAGTAGATTGCTTTAAAAAAGGCCTACCCCCCCAGGTGTACATAATATAATGGGTTAGTAACATTTATAGGTAAAGTTGATCCAGGGAATATCTGATTGCCTTTCGGGGGATCGGGGAGGAATTTTTACCCCTGCTGTAGCAAATTGGATCCTGCCTTTCTGTTTTTTTTTTTCCTTCCTCTGGATCAACTGTGGGTATAGGATTGTCTGTGGGGTTGTATGTTTTTTTTTTTTTTTTTGGTTGACCTAGGTGGATTGATGTATTTTTTCAACCTCTGTACGTATGCATCAGAAAAAGAGTGTCAGGAAGGACTTGTACATTGTTCATTCTCTGTGAATGAATGATGAGGCTCTATGGGCGAAGCCCCCAAACAGCCTCGCTCATTTCAAATATTTGACAGCTACTAAGGGGGAAAATAACTGATTTGGGGAGGGGGTTTGGGTTACTTAGCAACATGTTGCACCCTAAATACGCTACATACAGATATGTTGCAAAAGGTGGAGTTGGCCTTTTAACTAGTTAGTCCTAAAGCTTTCCAGGATGTATGTGCAGAAGATGCCATCCTGTTTTTGGTCTTTTAGCAGCCAGAGTATTGCAGAGATTTATTAAACAATATTTTTTTTATTACAGATGTTTGCATGTTTCATTTTTTAGGGCTTCTTTTATATCAGTGGTAATTTCTGCTAAATTCATTATGCTCCATGAAAGAAACCTCATAAAATACTTTGTACATAGTGAAGACATCATCTTCTTGTGTCAGCTTCATTTTTTTATTTTCTTCCAAACTCTGTTGTGAGAATCCAAACTACTAAGATGGCGCCATAGCCCTCTCTTCTGTGTGACATTTCTCTGTAGCTTTACAAATATCCCTGTGGAGAACATGTTTTCCTGTACACAGAAACATCATGTTTATACAGCCCCCAAACAATGATCTGCAAATCTCATAAACCCATATTTTATGCACAATAGGTAATAGAAAACATCAAATGTTTTAACTGAGAAAATGTACCATTTTAAGAAAAGAAAAAAGGTAATTTTAAAAACACCTCTCACAAAAGTTGGGACAGGGCCATGTTTACCACGGCGTAGCATTGCCTCTTCTTTTAACAACATTCTGTAAATGTTTTTTTAATGGCACATTTTCTCAGTTTAAACATTTGATCTGTTTTTCTATTTTGTATTGTAAATACAATATTGGTTTTTGAGATTTGCAAATCATTGCATTCTGTTTTTACGTAGATTTTACACAGTATCCAGACATAGAATGCATTAAGATAAAAAAAAAAACTTCTGCCTTTACAACCGCTTAAATAAATATTCAGTTAAATATATGTGCATCACACAACTAAATGAATAAATAGATACTGTAAATAATTGAGTATCCACACTCGATCAGTAAACAGAATCATAAAAAAAAAATATCACCAAATTTATCACTCAAATATATGTTCATTGAGTAACTATATAATTAATGAATAGGTGAAAAATACAGCCCCTGATGATGTCTAATTGGGCAAAATGCATTGGGCACATTGATGTCATGTTTTCTAACTGGCTTTTTTTATGGCTTTTCAAGTCTCATATAATTTTGTAAAGCATATGTAAATAAAGTTTTCATTTACTACACCATCAGAGCCTTCTTGTCCCTTTTGGATGTTTAGAGACCAAGTGGTATGTGGTAAGCATGGCAAAGTTGTATCCTGAGAGTTGCAGTGTTGGCGTGGTTAAGATCTGGAACAGCAGACCGTGCTAAGTGTAAGAGCTTGGGGAGTCCCCGAGCAGCATCCTTTCATTCCGGGGGAAAGCATTAACAGCGTGGTTAACATTTGCTTGGGAGGCATACAGTCGGGTAAGCACTCTACCTACCTCCATATGTCGGATGTTTCTCTGATGGAACTGATCATGTGACCAAATAAATTTTTCTTTGGCACGTTATTAATAATTGCATGAGGTTTTCACCTATGCATTAAAAGAGAAGTAAAGGATTTTTTTTATTTTTGTCTGCATATTCATACTTACGGTGGATGCAGCATGGGTCCATTGCTGCATCTGTCCCCCGGAAACCTCTGCACTGATAACCGAGCAATTGAACACCGCCAATCGCTTAGTTTTCAGAGCTCCGTGAGCAGAGAGCTGGTGACAGTCTCAGCTCCCTGCTCTTTCCCCTCCTCACTCACTGGAGCGCTGAGCTGTGGAGGGAGTGGAGCGGCCATCTCAGGCTCTCTCTGCGGCTCGCTGAGAGGCTGAGCCGGGTGTCAGTCCAGGCACCTGGTGGATCCCGACTCTGTGGTCATGATGACGCGTGCCTGGACTTTCTCTGCTGAAAACGGGTCACAGGAGTGCAAAATGAATTGCACTCCTGTGATCAATAGGAGAAGTACAGCCAAACAAGCTTTGGCTATACTTCTCATTTTACCACTTGAGCTCCAGAAGGTATACCCCCCTTTATAACCAGTCTATTTTTTTGCAATATGGCACTGCTTTAATTTAACTGACAATTGCATGGTTGCAAAGATGTACCCAAATAAATTGTATGTCCATTTTTTCCCCACAAATAGAACTTTCTTTTGGTGGTATTTGATCACTTCTGCAGTTTTTTTTTTTTTCGCTATAAACAAAAAAAGACTGACAATTTTGGGGGAAAAAAAGCTATATTTGTTACTTTCTGCTATAAACCAAATCCAATAAAAAAAAAGAATGAAAAAAAAAAATCGAATTTCTTCATCAATTTAGGCCAATATGTATTCTGCTACATATTTTTGGTACAAAAATCCCAATAAGTGTATATGGATACAATATACGGTTGGCAAGCTGTTAATTATATAGTTGTTCATCGCACTCATATGTATGTAGTTGATCGATAATTTTAGTGATATTTTTATTTATGCTTTTATTTGTTTACTGATCTATTGTAGATACTCCTTTATCTATTGTGGAGAGTCAGCCTGGGGCAGGGTTAAGAAGGGGTTAATTGAAGAGGGCAGGTACTTCCCCTTCAGACCTGCTTATTACAGCTGAGTTTAAAATTTTGTGGTCTGTGTTTACGGATCTTTGAGGGTGGTGCTATAGTGTAGTCAGTCTGTGGCAGTCCCACTGTATTATTACTACACTATGGCCTACAAGTATAAGAAAAGCGCAAATGCATATTTTTAACCCTTTTATGACTAAGCCTATTTCTGACATTTGGTGTTTACAAGTTAAAATCCCTATTTTTTGCTAGAAAATTACTTAGAACCCCCCAAACATTATATATATATATATATATATATATATATATATATATATATATATATATATATATATATATATATATATATATATATATATATATACATTTTAGCAGAGAATCTAGAGAATAAAATGGTGTTGATTGCAATATTTTATGTCACACGATATTTGTGCAGCAGTGTTTTAAACGCAATTTTTGGGGAAAATGGACACTTTTTTTATGGATAAAAAAAACAAAAAGAAAAACAGTATAGTTATCCCATTTTTTTTTGTATAATGTGAAAGATGATGTTATGCCGAGTAAATAGATACCAAACATGTCACGCTTTATAATTGCATGCACTCGTGGAATGGAGACAAACTTTGGTACCTAAAAATCTCAATAGGCAACGCTTTAACATTTTTTTACGGTTACCAGGTTAGAGTTTCAGAGGAGGTCTAATGCTAGAATTATTGCTCTCGCTCTGACGATCGCGACGATACCTCACATGTGTGATTTGAACACCGGTTACATATGCGGGCGTGACTTCCGTATGCGATTTCTTTGCTGCGCGAGCTCGTGTGACGGGGGTGGTTTGAAAATTTTATTTTTTCTTATTTTTTTTTTTTTTTTTTTTATTATGAAATAGTGCTTTTTTTTTTTTAAATTAGGTGTAGTTTAGAATTTCATTGGAATTCTACTTTAGGTTACTCTTGTGCTCTGAATTGGAGAATAATGGCGCATTATTATAAAGATCTCAGAAAACTGAAGCTGTGGTTATAAATAAATGCAAATTTTCGTATAGAATATTAGAATGGGTAATATAGGGAAGATAAAATAATTATTTAAAATGCTTTGGCTTTTTTGTTTGTGTTTTATCCCCCATTAAATATGATGTCATGCAATAACAATAAGTAGACCTTTTTTACTGATACATATATAGCCTGTACCCTGTTACAAGGATTTCTGGACATATAAGACGGTGAGTCATTGTGAAACATCTTAAAGTGTCGTTATTAGAAGGTGATCTTGAAGGAAAACAGATACAACTTTGTCCTTTTGTATCAGAAAACTAAAATAATAGTCTGGAAACTATTTATGTGATGTTATAAATCCTCATCCATATCCTATAAACAGTTCATTGTTTTTATGCTTTAATGAGCTCAAGCTACTTGACAGTGTTGAAAATCTTATAAAATGTTCCATCTTTATAAAAGCAGCTTCTGTCCTGTCTTAGGAGACAGACTTCACAATTATTTTAATTGTTCTCTTTAATTTAGTAGCTTGTAAAAAGGACATTGAATTACACAAATTTAAAGCATTTGTTAACCTAAAAAAAAAAAAAAAAAAAAAAAAAAAATGGATCTTGCTCATGTTATGCAGCACAGTGCTTGTGCTGTGTAATTTGGTCCCCTGTAACACCTGAAATACCTGGCTGATCCTGCCTGGTGCTGCCCTCTCCCCTGTAAGCTGACCATGGTTCATCATGGCTGCTGACACTGTGGTCAGTTTACATGCCTCCATCATCCGCTCTTTTCTGTCTGCCCTCCTCTCCCCTTCCTACCTGTCAGCTCGTGACAGTGCCTCACCCCGCCTCTCCTTCTGCTGAAATAATATTTACATTTTTATACCATCCACTCTGTGTCCCAATCCTGTGTCCCCCCGTGTTTGTGATTTATATAAAAAAAATTGCTGATAATACCTCGTTTCAGAGCGCCAGTCAGCGCTCACGTGACCGGCCGGCTCTCTCCTCCTCTCGCCTGATGTCAGCGGGGGCATCTCGGCCCTGCCCACTGCAGCTGTCAGATGGGGAGAAGAGAGAGCTGGCCGGTCATGTGAGTGCCAATTGGCACTCTGAAATAAGGTATATACTGCATTTGTTTTTATAAATCACACACAGGGGGACACAGGATTGGGACACAAAGCGGATGATATAAATTAGTCAGAGTGGCTTACCAACTACTTTAATTTATCTTCAGTGAAACAATGTGGCCATGCTGTTTGGTGGTGTATTGTCTGTGTGTCTTATTTTGTTTATAACTGAACAAGGGCTCACCTACACACTTAAAGCAGAACTAAACACTCTCAGCCAATGTTAACTATGTGTAATCCTTATGCTGCTAGCATTGCTAAATGAGTATATTATATTTGTGTTTTAAAACTTTTTTATTTTTTTACATTTTTTTAGTTGCTTCTTGGTGTCTAGCCTAGGCCAAAATTATGTCATACATCCCAGGAGTCTTCATGGGCATTTTTTTTCTTTCTTCTAGAGGGGTTTTCTCAGCTAAGCACACCCACCTGTCTGCATGCCTGAGCTTAAGGTAGGTGGATTCCATGAAGTAAATGCTACATGAATCATCTGCCCTAACTCAGGATGGCTGCAGCTAGAAATACTCGGGTGGTGTTTTTCAAAGCGACTTTGCTTTAAAATAAAAAGTGGAGACATGGATGGATGAGCTTGCTCTGAATATTTAAAAAAAATATATTAACTGCTTTTTTTCCCCTCTGTTTTCATTTGGTGATCTGACCAGTAACCCACCTCCTGTATTAGAAGGCCCCCCCTACTGTGGCTGAATGAGCTCAGGCGGCATCTTTGGACAGCAGCATTGTTAGTCAGCGGGGAGGGTGATGTTAGATCACCCTCCCCGCTGCACAGTGGTATAGTGGTTAGCGCTTTCACCTAGCAGAAATAGGGCCGCTGGTTCAAATCCTGACCACGACACCATCTGCTTGGAGTTTGCATGTTCTCCCTGTGCCTGCGTGGCTTTCCTCTGGGTATTTTTTTTTTTTTTTCTTTTCAGATAAAGGTTTTATATAAATGAATAAAAGCTAATCATTGTAAGCACTTCTGTCAGTGGTAAATCACTGTCTTATCCCTGTGACTGCAAAATATGCAGCCTGCAAAATAGCTTGATCTTTTAAAAAAACAACAGATTTTACTGGCTGGATCACTAGGTGAAAATAGAAAAAAGCCTAAAAAAGAAAACTAACGCAGCCATTAAATCTAAGAAATGGTAAGCTGCAAACTATAATAAATGTTTGGTTTTGAATTTATTACCGCTTTAATTTCTGCTTTAGGGCTACATGCTACATGCACACAGGAAATCCCTTCCGTGGAGCTATTGCGTTACGGAGGGGCAGGGGACCTGTCCTGTCCAGGAGAACACAGTGATTATTGCTAGTGGCTATTAGTAATAATTGCATTAAAAAAAAATACAGGCTGGTTGTACCCAAGTGGATCGATCAGTTATCTAGGGTACAATCAGCCTGTCCATTCATAGTTAGAATCTTGGTGGGTCCCTGCTGAACCAGCCAAGATTGGAACCGTCTATGGCGGCTTAAGATGCTCATTTTATACTCATTCTTATTACTCACCTGTTGTCAATTAACCTAATTAGCTGCAATATACAGGGGGTCCCCGGGTTACAAACAAGATAGGGACTGTAGGTTTGTTCTTAAGTTGAATCTGTTTGTAAGTCGGAACAGGTACATTTTTTTAGTGTAGCTCCAGCCAAAAAAATCTATTACGTTTTTATAAGATAGAGAAGGGTTATCACCCCTGTAACATTTGTTTTGCTGTCTGTGCCCCTGTTCAGAAGATTTAATTTCACGTTCTGTCCCAGATTTTGAAAATTTTGGGTTGTTAGGGAAACATGGACTGGTGATAAAGCATCAGTGGAGACACCTTTTTCCCATATTAACCCTTACAGGAGTGAATTTTCCTTCCTAGGGGTGGATTTCCTCTCACTTTCTGTTGTCTCCCTCCGTTTGTAAATAAATAGGAGTCGTTTGTAAGTCGGATGTTTGTAAGTAGGGGACCCCCTGTACTCTTCCAGCTCTTCCTTGTTAGTACCACTTTTTTGTTGCCCGTCCTAACTTTTCTGAGACGTGTTGCTGCCACCAAATTCATAATTGCCTTTTTTTTTCTTAAAATATTTTTTTCGATTTAAACATTTGATGTTTTCTTTTTTTTCTGTTGTGAATAAAATATTTGTTTATAAGATTTGCAAATCATTGCATTCTGTTTTTATGTTGATTTTACAGTGTCTGAACTTTTTTGGGAATTTGGGTTGTATATATTGCTCATTTTTACACCTAAAAAAAATGTAGCCAGCCAAGGCCGGCATTAGCTATTGCAAATGCGGTCCCCATGTCACTAATTACTTTATGCTTTCCACTATGTTAGCCAACTGTTGACTTCTTTTAATGTCACTAGTCCTGGAGAGGGTTATAGGGCCAGCCTGTAATTACCCACATAGTGAACTTATCTTCTAAGTGAGCAGCAGAGCCTGGGATAAGAGGTTCCATTGCTTTGCTAATCCCTGCCAACATGCAAGCACTTTAGGCAGGGGAAATTGAGAACAGATTGGTTTCTAACAGCTGGGATGTTTATGATACGGCATACAATTGGAGATATAGTGGGATATCAGAAGATTAAATTAGGTATGGTTATTTACACAGAGTACTATATCCAAGGCAAGCCAAGGAGAAAAATTGCTGTAGAAGTATACCACACATAAATATCTGCCAAAAAATCTATAGCCCTAATAGAATTTAATCTACATTTTACTTTGTCAGTAGCAAAATTATACTAATAAACAAAAATCCGCTTTAGGACAAAATGCTTTTAAAGCTTTTAAAACCACACACATCCAGATAAGAAAAATAGATTCACTAGTTGAATGTAGACCCAAGTATAATATAAAATATTCTGAATGGGAGAGGCAGAAAAAGCAAGTGCAGACAAATACACAGAATACTGAACTTGATAGCGGGAACAGCCATGGGGAGAATTCCAAACTCGAATATGCTTAGGGCATCACCTAATGTGTCCCTTCAGGAGCCAAGTGAATTAAGCATTGGCTTAAATGTTGATATTTTATTTATACCATATACATCACGTAATGGGCATTACAAATGTAAATTAGAGATGTCAAGTGCTGGTAGGGTGTACAACATATAAAATAAAACTAAAAATCAAAATCAGGGCTATAGTTGTGATTTCCAAGGTCTACAATCTTTGGAGTGTGTTGAATAGAGGTCCTAGTGCTGGATGCTTGAATACTTGACACCTGTAGCACCTTCGTAACAGCTGAAGAAAGTTTTTTTTTTTACTCAATAATGTTTATTGAAATTTTTCAGGTATAACAAAATACAAAGGATAAATAAGTTGATATACACAGTAACGGATATGCACTTATACAGTGTAGATTTTGTCATTGTAGTGAAGCCTCTAGGCAGAACATCAAAAATGTTTGGGCCATATAGACCAACAGTTGTCAAACTTTTTACAGTTTAGGGAGCTGATAGCTATGAGTCTTTCAAAGGTGTAGTTCCTACGCACCATTGTTATTATGTCAGATAAGTTTATGACGTTGCTAGATTTCCAATTACGTAGGATCGGTGATCGTTTTTCTAGAAGTATGTGGGATATTACTGGTCTGGTGTGAGGAAACTTGTCTATGTTTACGTGTAGAAGTGCTAGAGCAGGGTCTGGGTTTGTGATTATATCCGTTAGTAATGAGATTAGTTGGAATACCTGGTTCCACAAACTCTTAATATTCGGACTTGTTGTTCGTAAGGTGGTATTGAGTCATGATTTGTTTCACGGATTTGTGTCGTGTATCGTCCTCGAGGTCCGATAGAAATGTTATACCCTGGTCCATCAAGTCTGTGACTTTTAGCATCGGAATTTTAGGTTCAAGTAGTGTCTGAATTTTGTGTCTTGCATATCTTGTTGATTTAGTTCTAGGAAGAGTCTCCATAGTTTTATGGAGGTCTGCATTGGGGGTCATAGTGTAGTCGTGTCCCATTGATCCCATCTGTCTCCCATAAGCAGTAGAGTCAGGTCGTTAGTTTTTCTACGTCTACCCAAAGTGGTGTATCGGTTTCCTGTAGCCAGTATTTTATTTGATCTAGGCGTACTGCCCATAGGTAGTCGAATATGTAAACTAGGCATGCCCCCCCCCCCCCCCCCCTGCTTGTTTGTGAGATATTAAATTATTTCTTGAGTATCTAGCTTTTTTCCCATTCCATACATATTTCCAACCAAGGTTCGATACGTTTTTGAGGTAATGGTGAGGAATATGAAGGTGGAAAAGTGCAAAACACATACAAGATTTGCAGCAGTAGTAACATTTTTTATAAGCAGCTATTCTACCCATCCAAGATATTTATTTCTTTGATATATATCTGAATTGAGCTTCCAGTTTAGCTATCAGCAGGGATAAATTAGCTTTAGCAAGTGCAGAAGTTTTGTTTGTGAGTGTAATACCTAAAAAGGTAATACCTCCTATGCTCCAGGTGTATGGAATGTAGAGCGGTTTTTGTGCAGGATTGTACTCCCAAGTCTAGTATTAAAGATTTAGTAAAATTAACTTTGTAATGGGAGACTTCTCCGAAGGCGGTGAGGATTTTATGAGCCTCTTTCAAAGATGTGAGCGGGTTAGACAGGAGTAGTATAACGTCGTCAGCAAATAAGTTGATGACTTGTTTACTGGAGCCAAACTGGAAGCCCATAATCAGGGAGTGTGAACGAATAGCTTCAGCCAGAGGTTCTATCATTAAATTAAAAATTGTAGGAGACAGGGGGCAACCTTGTCTGGTCCCATTCGAGATTGTGAAGGGTAATGATAGAAAACCTGCAGAGTATACTTGTGCTGTTGGTGAGGAATATAACGCTAAGACAGCCTTTAGTATTGTTCCCTTTGAAACCAAACTTATCTAGAAATTTTTCCATATAGGTCCAATGGACTCTGTGAAACGCCTTCTCTGCGTCTATTGAAAGCAGCAGAGAAGGCGTTTGGGTTTTTTCAGTCTCCCCCTCACAAATCCCATCTGGTCTCGCTGGATGAGTAGAGGTATGATGTTTGTTAATCTCATGGCTAGTAATTTAGCGTATATTTTAGTGTCTGTATTGAGAAGGGAAATGGGCCTAAAGTTAGCTGGGGTGTTGGGTTCTTTGCCCGGTTTCGGTAATGTCACTATGTGTGCTCTTAACAGCTCTTGGGGTAGTGATGCAGAATCTTCGGCTGTATTGAAGACCTTAGTTAGGTGGGTTGACAATATTGTTTTAAAATATTCATTAGAAAAACCATCAGGACCAGGTGTTTTCCCATTTGGAAGGGAATGTATAATTTTGTCCACTTCTCGGGGCGTGATAGGTGCATTTAGGTCTGTTAACTGATGATCTGACAGGGAAGGTAGGATTATTTTTTGTAGAAACGATTGTATTTTGTCTACAGTTGGTTGGGGTGTTTTATGGTCTTTCTGCAGGTTATATAATGAGCTGTAATATTCCGCAAATTGGTTTGCTATTTCTCGAGGGGTTGATAATTTAATGTGAAGTAGTAGGATGATTCAAATACGGTATTCTGGTTTTAGTGTGAATTGCTTTAAGTCTATTCGTTAGGTATTTACTTCTCTATTAGCATTAGAGTAATAGTTTAGTTTTAGGCTGAGATGTTTATCGTATTGTTGGTTTAGAAGTTCTCTAAGGGAATTTAGTTTTTTTAATTAAGGGTGCTGATGGGGATTTTTTATTTTGAGATTCAGTATCATGCAGTTCCGTGAGAATTTTTTTCAATTGTTGGGTTTTCCTTTTTTCTCTTTAGCACCTAATTGAATTAGGATGCCTCTCATAAAGGCTTTATGCGCGTTCCATACAACGTTATGGATCTGCTACTGAATCTGTATTTTCTTGAAAGTATTTTTGGAGGTGTAGAGATATGTGTTTTATGCATTGTTGTTCTTGGAGAAGTTTGGTATTGCAGCGCCAAATGGGGGGGGCGGGGGGTGAGGAAGAGACTCCCTTTTCTTCAATAGACATGGATATGGCAGCATGGTCAGACCACGTAATTTCATGAATTTTTGATGTTTCTACAAGTTGTAAGAGCCATTTGTCTATCAAAAACATATCTATACGAGAGTATGAGTCATGTCTATTTGAAAAAAAGGTGTAGTCTCTCTCAATTGCGTGAAGGCATCTCCATGTGTCGAATAGTTCCTCATTGTGGATCAGCGACTGGAGAGACAATATACCTTTAGGTTTACCTGAAGAGATGTCAAAGGTTTGATCTGAAGTGATGTTGAAGTCAGATCAAAAGATTACTATATTTCATGGAGTTTGTTTTGTTGATGACTTTTTTTAGAAAGCGGAGTTGCCGTGAGTTGGGGGCGTACACCGTGACAATCTTGTAAGGTTTGGAATTTATGTCTCCCGTGGCGATTATGTACCTGCCTTTTTTGTCAAGTACAATTTCTTTAGGTTGGAAGGAAAGAGAGTTCTTGATGGCAAGTAGGACACCTCTCTTACTGTTAGGTGTACAGGCCGTATATACAAATGGGAAGTTTTTCTGAGAGCATTACGGGGAGTTATTTAATTGAAAGTGCGTTTCCTGTACGCACAGGATGTCCGCCCCTTGTTTACTAGCTTCGTTCCACATGGAGAAACGCTTAGCCGGATGATTTAAACCCCGGGCATTCAAGGAGAGTATTTTAATCGTCCTTGTAACACATGTGTGAGATTACGTGTGTAGATGTTGTGTTGGTACTTAATGGTCCCATGGTTGCTTCCATGGAAGTTGTCAGGCTGTGCTGTGCTGAATTTCGGAATGTAACTTCTTCACTTCTGGCAGATCTGTGTATATAAATTGAATAAAATAAAAAAGAGAGAACAATAGACAACTGGGTTAGAATAAGAAATGAATCTATAAATTGATCCTCGTGCAGTCTTGGCTGCTATTGAGATGAGAAGAGTTTGAAGGAGATTTAGGTTTGGAATCTCTTTACGGAGATATATTTGCATGGTTGTGGGTCAAATTCGAGCATTTCCACCGGTCTTCTTTTTAGAGGAGCACTTGTGGGACACCACCTGCCAGTCGCTTTGGATGGGTTGTAAGCCTGTGAGAGGTGGTTGTTGGGCAGGTTGATTAGGGAGTATACCGATTGGCATAAGGCTTTCATCCCTTCTTCCAAGTTGGACACTGATTATGGTGTTCCCGTTGTGGGTTATGGTAAGCGTAGCGGGATATTTCCATTTGTGGAGGCTGTTGCGGTTCCTCAGTGCTTTGGTGATAGTTGGCAGGTTGCAACGGCATTGTAGTGTGTGTCTGGATAGGTCAGGCAGTATTCTAACGCTTGTATATTGCGGAGGGATGTTTTCTGCTTTGCGTGATGTCTGAAGGATTTGGTCTTTGATGTAGAAGAAGTGTACCCTTAGTAACACATCTCTGGGGGTCTCAGCAGGTAGAAAAGACGGTTTAGGTACCCTGTGGATTCTATTCACTAGGAGATCCTGCACTGTTGCCCCTGGTAGTAGAGTGGAGAACAGGGTTTGGGCATATTGTAGGAGCTGGTTGGGGGGGACAGATTCAGGTATGCCCCTCAGCTTGAGGTTGTTCCTCCTGGACCTGTCCTCGAGTTCCGCCATTTTGTCCTTTAGCCACTCTATATCTTCCCCCCTGTGCTGCGTGGGCTTCCACCATCATGTTGTATGGGGATGTATATTCTTCCATCTTAGTTTCTACATGGTGAACTCTGTGTCCCAGGGCTTGAACTCATTCAGACCATTAAAAAGATCAGACTGTAGGGAGGACCTCAGGGATAGCAGCATGTCTTTTAACATTGTGTCAGACACCGGTCTGTCTGCTGTGGGAAAATCTGCAATGGGGTCCCCTCCCTGTGTTTGCTGGCTTGGTATAGCAGTGTGAGGCCCGCTTACCTCCATGGAAGATACGCTCTGATACCTGGGCCGAGAGTCTCTCCTCGGCTTAGATTTCACTGGACTCCTTGTAGTCGGGCTGGGTGATCCAGAGGAGGACGCGGTGTGTACTAAGGCTGGGCGGACAGTGTCTGACGAAAGATCGTGGCTGGTGGGCTGCGCTTCGGACCTGTAGTCCGGCCTTGTATCTCTGGCGTCACCGCCATTTTGCGTAGGCCCGCGCCCTGGATGGATGAGGAAGCTGTCCATCTTCTGCGGCTGCAAGGGATTCTTTCTGTGCCTCATTATGCCCGATCGCTGCTGTGGGTGTTTGCCCGTTTGGATGGTGATTCGTAGGACTGTGGATGACATCTCCAGTTGATGAGCTGAGCTCCTGGACTAGGCATCCATCTTGAAGTCAGGACGCCATGCCCCTTTCAGCTGAAGGAAAAGTGATGAAGAACATTGCATGGCTGTATGTTTTCCCCAGTATGTATAGCCGCAGAGAAATGCTCTTGATGGCCAAAAAATGAGTCACATTTTGGAGTTTATTCCACTCAAACACGATATATATGTTATGAATGAATTCAAGTTTGTTCAACACGTGAGTGCTATTTATTGCTTTAGGAAATGTCTGAGATCCTGGTTTCATTCTCCTGTCATGACTTCTATTTTTCACACTTAGTATTTTATGCCTGTGTAGCGCCGGCTCCTGATGAGCAGTCGCTCTTGTTTTTTTTTTCAAACTTAAGTTGTCTGAAGCCGCAGTTGGGTTTCAGGCTTATTATTCTAAAGTTCTGGTTTCTGTACCAGTTCAGCTGGGTTGCACTGGTTTCTCCTTGACCGTAGGTGTCGCAGTCACCGCCAGTGGGTGTAGAAACTCAATTTAGCTGGATGTATTGAATGCCACCTATCGCTCAGAAGTAGCCCAGTGGGAGTGTTCTTTATGCTGTGAATTCTGGGAGATGGTATTTAAGGTACCAACGCCATTGGCGGGGTGTTGTTTTTTTTGTGTTTACCTTCGTTTTGGTTCTCCTCCTGGGTCTCCTTTACCCGGACCTCATGGCCCTCCTGGCCTGGGGTGAGAGACGCATGTATCCTGAGCCTCGGGGCCAGCTGGCCCAAGGCTGTGCACCTGAGAGAGTAGGCCCAAAACAGCTTTGGGGTCTACTGATCCAGGGGTGGTCCTGTGCCGTCTCGTCTGCGGAGAGAGGCCAAGAAACTGGAGGATCCAGGGGAGGACTTTTCTGGGAGAGGACCGTGCGCAAGGCTGGTATATCCGGAGGAGCCTGGAAACTCAGTTAAAGGACGCAACCCAGTCAACGCCCATACAGTATCGCCGGTTTGGCTGAAAGAGACTGGTATTGTATGGCAGTTCTTTGAATCTCTCAGTGATGCTTTAACTTAATTAACAAATCTGTGGCCGAGACCTTATCAAATCCCACACCGGCTGCTGGGTCAAGTGAGAGGGGCCCATCCGGGTGGTTGCTGGATCCAGTCAGTGGAGCTGTTGTCCTCTGGATCTGAAGGATACTTTAAATCCGAACTTACCAAGTGCCTGAACTCACCCTTAACCCTCTGACCCTTTTTTTTTTTAATTTTTTTTTTTTATTGAAAGACTTTATTTTAAATACGGTAAATAACCAAAAAAAGGACTAAGTATTGGAAATTCACATTCTTTGGGCCACTTTCCAAAGGGACCCCTGAGACTGAGATTAAGCAGGTGAGGTAGCGGTAAGCCTAAATCAAACCAGCAGCTCCTTCGGGGGTAAGTGCTAAACCTGTCTATGGGAATCAGCTCTGACACCAGCTATTAGGTCTTGAAAGGCTGGTTGAGAGCTGACATACACACACTAGCAACCTTTACAGTTAGGAGAGGCCTTGGGGGCCAGTTCACACCAGATGCAGTTCTGTGCTCTTCTTCTTTTTTTTTTTTTCTTCACTAAATATGCATTCACAGTGTTTTCCAGTATTCCAATGGCTCTTGTTCGCACCAGTGCAGTCAGTTCCAGTCAGTTTCTGCACCGGGAACTGACTGCACTGGTGTGAACTAGAGCCATTGGAATACTGGAAAACACCCTGCATGCATTTTCAGGGCCAGTTCACACCACAAAAATGCACTCATACGTTCCGGATCGGTTTTTGCTTATAGTTCACATCACACGCAGTTAAAGTGCATTTTTGATACAATTTGCTAGGTTCCAGTACAGTTCTGTGCAGACAAAATGCAGCACACTTTACTTTTATTTTTTTCTGCACAGGAAACTGACTGCACTGGTGTGAACTAGAGCCATTGCATTAATACATGCATGCATTTTTAGTGCAGAAAAGCGCACAGAACTGCATCAGGTGTGAACTAGCACTTAGTGCAGAAAAAAAGCGCACGGAACTCTATCAGGTGTGATTTAGCACTGAATGTAACTGTTTTGGGAAACCGATAAATCATTGGGTTTATTTCCACTTTAATTTCTGCAAGGTTCGTCTGGTCTTTGTTTCTGTACAGAGTCCATTATTGTAAATACTTCTACTTTTTCTTCTGACATGGTTTCACTATCCATCAACCGACACATTATTGAACACAATGTAACAGTTTAATTTCAATGGCTTTTATTAGCCACTTTCAGACCGGACCAATTTGCAGCCAAAGGACCAGGTCCCTTTTTGCGATTCGGCACTGCGTCGGTTTAACTGACAATTGCGCGGTCATGCGACAAGGCTCCCAAACAAAATTGACGTCCTTTTTTTACCACAAATAGAGCTTTCTTTTGGTGATATTTGATCGCCCCTAAACAAAAAAGAGCGACAATTTTGAATTTTTTTTTGCTATAATAAACCCCAAAAATATATAAAAAACATTTTTTTTCCTCAGTTTAGGCCGATATGTATTCTTCTACATATTTTTGGTAAAAAAAAAATTGCAATAAGCGATTATTGATTGATTTGCGCAGAAGTTATAGCGTTTACAAGATAGGGGATAGTTTTATAGCATTTTTATTTATAAATTTTTTTTCATATTAGTAATGGCTGCAATCAGCGATTTTTATTGTGACTATGGCGAACACATTGGACATTTTTGACACATTTTTGGGACCATTGTCATTTATACAGCAATCAATGCTATTTAAATGCATTGATTCCTGTGTAAATGACACTGGCAGTGAAGGGGTTAACCACTAGGTGGCAGTGTAGGGGTTAAGTGTGCCTAGAGGTGTGTTTCTTACTGTGGGGGGGGTGTGGCTGTCAACTAGTGAATGCTGATCTCTGCTCCAATCACAGGGAGCAGAGATCGGCGTTGCTAGGCAGAACGGGGAGATGCTGTTTATTTCCGCATCTCCCCGTTCAGCATTCCCGTGAGGCGATCGCGGGTGTTTCGATTCCGCAGGACCCGCGACCACCCTCACGGGGGTTCCGACCGGCGCGCGCCCGATGGCACGGCGGCATCTTAAAGGGGACGTACCTGTACGCCCTTATGCCTGTCCGTGCCATTCTATCGACATACATCGTCGTGCGCCGGTCGGCAAGCGGTTAAAGTTTTAAGAAAATAGCCAAATATAGCGTGAATGCACTCACATAAATGTAGCATTAACAGAGAACTTCAGAGTATACGTCAGTATACATCACATACTGTAATGCCCTGTACACACATTCGGACATTCTGACGACAAAATCCGTCTGATTTTTGCCGAGGGATTTTGGCCCAAATTTGGCTTGCATACACACGGTCGCACAAAGTTGTTGGAAAATCCGATCGTACAACGGGACTATAAAGAGGCCAGTAGCCAATAGCTTGCGTCTCATTTATTTTGAGCATGCGTGGCATTTTGTCCGTCGGAATTGTCTACACACGATCGGAATTTAAACGATCAAATTTTGTTGTCAGAAAATTTTAGATCCAGCTCTCAAACTTTGTGTGTCGGAAATTCCAACTGACAAAGTCAGATGGAGCCCACATACGATCAGATTTTCCAACAACACGATACGATCGCACATTAGTAGTGCAATAGCGTCATGGAAGAAAGTAACCAAATGTGCACAATGAATCAATGTGCACAGCAGGTTCACTTAGTAAAACGGACATGCCAGTGAAGGAACTAGTTGAAGAACTGAGCAAGGCTGTGCAGGTATACAGAGAGTTAGGGGTTAATTAAATGCTCCGGTATTTATTCCCCTTTACAGAAAAATTATAAATGCACATTTTTGCAGGTAAAGAAATATGCATTTATAATTTTCGTTGTTGGGCTCTTGTAAAGAATTACACCTACAATCAGCAGTCTGTGTAACTGTCTGCCCTTCCTATACGGGCAGGCAGTTTCATGCTGACATGAAGCTCAGTGTGCTACCTAGAGTGCTCACCAGTGCCCTGGTATTTCATTGAGAACTACAAGCCAACAGCCGCAAAGGTGAATGAGCTGGGCAGAGCCTTTGTTAGATTGTGACAGCGAGCGGGGGAGAAGATTCCCCCCCCCCACGCTCACTTTCAAAATGGGAGATCAGGTGGGGTAGGGAGAGGGGGGGGGGTGGTGCATCAGTAACATGTTAGTCAACAACCTGAATATGGGTGTAACATGTTACAAAAGGTGAACTTAGCCTTTTAAATAAGGGTACACATCAACTAGAATTAGCAACTGTGCGGTTCTAGCTGGGCCTGCTTCAATAGTCATAGCATATAGGATGGCATCCCAAAGAAGCACAATGGGGGGGGGGGTGTAGTGCCATCTTTACAGACGAGCTGTGCAGGATGAATGTTGTAACCAAACCAACCATTGTACCCAGAAGGATTGACCTTTGCCATTTTTGATGGGTCTGTTTGTTAAGGTTAACTGTAAAATATGTAAATCCAGGGGGCTCTTTCTGCTTCCATGTCATTGCTAAAAATTTCCTGGTTGCAATCATGCGATGAATAAAGAAGGGTAGATGAAGGTTAGGCTATTTGTAGTTTAGCAGGAGGAGAGCCATAGCTGGATCCAGTGCAATTCTTATGCCAGCTACCGAAGAAATAAGGTGGAATACGCTTTCCCAATAGGGCGTGATCTTGGGCCATAGCCACCATATGTGGAAGAGTGAGCATGTCTCCCTACAATCTCTCCAACATAATGAGGAATAAGACTGGGAGATTTTGGATAGCCAAGTTGGTGTATAGCAAAGCAAGTGTTTTAGGTGAGATTCCCAATGGGACGTGCACTACAAGGCTTTAAGTATGTTGTTGGTTGCATTAAAACATTGTAACTCATGAAAAGATTGTGAGAGCTTGAATTTCCATGCCCTCTTAGAATATGTTTTCTCTTGTTGTGAAGGTGCCATTAACATGCAATAAAAGTAAGCAATTCCTTTCCTTGTACTGGGTTGATCTTGAACAATTGAGAGTAGATCCGAAGGTATCTCAATATCTCATCTAGGGATAGGGTCCAGAATGGAGTAACAATATATTATACATCAAATATGATATGAATATTATGTATGTCTCACTTAGGAGATATAATGTGTTTTTATTAGTCTCCCAAGCCTTGTAATATAGCTGTGTTTGATGTCTGATAGGAATCGTCCCTTATATCCATGTAAATAATTTTTTTAGAAGGTCACCGGCATGGGACAACATAGAGGAACATTCAGAAAGGAAAGGGTCCGTCCGCTGGTAAGATCTATCATTTGGCGTGCAGTACTGAGGTCCACCAGCAGGTGTCTCCTGGCAGTTTGGAACTGTCAGGGGAGCCTTCCCCTGCTGGTGTTATGCCATCATTGGGCCGCAGTACTGGCGTCCATCAGAGGATGGATCCTGGCAGTATGGAGTAGACAACACTTCCTGCGCTCAGGTGTTACGCGAAGACAATTACTGGCAGTCTCATACCCAGCAAGCCCTCACAAGCTTGCCTTGGTATCTCTCGCCCTGTGCCCTGACTTCGCTGCCTGTAATCCTGACCTTGAGCCTGCATCTGACCTGTCCCTCCTGCTACCTTGGATCCCCGTCCTGCAGCCTATCCATCCATCCTCTCCCTGTCCCTTGATTTCCCGTCCTTACCCATCTGCTGATCTCCCTGTGTATGACCCCGGCCTGGCTTTTGTTTACGATTCCGGTATCTCCCATTTATTGTATATACTATTTGTTGTTTGTGGTTCTTGTGGTTGGTTGTGCAGTGTTTGTATTCACTTACTTGTCACCTATTTTAATAAACACCATTATCATTCACTTATGCCACTTACACATGACCGGACTTTTCGACCGAACTGGTCTGACAGAACAAATCCATCGGACAATTAGACTGTGTGTGGGCTTCATCGGACCTTCAGTGGACCTTTTCTGTCAAAAATCAGACAGACTTTAGATTTAGAACATGTTTCAAATCTTTCCAACGGACTCGAGTCCGGTCGAAAAATCTGTTTGTATGCTAGTCCGACAGATGAAAACCGACACTAGGGCAGCTATTGGCTACTGGCTATAAACTTCCTTATTCTAGTCTAGTCGTACGTCATCACGGTCAACTCCGTCAGCCTTTGGTGTGATTGTGTGTAGACAATTCCGATTCGACGGAAGTCCGTCAAAGTCCGGTCATGTGTACACGGCATAAATGCGTTTTTGGTTTCCTCTGAGCAGTCAGTCAGTCAAGAATCAGCTGAGTATCCTAAAGTCAACCCCATTGAACAAATACCCCTTTTCCATTGATTGATAGATTCAAGAGACTAAAATCCTGTAAATCAGTTTGGATTTTCGCACTCAAAACCCTACATCCAGATGGTTTTAAAGAAACCATTAAATCAGTTGATTAACATACAAGATACCTGAGAACACATAGCCATCACCTAATATCTTGCTTCAGCTGCTACACTAATCCTTAGTCAATTTCTCCACCATATCATTTATCGTTTATCTCCCAAATCCACCCTACAAATTCAAGGGACACCAGTTTTTATTTGGTTACTGCTAGATTCCTTCTTTTAAAGAGGAACCCCAGTCCCCTGTTTAGTGTCTCCACCCCCCCTCTCTGGTCGCCACTATGTTGTGTGAAGATGTTCCAAAGGGCTCTACCCGGCCTTTGGTTTGGGCAGAGCCCTTGGATATATCTGTGTAGGAGATTTCCTGCTCATGTCCAAAGACAGCAATGGTCTGGAACGTCCATAATAGTCATCTTTGCACATGTACGATGGAAACCCGTGTGTAGCCAATGTTTGGGGAAACCTGCATGTGCCCAGATGTGTCGCAGGGCTCACTTGGCACTCAAAGCCTTGTGGCACATCTGTGCACGCACAGAATCTGGGAGGGGGGGGCTGGGTGATGCAATCCTCATTCTCGCCTAAGCAATAATGCGGAAGTACTGTTTTGCAGCACAACAAAAAAAAATATTTTTTTATCCAATTGTGAGAGAAAGTGGGAGTAGGCAGGGCAATGACACTTCACTTATCAATTCTTGATTGTGTTTCTATTTATTATATTTTATCAATATGTGCCTTTTAATAATAACTTATTACAGAATTATTACTGATACTATTATCTTTCAATTGTATATTTATCTGTATATCTACGTGTGAATATACAATCACCTTGGTTACTTTTTGAGATTGTAGACGTTTTCATTTGTAGTTTGTTTTGTTCTTACATCATTCATCATGCATGAGTGCCTGTAGTATGTCCCATACATCACTTGGGAATATATATATATATATATATATATATATATATATATATATATATATATATATATATACAGGGGGTCCCCGACTTACAAACATCCGACTTACAAACGGCTCCTACTTACAAACGGAGGGAGACAACAGGAAGTGAGAGGAAATCCACCCCTAGGAAGGGAAATTCACTCCTGTAAGGCCCCTTCACACTGGGGCGGGGAGCCGCGGTGACGGTAAAGCAGCGCTATATTTAGCGCTGCTTTACCGTCGTTTTAACCGCGGTATTCGGCCGCTCGCGGTGCGGTTTTACCCCCCGCGAGCGGCCGAAAAAGGGTTAAACACCCCGCAGAGCGGCGCTTTGCGGCGGTATTGCCGCGGTTTTACCGCGGTTCCCATTCAAATCAATGGAAAGGAGCGGTATAGGAGCGGTGCTGATTTTTAACCGTGCTGATTTGTAATGTCTGTCAACAAAGAACAGCAAGTCTTATGCCGCGTACACAGAATCGGAAATTCGGCCAGCAAAAAACAGATAAGAGCTTTTAGTCGGAAAATGCGACTGTGTGTATGCTCCATCGGATGTTTGGCCGAATTCCTGCCAGCAAAAGATTGAGAGCATGTTCTCAATTTTTCTGTCGGAAAAAGTTCTGATCGGAAATTCCGATCGCCTGTAGCAATTCCGACTCACAAAATTCCTACGCATGCTCGGAAACAATTTGACGCATTCTCGGAAGCATTGAACTTAATTTTCTCGTCTCGTTGTAGTGTTGTACGTCACCGCGTTCTTGACGGTCGAAAGTTCAGCTATATATTTATTTATTTTTTGTGTGACGTGTGTATGCAAGCCAAGCTTGAGCAGGAATTCTATCGGAAAAAACATCCAAGGTTTTTCTGACGGAAAATCCACTCGTGTGTATACGGCATTAGGGTCGGAAAGTCCAAAATATCTATTAAATACACAGATTAGTTCTGTTTTAAAGTAATGTTATATCGTTGTCTTTTAGGAGAATCCTTATTATAATTTTATATCTACAGTACTTCAAACTTTAGAAAATGTATTACAATGCAACATATCCTAATAGATGGTACATGTGTTTCAGTTTGTGTGGGGGATGTTGAAAAAGGATAATGAGGGGACAGATAGAAAGATAGTTTGAAGGGCCAGTTGATAGGAGACTGACTTTCTTTTCTTATGGAAGAATGTATGTCAGCAAAAAATTTATATATCTTGTTGATTCTAGTGGCAAGATCTCCTGCTGTAGTACCTATTCTGCCCGGTCAACTTAGAAATTAGTCCTTCTGTAGCCTGCAAAATGTATTATGAAAAAAAGAGAGAGAGTAAAAAACAAATATCTTTTGTGGCAGCTGTAGGCAAATAGGCTTGGCCCAGAGATTCCATCTACAGTACAACTTGTTGGCATCTCTACCGAGACCTAAAATGCCTTTTGGTGCTTATAAATGCATATATACCATAGGTGTGCGCATCATATTGCATTAGGGTGTGCACTCCAAAGCGGTACAATAAAAGAGGTACAGTAGCACTTTAGTAATGGCAGACTCCTTGCGCATGCCTATGATATATATACTGTATGGGAAAGGTTTTGCATACTTGACCACCACACCTATATGAGTTGCAAACCCATAGGCATTAGAGGCATATTAAACCAGAAACCAAAACATTTAATATATTGCAGCTTACCAGTCCTTCGATGTACAGTAGTGATTCCATCAATTTTCTTTTCTTAGACTTTTTTTTCCCACTTTTTACACCTGGTGATCTGACCAGTAACACCTCCTGTATTAGAGTGCCACCCACTCTGGATGAAGGGGCACCTTTGGATAGCAGCATTGTCAGTCTTGGGGGAGGGGAGTGTTAGATGTACTAACATGTTTAAAGAAACTAACAAAGGTGTCCGTTTTATGAAGCGGTGATCCCGAGGATCGCCGCTGATAACAGTCCATAAACAGTTTATGCAACAGAGATAATTGGGGGGGGGGGGGGAGAAGTGTCTGAACTTGTTCTCCCGCCGATTATCTCCACACATGGAGAATTCTCATTGAATGACACAGTAACGGCCAGTTTATGAAGCTGCGATCTCAGAGCTTCACTGGCGATCTGTGTCAGAATTCACCCTCCCCCGATTCACCAGCTCAGAGGTGGAGAATCGGGGAGTGAAGAGGGAATGTGGGGGGATCTGAAGGGGGAAAGAGGAAGATAATTAACTTCCCTATGCCTCGTTCAGACTTCAGACCCCCCAACACTGTAACCATATCACCCTGTCGTGTGTGTGTGTGTGTGTGTATGTATGTGTGTGTGTGTGTGTGTGTGTGTGTGTGTGTATGTATGTGTGTATGTGTATGTATAATGTGTATATATATAATGTGTGCATATACATATGTGTGTGTGTGGGGGGACTCGTTATTTTATTAACATTAATCCTGTTGTCTGTCAGTGTACTGAGCGGTGATAATTTATCACTGCTTATTAAACTGACATCTCTGTGTTTCTGTGAATTTCTGGTACTGTAATCTCGTAAAGTATCACGAGATTCCAGTATCAGGGGTCGTTCTTCACTGTTGGAAGCGTTTGTAGATCACTTCACTCCTCCGAAGGTGAAGCGATCTTCTCCGCTTCATATACAGGCACAAAGAGGAGAGAGATCTCCTCTGAGAATGCCAGCGAATGAAGCAGTGAATAGATTTCACTGCTTCATAAACGGACAACATACTAAAGCCAAACTCCAGCTAACACTGTATAGGCAGTTAGAACATTTTTTTTCTTTTGGGATAAAGGTTTTACATAATTAAAAGCTGATCATTGTAAGAACCCCTGTTAGTGTTAAATGGTTTGTCTTATCTCTGCAACTGATACATTCTGCTGGAGAGCTTGGTCTTAGGAAAAACAACAACTTACTGGCTGGATCACCAGATGAATGCAGAAGAAAGTCCAAAAAAGAAAATGAATGCAGACTTAACGTGTAAGAGATTGTATGCTACAACATAATAAATGTTTAATTTTTGTTTTAATACCACTTTAATATAATGTTGCTTCTTCTCCCCTTTGTGATGCATTTAAAGAGAATTTACTCCAGAGCTAAAACGATAATCCTGCCACTTTATAAAACTCTGGTTCGGCCGCATCTGGAGTATTCCTTCCAGTTCTGGTCACCAATCCTCAGGAAGGATGTACTGGATTGATTCCAGAGAGGGACAACTAAAATAATATGGGGACTGGAGGACCTCAATTATGAGAAACTACTACAATTGCTAAATGTAATTCTCCTTGGAGAAGAGGCGCTGGAGAGGAGATATGATGGCGATATACAAATATCTATAATGGTGATCCCAGCATAAGAATGAAACTCTTCAGGCCCAGGGAGTATAAGAAGACGCAGGGCCACAGGATGAGACTGAAAGAAAAGCAGTTTAACCTTAAGCTGCGTAGGGGGTTTTCATTGTCAGGGCGATAAAGATATGGAACTCTCTTCCACAATCGGTGGTGTTGGCAGGAAGTATGGATAGCTTTAAAAGACTCTTGGACGTGCATCTTAGTAAAAACAATATGCAGGGATATGGGAAATTATTTTCTACAAGCACACACACCAACACAGGTGGAACTGGATGGATTGTTGTCTTTATTCAACCTTACCAACTATGTGATTATAACCACCTCTGCTCCTTTGGAAAGGCTTTGCAAAGATTTTGGAGAATGAATATTTCAATTAATTACAAATTAATTACAAAGGTTTTCAAAAGGGTTGAGGCTGTGTGTAGGCCACTTGAGTTTCTCCACACCAAACTTTCCAAACAATGGGGTGTAATTACTAAAGGCAAATATACAGCGCAATTTCAAGTGCAGTTGCTCCAGAGCTTAGTAAATCAGGTAAAGCTTCGCTTTGCAAAGAATACCCAATAACATGCAAGGAAAATAAAAAAACAACCGCATTTTTGCTTGCACATGATTGGATGATAGAACTTAGCAGAGCTTCTCCTCATTTCAGTGCTTCCCCTCAGATCTAGAGCAACTGCACGTGCAGCGCACAGTATATTTGACTTTAGTAAATCAACCCGTACGTTTGTATGATTAAAGAAAAAAAAAAACATTTTTTTTCACAATCTAGAGTTGGTTGCATACGGTTTCATTGCTTTGCCGAACCTTTCCTGACACTGTGGCCTCTAATGCTGATTTGTGAAAATCTTGAGAAAACTATAGCTTGGCCTAGCTTATGGTTTGTATAATGTTGGTAGAATAATGTCGTTATGGACTTGTCCTTTGTGTTAAAGGATTAAAATATGGAGTTGAGCAGAGCATCAGGAGATGGTCACAAACCTTTAGCTCTTATTAATAATTTATTCCGGCCATTGAAATGAATGCTCCAGCATTAGCGTTTAGGCACGTTTAGCAGCTTTTAGTAGCGTCAAGCTATTTTTTTTGCCCAAACTCTGCTGATCCTAGACGTACTGGTAGTGTTGTTTTTTTTTGTTTTTTTTTCCAGCCTTTAAAAGCCTTCATGTGCATGGAAATATAGGCTAACATGGAGGGACGTTTTAGAGGCAGGGAAAAAGACACACACCCCTAGAAGCAGCTGTAAAAATGTCCAGTGTGCGTGAGGCCTAAGACACACACACAGGATCACGTGATTGGGGCTCCACCAATTGGCTCCTGATCCTAAACGGTGACAGGGAGCTGTCAATGACAGCTTAATTACTATGCTGATAGATCCCAGTAGGCATGGCCTCACCACAGAACAGTGGAGCTGTGTTGTCACCACAGACCCAGCTATTACAGGTTTACCTTAAAGCAGTGGTTGGCTTAGTGGTTAGCACTTCTGCCTTGCTGCACTCGAGTCATTGAGTCAAATGTCTACCACAATACTACCAGCATTAAGTTTGCATGTTCTCTTTGTGCTTACACCTCCAAGTACTCCAGTATCCTCCCCCACTTTAAAAGACATGCTGGTAGGTTAATTGGCTCTTGTCTTAATTGCCCCCTGTATGTGTGTACATAAGATAAGGACCTTATATTTCTACCTAAAGCCACATACACACGGGCCGAATGTTGGGAGACAAAGGCCGGTTAAAAAAAAAAAACGTCTGACATCTTGTGTGTATGTCAATCTGCATCCGCATCCGTGTGTATGTCAATCTGCAACAGCATCCGACTGACTTCCGATCAGCATTCCCAGCTGTTTTTTTTACAGGGACAAATAGGGCAGGCTGTTCAGATGTGATCTAGGCATATGTTTTCTACTCTTGCTATTGACTTCTTTATAGGGACTTTCACTGCTGAACCCCTTCAGAAAATACCAGTTGCCTGGCTGTTATACTGACCCTCTGATTTGAATACTTTACTAACCTGAAAGTATGCAGATTTTGACTGATGTTTTCAATGTTTGATTTTATGTCTCTGCATGGACTACATCTGGGGATTCATGCTCCACAAATCTCATTTTCATCCACCTTTTTCATTTTAGCCTTCATCGCTCGACTTTTTATTTTGGCTAAACAAAGCTATCTTTGCATTTGGAAATATTTAAACAGACCTTTTTTTTTTCCTAATTTACCCTGACCCTTGACTAATGCATTGGCATCTAAACAAGTCATTCTGTTCATTTTGTTCTTGTGTTAATGATGGGTTTATTTTGGAAGAACTGGCATTACTTTTAGTCCTTAACAGTATACATTTTTGGGTTTGCTGAAATAGGCCAGTTCAGCTTATAGTCATTACACCAGTGTATACAGTTTGAATAACTCTGCTGCTGTTCTTTTAATTGATTACAGCAAGGTCACTTTGTAAGTGCGAAACCAAATTGCTGCCATTATCTCACTTGGCTGTTAAATTGTCAGTTAAAAAAAAAAAAAGCAGAACTAAAAAAAAATGTGGATGTCATCACCTTATTTGAAGCCCACTCGACTGATGTAACCCAACATTCTCTCAGGGAACAGTGGGTGGACTGGAATAATCTTCCGACCCATACACCCTCCTCCCAGGGGATTCCATCCTTTTTATCTAAGTTTGTTATCGTACATCATGTACTGGCAGGTACAATATGTTTTTCTGAATGGTACATTTTTATGTCTCCCGCTGTTATTGGTTTTAGGTCTTCCCTTCCCTTTATTATGTCAGTCAGTCAGGAGGAAATTGCCTTATTATATAGTTAAAATTATTTAGCTAGGACTGGTAGCTGGCTCAGTCTTTCAGCAAGCCACTGAGAGCCCGAGCCAGTCACTCCCGCCCCCTCCACAGCCCTCCAATGAGTGCTAGAGAGGCAGAGCATAGAGCTGGTCACTGACATTCACTGGCTCTCTGTTGACTGAAAACTGAGTGATCAGCAGTCTTAGATCGCTCAGTTCTTGGTCTTAGAGATGGTGTGGAACAGATGCAACATTGGACGGATACGTGCTTGTTTGTTTTTGTTTTTTTTTTTGCATACACATTACACAGCTTTGGGTTTGACCCTCGATTTATTAAGTGACTATAGCTTCTATATTTCAATTATTACTCATGGGCAGAGATTTTGTAAATAGGCGGGTGTCAAGCTTTTTCCACTTACCAAGGGCAGTAGACAGGGATGTCCGCCTTTTTTTTTTATTTAGAAGACTATGTCTTTTCGTTTAAAGGATAAGTTCACCTTTTGTAACATGTTACACCTACATTTTGGATGTAACATGTTGCCAAATGACCAGCCGCCTCTGAAATCTTTTAGGTGGAGGGAAGTAAAAATATATAATATGGTTGCATAAGTGTGCACAACCCTTAAACTAATACTTTACACTCAGTCTTTTTGGGTATGAGTCTCTCCGCATGGTACATCTTTGCTTGGCAATATTTGCCCACTCCTCTTTTCAAAAACACTCCAAATCTGTCAGATTGCGAGGGAATCTACTGTGCACAGCCGTCTTCAGATCACCCCATAGATTTTCAATCGGATTCAGGTCTTGGACTCTGGCTGGGCCATTCCAAAACTTGTATCTTTTTCTGATGAAACCATTAATTTGTTGATTTGCATGTATGCTTTGGCTTGTTGTCATGCTGAAAGATGAAGTTCCTCTTCATGTTCAGCTTTCTAGCAGAAGCCTGAAGGTTTTCGTGACTGGTATTTGGAACTGTTCATAATTCCCTCTACCTTGACTAAGGCCCCTGTTCAAGCTGAAGAAAAACTGCCCCAAAGCATGATGCTGCCGCCGCCATGCTTTCCTGTGGGTATGGGGTTCTTTTGGTGATGTGCAGTGTTGTTTTTGCACCATTAATATTTTTTGGATTTGCTAATGAACGTCTGGATGATTTAGAGAAGAACTGTGTGAAAGTGTTGTGGTCAGATGAGACCAAAATCAAGATATTTGGCATCAACTCAACTGGGCGTGTTTGGAGGAGGAGGAATGCTACCTATGACTCAAAGAACACCATCCCCACCATTAAACATGGAGGTGAAAACATTATTATGCTTTGGGGGTGTTTTTCTGTGTTTTTTGCTCTTTTTTTAAATTTATTACCCAATGGGATGCATTGGCTAATGCCCTTATTTAATATGCCATTAAAGCAAACCCATCTGTCCTCCATGTTTATTATACCTAAGATTTTATCCCAATTCATGCCTTCTAAGGTTCGTAGTTTAGGGAAGTTGGCTCTTTTGAAATTCAGTGTCTTTGTATTCTCCTTATGTTTCCTATTTGTGTGATTTTTATACTGAAGCCAATTGACCCGTGATCGCTGTTTCCTAAATTGCCCCCAATTTCCACATCTGTGATCAGGTCTCTATTGTTGGTAATCAGTAGATCCAGTAACACTTTATTTATAGTTGGTGCATCTACCATCTGCACCATGAAATTGTCCTACAAGACATTTAGGAACTGGCAAGCCTTATGCCGCGTACACACGGTTGGAATTCTCGTCGGAAAAAGCTCTGATGGTTTTCCCATTGGAATTCCGACGGCTTTTCACTCAAACTGTCTTGCCTACACACGGTCACACCAAATTCCAACGGTCAATAACACCACGGCATACAACACGTTCGACTGCACTATAAAAGGGAAGTTTAATGCTTCTGAGCATGCGTCAAATTGTTTCCGAGCATGCGTCGGAATTTTGCGTGTCGGAATTGCATACACATCCGGTGAAAAGCTCCCATCGGACTGTTTCCATCGGAAATTCCGACCGTGTGTACGCGGCATTAGACAAATGCGTGGTTCCCTCCGCCCAGTCTATGTCTGGATAATTAAAATCCCCCCATTATGATCACACTTCCCATCCTTGCTGCTAAACCAAATTGTGATAGGAAATCCGTCTCTCCCCCTCCTCCCTCAGGTCAGGGGCCTATAGCATACTCTCAGTATTATTTTCCCCTTAGCTTGATCCTTTGGAGCTCTACCCATATGGATTCCACCTCCTCCCTAGCTCCCTTAGTGATGTCATCTCTCACATTCACATGTACATTATTCTTGATATATAGGCATACCCCTCCCTCTTTTTTACCCTCTCTATCCCTGCGATAAAGGGTACCTCGAATACCCTTGAATGGTTGCCAGCCAATCATGAGAGCTGTTGAACCAGGTCTCTGAAATTCCCACAAAGTCCAAATCCTCCTCTTGCAACAGTATTTCCAGTTCACCCATCTTGTCCGCCAGGCTCCTGGCACTGGTGAACATGACACATAGTCTAGACCGATCGCATACTGTCCTCTTATTGGGTGTTCCAAGATTGCAAATAGGACTTGTTATTATACTTACCTTGGGTTTATGTGCTTTAGTCAACCTACCACTAATGCCCCCAATACTACCCTCTGAAATATGTTCCACACTGACTATCTCTACATCTGCCGTCCCAAACCCCCCCCCCCCCCCGTCGCCTAGTTTAAAAACCCCTCTAACTTTTTGGTCATCGTTACTCCCAGCTGATCTACACCCTCCTCATTTAGGTGCAGTCCGTCCCTTCTATAGTACTGGTGATCGACTGAGAAGTCAGCCCAGTCCTCCGGGAACCCAAACCCCTCCTTACTACACCAGCTCTTCAGCCACTTGTTTACTTCCCTAATCTCCCTCTGCCTTTCTGGTGTGGCTCAATGTACAGGTAATATTCCTGAGAATACTACCTTGGAGGTCCTTTTCCTCAATTTAGCTCCCAAGTCCCTAAAGTCATTCTTTAGGACACTCCATCTGCCTCTTATTATAGGCTTACCTGTAGGTAGAAATCACAAAGGGATATAATCCTAAGTATGCTTATGTTGTGTGTGAGGTGAATCTTTATAATTGGCATCTGTGTGGCAAGAAATGTGATCTTTAAAAAGACTCACAATGCATCTAATTAAATATGTTGGAGTGTCTACTTTGTAAAATATGACCATTTTGTGGGTGTTTCTTATGTCCTGGCACTTCAGTGCCTCAAGAAACGTGCTAGAAAATCATATGTACAATGTATGGCCCTTGAAAACCTGAAGGGGCTTCTTGGATTTTGGGGATCTCTATACATTTAGATAGCGAAAAAGTCCAGCACGTGTGGTATCCCCATACTCAGGAGTAGGAGAATATATTTTGGGGTGTAATTGTAAATATGTCCTTTATATAGTAAAAGTAAATAGTAAAAATCCTAGTGGTGATTTAAATACCACCGAATGAAAGCTATATCTGTCTCAAAACAATGATACAAAATGTATTTGGGTAAAGTGTTGCATGACTGAGTAATTGTCAGTCAAAATATCACAGTGCTGAAAACTAAACAAAATGGCCTGGACAGGGAGGGGGTTTAACATGCCGGTCATTAAGGCGCATGTGTTTTACATGATAGTCATGTATTCACCACCAGTGAGTGTTTAGCAAGTGTCACGTTCATGGCTTGATACATTTGCCCCTTATAGGTTTAGATCACCTATACCAAAAAACTGCCTGTGCGTAAGGGACGTCTTTAGATTAAAATAAACTGTTCAGCTCAGTCTGAAGTTATATAATGCCCTTGCTGTAGGTGTAGGCTATTTGGTTATCTCCTGAAGCCTGTCTTCAATACTCCCAGGATGGCCTAATTATTTCTGCCCACCTCCTCCATCACAGGAGTGAGCTCTCAAATGCTGAGCTCAGAGCTACTGCATCAGAAAGGGAGCATGTTACATAGTAGGTTGCATAGTAGGTGAGGTTGAAAAAAGACACAAGTCCAACCTATATGTGTGATTATATGTCAGTATTACATTGTATGTCCCTGTAGGTTGCAGTCGTTCAGGTGCTTATCTAATAGTTTCTTGAAACTATCAATGCGCTGAGACCACCGCCTGTGGAAGGGAATTCCACATCCTTGCCGCTCTTACAGTAAAGAACCCTCTGTAGTTTAAGGTTAAACCTCTTTTCTTCTAATTTTATTGAGTGGCCACGAGTCTTGTTAAACTCCCTGCGAAAAAGTTTTATCCCTATTGTGGGGTCACCAGTATGGTATTTGTATATTAAAAATCATATCCCCTCTCAAGCGTCTCTTCTCTAGAGAGAATAAGTTCAGTGCTCGCAACCTTTCCTCATAACTAATATCCTTCAGACCCTTTATTAGCTTTGTTGCCCTTCTTTGTACTCGCTCCATTTCCAGTACATCCTTCCTGAGGACTAATAACCAGAACTGGGCACCAGTGAAGGGGTTTTAAATCTGAGAAAGAGTTCACTCCTGCAATGGTGAGCAATAACGACTAGGCATCACTTAGCAACCTCCTAGCAACGTCCTGGGAGTATTCCAGTCAGACTTCAGGAGGTATGTAAATGGCCTACACCTATAGTAAGGGGATTATTAAACTTTAGTCAGAGCACAGTTTGTTTTTATCTACAAACACCCCTTACCTGCCTAGACAGTTATTTTCTCCTGTAAAGGAGAACTAACCCTTTAAAGGTGATGTTTTTCTTCTAATAGTACAGAAAATAAAAAGTGTTTGTTACTCCTATCATAGTGCTTTCTTCTTTGATAAAGTTCACGTAATGCTAATAGCCTGTGTTTTCTTTATTATTACAAAAGTACAGGACATAAAATGATTAATTTTAGGGAAAATTATGTATTTAAATTCAGAGTACATCTCAGTAAAGGAAACAAATAGATATTTTTTTTCCCATTTGCACCTGTGCCTTTACAGGCAGAATCTTCAAATAAGTATTTTTTTCTGCTGAAAGAAATAGCGAGCAGAAATTAAATAGCCATGAGCAGCATGATAGGTCAGTGTGACCTTACATAAACACCTCCAAATGAGATGTGTTATCAGTAAGTTAATGTTCCCTTTACTGATTTATGGTGCCTGAACTTGTATTTTAAACCTCTTAGTTCCTAATATCTGCCCTAACAAGCATTACATTTTGTCATTTGCAATGCCACTTACAGTTTTTATTTAATTAAAAAAGTTTTTATGCAGTGTGCTTGGCTTACTATTTAACTTTTCCATGAACATAAGATATGATATGCACAATGGTGTGTCATCTGTTTTTACCAGCTAGCTAGCATCATTTTTCAAGCAGCAGCATTGGGGAAGAGCACAGCACTACCACATTAAATTAGGTTATTTGCATTTGTAGACCATGTTTATGACATCTGTTAAGGGTTACCAGACCATTAAGGTAGAAATAGTGTATGGTACATTCAAACTCTAATTTAGGTGTGGATTTTGCATATTTGTGCAATTTGAATTGCGTTTTTCTACAAGCGGATTGCCAGCTAAGGGAGAGGGGGATGAGGCATGGGGATATGTGTCCAAGCCCCACTCCCAGGGCACAGCCATGGTGCAGTTTAGCCGCCACTTTAGGAGTGGCAGCTAAACACACATCCCTGGCATCTTTGCAGTGGCTTACCTTCTTCCCCTGGCCATGGATGGACAGTTTGGCCAGGAGAAAGAAGAGCAGGAACCTGATTTGGTGCATGGACAGCCAGCATTTTATCCCCACCCACTGCACACGCAGCGTGGGTATTAGGTGCAGTGAGCCAGAGAAAGGAGAGAACACTTCTGTTCAGAAAGAGAAGCACAGAGAGCCACTAGATAAGCTATGCTGTGAAGGAAAGGGAGAATCCCAGGGGGCCCAGAAGAAGGACAGCATTGCAAGGTGATGGTAGGCTGGGTTCTATATGACATACTCCTGACCACTGCACTCTGTACAGTGGGCTTTATATTACATACTTCTGGCTACAGCACTTTGGGCTGTATGACATATTTCAGACCTCTATACTCTGAATTTGTTATATGCTCCCCTGCACTCTTTAAATTGTACAACAGTTGCTGGGTAATCATTAGTCACTGAATATTTTAACCTCTTCCCGCCCAAGGACATCCTATGACGTTCTAGGCTTTGCGTGAAGATTTGCATCTGCAGGCATCATTCAGCTATATATATATTTTTATTTTTTTTCCAGCAGTAGGATCCCTGCAAATTAAAAGCCAGGCAGTGGGTTGGGACGGCCCCTTCCACCACCCTCTGGTGCTTCTCCCAGTTTGCCCCAGTGATCGGGAAGCCGGAGAATGAATCCGCTGGTGGCGATTTACCATATAACTGCCCATGGACCAGATGGTCCCCAGCCATCTCTATGACCCTCGGAGGTCGGAAGTGATGTCAAGACATCACTTCCAGTGCTGGCAGATCTAAACACTGCTGTGTTTTTTTTTTTTTTTATTGCTAGGAAGCCTGAGATTGTGTGTTTTTTTTTTTTTTTTTTTTAATCTTAGGCTTTCCAGCATAGAGGAGAAATCTGGGGACTTGTAGATTGCCAGGTATCTTCGTAAAGAGGACCTGTCATCCCCAATTACTATTACAAGGGATGTTTTACATTTCTTTTAATCGGAATAAAAGTGATAAATAAAAAAAAAAAAAAAAAAAAAATGTAAAAGGGAAAGTGTAAAAATAAAATTAACAATAACACATTTTTTTTTAAAGCGCCCCCATCCCCCTCGTACTCGCACGCAGAAGCGAACGCATACATAGGTTGCGCCTGCATATGTAAAAGATGTAACATGAACATTAGTGAACATTAGTGAGAGAAATAATTAGAGCACAAGACCTTCTCTGTAACTCTAAACTAGTAACTTGTAAGTACTAAGAGACAGAGTTCTATCAGATGCATTCATCTATACTATGCTCAAAGCTTGCATAACCATGTCCTGTAAAATCTATTATTGTAAGCGGAAGGCATATTTTGCATAGTTTGAATCCCTAAGGGTATGCCTCTCATTTCTCTTCGGTTCATCTACCCGCTTTTCCCCAGGGTGGAGTGGAGCACCTGCTAGCCTTAAAGTTATACTAAACTCTTGTATGTTATTTTAAAAAGAAAAAAAAAAAAAAAACATGTCATACTTGCCTGCTCTGTGCAGTGGTTTTGCACAGAGCAGCCCAGATCCTTCTCTTCTGGGGTCCCCTGTCGGCGCTCCCGGCCCTTCCATGCTGCTGAGTGCCCCACAGCAAGCAGCATGCTATGGGGCACCCGAGGGCACCCTGTAACAGCTCACTCAACTAGGGCTCGGTTCACACTGCCTGGACCTGAAAGTTGCACGACCTACAGTGCGACTTTGCCAGTTGACTTCGGCGTCACTCTGGTGCGACTTTAAAACAACTTCAGGGAATGTCTGTGTAATCTTCCTGTAATATCAGATCCAAATCACATCAATTAACCACTTCACCCTGGAAGATTTTACCCCCTTCCTGACCAGAGCACTTTTTACAATTTAGCACTGTGTCGCTTTAACTGACAATTGCGCGGTCATGCAGTGCTGTACCCAAACAAATTTGCGTCCTTTTTTTTACCACAGATAGAGCTTTCTTTTGGTGGTATGTGATCACCTCTGCGGTTTTTATTTTGTGCGCTATAAACAAAACAAGAGCGTCAATTTAAAAAAAAAAAACAATATTTTTTGACTTTTTGCTATAATGGATATCCCCCCAAAATGTTTTAAAAAAAATATATATTTTCTTCATCAGTTTAGGGCAATATATATTCTTAATAAAGAAAAATTGCAATAAGCGTATATTGATTGGTTTGCGCAAATGTTATATTATCTACAAAATAGGGGAAAGATTTATGGCATTTTTATTATTTTTTTTTTACTAGCAATGGCGGTGATCAGCGTTTTTTTTTTTTTCATCAGAACTGCGACATTATGGCAGACAGATCAGACACTTTTTTGGAACATTTTTGGGACCATTGGCATTTATACAGCGATCAGTCCTATAAAAATGCATTGATTACTGTGTAAATGTCACTGGCAGGGGAGGGGTTTACAGTAGGGGGTGATCAAGGGGTTAATTGTGTCCTAGGGAGTGATTCTAACTGTGGGGGGATGGGACTGCCTGAGTGCCTCAATGTAAACAGACAGATCGTTCTCCTCACCCCTGACAGCAGAGAGATCTGTTGTTCATACTAAGTATGAACAACGATCAGTCTCCTCACCCCTGACAGCAGGGAGATCTGTCTGTTTACATTAACAGATCTCTGTTCTTTCTCTGTGTGGAGCGATCACGGGTGCCCGGCATTCATCGCGACCGCTGGGCACGCGCATTGGCTCTGGCGTCGCGCTCCAACGCCAGAGCCAATGACGTAAGGTAACATTGTTTCGCCCAGGGGAGCCAACCTGCCGCAGTACAACGGGAAGGGGTTAATATCCATACCAGACCCGAAGGGCCTGGTATGGACTGGCGGGAACCCACGCCAATTTTTTTTCATCGATTTTTTTTTTTTTTTTTTTATCTATATTGCCGTGATCCAGCAATAAAGTACAGCCACAAGCAATTTTAACCACTTCAGCCCTGGAAGATTTGGCTGCTGAATGACCAGGCCATTTTTTGCGATTCGGCACTGCGTCGCTTTAACTGACAATTGCGCGGTCGTGCGACGCTGCACCCAAACAAAATCTACTTCCTTTTTTTCACATAAATAGAGCTTTCTTTTGGTGGTATTTGATCGCCTCTGCAGATTTTATTTTTTGCGCTATAAACAAAAAAAGAGCGACACTTTTGAAAGAAAGCACAATATTTTTTAATTTTTTTTTAAAAAGCAAATTTTTTCTCAGTTTAGGCTGATATGTAATCTTCTTCATATTTTTATTGGCCATTCTATCTCCACAAAGGTTCTCGTCTTTACCGGGGGAAAATCTGGGTTGTTGCGCAATGGGGTAATTGGGCAATTTTTTGCCGATACCTCATGTTTGGCGCATGTCTTGCTAAAGGTTTCTAATGTGGGGTCAATAAGGGGGTGTGTCGAGATCGAGTGGGCTACATGTTCCTTAGCTATCCAGTAACAATTAAATTCTCCAAGCCTACCAGTCCTTACAATGTCCATGTATTTTCCAATCGACTATGCGCGCTAAGTGAGTGGCCCAATAGTAGCATTGCATATCAGGAAGACCTATGCCACCTCATCCCTTCGGGAGTGTCCGCTTGGCCCAACTTACTCTTGCCATTTTTTTGTGCCAGATAAAAGCGCGACAGATGGTTTTGTACATGCTAAAGGAGGAGGTGGGTAGGTGGATCGGCAGAGTTTGAATTTTATACAGGAGGCGAGGGAGAACTATCATTTTAAAGATGGACGCTCGCCCAAACCAAGATATGTGTGCCTTGTCCCATTTTTTAGTGTCTTGTCATAGTTTTTGAAGTTCTGTCGGGAAGTTTTTATTATATAGCTGTGAAAGGTCAGCCGGTAATTGGATCCCTAAGTATTGGATGGCGTCCAACTTCCATTTAAAAGGGAAGTTAGGTTGGCACTGGCTAACTGTCTCCGAGCGTAGGGAAATGTTCAATACGAACGATTTGTTGTAGTTTATTTTCACATTTTGAGATGCTTTTGAATTGATTTAGTGATTGGAGTAAGTTGGGCAAGGACGTCGCAGGGTACATGAGGAAGAAGAGCATGTCGTCTGCGAATGCGGCAATTTTGAATTCCTGATACCGTACTCTTATACCATTTTTATTATTTTTTTTACTAGTAATGGTGGCGATCTGCAATTTTTATGGTGACTGCAACAATTCTGACACATTTTTGGGACCATTGGCATTTATACAGCGATCAGTGCTATAAAATGCATTGATTACTGTAAAAATATCACTGGCAGTAAAGGGGTTAACAATAGGGGGCGATCAATTGTATTCCCCGGGAGGTGATTTTAACTGAAGGGGGAGAGGACTGACTAAAGGAAGTGACAGATCGTGGTTCCTAGCTAACAGGAGAACACCATCTGTCACTCAGAACAGGGAAGTGTGTGTTTACGCACACTTGCCCCTGTTCTGTGTCTCCTGCTCACGATCGCTTGTGGCCGGCGGTCATCGCAACCGTTGGCCACGAGCATCGACACCCCCGCTGTGAACGCCAGCAGCTAGAAGGTTTAATGGTGCACAATGAAAACCTGTGAATTAGTGTAACTAAAAGGTAGCCTTCATCCACACGCTGGCTTGTAAACAGTTTTTGGGCAATTTTTAAACATTTTGCCAAGGCACCCCTAAAGAAACCTTTAGGAATCCTGGTTGAAAAAGGCTGGACTAAAATAGAACTTGTTTTTAATGGCCATGGGTTTTTCTGTTACTTAGAGGTTTAGTTGTTAAGTTACAGCAATTTTTTTCCAAAAGTCAGCAGTCAAACGGGGAAGTACAATATAACAGATTTTATAACACGTATATTTTAGACTAAGAAAAGCTTAAAACCCCTGTCTTTTTTTTAATTTATTTATTTTAATTTTTTCATGATGATCTGACTTGCGGTGCGGCTTGTGCGCTGAGGATCTTGAAGGGGAACCCTCGCCAAAATGGAAAATAAAAAACTGGCCTGGGGTTCCCCCCAATACCATACCAGACCCTTTGGTCTGGTATGGAATTAAAGGGAAACCCCACACCAAAAAAAGGCATGGAGCCCCCCAAAGCACCTTATCCCCATGTTGATGGGGACAAGGGCCTCTTCCTGACAATCCTGGTCGTTGGTTGTCAGGGTCTGCGGGTGGGGGGGCTTATCGAATTTTCTGGAAGCCCCCAATAAAATGGCGGATGTTGCAATATTTTATGTCACTCTGTATGTGTGCAGCGGTCTTTCAAATGCAATTTTTTTGGAAAATATATACCTAAATGAATTAATAAAAAAACTAAACAGTAAAGTTAGCCCAATTTTTTTGTATAATGTGAAAGATGATGTTACGGTGCGAGTGTCGTGATCTTTATTCTAAGCAAAATTCTAATTTTGGCCACAATCATGCAGCTCTACATATAAATGGGATACAATTAGTCTCTAAATTGTGGTAATTAGGAGTTCTGCAGGGATACAATCAAACTCTTGAGATTATCCTATTTAGTAACAGAAGAGCATGAGTGTCAGGTATGTGGAGAGCACACAGAAATCAATATAGATAAAATGTTTGCTGGCTCATGGATTTGACAGACTCCTTCAGGAATTAAAGATTATTATGCTACTAATTGGAATAGGAGTCTTTCTTTTTCATTGAACACGTTTTTATGGATTGTGGTAAGAACCATGTATTGAGAGGTATTAAAACTGAGCTCCAGAAAAACACTTAAAGCGGAGTTCCAGACTAAATTGAAACTAAATCCTGATCAATTGAGCATCCCATTATCATGCTCCTTACAATGCAACACATCTGATTGGTCACCTTGTGCTTCTTCTCCCTCCCCTCTCTGAACCTTTTTTTTTGGTGGGGGGGGGGGGGCTGGTTTGTTGGTCAGATTTAAAAAAGCAAATTGCGGTAAAATCTCACTTTTTTTGCAGCTTCTCCATTGAAGTCCATTGAACCAAAGAAGCAAAAAAAGCACTGTTTAGCATTTAAAAAAGTCCCTGACCTGTTCCAAAAATGCAGAGGCACAAAAATGCATTGATGTGAATGTGTTCCATAGGAACCCATGTTAATAATAATGTCCCGCGTTTTTGCAAAAAGCATGAAAAAAAACACGGTGTGCATGGAGCCTTACAGAGGACCTGGCATCTTCCCTTGTTATCACATAGCGCCCCCCCCCCCCCCTTTTGATAGCAATAAAATTAAATAATAAAAAGGCAATAAAGTAAATAAAAATAAAAAAAGTAAAAGAAACCCATTCGACCCCACAAATACCTAATTGCAAACATGTGTAGGTTCTACACATGTATGTAAACATAAATTGTGTCTCACAAAGTGAGGTATCACTGCAAGCATTGGAGTGAGAGCAATAATTCTGAGGTTTCAAGAGCTTTCATAGCATAGACAATGGACAATTTTTAGTACCATGGGGGGATATAAGCATAATTTAAGTAAATTTGAATGTTCTCTACTTGCTGCTCAATTCATCCACATGGATATTGTTTGATTAGGATGGAAAATGTGACTGATGATTTCTATATCAAATCAGAGCTGTTTTAGTCTTTCTCATTGTCTGTATTAAGAATTTGAGTCTTTGTGCAAAGGGTGATGGGGTTTGTGAATGTAAAAAATGATCATATATGGTTACATATAGCACACCTATGTTTAACATTTTATTTCTATACTTGTTGCAAGTTGCTTTTACGCATGTCCATTTGCCTGGACGTAAACCTGCTAGAGTTTGGAGTCCCATAATTAACATTTAGGCTTCAAGGCTTCCCAGTCCACAGCATGTGATAAACTTTCCTCACTAATGGCAGTAAAATGATCCTGAAAAATAAGTGTTTAGAGAGGAACTTTCATTGCAGTGGTTTGTAGCACTTAGGTTAAGTTAATGATATATAGACCTCTTTTGTACAAAATTAAATGTAGTATCTGGATTTTACACCCCACCCCTTTTTTAACATTTTAAATTTCCTTTTTTTTTCTCTTTAAGAAAGTGCCCCCTGTTATACTGCTTCATGAGACCGTGGAAAACGAAGGAGCATGGACTGTTCTTCCTGTCATTCCACAGTAAGTATCCAATGTAAATGCTGGTAACATTAAATGAACATAATGCTCTGTACTGTTATACCATACAGTAGCCATTGATGTACAGTTACCTGTAAATTTATCAACTACATTTTGAAACTGTCTTCATGTGGTGCAAGCTTGGCATGCACTCACTATAGGTGAGACATTTACAGTATTTACACTTATTTTGCATTTTGATTAGAAGACAGCTCTGTTTTGCCTTAAAGCATAACTGGATTGGCGCAGGGCCAATGTGGTGCCTATAATTAAAAAGGGATCGGAGTCTTTACCAAGTAACTATAGACCTGTTAGTTTACCTTCTATAGTCGGGAAGATACTGGAGAGTTTAATAAAAGACCACATAGATGAGTTCTTGCTTTAAACAACACAGCATGGGTTCGTGAAAGACAGAAATTGTCAAACAAACCTAAATTCTTTTCACGAGGAGGCAAGTAAAACCTTGAACAGAGGGGTGGCTGTGGATGTGGTATACTTGAATTTTGCAAAAGTGTTTGACACCGTTCCCCACACACAGATAATGTGTAAGGTCTACAAGCCTGGAAGGATCAGTTTGTAAATGGATAGAAAACTGACAAAAAGTTTGTATTCAGAGTAGTGGTTAATAATTCTTACTCTGAATGGTCTAAGGTTATCAGTGGTGTACCCCAAGGTTCAGTGTTGGGTTCCTTACTTTTTAATATATTTATAACAGGATGTCTTTGTTGTGGAAATTAACCACTTCAGCCCCGGAAGATTTGGTTTGGTCTGCTCAATGACCAGGCCATTTTTTGAGATACGGCACTGCGTCGCTTTAACTGACATTTGCGCGGTCGTGCAAAGCTGTACCCAAACAAAATTGACTTCCTTTTTTCCCACAAGTAGAGCTTTCTTATGGTGGTATTTGATCGCCTTTGTGGTTTTTATTTTTTGCGCTATAAACAAAAGAAGAGCATAAATTTTGAAAAAAACACTATCTTTTACATTTTGCTATAATAAATATCCCACATTTTTTTATCAAAAAAAAAATAAGTTTAGGCCGATATGTATTCTTCTACATATTTTTGGTAAAATAAGCATATATTGGTTGTCGCAAAAGTTATAGCATCTACAAAATAGGGGATAGATTTCTGTAATTTGTATTAATATATATATATATTTTTTTTTTTTTTTTTTTTCTCCTATCCCCTGAAAGAACCAGGATCTGTGTGTTTACTTGTGCTCTGTCACAAGTGATCGCGGGAGCCCGGCGGTCATCGAGCCTTCCGGGCACTCGCATCGGGGTCAGGCTCACGCAGCAGGTGCACGCCTCCGGTGGTACGTGCACCCCTAGTGGCCAAAAGGCGAAGCAATGTAAGGTAACATAGTTTCGCCCAGCCGTGCCATTCTGCCGCAGTAAAACTGCGACGGGTCGGCAATAGGTTAATATAGGCTATGCGTAATAAATTTCTCTTGCGCTAAGAAGCGCACTTTTCAGTTCTTTTGGATAATACATTTAGAGTGCACTCGTGCTTACCAAGTAAGACAGACACAATTGTTGTTCTTACATTGCAAGCTCCACAGACAGTCTTGCGTTGTTATGGGAGCTCTGTTTATTTATAGGACTTTGAACAGGGGTAACAAAGGAGACTTGGTGACTATACAGTTCTGTCAATTAAGCCCAGGCATTCCTTTAAACAGTAGGTGTTTAAAACTTAAGGAAAACATGTGTATATTCAAAAAGAACAATGACTAGGGGAGTGTCTGGACGTGCCCGTGCAACCAGTGTTGCCGCAAATCCTTATTTTATTCAGAGAATAATGCATAGCCGGATTATACTACCGTTCCTATGGACTGGAGGCTTTCTGCAGGGAATCGCTCATGGTGACTCCACGTGGTGATCAGACACATAGAAAGACACGATCGTATATCCCCCCGCAAAGGCAAATCGGTATCAAACCGATAAGATCTTTGCAAAGCAAACATATCACCTCCAAACTAACAAGTCTGCACATAACGCATAATGTCGCTGACAGACATATCTTCACGGAGCGAACACCTCTCCACATCCAAGAGGAAAGTTTTCACTACCAATGGTCCTTCACCGGCGCCAGTTCGCTCTTATGAGCGAGCCGCAAGTAGAACTAACACTGGTAGACACTGTGATAATACTTATTGAATACATCTTAATAAAATTTCTACAACAGTCTCCAACTTACAAGCTGACCTCAATGCACTGTTTAATTGGGCAACTAGGTGGCAAATGAGGTTTAATGTTGATAAATGTAAAGTTATACACATAGAGACTAAGAATATGCATGCATCATACATACTAGGGGGAGTACAACTGGGGAAATCAATAGTGGAGAAGGATCTGGGCTTTTTTGATCATAAGCTTCATCAAAGCATGCAATGCCAAGCTGCGGTTTCCAAAGCGAGCAAAGTCCTTTCTTGTGTTACGAGAGCGAGAGAGAAACCTCCAGAGAGAGGGAGCGAAAGACCTAATTTCGCCCCTGTACAAATCATTAGTAAGACCTCATCTGGAGTATGCAGTTCAGTAGTGGGCACCAGTGCACAAAGGATATCGGGGAAATAGAGAGAGTGCAAAGAAGGGCAACCAAACGGATAAGAGGCATGGAGGAACTCAGCTGAGAGAAAACATTAGAGGAACTGAATTTATTCTCTCTTGAGAAGATGGAGGTATGGTCAACATGTATAAATAGTTAAGGGGTTCATATAGTGAGCTTGGTGTTGAGTTATTCACTTTAAGGTCATCATGGAGGAAAAGATGTAATCCCCAATTATGGAAAGGTTTCTTCACAGTAAGAGCTGAAAATGTGGACTAGACTCCCTCAATAGCTGGTTCTGGCTAGCTCGGTAGCTTGCTTTAAAAAAAGGCCTGGGTTATTTCTTAAATGTACATAATATAATTGGATACTAATATTTATAGGTAAAGTTGAGAAAATTGGATCATGCTTTGCTGGGTTTTTTGCCTTCCTCTAGATCAACTGTGGGTATAGGATTGTGTATACGGAAATTATGTTTTTCTTTTCTATTCCCTTGGTTGAACTAGATAGACCTGTGTCTTTTTCCAACCAGACTAACTATGTACATCAAAAACGTAACAATATGAAAACGAATAGCCTGTTAAAAGAGAGAAAAAGAAAAAACAGCTACTGTTAAAACCCAGTGAGGGACACAAGGTTAAAATAAATTAAAGCTATGTGGTGTATTTGCACCTGACTGGACACTGGCAAATAGAAAAAACACTGAAACCGGCCCACTATAACCCCACCCCTAAATGTAATGCCTCCGTGTTTTGCTAGTGTCCTAGGAGGTTGGATGCTTTCTCCTCAGCTGAAGAAATCTCTGTTTATATGTTTACTATTTATTTTCTCTTCTTGAGTGCTTTTGTAGATGTTTTTCTCTTCATTCAAGGCTTGCTGCCTTTGGAGTCTCTACCCAGACCCTGCTGGACCGAAGATTGAAGGGGCTGGCTGTAATGCAATCTTCTGCATTGGGCTTTGCTTGTGGGGCTTGTGTAGCTAGTTTGTTAGCCATATAATGCTTTACAGGTTGAGGGGTGTTTCACAGCCTCTGGTTTGAACTAGTCTCTAAAGTCTCCTCTATGAGTAAGCCCATGAACTGGGGCTATACTGGAATGTGAGCTTCAGGCACTAGGCTCTGCATTTTCCAAATCTGTGCTGATTATGTTCAATAGTAACTGAGCAATCTCAAGTTTTAGAGCAGTACAACCTTTGGTGTACCCAGGATCTAATGTCTCTCTTTCATGCAGCTATCTTGGTAAGTGGTATCTGCACTATAACCTCTGCATGGGATGCTTTCCAGACCTAAGACAAAAAGTCCACTCCCTATATAACTCCTCCCACTACGGGGAGTGCCTCAGTTTTTTTCGACACTGTCTAAGGTGTTGGTCACGAGTAAAGATGTGCTGTGCTGAGCTCCACTGGAGCAATCCTTGCTTTACAAAAAATTGTAGCTGCTGACTTTTAATAATCCCACTTACCTGTCCCACAGTCCAGCGATACGGGCACACAAAGCCCTGCTTCTCTCCCTTTCCTCTCTGCGGCGCTGGCATTGTAACTGTGGGCACCCGGCTGTGGCTTAACAGGGGGGAGAGATGATCTTCCTTCTGGCGCTGCTGTGCCAGGGGAGGAAGTGGGAGCAGGGTGCCTCTAAAAACAGGGTACCTACCCCCCCCAAAAAAATGCCATGCCAAATGTGGCATGTCAGGGGGTCACCAACACTTAAAGCGGAAATTCCATTTTTGGGTGGAACTCCGCTTTAATACCATATTGACAGTAAAGTAAAGTAACAGTAAGTAAAGTTCTAAAAATGTCATAATGCAACATAGGAGAAAAAGGACCTTTTGATAGGAGAGGCAGTTACGAGCTAGAGAGCTGGACATGCGATAGATTGACTACCTTGGCTACATTGCCAGAATTCAAGTCTGTCACCTGCATTAAGTTTTCTTTTTCCTTATTTGGCATGGGTAGCTTTGTCTTTTGCTGGCTCAGTCCTCCTTGTCATGTTTTTCTTTTCCTTTGGTTTGTTGTTTGACACAACTGGGCAGTTTTTTGAAGAGGATGAAGCCCCACGACCCATATCCTTAGGGAATACAGATGATGTAGAGCTATGCGATGTAACAGACAATCCTCCAACCATAGTGTCTGAGATTTCCGATTGTGAGTCTGATTGCTCCGGTGAGCTGACATTCAGGTGCCTCTGTGTCTTGTTTCTATGGCGTCTGCTGTTTCCGAGGATTGATTGAGATCTCTCTGACCGTTTGCGTACATAGATCAAGCCACTTTGGTAATCTGGTAAGTCTCTCAAAAACTTTTGTCTTTTGCTGTCTATTAAACACTTCAGCCCCAGAAAATATTACCCGCTTCCTGACCAGAGCACTTTTTACAATTTGGCACTGCATCGCTTTAACTGACAATTGCGCGGTCATGCTGTACCCAAACGAAATTTGCGCCCTTTTTTCCCCCACACAGAGCTTTCTTTTGTTGGTATTTAATCACCACTGCATTTTTTCTTTTTTGCGCTATAAGCAAGAAGAGTGACAATTTTTTGAAAAAAACAATATTTTGTACGTTTTGCTATAATAAAAATCCCCCAAATTTTTTTATAAAAAAAATAATTTCTTCACCAGTTTAGGTCAATATATATTATTCTATATATTTTTGGTAAAAAGTCACAATAAGTGTGTATTGATTGGTTTGCACAAAAGGTATAGCGTCTACAAACTATGGGAAAGATTTATGGCATTTTTATTATTTATTTTTTACTAGTAATGGCAGTGACCTGCGATTTTTAGCGGTACTACGACATTGTGACGGACAGATCGGACACACTTGACACATTTTTGGGACTGGCCACTGGTAGGGAAGAAGTTAACACTAGGGGGCGATCAAGGGGTTAAATGTGTGTTCCCTCGGCATGTTCTAAATGTATGGGGATGTGACTGACTGGGAGAAAAGACATATCGTTGTTCCTACTTAGTAGGGACAAATGATATAGAAAAAATGGAAAAATACCACCAACCCGCGCAGATGGAAAAACAAATTAGTTAATTAACGTGTATAGGAGCAGCACGTTGTATATAAAAGTAAATAGAAATAATTAATTAATTAATTAAAACCGCTATAAAGTGCAAGTGCAAATAAATATATTGATTTCTTACCACCAAAATATATATGCAAAAAGGTGCTAGTAATGAAACACAATCATATATGAACGCTCAACATAAAAGTCCAGATAAGAGAAACACCCAACGTGATGTTTGTTACCATGTGCACAAAATATTAATAAAAAATTAAATAAATGTTTTGATGTATCAAAATCCAAAGGTGAAAATAGTGTTTAAATTAACCACCTGAGACCCAGGCCAATTTTGACATTTCTCTCCTACATGTAAAATTCCAAATTTTTTTGCTAGAAAATTACATAGAACCCCCAAACATTATATATGTTTTTTTAGCAAAGACCCTAAAGAATACAATGGCGGTCGTTGCAACTTTTTATCTCGCACGGTATTTGCGCAGCAATTTTTCGAACGCGTTTTCTTCAGAAAAAAAACAGTTTCCTGCTTTAAAAAAAAACAAAACAGTAAAGTTAGCCCAATTTTTTTTGCATAATGTGAAAGATGAAGATACGCCGAGTAAATAGATACCCAACATGTCACGCTTCAAAATTGCATGCGCTTGTGGAATGGCGCCAAACTTTGGTATTTAAAAATCCCCATAGTCGACGCTTTAACATTTTTTACTGGTTACATATTTTGAGTTACAGAGGAGGTCTAGGGCTAGAATTATTGCTCTCGCTCTAACGTTCGCGGCGATACCTCACATGTGTGGTTTGAACACCGTTTTCATATGTGGGCGGGACTTACGTATGCGTTCGCTTCTGCGTACGAGCTCGCGGGGACAGGGGGCTTTAAATTTTTTTTTTTTTTCTCTTTATTGTTCATTTTATTTTATTTTTTTAGTTCAACAACTTTAAAAAAAAAAAAAAAATATTTGATTACTTTTATTCCTATTACAAGGAATGTAAACATCCCTTGTAATAGGAATATGACACGATCGGACCTATTTACAGTGAGATATGGGGTCAATAAGACCCCACATCTCACCTCTAGGCTGGGAAGCCTAAAATCAAAAAAAAAAACGATCACCGCTTCCCAGCGGAGGCGGCGCCGTTTTTTGAATGCAGAGGCCGGGCGTGACGTCATAACATCGCGCCCGGCCTCCGAACGATCATAGAGACTCCGGCGACCATCTGGTCCGCCGGAAATCTCTATGTGCATCATCCGGTGCCGGCGGATCCCGAGTCCGACTCACCGATGGAAGCGGTGAGTCGGTAAAAGCACCGGAGGGCGGCGGGAGGGGGGGCGTCCCCTCCCGCCGCTGGTAAGAACGATCAAGCGGCGGAACAGCCGCTATGATCGTTCTTATGGTGCAGGGAATCGCCGGCTGAAACCGGCAATATCTGAATGATGTCTGTAGCTACAGGCATCATTCAGATATACCCCTGAGACGTATACTGGGTCTCAGGTGGTTAAGCAAAATCTGAGTAACTTCTAAATAAAATCTTCTGGATATTCGGCAATCGTTAAAGAGGTTTATCTTCCACCACCATCACCGGCTACACAATCTACTCACCAGAAATTAGTGACTCCCACTACAGGAGTCACAAACGCCTCAATGGAAAATGCAAGATGGGCTCTCACGACCGCGGCTCAATCGAAATGCTGTATGGCCAGTAACGCTGTGACCTATGTGGACACTAGGCGGACTTGTTTGTGAAGACCTCAATGCGGGATTGATCATAACAAACCATCAATGCCATAGATTGGTAATACAATGAAAGGCTCCCATAGTGAAGTATGACAAAAATGTATTTAAAACAAAGTAAAATCGAATAAAAGTTCATAGCAGCTATACAAACAGATCCATGAACAACAAAATGCCACTGGTGCTCTAACTGCGCAACAAATGGTGGAAGTGACGTGTTTACACTCAGTACACCCTACCGGTTTCGTCAGTATGCTCTGACATCATCAGGGGTCATGTAACATGACCCCTGATAATTCATATATGATTGTGTATCAATATTGGCACTTTTTTTGCATAAATGATTAAAGTAAAACAGATGGTTTGTGCCGTATTTAGGTCCTCTGTAAGGGCAGTTTTCACGGAGCTTGGTGTAGTGGAGGTAAACAAGATGGCAAGCATGAAATAAACACTACTCTGATCTGTGAAGCCCACTGTGAAGGGTTTGAGAAACTGCACACTCAAATCCAGGTGCTCCAAGGCTCAGGATGTCCTTCCTACATCCAAAACCTGTATCCAGAATGATGCAACGAAAGAGGCGGCACCACTGGAAATTCCATCTGTAATCTTTATTAAGTCATGACCAGGTTAAAAGACTAAAGAGGGAAACCACCAGGGAGTATCGCACTGGAAACCCTTGCCATATCCCAATTAGAGAAGCAATTGTAAAGGTAAATGCCCCAGGGATTGTGCGGGCAAGGGAGGGTGAACCAGACTTTTTAAAGGAGTAACATTGTATAAAACAGTACACAATGTATTGGGTATAAGTGTACATGAAGTAGATACACAATTATATACACCTAAAAACAATTGTTGGATACAAACAATAAACAGCAGCTACATTCTGGAGCACACAGATGATCGCCAACGAGATCAATTGGATTGTGTGGTCACAAAGGTCCCAACATGTTTCGGAATATGGGTGTAAATACTCAATTCCTCCTTCAGGGGTTAAATTGAAGCAAGTTGTTTGTTCTATCAATAGAAAAATATGTGTAAGACATGCAAAATGATAAATATGTAGAAACACAGTAGTTGAACAGCAAGGCATATAGTGACAGGCAATTCAGATGATTGGTACTCACAAAGTTTGAGTCCTTTAAAATATAATGCACACCAGAATTCAGAGGTAGAAGGGGCTTTCATCTCTAGACCTGCTCAGTCTCACAGAGAGGGGAGCTCTGGGCTTCATACGTGAGGCTTATAGGTATATGCCACACAACACTGTAAGTGTCAGAATCCCCATAACAGCGCATATAAAGTGTAATATATGTATATACATATGGTTGGAACATGCAGCGACCCTGTCGTCAAAAATCACATCAAAACTCACAAGGATCAACCAAACAGATGGGAAGACAGGTCTAGCCCAAAAAATATTAAATAATGTAAGATCAGTGGGATTGCACAACAAGCCATAAAATGCAAGAGTATAAAACTGAAGGTATAGGTATAGGTATAAATCAGCATGTCATATCATAGCATACAAGCAGGCTCATCACCGTGGACATGGCACAGCACAATATTTAAAATATTAACTGAGAAACATGCGGACAAAATGATAGCATGGTTGCAGAGGCAGTATGAAATAAAAAGTGTGAGGTCCAAACGATTGATTACCTCTGTATATCGTTTTATGTGGATCACTGGTGTAAAGCTTAGTGTGATCCTGGCTGTGCAGCATCCGAATGGCATACTTACCTGGCTTATAAAAATGAACAGGGAGGGGAGAACCGTAGTGTAACCGCCCATCAATGAGGGAAAATGTCCAATGGATGAGGCTGATGGGTGTCAGATGAATGAAGAGTGCATCAAAACGATGAACCCAAACGATCACCTGTGCATTGAGTGAGCCTAAAAACCTGTCTTCCTGGTGATCCCCTGGCTTGCACGGTGTCTGACGTCACTGCGTCATAAGGCACGACAAAGCCTTCGACACAACAAATGGGCGGCATGTACAGGTCAGATGGAGAAAAACCAACCGCTCATGCGCGAAACGACGCAAATGTACTGTAGCCCAAAGAGGCTCCCTGGCACACGGGGGGGGGGGGGCCCTGGTGCTTAGTTGCATCTCGGGGCATCGCCCTTTTTGGGCTGCTGTACATTTGCATCTCCCGGAGGCGGTGCATACGCCGTTTTGCGCATGCACAGTTGTTTTTTCTCCACCTGACCTGTACATGCCGTCCATTCGTTGTGTTGGCGGCTTTGTCGTCGCCTGACGTCCTCACGCCTTATGATGTGGTGACGGTGGACACTGCGCAAGCCGGGGGATCACCAGGAAGACAGGTTTTTAGACCTCACAATCCAATTGATCTTGTTGGTGATCATCTGTGTGCTCCAGAATGTAGCTGCTGTTTGTTCGTACTCAATTGTTTTTAGGTGTATATAATTGTGTATCTACTTCATGTATACTTATACCCAATAAATGTTGTACTTTTTTTTAATACAGTGTTAATCATTTAAAGTCTGGTTCACCATTCCTTGCCAGTACAATCCCTGGGGCATTTACCTCTACAGTTTATTGACCAGGTTAAAATGACCCTGATGCGTTTCAACGCGTTCCTTGTTCACAGCATTATCAAAAATAACAAACATTAGAAGGTTAGAAATTCCACCCGGACGGAGATTTACACCGCAGGCTTCTCGAACAAGAAGTCTGGTGGATTTTTACTCTCCATGCTAGAATACCACTGGGTGTGAACTTTAGATACGATGTAGACCTTTTCCTTCGGTAGAAACCTATTTTCGCTAGTTTACATCTTAAAATATATATTCGCTTTTGCATTTATTCCAAATTTACTATGTCACTCTATCTTTAGTTTAATTTTTATCCAGTATATTTAAAGAAAAAAATGTTATGCTATGGGTTGCACTTTCTAGAAATTGCAGACCTGCAGTGGTGTTTCTCATTTATTCCAATTAATGACATCACTTGATTGGTGGGAGTGGACTACATTATCTTTTTACTTGGGGTGTGTGTGTGTGTGTGTGTATGTGTATGTGTATGTGTATGTGTATGTGTATGTGTATATATATATATATATATATATATATATATATATATATATATATATATATATATATATATATATATATATATATATATATATATATATATACACACACGTTGTGTTTGTTACTTTATTACTTGATAATGCTGTTAGCAAGGCTTGTGCTAAAACGCGTCAGTGGTCATTTTAACCTGGTCATAACTTAATAAAGATTACAGATGGAATTTCTAGTGTTGCCGGCTCTTTCGTTTCATCATCTGTTAATTTTTCTTCTTTTGAAAATTTACCTATGAAATTAATGAGGGCATGATAGTATGTAAACTTAGTGCACTGCTGACTGTGGGGATTGCTCAGCAAATCTTCATTTTACATAACGGATATCACTGGTTCTTCACCAGAACATAAGTGTTGCTTTTTTTCCCATCAATTCAGTGCCATACTTGTGTGACCAATGCTGACCTCTGTAGCTGCAGGTACTGTGGGGCAATTTCTCCTCAAAGTGAAAGCATGCTTGAATATCTATAGCTTGACCACAGTTGCATTTTAGGACCATATAGTGAGAAACTGGCATATTGCCTCCCATTTGGGGGAGATTTCCCCCTCCCTTCTGTGGGCAGAACTTCATTCCAAATCTGAACACACAATAATTAAAACACCTCTAGCAGGGTAATTAAGGGTTGAAAACTCTGTCAAGTGTTTATTGCTGTCCCCTTTAGGGAGATGTCCTGTCTCAGTGACTACTATATGGACAGAAAGTGAGCAGGAATCTCCTAAATGCAGACAGTATTAGAAACTTGGTAGAACCTAACCTTTTCCTTTTTGTCACCCTAAAATGTTTTTTTTACTGAAGATCTAGCTTATACTTTTGGCCACAAAGTCAAGACGTGAGGTGCAAGTAGAGGGTTTAGATGTGAGAGTCAATGCCATCTGCCAAGGGGAAATCTAGAGAAGAAAGCCTGGTTGTCAGATTCTCTGGGTGTCATTTCTCTAATGTGTACCATGACTGCTTCAACACAGCTGTCTTCTTGACCTCTAGAGCTGGCTTTAGTCTCTACCAATTCTTTCCATAGAATGTATATTTTCTCTCAGTTGGTAGCGAATTTCCATTAGCATGTACAAAGTGAGATATCGTTTAAAAATACTTTTAATATTCAAAAATGAATTCCTAACTGAAATAAATAGACTTAATTTATATCTGCCTACATGTTCACTTTATAACATTGCAGAAATAGATTCCCTTATAGATATATAAAAATAATGAACTTTTTATAGATATAGGAATTTTAGCAATACATTTCTGACTTTGCTGACCTTCATCGTTCTTTAGACCCTTTGCAAAAATATTTTCAGAAGAATCATTATAGTGATATATTTTCAGTTTATCCTGTTCTGTCATGGTCGAGAAAAGTAACTCAATCCATGACTTGTTCATTAAGTTTGTTAAAATTGGACTTTATGCACAGATTACATTAAATGGAGCTGGGAGAAAGAATTCAAAATCAGGACCTACTAATTGGCTGTCAGTACAGGGGGTCCCCGACTTACAAACATCCGACTTACAAACGACTCCTACTTACAAACGGATGGAGACAACAGGAAGTGAGAGGAAATCCACCCCTAGAAAGGGAAATTCACTCCTGTAAGAGTTATTATGGGTAAAAGGTGTCTCTACTGATGCTTTATCACCAGTCCATGTTTCCCTAACAACCCAAAATTTTCAAAATCCAATTGTCATTGGGACAGAAGGTGAGGTGAAATCTTCTGAACAGGGTCACAGACAGCTAAGCAAATGTTACAGGGGTGATAACCCTTCTCTATGTTATCTAAAAAACGTAAAAATAGATTTTTTTGGCTGGAGCTACACTTAAAAAAATTACCTGTTCCGACTTACAAACAGATTCAACTTAAGAACAACCCTACAGTCCCTATCTTGTTTGTAACCCGGGGACCCCCTGTAGATGCCTTCCTGGCTCCATACGCCATCAATTACTGTCAGAGCATTTTTATGTCAATGACACTCAATTTTTTAACTTGTATTTTTATTAAAATTTTTAAAACCGCCATCAAGATCACATCCTAATGTAGTAGACAGACATTCTATGAAGTAATAATTTTCGGATAAGAATAAAGAAAAATTATATTTTTAAAAGTGAACTTACTGTAGTCAGGAAAAGTAGGTTAGCGACAAATGGCATAAATTGCGCTACTCTTTTTTACATCTACATGTGCTGGATATATCCAAAAACAAAAGAGCCTAAATAAGTAATGAAGGTATTAAATATATAAAATGTTTGATCCAAATATCATTCAAGTAAAATGTGCCAAAAAGTGCCAGTGCCTGAATTAAATTGCAATCTGTAACTCCCACTTCTGGACCGCCCACTGTGTATATAAGTCGCTACTTTGACTAGCTGCCATAACCCGGTATTTTTTTTTTTTTAACAGAAGGAATATTTATTGAGATATTCAATCAGTTACATGTTATGCATAGCAGGTGTCACAGGTTACAGTGATAAGCAGTAACAAAATAACTTCCCAGAAGGGCCATGTGGCAGGACTAAGGAGAAGGAACAAAATACATCAATTAAGCGTATTACCTCAAGGTTACATCTCGGAAGGGTCCGAAAAAAATGGTACTGTCCAAGGTCAAACCCGAGGAAATCTTATCATATGGTATACTAGATATTGCAGATTTGTCAAAGCTAAAGTAAACTAATAGCAGGAGGGGGAGGGAACATTTATGACATTGTCTGATTTTTCTTGACAAGAGAGCCAGGGGGTTCCCCCATAGGGGTATGGATGGGAATGATGGGAAGGGATCTCCTCCTAAAACTACACCATGAGTCGTCTGGCCTCCACCCATGCCAACCAAATTTTATAAAATTTCTTAGGACAATTACGGCCCATATATGTCAGTTTGTAAAGAGGGAGGGCAGCGTTCATCAGGTCCTTCCAGGTGGAAGCCTGGGGTGGTTCTGCTTTCCATTGGAGCAATATTGTTTTCCTGGCATAAAATGCCGTATAGAAGATAGTTTTTTATGTGTGGTTGTGGGCAGATTATCTGTGATACCCAGCAATAGGATCAGGGGATCAAGCCTGACGGATATTCCACTTATCGAGGTCATGTCAGCCGCCACAGTCTGCCAACATCCTTGTACTCATGGGCAAAGCCACACCATATGTATGTAGTTGCCAACCTCTCTCTTGCATTTAGGACACTTATCAGGTGTATGATATATTAATGCCAGCCTTTGGGGTGTGTAGTGCACCCTATGAAGGAATTTCAACTGTAAAAATCTGTCCTTTGCTGAGATCATAAGAGGAATAAACTGTTGTAGGCCCTCAGACCAATCCTCCTCAGTCAGTGTCGGAAGGTCACGTGGCCAGGCCGAGAAGGCCCTAGTAGCCCCAGAGCCGCCCGCGCAGGTAAGTCTAAGATAGATGGAAGATAGTGTTCTGTCTATAATGCGGGATGTAAGTAGCCTTTCCACCGCGTGGGGTTCGACCTTAATAGAACCAGGGAACTGTGCCCCTAAATCTGTGAACCTAAAGTACATCCAGAGGGGAAGCCTGAACTTACTTCTGAGCCCTCCAAAAGGGAGCAGACGCCCCTCAGGTATGACATCCCTCAGAGTTCTCACTCCGTATCTGGCCCAAACTTGTGGGTCAGGCACCGTCCGCAGATGGGGCAATGACAGATTAACCCATAAGGGCATGTGAGGGGAGAATGTCTGTCTGTGGTTCCTCTATATGTTTAGAGACTTGTTTCTACACCCGTACCGTAGTCCTCATGGGGGTAGGGATGTGCGTGTTAGATCTAGGCCCTCTATATACTATGTTACTTAGTTCAGAATAGGAACTCAGTATAGCTGCCTAGGTTGACCGAAGAGTTGGATTGATCTTGCGTAAACCACCATCGTACTGATACAAGGACCACAGCCCAGTAGTATTTCCTAAAGTTGGGGAGGGCGAGGCCACCTTCCGATAATCCAAGCTGAAGTGTGGACCTAGCTACTCTCAGTACCGACCCATGCCATATAAATGAAGTGGCCGTTTGCTCTAATTCTGTAAAAGAGGAGTTGGGTATACTAATGGGGGTGTTTCTAAAAACAGAGAAATTTAGGGAGAAAGGACATTTTGAGTAGGTTAACTCGCGCTACATGGGTGAGTGGTATATTCTTCCAGACAGAGCTCTTCAGTATAAGCTTCCAGTATAAGCTTCTGGAGGACCGGATATACATTGGACTCTAGGTACTTTCACCCTGCTCAAATAAACTTTGTGACTGATAAAGTAGCTGCTTGTTTGCTGCGGAGAGTCTGATGAGCCGAACCTCCCTCAGGGCCACAAGCAAGTAATTTCTCTGGGTCCCCCACCCCGACATATTCAGCCTCTAGCCTCTGGGCAGTGGCTTCAGCCTGGGCAAGCGTGGCCCGGGAAGATGAGCGTGCCAGCCCTATGTCCAATCTGTACTGCAGCCTAATATAGAATTTGAATTCTTCCCATCTGGTAGGTGTCTCTGTGCCACCAGGATCAGGAGCCCAATAACTTTAAGGTGATGTAGTGCCAAAGCAGCTTGCTATGGGGGCACCCGAGCCGAGTCACAGCTCCCTGTGTCCATTCAGACACGGGGCCCCGCCCCCCCTCTCTCCCCTGATTGGCTAGCTGACTGACAGCAGCGGGAGCCAATGGCGCCACTGTTGTGTCTCGGCCAATCAGGATGGAGAATCTCAGAAGGCTGAGACACTCGTGGACATCGCCGGACAGAGAGGGGTCTCAGATAAGTATTAGGGGGGCTGCTGCACACAGAAGGCTTTTTATCTTAATGCATTAAGATAAAAAAAACCTTCTGCCTTTACAACCCCATTAAGGACACCTAGACACGCACTCCAGAGCTGTAGAAACTCTTTTGATCCCTTTTGGCATAAGCCATAAGAAGTCAACTACATTTGGTGAGTTTGGACCCACTGGGCTTGAGGCACAGCACACAGAGTGAATTGAAGTGGAATAACACTGCGCTGTCACCTAACGAGCACTGGCATTGATCATTAGAGGATCTACACACCAATCATTTTTTTAGATGAAAACTTTGCACTTGTACTTATTATAATTCACAATAGAATTTCTTGTTTGAATGTTTAATGAATATTATTTTTATGGAGTCACGGATTGAACTTTAATTCAGGCACTGGCTCTTTTTGGCACATTTTACTTGAATGACATTTGTATCAAACATTTTATTTATTACCTTCATTACTTATGTAGGCTCTTTTTTTTTTTTGGATATATCCAGAATGTGTAGATGTAAAAAAGAGTAGCGCACTTTATACCATTTGTCTCTTACAAAATCGATGCGTCTGCATTGAGAGAGTGCAGCTCCCCTGAGCTTGTTGCTAATTAACATTGCACAGGTGTTTATTATAATAGCTTGAAAAGTAGGTTAGTGCCTAGACATCTAAGGCCCCTTTCACACCGGGGCGTTTTTCATGCGGTACAGCGCTAAAAATAGCGCCTGTTCACCGCATGAAAAAATCCGGCCCCTTTAACTCCAGTGTGAAAGCCGGCGGGCTTTCACACTGGAGCGGTGCGCTAGCAGGATGACAAAAAAAGTCCTGCTAGCAGCATCTTTGGAGCGGTATAGGTGCGGTGTGTTCACCGCTCCTTCCCATTGATTAGAATGGGACACCGCGGTAAAACCGCGGCAATACCGCCGCAAAGCGCCGCTACGGCGGTGCTCTGCGGGGGTGTTTAACCCTTTTTCGGCTGCTCGCGGGGGGTAAAACTGCACCGCGAGCGGCCGAATACCAATGTGAAAGGGGCCTTATTGATAATCATGGCTTCCGCTGCCATTATTGCTTCTGGCTTTTTTTAAAGCAATGCAGAGTGTCATAACCAATACAACCCAGTTTATTGATGAGTTCACACACCTCCTCTTACAGCATAACCAGGTAAATAATACTCTTATTTTCTGGTTCAACCGTGCAGCTTCCCTTGGCACTACATCACCTTAAAATGATTGTAAAGGCAGAAGGTTTTTTTATCTTAATGCAAATGTATTAAGATAAAAAAAAAACTTCTGTGTGCAGCAGCCCCTTCAGCCCCCCTAATACTTACCTGAGGTTCCTCTAGATCCAGCGATGTTGCAGGATTGTCTCAGCTACCCAGGACTCCCCTCATTGGCTGAGACAGCAGTGTGGCACCATTGGCTCCCGCTGCTGTCAATCAAAGTCAGTCAGCCAATCAGGAGAGACAGGGGCAGGGGCGGGTCCGGACCACGGCTCCGTGTCTGAATGGACACAGGAAGCTGTGACACGGCTCGGGTACCCCATAGCAAGCTGCTTGCTGTGGGGGCACTCAACAGAAGGGAGGAGCCAGGAGAGCCAAAGAGGTACCCAAAAAGAAGAGGATCGGGGCTGCCCTGTGCAAAACTATTACACAGAGAATGTAAGTATAATATGTTTTTTTTTTTTTTTTTTTCCATTTGCACCATACATCCATCAATGCTCAATATATATCAATACAAAAAATTTAAGATATATAACAAACGGGGGCGTGGCCTGGCACCGGAGCAGGATGGCAGCATAGAGAGAGAGCTCCGCCATCCAGACTTCCAGTAAACCATTTAATTAGCGAGTATTCCTTGGCAAAAAGCTAGGAAGATGGCCTGGAGAAGCCAATCTGCCTCCCGGTCCCAGCAGGAGCAAGCCACATAACTAGGCAAGAATATCCCGGCGATGTTCCGCTCCTAACATGCCGACTCACAGGCAGCATCGCGAGCTGCGGGCCAGAGTATGAGCCTCACCGCAGACACAGAGCGCTCAGACTTCACTCCCTCAGGTATGGGCCCTTCACACACCTCACCTCTACTTTGCCTGGCGGACCTCCAGCAAGTGGCAGCTGATATTAAGAACTCCCTGATGGCCCTAGCGGCAAAGAAGAAGAAACACCACCAGGCCCTGATTTTGGAACTGACAACCAAAATCTTCAAACTGGAAGTGCAACACAAATGTTCACTGGCTGCTATAGTAGAAACTGAACTCGCAGATACTCGGGCACTTTGCGGGAGGAAATGTTCAAAAGGGCGCAGAAACAGCAGTTGTTATCGCAGAAATTCCTCTATGAAAACCGCAATACACCTGGGAGAGTCCTGGCCAGATTTACACAAAAAATTACCCTCGCCCTCACTGTCCATCACTTAGTAGACAATGCAGGGGTGATGCACACCAAAAATTAGCAAATGGCTCGCCAATTTCACAATTACTATATGAGATTGTATGACAGAGACGAATGAGCAAAATCCAATCTCAGCAGAGGATAGGTCAAACCTGATAAGAGATTTCCTTTGAAAGTACAGCCCTAATGCTATAACAGCTGAGGACCAACAGGCTCTTGAAGCTCCGTTGTCATCAGAGAAATGAGAAGCTTTAAAGTCTACAAAACCGGCCAAGAGCCCTGGGCCGGATGGCTACACAGCACAGTACTACAAAAGGTTTTTCCTGTCCATGGATGCAGTGACTTTGACCGAGTGGCCTGGGACTATATGGACGCAGTCCTGGAGACAATAGGCTTGGGGTGCTGCATACGAACGTTTATTAAAGCACTGTACACTAACCCAAGTGCTAGGGTCCGGGTCAACGGTCACCTGTCAGAGGCCCTCCCCATCCAGAACGGAACCAGACAGGGCTACCCCTTTTCTCCCTTACTTTATATTCTTACATTGGAACCCCTCTTAAGATGCATCCGAGCATTCACGGACGATGTCCTTCTTTTCCTCTCCTCTCCCATGATGTCCCTACCAAACCTGATGCAAGTATTAGAACAATTCCGACTTACCTCTTATTTAAAAATCAACTTTTCTAAATCTTTCTAAACATCACCCTACCCCCCCACATAGTGCAACAATGTCAGAGGAACCTTCCCTTCCCCTGGAAGACTGATACTATTGCCTATTTGGGCATTAAATTGCCCAGTAGGTTAGACTTATACAACATGAACTTTTTGACAGAATTAAAAAAGCTACAGCAAGACCTTAATAAGTGGAACACGCCCACCATTTCCTGGTTCGGGCGAGCCTCCATCCTAAAGATGACGGTACTCCCTCGCATTTTGTATAAAATGCAGACGATACCAATCTGCCTCCCACCCTCTTTCTTTGCGGCCTACAAAAAAATGTGTAGAACCTTCCTATGGGGATCCAGGGGGTGAGAATTAAGTGGGCGAAACTGGTGCTGCCAAAATTTGAGGGGAGAATTGGGCTTCCTGACCTTCAGAGATAGTACTGGACTACTCGGCTAACACGGATAGTGGATTGGAAGGTTCACACCCGGTGTAAGGGATGGGTGCTCTTGGAACAATTGATTGCCGAAACCGAACTCGGTTCAATTCCTTGACTGGCCAAAAAGCATGTACCCGCGGTCATACATACCCACCCTCTCATTAACGCAACCCTAGATGCTTTTGATAGAGCATGCAAGGCCCACGCAATTTCAGCCAAAGAATGTGCCCTCACTCCTATTAAAGGAAATCCAGATTTTACTCCAGGGCTAGCCAAGACCTACCTGTCTGCAGAAGGGCCACTTGCAGAGATGCAAGCCAAACACTTTTTCTCTAGAGGCAGGTTCCTCTATCAGAGAGAACTAGCAGCCCTGTCACCGACCAAATCCTTTCCCTTTTGGACATACATGCAACTCAAACACTATTTAGACAACCCAGCGTCCAGGGGAAAATTCACGAAAACCCCTACGGTCTACGAGTCGCTGTGTTCAGGGCTCACTCCTCATCGGCACGTGATCTCAATACTTTATACTTCCATGTTTCAGGACGCTCACAATATCCTACAGAGCATGACTTTTGGGAGACGCAACTAAATATAGAAATATCGCACACAAACTGGGAGCGCATTCATTTATATATTCACAAAGGATCACTGAATGTCCACATACAGGAAAACGGGTACAAGATTAAGACACAGTGGTATAAAACACCAGAGACACTTAATAAATTCATACCCACAGTCTCCGACTGTTGATGTGGCCATGAGCAAGATACTTTCCTACACGTCTGGTGGGACTGCCCTCAGATCCAACCATATTGGCGAAAAGTACATGATGCAATGACTGCGGTCTCTTCGCTCCCCCTAGAGTTCACGCCAGCACATTACCTCCTCCACCATTCAAAAATATCCAAGAAAAGATACTTTAAATGGGCTGAAATGCATAGGATAAACGCTGCCAGGCTATACTTACCGGTTCATTGGAAGTCCACTTCGATTCCATCAATGAAAGAATGGGCTTCACGCATTGATCACATTGCAGGGAAAGAGGAGCTGATATTTTCCACCCAAGATAGAATTGCCAGCTACACAGTAATTTGGGAAACTTGGTTTAAGTTTCGTAAGTCTCGAGAATACCAAAATCTAATGAACGACAATGGCTAATAAGCTAACGGCAAATAAGCTTTACCATGTTTACGAACGATTGGCGGAAGAGACATTAACAAAGTAACAGATGAGCTGTGAGGAATAGATGGGAAGGGTAGCTGGTGGTTACCCCACCCCCTCCCCAAACTCTTCTGGACATACCCCTTCTCCCCTCCGCCGCCTCTCTTTGCCCCCTCCCCCCTCTTCCCTTCCCCATCTTCCCTTCCCTGTTCTCCCCCTTCCAAATGACCTTTAATTCCTGGGAAGATGTGAAACGTGGGGCCGACTTAAATGTGGGCCTTTGGTCCGCATTTCTCTGAAGATCGGACATGCAGATACCAGGAGGTAAGACTCCCTAACGGCCCAAACTTAGTAAGATATAAACAAGATGATAAGCAGATCTCTTAATACAAGTGAATCCTATAAACCAAAACGCTTAATAGTGATATACATATTTGGTCAAGTTGAGACACCTGACGTGCATTTAAACACTAAGTTCTGAGACGAATAAGTGATTGTCTATTTTTGTATAATATTACAAAGGTTGCCTTAATTATATGTACTGTTATCTCTGTTATGTCTTGCATTATCTTTAATAAAAGAAAATCTTTACGAAAAAAAAAATATATATAACAAACATGTTAAATAGCAAAATGTAAGCACATTGTTTCCCTGGAAGCCCAGGTTCTGAATCTGGGGAAGCAACTGTCAGCACTGAGAAGTCCCTCCATACTAAAGGAGAGCCAGGAACGTACACGGCAGGTGCGGGCAAGGGCCAGCACAGAGGCAGATAAAGACAAAGAGGTGCAAGCACTAGGAAAGAGTAGATGAGTGACAGTCAGGAAGGGTAGAAGGGGAAATGCCAGGGAGGCCGATCCAGGGCTGAAGCATCCCAATAAGTATGCTCCATTGAGTGACATTGGTGAAACCAGTCAGGGACCAGCACTGCTGGAGCTGAGGGACTCTCCTAGCTGCCAGGGGAAGAACTCCAGTGAGAGTGGGGGGGAAGCAAAGGGAAAGGAAAGGCAGATTCTGGTCGTAGGGGACTCAATTCTTAGGACAGAACATATTCCAGAGGGTAGTATTGGGGGCATTAATGGTAGGTAGACTAAAGCACATAAACCCAAGGTAAGTATAGTAACAAGTCCTAGTTGCAATCTCAGAAAAAACAATAAGAGGATAGTATGCGACCGGTCTAAACTACGTCGTATGTTTACCAATGCCAGGAGCCTGGCGGACAAGATGGGTGAACTAGAGATACTGTTGTAAGAGGAGGATTTGGATTTTGTGGGAATTTCAGAGACTTGGTTCAACAGCTCTCATGATTGGCTGGCAACCATTCAAGGGTATTCCCTTTATCGCAGGGATAGAGAGGGTAAAAAAGGGGTGTAGAATTCCCTTCCACAGGCGGTCTCAGCGGGAGCATCGATAGTTTAAAAAAACTATTAGATAAGCACCTGAACGGCCACAGCATACAGTGATATGCAATGTAATACTGACATATAATCACACACATAGGTTGGACTTGATGGACTTGTCTTTTTTCAACCTCACCTACTATGTAACTATGTAACATAGTAACAAAATAGCCAAAAAGTTTTCTCTGCCTGAATCTAGGTTCACCCTAATGCAAGTGTGGAAAGGCATGTAAATCGCATGCATGCCTGCACTAGCAGCAAAAATGCACTGCTGTTTAGAAGACGTGGGGTGCCATTAATTCTTAGTGGCACCCCTATGCATTGGAAAACGTGGTGCGTTATCCTGGCACAGAAACGCATTGCACCAGGGACCATTTCTCTGCATTTCCAGCAGCCCCTTCAAAATGAATGGGCTGCTGTGCCCGCAACAATCGTAGCCATATGGAACCATATACGTTTGAACCTAGCCCAAAGTTTCTTTACAATTCTTCCATCAATTTAGACATCAGCACATCATGCCCACAGCTATTTTCAGGTAACTTGATCTAAATGCTAACGATAAAGGATATTTTTACAATTGTGCAGCGTTACACTTAGTATACATAAAAAAAAATATTATATGTATGAATTAACCCAAAAGTGCTCCAACTATATATCCAGCTAAATATTCCTTTTACAAAATTAAAACAAATAAAAAAAACCTGATAACAATATCAATTCTGTGAGCTATTTCTTTGGTGCACAGTGTAAATGATGAAACATTTCCAGTTTCAATAATTTATGTGATCACCTCCTCCAAAAACACCACTGTGAGAAGTGTGTGTGGTCTGCTCACCTTTGGAATGACCTCCAGATTACAAGAGGTCTTAAGCAATATATGATCCAGCCAGGGTATTCCTCTGTGCCTTCGCCCTTTATGGATAATTCACATTTCCCTCCAATAGCTCCCATTGGTTATTTGCAAGGAATGCTGCATTGCCCCTCAAAACAATAAGTCGACATCTAATGCTCTCTGTTTAAACAAATTGTATTCAAAAGAAAGTACCGGTAATCAGATTTACTTCAGGTAATAAAAGCAACCAGCATTTAATAGCATTAACCATTTCAAGTCCGGACACTTCCATCCCCTTCCAGTCCATTTTTCAGTTTCAGCACTGTACTTAGCCACTTAGTCATGCAGCACTCTATCCAAATACAATTTTTATCATTGTTTGGGACAGATGAAGCTTTTTTTGTTGGCATTTAATCACCACTGTGTTTTTTTTTTGCTAACAAAAACAAAAAAAAATTATTAAGAAAAGCATGTTTTTCATAGTTTACCGTATTTATTTACAAAATTGCATCTTTCTTTATATATTTCAGCCAAAATGTATTCTGCTACATTGCTTTGGGAAAACTAACCCAAATCAGTGTATTTTATTTAGTCTGTAGGAAAGTTAGATTCTACAAACTATGGTATATACTGCACAGTGTATCTGAAAATTGATAGTCCTGTTTTTGTTGCAATATTTTAGAAAATTAAGAAATTAAATAAAACAAATATTTCTCGCACACACCCCAAAAACACATTTTTACTTTTTTACAGCTTAGAGGCCCCATTTTGGAAAAGCAAACACTTCAAGTTATTTCTGGAATCCATAGTGAGTCTTTTGGAAATGTCATTTTTTTGCCCCAAGTTTTTGGAAAATGCAGGAAAGAAAATGAAAATGTTTTTTACACAAAGTTGTCAATTAATATGATATTTCTAACACACAGAATAAGCATACTTAGACTTACACCCCGAAACACAATCTGCTGCCTCTTTGTACAAACATGTGTAGCCCTGCATAATTGTAAAAATATTTTGCTACTTACTTGTGAGAGTTACATAGGAGATGTGTGCTGGCTTCACATCAGACACATACAAAAAAATTGTTTGTTCGAACACATTTTGTATGAATTTAAAGTGGATGTAAACTCCCAATTTTTTTTATTCTATTAAGACTTGTATATCTTACAGCAGAGGATGTAATTTCATCTGTGCCCAGTGTTGCCACAAAGAGTTAATCCAGCTCTGAGCAATCCTCTTATCTTTTTTTCAGTAAGATAAAGACAGACATACAGAGAATTAGGTGTCAGTTTCTTCCCCCTTGCTGTAAGTGACAGGTGATTTCCTTATCTCATGCAGGAGCATGAGAGAGACATTCTGTCTACTTCACATCTCCCCTCATTTCTTCTCCAGGTCCCCCAGGATTAGCTGCTCCACACCTCAGCATGATTGGGCATGCTAAAGTCATGTGGTGACTTTCCTGGGTTTTGACTGGATGTTGGTGATCATGGGGCATAATCCATGAGACCAGCAGAAGTTCAGTGTAAGAAATATTGATGCCTGGCCAAGGGGAGTGTAGAGGTGGGCGGGGAGTCTACTGACATCACGACTCTGCCTACCGGGCCCTGGACAACAGACCCGCCCACAGAAGCCAAATTATTGCAGGACTCCATACAGCTAAAGGGGAGAGATTTGACAGGTAAGGATACATGCAGGATGCATGTATATCCTTATAGATCAGCACTATGGAAGTAATTTATAAATGATGAGAGTGGGTTTAAATCCACTTTAACAATAACAAAAATAGCATCACTATATTTACCTTTGACACAAATAAAGAACAAAAGATTAACATAGGATATGCTAATATTGTTTACATGATCTGACAATTATGTATGCCTCAAGCTTACTGTGGCTCTGAACTGAGCCAATTACACAGCTGTTAGTTTGTGCCCCATCCTATAATTTCAGTGACTCGTGAAAATACATGGATCCGAAATTGATGTTCCCGCATAGTGTTGGCAGCATGTGAATGCAGGGAAAAGCCTTTTTGGTTTGGATTACCACATTGCAGCATTGTACTCATTTTTTTACATCTGAAAGAGGAGTCCAGAATTGTATGTTATTATACATGCAAGGCTGTATTTTGCAGCAGCAATTCAGAGCACTCTATAAAAAAGGATTGATGAAGGGATAAGTCCATCCAGCATAGAAAATGTATGGGTAGTATTGGAGAGCTGACAGTAAAAAGACATTGGGGGTGTTTTACTTAGACGAATGCGCTGCGCCGGTTCACACCTTAATTGGTGCACCGGAAAAATCATTGATTGAACGTGCGAACCAGCACACGCAGACGCGCAACACAATAATAAATGTAAACTGCAACTGGTGCTATGGTAATTGTGGTTTTCTCATTGATAATGGCGCACACCCAATACAATTGGTTAATTTCATCTCATTGGATGTGTCTTGTTAGGCAATTAGGTGTACGCAGTTAATTAACCATTTTGATGCTAATCTCATTCCTATTACTTCTAATATATCTTTGAAATTAGTTTTTTTTCTATTTTTACCCAAATCTTTCAATACATTACAAAGAACAGAGAAGTGTTTCTAAACCCAATAAATTTATATTTTCAGATCTTGATCTTTAAAGGTGACCATACACTGCAATCAGTTAGATCTTAAATAAATTAGATTTAGTGCAAGAGCCTGTTTGATTTCCTATAATCTGAATTAATTGTTCAAGTGCGTCTTCCTATTACTTATTTTGCCGAAATATAGAGTTGTACAGATATTGACCGATCAGATTACATGGTGCATGACCATCTTAAGTGCGGAATTTGGAATGTAGATGTGCCATGACCCACTTGTATTTTCCCAACGATATTTCTTGGATATTATACAAGGCACAGGAGAAACCATCTTTTTTTTCAAGACATGCTGGAGTGATCAGGATTCTTCAAACTACAGCTCTCCAGCTGTTGCGGAACTACACATCCCATGAGGCATTGTAAAACTCTGACATTCACAGACATGACTAGGCATGATGGGAATTGTAGTTCCTGAACAACTGGAGGACCGTAGTTTGAAGACCCCTGTACTAGACCATTATTATGCCTCCAAAATTGGGAGTGTGGCATCTACCCAACTTCTTTCTGCTGGTGGACACAAGAACCTACATCTATACATATATATTTGGGCAGCACAGTGGTGTAGTGGTTAGCACTTTCACCTAGCAGCAAAAAGGGTCGCTGGTTTGAATCCCGCCCATGACACCATCTGCCTGGAATTTGCATGTTCTCCCTGTGCCTGCGTGGGTTTGGCCCTAATATGTATGAATGTGTGTTAGGGACCCACACAAACAACCCCATTTAAAAAATAATAATTGCTTGGGGATAGAGTGCAGAGGGATTAGAAGTCTTGGCAATTTTTGGGGATGTCTGCACCCCAGATAGGGTGAAGACTCCTCCCAAATTTTGCCACTTTCTCCTTCAAATTTATTCACTTCCTGTCACATAGCCAAACAGGAAGTGAGGGTAAATGCCTACCAATGTTTTTCCTTGGGGACACAGAGGTCAATCTAAATAGCTTCCCCATTAGGTAAATTGCACTCTTGCATTTTGCTGTGTACACCCCAAATTATTAGGTATCTTTGGGGTTTATTTACTTAAGGCAAATCCACTTTGCACTACAAGTGCACTTGGAAGTGCAGTTGCTGGAGGTCCGAGGGGGGCATGCAAGGGGAAAAAAAAATCAGCATCTTTTGGTTCTGCATGATTGGATGATAAAACCACCAGTGCTTCCCCTCAGATTTACAGCGAGTACACTTGTATTGCAGAGTGGATTTGCCTTTAATAAACCCCAAAATACCTCATAATTTAGGGTGTACAGAACAAAATTCTAGAGTGCAATTTGCCTAATGGGGACAGTTAGAGGAGGATAGTTAGACTGACCTGTGTGTCGAATTTTCAGAAAAGGGACACAAAACTCAACCTAAAAAAGACAAGCAGGGGTTCTAATACTCACTTGGTTTCCCTCAAATGCCCACAATTAGATTAGGATTGTCTTGAGCTAGATTTTAGCTCAGTGCTTCTCAACTTCTCAAGTACCCCCAACAGGCCATGTTTTCAGGTTTTCCTCTATCTTGCACAGGTGCTTTTAAATCACAGTCAATGGCTTGGTATTTTGGACAGCTATTTTAACTAAGATAAATTCCCAAAACATGTCCTGTCGGGGGTATTTGAGGACTGAGGCTGAGAACCACTGCGCTAAAATGGAAAATGTAATACTTTTTTTCCCTACAAATAGAGCTTTCTTTTGGTGGTATTTGATCACCTCTGCGGTTTTTATTTTTTGCGCTATAAACAAAAATAGAGCGACAATTTTGAAAAAAATGCAATATTTTTTACTTTTTGCTATAATAAATATCCCCAAAAAATATATAAAAAAAAAATTTTTTTCCTCAGTTTAGGCCGATATGTATTCTACATATTTTTGGTAAAAAAAAAATCGCAATTAGCGAGTATTGATTGGTTTGCGCAAAAGTTATAGCGTTTACAAAATTGGGGATAGTTTTGTAGCATTTTTATTAATATTTTTTTTTTACTAGTAATGGCGGCGATCAGCGATTTTTATTGCGACTGCGACATTATGGCAGACACATCGGACATTTTTGACACAATTTTGGGACCATTGTCATTTCTACAGAAATCAGTGCTATTTAAATGCACTGATTCCTGTGTAAATGACACTGGCAGTGAAGGAGTTAACCACTAGGGGGCGGGGAGGGGTTAAGTGTGTGTGTGTGTGTGTGTGTGTGTGTGTGTTTTTTTGGCTTTGCGTCTGACGTCACTGATCGCCTTTCCCGATGACAGGGAACAGCCGATCAGTGTCAGTTGCGCTAGGAAGCATGGGGAGAGGTTTGTTTACACTTACCTCTCCCCGTTCTTCAGCTCTGTGACCCGATCACAGGACACCATCGGCTGCGGTCACAGCTCAGGACCGGGTTGCGAGCGCGCTGCCGGCGGCGCGCGTGTGACCCACGGCTGGGCTCTTAAAGGGCCACGTACAGGTACGTGTTTGTGCCCAGCCGTGCCATTCTGACGACGTATGTCGGCGTGAGGCGGTCCTTAAGCGGTTAAGCTTCAGTTGGGCAATCTGTTGCATGAAAATTAACAAAACAATAATTTGCTACAAATTTTATTGGTCAACAAAACAGGACTTGTAAAAGAGCAAGGAAAGCAAAAAACACATGTATGTTAATTTGAGACACTAACAGAATATGTTTTTGAGGTCTGACCATTTTGCAAAGGAAATGAACCGCTTGCCGACCAGCCACCGTCATTATCCTGCGGCAGGTCGGCACGAACCCGCGAATCGTCATTTCTATACGTCGGCTCCTTTTAAGCAGGATAGCAGGTGCACACGCCCACTGCACTGCACTGCGGGGGTGCCGATGCTCGTGGCCGACAGTTGCGATGACCGCCGGCCACAAGGGATCGTGGGCACGAGAGGCAGAACAGGGATGTTCTGTGAGGAGAGACAGATCGGGAGTTCCTAAAAGCTAGGAATCACAATCTGTCATTTTCTCTAGGTCAGTACCCTCCCCCCCACAGTTAGAAACACACAGGGAACACAATTAACCCCTTGATCTCCCCCTAGTGTTAACCCTTCCCTGCCAGTGACATTTTTAAAGTAATCAGTGCATTTTTATAGCACTGATCGCTGTATAAATGCCAATGGTCCCAAAAATGTGTCAAAAGTGTTTTCGATGTGTCCGCCATAATGTCGCAGTCATGATAAAAAAAAAAAAATGGGGATATTTATTATAGCAAAAAGTACAAAATATTTTGTTTTTTTTTTTTCAAAATTGTCCCTTTTTTTGTTTATAGTGCAAAAAATAAAAACCACAGAGATGATCAAATACCACCAAAAGAAAGCTCTATTTGTGGGAAAAAAAGGATGTCAATTTTGTTTGGGTGCAGCGCAATTGACAGTTAAAGCGATGCAGTGCCGAATCGCAAAAAATGGCCTGGTCATTCAGCAGCCAAATCTTCCGGGGCTGAAGTGGTTAACAGGAGTGCACCCACAAACTGACATCTATTAAGGATTTAAACGTTAGTCACAACATCTTGAGGAAGATTTAGCAAAATAATGCAGCACAGACAATTAAATCAAAGTGAAACAACCTACAAAAGACACACATTGACAACATCAAAAATATTTCTGTGGTAAATATCCCCCCCAAAAAAACAATAAACCAAAGTAAAAAAAAAAAAAACTTGCTCTAAAACACATCTGTTTAGCAAAGACATACAGTGCCTTGCAAAAGTATTCACCCCCCTTGGTCTTTTACCCATTTTTTTACATTACATCCTTTAGTTCAATGTTTTTTTTTAATCTGAATTATATGTGATGGATCAGAATACAATAGTCTAAGTTGGTGAAGTAAAATTAGAAAAATATATACATAAAGCTATTTTTCAGAAATAAAAAAATGATAATTGGCATGTGTGTATGTATTCACCCCCTTTGTTATGAAGCCCATAAAAAGCTCTGGTGGAACCAATTACCTTCAGAAGTCACATAATTAGTGAAATGATGTCCACCGGTGTGCAATCTAAGTGTCACATGATCTGTCATTACATATACACACCTTTTTGAAAGGCCCCAGAGGCTGCAACACCTAAGCAAGAGGCACCACTAACCAAACACTGCCATGAAGACCAAGGAACTCTCCAAACAAGTAAGGGACAATGTTGTTGAGAAGTACAAGTCAGGATAGGTTATAAAAAAAAAATATCCAAATCTTTGATGATCCCTAGGAGCTCCATCAAATCTATCATAACCAAATGGAAAGAACATGGCACAACAGCAAACCTGCCAAGAGACGGCCGCACACCAAAACTCACGGACCGGGGAAGGAGGGCATTAATCAGAGAGGCAGCACAGAGACCTAAGGTAACCCTGGAGGAGCTGCAGAGTTCCACAGCAGAGACTGGAGTATCTGTACATATGACGACAATAAGCCGTACGCTCCATAGAGTTGGGCTTTATGGCAGAGTGGCCAGAAGAAAGCCATTTCTTTCAGCAAAAAACAAAATGGCACGTTTTGACTTTGTGAAAAGGCATGTGGGAGACTCCCAAAAAGAGGAAGGTGCTCTGGTCTGATGAGACTAAAATGTAACTTTTTGGCCATCAAAGAAAACGCTGTCCGGTGCAAACCCAACACATCACATCACCCAAAGAACACCATCCCCACACTGAAACATGGTGGTGGCAGCATCATGCTGTGAGGAAGTTTTTCAGCAGGCGGGACTGGGAAACTGGTCAGAGTTGAGGGAAAGATGGATGGTGCTAAATACAGGGATATTCTTGAGCAAAACCTGTACCACTCTGTGTGTGATTTGAGGCTAGGACAGAGGTTCACCTTCCAGCAGGACAATGACCCCAAACACACTGCTAAAACACTTGAGTGGTTTAAGGGGAAACATGTAAATGTGTTGGAATGGCCTAGTAAAAGCCCAGACCTCAATCCAATAGAAAATCTGTGGTCAGACTTAAAGATTCCTGTTCATAAGCGCAAACCATCCAACCTGAAAGAGCTGGAGCAGTTTTGCAAGGAGGAATGGGCAAAAATCCCAGGTGGTAAGATGTGGCCAGCTCATAGAGACTTATCCAAAGTGACTTGGTGATAGCCGCAAAAGGTGGCTCTACAAAAAGTATTGACTTTAGGGGGGTGAATAGTTATGCACATTGACTTTTTCTATTATTTTGTCCTATTTGTTGTTTGCGTTACAATAAACAAACAATCCATGTTAATTCCAGGTTGTGAGGCAACAAAATACGAAATATGCCAAGGGGGGTGAATACTTTTGCGAGGCACTGTAAGAAACAAAATACAAAGAGAATATACATGTGTTCCAAACTCTATAAGGACACCCAAATGTACTCTCTTGCCGACCACACACACAATCTTTTTGCTGGGCAAGGTAAAGAATGCTATCTGCAAGTTTTATATAACATAGGTTTGAATACTAATACGGGAATTGAAAACACATGCACAGTCCATGAAACACACAAAATGCAAGTTCACCGAGTGTAGAGACAGAACTTCAAAGTGGGTACACCTGTTAAGGATGTCCTTAAATTACTAACCCAAAAAACACACTCTCTGAGCATGCCCAGAAACATCCAAGTGCTGTTCACACACAAAAAGAATTAAAAAAAAAAAGAAAAGTCCCTAACCTTTCCTCAGACCAACCCAAATGCAGCTAGCACAAAATAAGCCACCCCCTGTCCAAAATTAAGCACATCATCCAGCATGCTACAAAATTACAGATGGGACAAACACCCCGCAGCCCAGGGGGGAAAACAAAGCCTAACATGGGCAAAAGTTATACAACAAATACCATTGCAGTCTATGGGAACTGACTTGTTAATTTTGCTAGTCCCCACTTGGCTGGCTTATCTTCTAGTTATTGGCCTTAAAATGGGTATGGGGGCCCAGGGCCCACCCTAAGGGACATATATCAATGTCACAAATTTTGACAACCCCAAAAACGAAACAAGAAGTGCCTTTAACCACTTCAATACAGGGCACTTATTAGACATGTGCGATTAGTTTTGTACAAATTCGTAATTCGTACGAATTTTTCGAAATTCGTACGAATTTACGAATCCGTAGTACGAATTTTTTCGAATACGAATTTCGTACGGAATACGAAATTCCGTTTACGAATTTCGTCGCCAAATTTATTTGAATCCGACTACCAAATATCGAATTTCAACTAATATGAAAGAAATTATTATAGCGGATATAACGAATGAATTTGAATGATTCGAATGACAAAGTGTAATTTTTGCAGAAAAAAATCCGTTTACGAATTTCAGCTCCAAATTATTTGAATCCAACTACCAATATCGAATTTCAACTAATTCGAAAGAAATTATTATAGCCGATATAACGAATGAATTCGAATGATTCGAATGACAAAGTGTCATTTTTGCAGAAAAAAAAGCTATTTAAAATCACTCGCGGCTATTGCCGGCAAATGAATTGTCGTCTCCGTAACACAGAGAACAGTCATTCATTGATATAAAAAAAAAAAAAAAAAAAAAAAGCATAGGGGTCCCCCCAAATTCAATAACCAGGCCCTTCAGGTCTGGTATGGATATTAAGGGGGACCCCAGCCAAAAAAAAAAAATGGCGTGGGGTCCCCCCTAAATATCCATACCAGACCCTTCAGGTCTGGGATGGATTTTAAGGGGAACCCGGCCAAAAAAAAAAATGGCGTGGGGTCCCCCTCAAAATCCATACCAGACCCTTTATCCGAGCACGCAACCTGGCAGGCCGCAGGAAAAGAGGGGGGACGAGAGCGGCCCCCCCCCCCACCTGAACCGTACCAGGCCACATGCCCTCAACATTGGGAGGGTGCTTTGGGGGTCTGAGACCCCCAAAGCACATTGTCCCCATGTTGATGAGGACAAGGGCCTCATCCCCACAACCCTGGCCATTGGTTGTGGGGGTCTGCGGGCGGGGGGCTTATCGGAATCTGGAAGCCCCCTTTAACAAGGGGACCCCCAGATCCCGGCCCCCCCTGTGTGAAATGGTAAGGGGGTACAGAAGTACCCCTACCATTTCACCAAAAAAGTGTCAAAAATTGCAAAAATGACAGGAGGCGGTCTTTGACAATTCCTTTATTAAAATCTTCTTTCTTCTGGTCTTCCTTTCTTAATCCTTCGGTTTCTTCATCTTCTCCTTCCGGCATCTTCTTCCATCTTCTTCCATCTTCTTCTTCCTCCGATCCGCTTCTTCTTGCGCCGGTCTTCTCGTCCTTCTCGTCCGGCATCGGCGTTGGCGTCTCTTCTGGGCCGATCCTCGCAATGGGAGGCTCCCGCAGTGTGAGGCTTCGCTCCGGCTGACAGGTCTTTTATAACGGAGGGCACCTGGTAAACCCACCCCCCTCTGACGCACGGGGACGTCATGGGGACTTCCCTATAGCTTTCCCCATGACGTCAGAGGGGGGGGGCGGGGTCACCAGGTGCCCTCCGTTCTAAAAGACCTGTCAGCCGGAGCGAAGCCTCACACAGCGGGAGCCTTCCATTGCGAGGAGTGGCCTGAGAACAGACGCCGACGCCGATGCCGGACAAGAAGGTCGAGAAGACCGGCGCAAGAAGAAGCGGATCGGAGGAAGAAGGAGATGGAAGAAGATGCCGGAAGGAGAAGATGAAGAAACCGAAGGATGAAGAAAGGAAGAAGGAAGACCAGAAGAAAGAAGAAGGAAGATTTTAATAAAGGAATTGTCAAAGACCGTCTCCTGTCATTTTTAGCATTTTTGTTGGATTCGAATTGTTCTCTGTGTTACGGGAACCGGCAATTAGCCGCGAGTGATTTTAAATAGCTTTTTTTTCCTGCAAAAATGACACTTTGTACAGAGACAGTTCTAAGCACGGAAAACATGCCCCCCCCCCTTCATAGACGTACTATAGAGGATATAGTATATATAAATATATATATAGTATGTCTATGAAGGGGGTCATGTTTCCCGTGCTTAGAACTGTCTCTGTACAAAGTGTCATTTTTGCAGGAAAAAAAAAGCTATTTAAAATCACTTGCGGCTAATTGCCGGTTCCCGTAACACAGAGAACAATTCGAATCCAACTACCAAATATCTAATTTCAACTAATATGAAAGAAATTAAAATAGCGGATATAACGAATGCTTTCGAATGATTCGAATGAATTCGAGATTCAGTATATCTAATATAGAGAACTGTTCATGCACAGTGTCATTTTTGCAGGAAAAAAAGCTATTTAAAATCACTCGCGGCTATTTCCGGCAAATGAATTGTTGTATCCGTAACAGAGAACAGTCATTCATTGAAGTCATTGATAAAAAAAAAAGCGTGGGGGTCCCCCCAAATTCAATAACCAGGCCCTTCAGGTCTGCTATGGATATTAAGGGGAACCCTAGCCAAAAAAAGAAATGGGGTGGGGTCCCCCTAAATATCCATACCAGACCCTTGAGGTCTGGGATGGATTTAAAGGGGAACCCCAGCCAAAAAAATGGCGTGGGGTCCCCCTCAAAATCCATACCAGACCCTTATCTGAGCACGCAACCTGGCAGGCCGCAGGAAAAGAGGGGGGGACGAGAGCGGCCCCCCCTCCCGCCTGAACCGTACCAGGCCACATGCCCTCAACATTGGGAGGGTGCTTTGGGGTCCCCCCCAAAGCACCTTGTCCCCATGTTGATGAGGACAAGGGCCTCATCCCCACAACCCTGGCCGGTGATTGTGGGGGTCTGCGGGCGGGGGGGCTTATCTGAATCTGGAAGCCCCTTTAACAAGGGGACCCCCAGATCCCGCCCCCCCCCCTGTGTGAAATGGTAAGGGGGTACAAAAGTACCCCTACCATTTCACCAAAAAAGTGTCAAAAATTGTAAAAATGACAGGAGACGGTCTTTGACAATTCCTTTATTAAAATCTTCTTTCTTCTGGTCTTCCTTCTTCCTTTCCTTTCCTTCGTTTCTTCATCTTCTCCTTCCGGCATCTTCTTCCATCTTCTTCTTCCTCCGATCCACTTCTTCTTGCTCCGGTCTTCTCGTCCTTCTCGTCCGGCGTGGGCGTCTCTTCTGGGCCGCTCCTCGCAATGGGAGGCTCCCGCTGTGTGAGGCTTCGCTCCGGCTGACAGGTCTTTTATAATGGAGGGCACCTGGTGACCCCGCCCCCCCTCTGACGTCATGGGGAAAGCCATAGGGAAGTCCCCATGACGTCCCCGTGCGTCAGAGGGGCCGCTCTCGTCCCCCTCTTTTCCTGCAGCCTGCCAGGTTGCGTGCTCGGATAAGGGTCTGGTATGGATATTTGGGGGGACCCCACGCCATTTTTTTTTTTTTTGGCTGGGGTTCCCCTTAATATCCATACCAGACTTCCAGACTGCAAAAATGACACTTTGTGCAGGAACAGTTCTCTATATTAGATATACTGAATCTCGAATTCATTCGAAGCATTCGTTATATCCGCTATTATAATTTCTTTCATATTAGTTGAAATTCAATATTTGTAGTTGGATTTACTAACGATTCGTAAATTCGTAACGATTCGTAACGATTCGTAACGATTCGTAACGATTCGTAACTTGAAATTGAAATTCGATATTTGTAGTTGGATTCGAATTGTTCTCTGTGTTACGAGAACCAACAATTCATTAACCGCGTTAACGATTCGTAACTTTACTAACGATTCGTAACTTTACTTACGATTTGAAAAAAAAATTCACGGAATTTCGTACACGAATTACAAATTTTTTTATATACAAAACGGGACGAAACGAAACGAAACAAATTTTTTGACAGTTCCCATGTCTAGCACTTATACACCTGTCCTGTCCTGACCAATTTTCAGCTTTCAGAGCTGTCGCACTTTGAATGATAATTGCGCAGTCATGCTACACTGTACCCAGATTTCATTTTTATCCCACAAATAGAGCTTTCTTTTGGTGGTATTTGATCACCTCTGGGATTTTTATTTTCTGCTAAACAAATAAAACATTTTATTGAAAAAAAAGTTATTTATTTTTGTTTGTTACAAAACTTTGTAAATAAGTACGTTTTCTCCTTCACTGATGGGCACTGATAAGGCGGCACTGATGGGTACCCGATGAGGTGGCACTGATTGGCACTAATATGCCACACAGATCAGCACAGACCCCCCTGTCAGAGGAGCAGCCGATCGGCTCTCCTCTACTCGCGTCTGACAGACGTGAGTGAGGAAAAGCCGATCAACGGCTCTTCCTGTTTACACTGTGATCAGCCGTGATTAGACATGGCTGATCACATGGTAAAGAGTCTCCGTCAGAGACTCTTTATCTAGATCGGCGCAACAACGATCGCCGCAATGCGCGCCCCCGGGGGTGCGCAGTAGCTTGATGTCCTGTGACGTCGTATGACGTCCGGTGAGGATATTGAAACCACTTTGCCACTCATTTTCCTATATGGCGAGTGGCAAGTGGTTACGCTGCCTGTAAAGTGGTGCATCTGTAGCATGTATCCAAAATGCTGCTTCAAAGATGTACGGTTTTGAGAGAAAAGTTACAAATCTACATTGCAGCTGCAAGATTTTAACACCAAACCCCCCCCCCCCCCCAAATACATACAAGGTCATTTGGGTCTGTTAAGGCTTAAAATGAGAACCCCCCCCACGTAAAAAATGCCACCCCAAACGAAAAAAATATTGTGCCCCTTCCACACACTAACAAACCCCTAGCCAAACGCACAGCAAGCCAGCCCATGAAAGGGGGGTGGATGCTTGGGGACAGGATCGGCTCGGGCACCCCAAAAGTCAACCACCTTGTTCCCATATTCAGGGGGACAAGGGCCTCTTCCACACAACCCAAGGCCGGGGTTGTGGGGGTCTGCAGTCAGGGGGCTTAACGGAATGTGGAAAGCCCCTTTTAAACTAATAGGTACAAGGTGCTTTATGGTTGGTAGTGGGCTGAGCCCAACATGCTCCAATGGCAGCCACCTATGTTAAGTGCATGGGGCCTTGTATGGTTCAGGAGGGGGTAGCTGGCCCCGTTGTATGCTCTGAAAAAGGATGTGGTTTGGATTGTTGAAGGCAGCTCACAGCCTTTGGAGAATGGAGTGGAGTGTGGAGTTCCCCTTTAAAAGCACAAGCTAGCCCAAGGAAATCATATGCATTAGAGGGGGAAGGTTAAATGCCCTTTTAGGAGGAGCTAGAGGAGCAAGAGTCTTTTTACATAACTTTAACAGGGTGCATGTCACATGTTGGCAACGTAACATGCTAACATGACCTGTGTGCAAATCTCCTTAAAAAAATACATAGGTGAACCAGTGTAAAATAAAAATTGGCAAGTTTAGAGGTTGAGTCCGTTCAACCCACGTAATTGCATTTACATTGCTTGACATTTTACTAAAATTTTGGCTGCGCAGTGAACGAACGCATTTTAACGAGCACAAGAGCCACTTGCGCATGCGCACTGCTTTTATTGATCTTGCACAGTTATAAACGTACATGCAGGCACAGCAGGCTTGCTCGGAAAAAGTTACTTTTTTATTCTATTTTGGGCATATTTGTTACTTGGGCAGCTGTAACTAAACTTCCTCACATCACCCCATAATATTGGCAAATCCATCTTCTGTTAATATTGAGTTGAAGATGCTGTGCGCCATTTCCATAGTGGCGCACATATTGCTTTCTCCCGTGCGCCGACATTGCTATAGTAAATGGGGGATTCCCTTTTCTGTTACCGGCACACCATTTCGTAAATATGAAAATGTGCTTTGCGCCTCTGCTGATGCACGCGGCTTTCGTAAATCAGCCCCATTGTCTTTTTAGCCTTACTATTCATGCTGTCAGAAAAGACAACAAGTTGGGCAATGGAAATGCAAGCTACAGGAGTCAGAAGACCGAAGACATCTTGTTACACAGGGAGTAAACTTGTACATTGAGCATTTTTTTTATAAAGGTGCTTTGAGACACATGCATGGCTCTGTATAAGGACAGAATGTATGACAACAAAAAAGGCACACTCCCATCCTGAGAGGTGTCCTCTGATAGGAAGAAGCAGTTTTTTCACTGTCTGCATCAGATTGCTGCCATTCTCTTCTATGGTGGGTGTTAAAAGAAATTCATGTTGGTTAAGAATGACAGCTTTGTCTAAAAATGAAATAAGAAAGTACAAAACAGAATGTCTGATGCTATGGCGTTATTCCTGACCCCTGCTATAGTTCTAGTTAACTAGCTGTTATGCTACTTCACTGGATCTTGCAGTTTTTCCTGACATTACATTTTTTTATGCTAAACGCTAGACAAACAGTTTAAACCATTTATATGATAATTTCACTTACCAACAGATTTGTTATACTGTGCAGTCTATATTGCCAGATCCTCAACCACCTTGTACCAACAACACAGACAAGGACATTGGTCTAGAACAAACTCCCACTCTGCTGATTTTACAATGAAGGAGAAGTGCTACATTGATTAGGTCATTTATCTGATTGCTCTTCTCTCGCCTCCTGTCAGCATGTTTGTTGTATGCATTTAAATTTGGCTCCTAGTGTTGACCTCCATCTCCTAGTCTTTGTACTGCTCTACAGGGGATTACAGGAGGCCTATTATTACAAATAGATAAGTTAACCCCTTTCCTCGGCTTGATGGGGTTGTACTGGGGCAATGCCTGTACCTGCAGGCATCACCCCGGTACCGTTTTTTAGAGCTGGTGTTCTGTCAAAATAGCCAACTCGTCTAAACCTCCAATCACGTCACTTCCGGTTACTGTACAGCATTAGGAATTGAAGATCTGACGAGTTGCTGTTTTGAACACCGGCAAGCGTATACACTCCGGTACATGATATTATGAGCGGACATTTTTACTTCGCCTGATACTAACCAACAACATGGCCCGCCTCCAAGGCGACGACATCTTTTTCCTCCTTACCCACTGTTCTGTGAAAACAGCAAACTGATTCTGTACCGGAGTGTATACGCTTGCTAGTGTTGTGTCAAAACAGCAACTCGTCAAAATCTCTAATTACTGATGCTTTAGAGTAACCAGAAGGCTGTTATTCCAAGCAGCGGGAGGGGGGACGTCCCCCCCCACGCGCGGCTCACCCGGGCTCTCTTGTCCCATAGGGAGGCCTGAGCGACCAGGCGGCAAGTCCGTGGGCTGGCCAGAAACCCGAACGAAGCCGGTGTTCCATCAGATTCGGCGACCCATCAGATTTGATAACGGAAGTGACGTTCGGTCACCTGCACATGCGTACAGCCTCTACCAGTTAGCCTAATCTGACAGAACACCTGCACTCAGAGGAAGACAGCGGACATCTCACTACACCCAGGTACATCTTTAATTTAACAGTCATTTTAGCAATAAAGTGAGCGTATACAAATATAGTACATTGACCTCTCTCATGCTGTTTGCATGTTTTTTTTTAAAGGCTAAAGGTTTAGCCCTGATCAGTGCGGGTGTAGCAACACCTTCCTACTGCTTGCGTACAGCTTCTTTGCATTTTCTTATATCAAATCATCATCATAGATGTCAATATACTATAATTATTTATATACACTAGTATATTGCTAAAATTACTCTTACATTGAAGACATAGCTGGGTGTACTAAGATGTCCGCTGCCGCCATATTTTCACTACAGTGCTCTGCCAGATAAGGCAAACTGGTAGCGGCTGTATGCATGCGCAGCTGACGTTCCGTTACCAAATCTGATGGGTCGCTGAATCTAACAGAACATCGGAAATGGCTTTAATTGGGTCTCGGATCTAGTAACCCGGAAGCGATGTCATGACATCACTTACGATTTTACTGAAGACTTAAAGGCGCCAAATTAAAAAAAAAATCAGTATAAACAGCGAAACTTGGCGTTTTATATGCTTTTAAGTGCAAAGGAGGGATTTGGGGTCTTGTAGACCCCAGATCTCTCCATAAAGAGTACCTGTCACAGACTATTCCTGGTGACAGCAATAAAAGTGATCAGAGAAAAAAAATTTACGGGACAGTGTAAAAAAATAAGTTGCATTTGAAAGATTGCTGCGCAAATAAAGTGTGACATAAAATATTGCAACAATTGCCATTTTATTCTCTAGGGTCTCTGCTAAAAATGTGTGTGTATATATAATGTTTGCATGCACACACATAAAAGATCTGTCAAAAACCACTTCCTGCCCAAAGCGTACACACACACAGTGAGTGTATATATAGAGATTTTATCTGCAGACAGCACACATATAAACATACGCTGCCCAAACACAGGACTCGCACACTTAGACAGCCAGTGTTTGCCAAATAGACAGATTAAGACAGTATTACATAAACACTTAAGAGATGTCACTTTGAAGAGATTCTGGTGCAATCTGAGATTTTTTTCATCGTATTGAGTTTACTGTATGACTTTGATAAATGGTTTTACACAATATAGTACATGGTCCTTTGTGAACATCTGATGAGATTTGGATTGAATAGTGAGGCAGTCCAGTTTATGTTGATGGTATTGGTCAAAATATATAGAAAATGTGTGTTTTTCTCATTGTATTGTTCTTGTATCATTCATACACACACATACATACACATATATATATATATATATATATATATATATATATATATATATATATATATATATATATATATATATATTAAATGTATATTATTACGTGTATTGTGGGAGATTAGCTCATGGGGATCACCTTTTCTTGAAATGAAGGTCAGCGTTCCGGCAGTTTCTTTAAAGCTGAGGTTCACACAAAAATTGAACCTCTGCTTTTTTTTTTGCACCTTTCAGAGGGGAGAGGGGTGCAGATACCCGTCTAAGACAGGTATTTGCACCCACTTCCGGGCATAGACTCCCACAGGAGTCTATGCCTCTACCCGTCCCGCTGCGCCATCTGCTGGGACACACACGGGTCCCAGAGACAGCAGGGACCATTTGGATTGCACTGTGTGACTCGTGCATGCGCAGTAGGGAACAAGGAAGTGAAGTCGCAAGGCTTAATTTCCTGACTCCCTTACTTAAGATGGTGGCGGCAGCATCCGAGGACTGAGGGATGGTTCGGCCTCGGGTGCCGACATCGCTGGACCCTGGGACAGGTATGTGTCCTTGTTTTAAAAGTCAGCAGCTGCAGTATTTGAAAATCTGGCGGGTTGCCAGCTTTATTTACAAGTGGTTTGCAAAGTCATAAAAATAAACAAAAACAGTAAAGCAAATCCTTGCCGTCCAGCGCTAAACTAAACAGTAGACTGCTCTCTATACGGTGTGGTGCTGGTTCCCATCACCCACAAGACATGAGGTAAAGCAAACCTTCTTTTTCAATCCAAACAAACAGAGCTCCTCTCTCTTATTCCCTTCCGAGTCTCAGGCCAGAGCTTTGCTGTGATTTCTCCCTGGTCATTTAAAGTCCACCTGAGCGTGGACTCAAGTGGACCACAACACCCGGACCGGAACCAAACCTGCCACAGAGACTGATTCCGGTTCAGTCTCTTACAATAGAACGAATGCGAGGTGAAATATACCGATTATCGATGACCTCACCTCACATACCGTCACTGTATACGATTCATGTAGTCAATAAATCTCGATGAAGAAGCCATAGGAGGCGAAACATGTCGGAGTATCTACTTGAAAGCTTAAATTAATCACAATGACTACCACTATGTTGCAAGATTTTAATGTTGTGATTCTGCTTTTATTTAATCAATAAATCCCATGATAAAATTTAGTTTGTTTAATTCTAATGTATTTTTACATAGAGGAGAGCAGTAAATTGCTCTAGGATAGTATTACATGCAGCCTTAAAGTGGTTGTAAAGGCTGAAGGTTTGTTTTACCTTTGTGCATTCTATGCATAAAGGTAAAAAATCTTCAGTGTCCAGCTGCCCCCTCAGCCCCCCAATACTTAAACTCAATCCCAATCCAGCAATGTGCACAAGAGCTGAGGATCTCCTGGGTCCCTCATTGGCTGAGACAGTAGCCATTGGTGCCCACTACTGTCCATTACAGCCAGTGAGCCAATGAGGAGAGATAGTGGGGACGAGGCCGAGCCACGCTCAGTGTGTGAATAGACACACAGAGCAGTGGCTTGGGAGCCCCCATAGCAAACTGCTTGCTGTGGGGGCATTTGGAAGGAGGGAAGGGCCAGGAGCGCTGGCAGGGGATCCGAGAAGAGGAGGATTTGGGTCTGCTTTGTGCAAAATCATTGCACAGGGTAGGGAAGTATAACATGTTTTTTGTTTAATTAAAGTGATTGTAAAGGATTTTTTTTTTTTTTTCCACAAACCTCATTTTAACCACTTAAGGGCAGAGCCTCTTTTTGACACTTGTTTAAAAAACTTGTTAAGTTAAACAAATTTTTTATTTTTCTTTGCTTGAAAATTACTTAGAACCCCCAAACATTATATATATTTTTTCAGACACCCTAGAGAATAAAATGGCGGTTGTTGCAATACTTTGCCACACCGTATTTGCGCAGTAGTCTTGCAAGCGCAATTTTCTGGGTAAAAATACACTTTTCCGACTTAAAAAATAAGACAACTGTAAAGTTAGCCCAATTTTTTTTATATTTTGAAAGATAATGTTACAACAAGCAAATTCATACCTACATGTCATGTTTCAAAATTGTGTCGCTTGTGGAATGGCGACAAACTTTGACCCTTAAAAATCTCCATAAGCGATGTTTAAAAATGATCTAGTGCTGGAACTATTGCTCTCGCTCTAATGATCACGGCGATACCACACGTGTGGTTAGAATACTGTTTTCATATGAGGGCGCGACTTGCGTATGCTTTTGCTTCTGTGTGCGAGCATGGCGGGGCGGGGCTCTTTACATTTTTTTATTTTTTTACTTATTTTTCTTTTTTTTTTACACTATCCTTTAAAAATAAAAATACAATTTGGGACACTTGTATTCCTATTACAAGGAATGTAAACATCCCTTGTAATAGAAAAAAGCATGATAGGACCTCTTAAATGTGAGATCTGCGGTCAAAAAGACCTGAGATCTCACAATTACACTTAAATGCAATAAAACATTTAATGTCTATTTAAAATAAAAAAAATTCCCCTTTAAGACCGCCTTGATAAAAATGATCTTGCGGTGAATCCGCCCAATCTCCTGCTGTGTGGTTCGGTCAGCAACAGGCTACGGACTGTCACCGGGCCGCGGCCCAGGGGTTGGGCACCCCTGGTCTATATGATTATTTTACTTGTCAATATACATGCGGTTGTCCTTTACAGGAATGTAAAATGTGCACAAAACTTTTGCTGCTAATCGCTGACAAAAACTGAAAAAAACATGTTTTTTTGGGGTTTTGTTGCCTTAAACAAATTTTGTTTCCTTATGTGTTTTTAGAACAAAAGCTTTTTCAGTTTTAGCAGACATCAAAAACATTTTACCTTTTTGATGAACGAAAAAGATTCTCACCTGTTTATTAAATAATATTTCCTTAGTTCGCACAGAGCTGCTATTTGGAAAACTGGGTAAAAGCTCTGGCAGGAATTCGTTTCAGCAGGTGATTTTTTATAAATTTTTTACGTACCATTATGTAGTTACATAGAGCCTCTATTGGTTTAATTAAAGGGAGATTTTGGGGTGTGCAATTAAAGTCTCAGACACTGCTGTAGGCAGGACAGGTATGAAAAAGGTCCTGCATTGCTTTTATAGCTACACTGCAGGTAGCTATAAAGCAGGTTCCTGCACCACATCTTAGTCGCAGCCAGTTCACACTGCCCTCTGCAAACCGCTGCGGGTGTCAATACAAATTCAATGACACCCCCAGATCGGTTCGAAGAATCGCAGTGCGAACTGTGAATTTGGACAGGAATCAGATCGCATGGGTGTTCACAACTATGCGATCTGATTCCAGTGTGGAAAAAAAAAAAAGGTTCTTGCAGCATCTTTGTACGCATGTAATCTGTACAGCAATGTGGTGCGAATTGCATGCAATGTCTGTGTTTGCAATATTATGAACCCATGCTCTGTCCTCAGAATCTTCAAGGTGCGTTTTGTGGCAAAGCTCAGTCGTTACTGCATGTGGCCTTTCTTAAATAGTGTATTTTCCTCCCATACAAGCCACATTTATGTGGAATTTGTAAAAATGTTGTCAAATGTACTCAATGACCACTCTGTCATAAATTCCTGCAACTGTTTCAGTGTTGCTGTAAGCCTCTTGGTAGGCATTCTGACCAGTTTCCTCCTGGCTCTTTCATCCAGTTTGAAGCATCATCCTGATCCAGGGAGGATCTGTGTTGTATCAAATACCTTCCACTTCTTAACCACCTCAATACAGTGCACTTACACCCCCTTCCTGACCAGACCAATTTTCAGCTTTCAGTGCTCTCTCACTTTGAATGACAATTACTCAGTCATGCAACACTGTACCCATATGAAATTTGCGTCTTTTTTTTCACACAAATAGAGCTTTCTTTTGGTGGTATTTAATCACTAGTGGGTTTTTTATTTTTTGTGCTATAAATAAAAAATACCATAAATTTTGTTTAAAAAATGCATTTTTCTTTATTTCTGTCATAAAATTTTGCAAATTAGTAATTTTTCTTCATAAATTTTGGCCAAAATTTATACTGCTACATATCTTTGGTAAAAATAACCCAAATTAGTGTAAATTATTTGGTCTTTGTGAAAGTTATAGAGTCTACAAACTATGGTGCCAATCACTGAAAATTGATCACATCTGATCAAGCCTTCAGTATATCGGGTGTATCTCATATCTTGAGACACTAACAAGTCAGGAAAGTACAAATACCCCACAAATGACCCCTTTTTAGAAAGTAGACATCCCAAGGTATTAAGTAAGTAGCATGGTGAATTTTTTTAAGTTGTAATTTTTTCCCACAATTCTTTGCAAAATGAATATTTTTTTTATTTATTTTATTTTTTTTACAAAATTCTCATATTAACAGGTTATTTCTCTCACAGAGCATATGCATACAACAGATTATACCCCAAAATACATTCTACTACTCCTCCTGAGTACGGCGATACCACATGTGTGGGACTTTTACACAGCCTGGCCACATACAAAGGCCCAGCATTGAAGTAGCACCTTCAGGCGTTCTACGAGCATAAATGACACATCTCATTTCTCAACCACCTATTACACTTTTGAAGGCCCTGGAGCACCAGGACAATGGAATTGCCCCCAAAATGACCCCATTTTGGAACGCAAACACCCCAACGTATAATCTATGAGGCATAATGAGTCTTTTGAGCGGTTCATTTTTTTCCAGAAGTTTTTGGAAAATGTGGAAAAAAAAAAAATGAAAACGCATTTTTTTTTACACAAAGTTGTCCATTTATCAGATATTTCCAACATATAGCATGTGTATAGCAAAGATGACACCCCAAAATACATTCTGCTACTCCTCCTGAGTATGGCGATACCACATGTGTGAGACTTTTACACAGCCTGGCCACATACAGAGGCCCAGCATTGAAGTAGCATCTTTAGGCGTTCTACGAGCATAAATGACACATCTCATTTCTCAACCACCTATTACACTTTTGAAGGCCCTGGAGCACCAGGACAATGGAATTGCCCCCAAAATGACCCCATTTTGGAAAGCAAACACCCCAACGTATAATCTATGAGGCATAATGAGTCTTTTAAGCGGTTCATTTTTTTCCAGAAGTTTTTGGAAAATGTGGAAAAAAAATGAAAACGCATTTTTTTTACACAAAGTTGTCCATTTATCAGATATTTCCAACACATAGCATGTACACAGCAAAGATGACACCCCAAAATACATTCTTCTACTCCTCCCGAGTATGGCAACACCACATGTGTGAGACTTTTACACAGCCTGGCCACATACAAAGGCCCAACATCCAAGTAGCACCATCAGGTGTTCTAGGAGCATAAATGACATATATAATTTCCTGGCAACCTATCATTTTTGAAGGCCCTTCATATTTCTAACACATAGCATGTACATACCAAGAATTACAATTCAAAATAAATTTTATCGCGGAAAGGGTAAAAAAAAAAAAAAAAAAAAGCATTACCTGTGCTTTTAGTAGTATCCACAGAGGAGAGCACTGGTCCAGGCAGCAGGTAGGGATGTGCTTAGCGACAGCAATGGTAATTATCCAGGCAACAGGCAGGAATATTGTCTATAGTCAGCACAAGGATATTGTCAGCACAGCAGTCCATAGAAATTGTCCAGGCAGAGACAGCCAGCACAGCCATAATATTGGTCCTGGTACACTGTTACCTGCATACACTCATTGTACCGCTCTCCAGCCCTTCATAAACATACTGCCTCTTGCTACAGATAATTATTTGCACAGTCGAGGTAGCGGTGTGGTCCGTTCATGCGGCAGGCAGAGGCATGGTGGCAGTAAGTCAGCAGCAAGCTGAGGGCCACAATCAGGTAAGACCTGTGCACAGGTGCACAGGGGTAGAGGCTTCGACCCACCCAAATCTCTATGAAGCCTCCGGGCTCCAGACCCTAATCCGAAAACCGGAGAAAACAAAAACAAATTGTTTTCTCCATCCGGAAAAACAATTCTGGAGCCCCTCACATATGTGAGACCCCTGTGTACTACAGTAGCAGGGCAATAGATCAGTCCAAGCGGTAGGCAAAAGCATAGTCCATAAAACAGGCCAGGGTCAGTTCACGTGCAAGCAGTCCAATCGGTAGGCAGTAGCGTAGTTAATAAAACAGGCCAGGGTCAGTTTTTGTGGAAGCAGTCCAAACGGTAGGCAGAGGCATAGTAAAAAAAACAGGCCAGGGTCAGTTCACGTGGAAGCAGTCCAAACAGTAGGCAGAGGCATAGTCAAAAAAACAGGCCAGGGTCAGTTCACGTGGAAGCAGTCCAAACAGTAGGCAGAGGCATAGTCAAAAAAACAGGCCAGGGTCAGTTCACGTGGAAGGCAGTGGCATGGTAATTTGGGGAAGCATGGAAAATGGTCAGCACTGAAAATGGGGAAATGGTTAATATTTTAGGGATGTATGATAAAGTTGGAAGCATTCACCGATGCAAAGGCCAGGTTGGGAGGGACACTGGGGACAATGGACGCTGGTATCTGTCCGAAACCCTCTTTTGGTGCACACGCGACATTTTTTTTGCCTTCTTCGGCCTGCTTCAGATGGTGGAATTTTGAAGGGGAAGTGGCGCTCATAAAGTCGGCAAACAGTCTCAGAGCGAAGGTCTTCTGGAGGGGGTCCTTGGTGATAGGTGAGGGACGTGACAATTTCTTCTATGAATTTTAGAAAGGGGGCGTGGCTTTCCATGGATTTGGTGTAGACTACATAGGAATTATAAATGGCCAAATGGAAGAGATAAATTGCTACCTTCTTATACCAGAATCGGGACCTCCTTATTGACAAATAGGGCTTGATCATTTGATCATTGAAATCCACCCCCCCCATGTAGAGATTATAGTCTTGGACACATTTTGGCTTTTCAATGGGACCTTGTCTTCTTTGAACCTCAATTGTAGTGTCCTCATGGATGGTGGACATCATGTGCACGTCCCTTTTATCCTTCCACCTCAAGGCCAGCACTTCATTGCATCTCAATGATGCTCTTTCCCCCCTTCGCAGCTTTTTATTCGCCAGTGATTGTGGGAAGCCCTTCCTATTTTTTCTGGAGGTTCCGCAGGCCAGGGTTTTTGCCAGGTACAAGTGTCTGAAAAGGGGCAGGCTGGTATAAAAGTTGTCAAGGTATAGATGATATCCTTTGTTCAGAAGTGAGTATGCCAGGTCCCATACAATCTTTCCAGTTTTGCCCATGTAGGCCGGGCATTCAGGGGGCTGGAGCTGGGAATCTCTTCCTTCATATATGCGGAACGCATACAAATATCCCGTGGCTCTCTCACACAGTTTGTATAATTTGACTCCGTATCTGGCCCTTTTGCTAGGAATATATTGCTTTATTCCTAGCTGGCCAGAAAAGGGTACCAGGGACTCATCGACACATATATTCTGCTCGGGGACATAAAGTTCTGCAAATTGTTTGGAAAGGAAATTTATCAGTGGGCGAAGTTTATATAACTTGTCGTAATTTGGATGATTGTGGGGAGGGCACTGGGTGTTGTCGCTGAAGTGAAGAAAGCGCATTATGATGTTGTATCGGGACCTGGACATTATGGCAGAATAAATGGGCATGGCGTGCATGGGTTGGGTGGACCAATAGGTATGTCCTTCATTTTTTTTTGTAACCCCCATGTTTAGGGTGAGGCCCATAAACACTTTGAACTCATTCAAATTCAGATCTCTCCACTGAAACGGACGGGCATGTGATGATCGGGGGTTATTGGCAATATGCTGCTGGGCGTATAAATTTGTCTGGTCCACAATAAATTGCAGAAAAGTGTCGGGCAAAAATAAATGAAAGAAATCCATCTCTGAAAAATTTTGGGTGTTGGCCTGCACACCTGGCTGTGCTGTGAAAGGGGGAATAATTGGTGAAGCCGAGTCGGAAGGCAGCCATGTTGGGTTGGCAAGACCATCTGGCATATATGTAGAGGCCCTGGCTCTTGGGGGATGTGACACTCCAGTATTTGGATTAGAATTTCCTGGGCTGGTACGCAGGCGTGATGTGGCAGCACTGGTTCTGGGTCTGGGCATTTGTTGGTGGGGCCCATCGCCGGCAGCAGCGATGGTACTGGGCATTTGTTCCTGGGGCCTAACGCTGGCGGCAGCGCTGGTACTGGGCCTGGATATTTGTTCTTGGGGCCTATTGCTGGCGGCAGCGCTTGTACTGGGCCTGGGGATACAATCCTGGTTTCCAGAGTGCCGTGCCCTTTTAGGAGGGACCCATTCTTCTTCCGAATCATTTGCCGATTCACTATTCGGTTCAAATGCAGATTCGGAATCGAGATTTGATTCGGAATCGGGATTTGATTCGGAATCAGAATTTGATTCCGATGAGAACTCCCTGTTGCTCTCATCGGTCATGGAGAGGATCTGGAACGCCTCCTCACTATTGTAAAGCCTTTTGGGCATGGCGCTGATGGCTGTGTGACAGGTGGCAGGTGACGGTCACTGATGGGCTGTGTGATGGGTAGCAGGTGACTTTCACTGATAGGTGATGACGGTGGTCACTGATGGGTGACAGGCCACGGACAGTGACAGGTAATGGTCACTGATGGCTGGCGGTCACTGATGGCTGGCGGTCACTGATGGGTGATGGCTGAAGACTGGCGGTGGCTGATGGCTGGCGGTCACTGATGGGTGACAGGTGATGGCTGATGGGTGACGGCTGGTGGTCACTGATGGGTGACGGCTGGCAGTCACTGATGGGTTACAGGTGATGGCTGGCGGTCACTGATGGGTGATGGGTGACGGCTGGTGGTCACTGATGGGTGACGGCTGGTGGTCACTGATGGGTGACGGCTGGTGGTCACTGATGGGTGACGGATGACTGGTGGCGGTCACTGATGGGTGACGGGTGACTGGTGGCGGTCACTGATGGGTGACGGGTGACTGCTGGCGGTCACTGATGGGTGACGGGTGACAGCTGGCGGTCACTGATGGGTGACGGGTGACAGCTGGCGGTCACTGATGGGTGACGGGTGACAGCTGGCGGTCACTGATGGGTGACGGGTGACTGGTGGCGGTCACTGATGGGTGACGGGTGACTGGTGGCGGTCACTGATGGGTGACGGGTGACTGGTGGCGGTCACTGATGGGTGACGGGTGACTGGTGGCGGTCACTGATGGGTGACGGGTGACTGGTGGCGGTCACTGATGGGTGACGGGTGACAGCTGGCGGTCACTGATGGGTGACGGGTGACTGGTGGCGGTCAGTGATGGGTGACGGGTAACAGGCGCACCGCTGACGGTCACTGATGGCAGTCTCCTATGTGACAGGTGAACTTTATGGGGTGACTGTTGGGTGACAGATGACAATGGGGGGGGGGGGCGATCTGACAAGTGTGGTGTTGGTGCAGACACTACAGAACACAGATCGGTAACTCACTGCTCCAGGCTCTTCTCTCCTCACACTAGAAACGGTGTGTGAGGAGAGAAGCGCTGGTAACAGCTCGTTACCGCGCTGTGTTTACATTTAGTGATCGGCTGTGAAAGGATCACAGCCGATCACGTGACTAAACAGCCAGCCAATGGCTGTTTACCGGCGTCAGTGACGAGCCGTGTTCCCGGGGAACACGCCGTCACCGACGTGCACGCGCAGCGCGCTCGCGATCACGCGCATGCGCCGTGCACATTGGGGGTGGAACCATTTGTGATCGGCCGTGACTTCATCACGGCCGATCACGTGGTAAACAGCCATGACGAATGGCTGTTCACCCTCTTCGGTGGCGAGCGGAGTCTCCGTGACACGCCGCCACCGAAGGAACGGGGATGCGCGCGCTCGATCGCGCGCATTCCCTGTTCAAAGGCGAGGACGTCATATGACGCCCTGCCGGAACAAGAGAAGCGCCGCCTGGCCGTCATTTGACGGCCGGCGGTCGGCAAGTGGTTAAAGGGGTTGTAAACCCTGGTGTTTTTTCACCTTAATGCATTCTATACATTAAGGGGAATAACTTTCTCTAGTGCAGCAGCTCCCCAGAGCCCCCCTTTTACTTACCTGAACCCGATCATTCCATTAACGGGATGAGCACAGCAGCTCCAGCCGCTGTCTCGAGTCCTCATTGGATAGATTGATAGTGACACAGCCATTGGCTCCCGCTGCTGTCCATCAAATCCAGTGACACAGGAGCCAGGGGCAGGGCCGAGTCCTGCTACCCGTATCAATGGACGCAGCAGCAGGACTCGGGAGCGTGCCCACACGGGTGTCCCCTTGGAATACAGGTCTCCGAAGGGGCAATTGATGCGGGGAGGAGCCAGGAGCACTGCTGGGGGACCCCAGAAGAGGAGGATCGGGCCATTCTGTGCAAAACCCTTGAACAGAGGAGGTAGGTAGGTATAATTTTGTTATTTAAAAAAAAAAAAAAAAAAAAACACGAACCTTTACAACCCCATTAATAATATATTTCACTGTGCTTCTAGGCATTGATGAAGCCTTTGAAATTTTTACTTTATCCTGGAGATCTTTTGACAGTGCCTTGCCACCCATAGTTGATTGTTTGCTTCAGTTACAGCCATTTTAGATAATACTTGCCAGAGAAGTGTCCCACATGGAGTTTAGGACCAGGAACTTGGACGGACAGCCATAGGGGTATCTGCCAATAGATGTCTGCTTATACTTCTGATGTATGTAATCCTTAAAACAAGAGATCACAGAACTTGTCATAGCATATCAACAGATGTGGATGCTGGCAGTCATACATTAATCCAGTAATGTCTTGCACCAGTGTCTCAGTAACTGTCAATAGCCTTAAAGTGGTTGTAAACCCACTTTTTGGACTTCTACCTATAGGCAAGCCTAGAATAAGGCTTACCTATAGGTAGAAGAAATAACGCCTAAACGTGCGCCGTTTGGGAGATATTTCACTTGTAGTCCGCAGAAAATTACAACGACGCATGCGCGGGGAAGAAACAAAACTAAGTGTCGTTTCTTCCCTAGCCTGTGCCGTTAGTCGCGACTCTGGCAAATCACTGAGCCGGAGTCCGCGGCCCAGAAGGAAGAGGGCCAGAAGATGGACGCTGCCCACACAGGGGACATCACTGGATTCTTTTGCAGGTAAGTGCCACATAATGGGCTAGTATGCGATTCATTTGCAGGCTGCAGCAGCGAGCAAAAGAGGAAGCAAAACCCATCAGGGTATACTTCCTCTTTAATAACTCTGTGGATAAAGGCAATCGTAGATGCCTTGGTCCTATGACCAGGGATGCCCCTTCACACACACACACACACACCTGATGGCATCCTTAACCCATTTAGATAAACTTTTGTAGCAGATATTGCTTATAGTACATACAGATTTATTATACTCCGAGAGGAAGGTTTGCATTCATGACCCAAAGTTCAAATCAAACAGAATCCATAAAAACTAACTTTATCTAACGAACTATTAACTAACTAATCAAGCATAAGACTGAGATCACTAGTGATAGATGTAAAAAACAACCAGATACTTATCAAACACATGGGTCCTCCTTGAAACACAGTGAGTCACCTTTAAGATCTGCATACGGAGTCCAAAGCTTAAGCTGAATAAATCCAAACAGGAATTTCGAAGTAGCAAAATATCCTGGTATGATGATCTAGGGTCCCAGGCTTTCAAAAGGTGAGTGCAGAATTTAACTGCATATTGGTCCAATAGAGATGGATAATCCAAGCCGGCTGCATTAGAGGAAGATATAGTGTACAACCTCATGTGCTATCCCCTATATATAAGCTCAACTAGAAACAAAGCTGATGCTTGTTTAGTGGAACAGGAAGTGATGTCACAGGCGGTGCCATCACTGGAAATGGCACCACAGAAATTTACCTCACAGGAAATGATGTAATTAACCACTTCCCGACCGCCCCATGTAGATATACGTCGGCAGAATGGCACGTACAGGCAGAATCACGTACCTGTACGTGACATTCTTCCGGCGCGTGGGGGGTCCGATCGGACCCCCCCCCGGCCGGCGGGGACGGTCGGGATCGCTTCAGGAGCGATCCGGGATGAGGGGACGGCCAGTGGTTTCTGGCCACCCCCTCGCGATCGCTCCTGGCGAATCAGATGCTTCCTCTGTCTGTGTCAATCAAAACACAGGCAGAGGAAGTGATGTCACACTCGGTGCGCCGGTCTATGTGACCGGAACGCCGAGGAGTCAACACACACAGGTTAGTGCACCAACAGTACACTGACACCAGTACACATAGGCACACAAAACACCCCCCTGTCACCCCCAGATCACCCCCAGATCACCCCCCCCCCCCCCCAGTCACAGTGTCACTAATTGCAGTGATCATTTATTTACTGATCACTGCATTTAGTGTCAGTGTGACTGTAATAACTGTCAGTGCAGTTAGTTTTAGGTCCAAGGTAGCCCCCCACCCCCCCCTAATAAAGGTTTAACCCCTTGATTGCCCCCCAGGTAACCCTTTCACCCCCTTTTGCCAGTGTCACTAAGCGATCGTTTTTCTGATCGCTGTATTAGTGTCACTGCTGTCGCTAGGTAACCATTTTTTTTTTTAGGTAACCGCCATGTTTATATAGGTTCATAAATAGGTTTATAGGTCAGGTACCCCCATATTACAACCTAAATAAAGGTTTTAACCCCCTGATTGCCCCTAGAGTTAACCCTTTCACCAGTGATCACAGTATAACTGTCACTGGTGACGCTGGTTAGCCAGTTAGTTATTTCGTTATTTAGGTTCCCCGTCAGGTTTTTATATAGTGTCAGGTACCCCCATATATTACCTAATAAAGGTTTTAACCCCCTGATTGCCCCTAGTTAACCCTTTCACCCCCTTTTGCCAGTGTCACTAAGCGATCGTTTTTCTGATCGCTGCATTAGTGTCGCTAGGTAACCAGTTTTTTTTTAGGTTAACCGCCATGTTTATATAGGTTCATAAATAGGTTTATAGGTCAGGTACCCCCATATTACAACCTAAATAAAGGTTTTAGCCCCCTGATTGCCCCTAGTTAACCCTTTCACCCCCTTTTGCCAGTGTCACTAAGCGATCGTTTTTCTAATCGCTGCATTAGTGTCACTGGTGCCGCTAGGTAGCCAGTTTTTTTTTTTTAGGTAACCGCCAGGTTTATATAGGTTCATAAATAGGTTTATAGGTCAGGTACCCCCATATTACAACCTAAATAAAGGTTTTAACCCCCTGATTGCCCCTAGAGTTAACTCTTTCACCAGTGATCACAGTATAACTGTCACTGGTGACGCTGGTTAGCCAGTTAGTTATTTAGGTTCCCCGTCAGGTTTTTATATAGCGTCAGGTACCCCCATATAATACCTAATAAAGGTTTTAACCCCCTGATTGCCCCTAGTTAACCCTTTCACCAGTGATCACCGTATAACTGTTACGGGTGACGCTGGTTAGATAGTTTGTTTTTTATACTGTCAGGGCACCCGCCATTTATTACCCAATAACGGTTTAACCCCCTGATCGCCCGGCGGGTGATATCAATTAGGTTTTAGGGTCAAATAAGGTCTGCGTCGCCCCAGGTTAGTGCCAGCACCGCAAACACCCACGCACAAAGCATACACCTCCCTTAGTGGTATAGTATCTGAACAGATCAATATCTGATCTGATCAGATCTATACTAGCGTCCCAGCAGTTTAGGGTTCCAAAAAAACGCATTGTTAGCGGCATCAGCCCAGATACCTGCTAGCACCTGCGTTTTCCCCCTCCGCCCAGCCCAGCCCAGCCCACCCAAGTGCAGTATTGATCGATCACTGTCATTTAGAAAACACTAAGCACACATAACTGCAGCGTTCGCAGAGTCAGGCCTGATCCCTGCGATCGCTAACAGTTTTTTTGTGGTAGCGTTTTGATTCAGTCGCTAACAGTCAGGAGCTTTTTTACCTGTAAATCTCAAAAAAATAAAAAAATAGTTGTCGTTTTATTGTTCTCTCTCTATTGTTGCTCTTTTTTTACTCCATTCTATTCTGCAATGTTTTATTATGTTTTATCATGCTTGCTTTTCAGGTATGTAATTTTGTTTACTGTGTTTTAGTGTTAACCATTTTTTTGTTTTCAGGTGCGCCATTCAGTTGCAGCGCGGATTTATTTATCTTGACAGCAACAGTGTTTGCTCCCACGATACATAAAGACGCGACTCCAACACTGTAGGAGGTCATTTCACCACCACAGTTAAAAAAAAGAGCATATATGCCGAAGCATGGGGGCAGCAGGGGGGGGGGGAGCGATTGGCTCCTAATGCTGCGTACATACGGTCGAAATTCCGACGGAGCCTTGCCCCGTGGAAAAGTGCAACCGTGTGTACATGGCATAACTTTTGTGGGAGGATGCCCCCATGCTTCGGCATATATAAATGGTGCATGTATGCCCATCATTAGAAGTGGGTGGATGAAGGGTGGTATTCTAATGGTGGGCATACCCACCAATCAATCTCTTTTTTTCGTTCAGCCAAGAGGCTGCATGAAAAATAAAGATTACAATATATGTCCAGTATGTTGCTGGACTTTGAATGGTTATACCAGAATGATGCCTGCAGGTTTAGGTATCATCTTGGTATCATTCTTTTCAGCCAGTGATCGGCTTTCATGTAAAAGCAATTCTAGCGGGTAATTAGCCTCTAGACTGCTTTTACAAGCAGTGGGAGGGAATGTCCCCCCTCCCGGATATAAACCGCGCCATTGGGAAATTGGGAAAGCGTTTTATCACACCGATCTTGGTGTGGTCAGATGCTTTGAGGGCAGAGGAAAGATCTAGGGTCTAACAGACCCCAATTTTTTCAAAAAAAAGAGTACCTGTCACTGCCTATTGCTATCATAGGGGATATTTACATTCCGTGAGATAACAATAAAAATGATAACAAAAGAAAAAAATGGAGGGAACAGTTTTAAAATAAAATAAAAAAGCTAAATAAATAAAAAAAATTAAAAAAAAAAAAAAAAAAGCACCCCTGCCCCCCCTTCTCTTGCGCAAAGGCGAACACAAGCGTTGGTCTGGCGTCATACGTAAACAGCAATTGCACCATGCATGTGAGGTATCACCGCGAAGGTCAGATCGAGGGCAGTAATTTTAGCAGTAGATCTCCTCCGTGAATCTAATGTGGTATCATGTAAAGGCTTTTAAAGGCTTTTAAAAATGTATGTAGTTTGTCGCCACTGCGTGTTTGTGCGCAATTTCAAAGCATGTCCTGTTTGGTATCCATGTACTCGGCCTAAGATCATATTTTTTATTTCATCAAAAATTTGAGCAATGTAGTGTGTTTTAGTGCATTAAAATAAAAAAAAGTGTATTTTTTCCACAAAAAATGCGTTTGAAAAAATCGCTGCGCAAATACTGTGTGGAAAAAAAAAATGCAACACCCACCATTTTAATCTGTAGGGCCTTTGCTTTAACAATATATATAGTGTTTGGGGGTTCAACGTAATTTTCTTGCAAAAAAAAAATATGTTTTCATGTAAACAAAAAGTGTCAGAAAAGGCTTTGTCTACAAGTGGTTAGAAGAGTGGGTGACGTGTGACATAGGCTTCTAAATGTTGTGCATAAAATGCCAGGACAGTTCAAACCCCCCCCAAATGACCCCATTTTGGAAAGTAGACACCCCAAGCTATTTGCTGAGAGCAATGTTGAGCCCATTAAATTTTTTTTTTTTTTGTCCCAAGAGATTGAATAATGAAAAAAAAAAAATATATATATATTTTTTTTTACAAAAAGTTGTCACTAAATGATATATTGCTCAAACATGCCATGGGCATATGTGGAAATACACCCCAAAATACATTCTGTTGCTTCTCCTGAGTACGGGGATACCACATGTGTGGGACTTTTTGGGAGCCTAGCCGCGTACGTCACCCCAAAAACCAAGCACCGCCTTCAGGCTTTCTAAGGGTGTAATTTTTTTATTTCACTTCTCACTGCCAATCACAGTTTCGGAGGCCATGGAATGCCCAGATGGCATAAAACCCCCCAAAATGACCCCATTTTGGAAAGTAGACACCCCAAGCTATTTGCTGAGAGGTATTGTGAGTATTTTGCAGATCTCGCTTTTTGTCACAAAGTTTTGAAAATTGAAAAAAAAAAAAAAAAAAAATTTTTTTTTTCTTTACTTTCTTCATTTTCAAAAACAAATGAGAGCTGTAAAATACTCACCATGCCTCTCAGCAAATAGCTTGGGGTGTCTACTTTCCAAAATGGGGTCATTTGGGGGGGTTTTGTGCTATTTTGGCATTTTATGGCCTTCGAAACTGTGATAGGTAGTGAGGAGTGAAATCAAAAATTTGCACCCTTAGAAATCCTGAAGACGGTGCTTGGGTTTCGGGGCCCCGTACGCGGCTAGGCTCCCAAAAAGTCCCACATATGTGGTATCCCCATACTCAGGAGAAGCAGCAAAATGTATTTTGGGGTGCAATTCCACATATAACTATGGCATGTGTGAGCAATATATCATTTAGTGACAACTTTTTTTTATTTTTTTTTTATTTTTTATTTTTTGTCTTTATTCAATCACTTGGGACTAAAAAAAAAAAATATTCAATGGGCTCAACATGCCTCTCAGCAAATAGCTTGGGGTGTCTACTTTCCAAAATGGGGTCATTTGGGGGGGTTTTGTGCTATTTTGGCATTTTATGGCCTTCGAAACTGTGATAGGTAGTGAGGAGTGAAATCAAAAATTTGCACCCTTAGAAATCCTGAAGGCGGTGCTTGGGTTTCGGGGCCCCGTACGCGACTAGGCTCCCAAAAAGTCCCACACATGTGGTATCCCCATACTCAGGAGAAGCAGCTAAATGTATTTTGGGGTGCAATTCCACATATAACCATGGCATGTGTGAGCAATATATCATTTAGTGACAACTTTTTGAAAACATTTTTTTTTTTTTTTGTCTTTATTCAATCACTTGGGACTAAAAAAAAAAATATTCAATGGGCTCAACATGCCTCTCGGCAAATAGCTTGGGGTGTCTACTTTCCAAAATGGGGTCATTTGGGGGGGGGTTTGTACTTCCCTGCCATTTTAGCACCTCAAGAAATGAGATAGGCAGTCATAAATTAAAAGCGGTGTAAATTCCAGAAAATGTACTCTAGTTTGTAGACGCTATAACTTTTGCGCAAACCAATAAATATACGCTTATTGGCATTTTTTTTTTACTAAAGACATGTGGCTAAATACATTTTGGCCCAAATGTTTGATTAAAATTGAGTTTATTGGATTTTTCTTATAACAAAAAGTAGAAAATATCTTTTTTTTTCAAAATTTGCAGTCTTTTTCCGTTTATAGCGCAAAAAATAAAAATCACAGAGGCAATCAAATACCATCAAAAATAAGCTCTATTTGTGGGAAGAAAAGGACGCCAATTTCGTTTGGGTACAACATTGCATGACCGCGCAATTACCAGTTAAAGCAGTGCAGTGCGAAATTGAAAAAAGACCTCTGGTCCTTTGGCTGCCAAATGGTCCGGGGCTGAAGTGGTTAAGATAGCTAAAATTGTATCTGTACCCATATAGATTTAGAAATCATGTATTATTAAAAAAAACTGTTTAACCATAGCCGACCAGCTCACGCAGATATACTGTGGCGGGTCGGCTCTCCTGTGCGAATCGCCGTACCTGTACGGCGGCTCGCCCAGGCGCAGCTGGAAATGCGTTTGCGGGTCGGGCAGACTCTATGTCTACCGGCAGCCTGCGATCACCTAATACGGAGGCAGAACGGGGATCTAAACAAGGCAAATCCCCATTCTGACAGGGGGGGATGTCAGAGATCTACTGTTCCCAGTAATCGGGAAGAGTGATCTGTCATGTCCCAGTGAGCCCATCCCTCCTACAGTTAGAACACACATAGCGAACACACTTAACCCCTTGATCGCCCCCTAGTATTAACCCCTTCCCTGCTAGTGTAATTTTTACATTGATCAGTGCATTTTTATAGCACTGATCAATGTAATAATGTCACTGGTCCCCAAAAAGTGTAATTTGGGGTCAAATTTGTCCGCCACAATGTCGCAGTCCCACTAAAAAACGCAGATTGCCGCCAAAAAAAAATGTAAACGTCCCTAAATCTATCCCAGAGTTTGTAGACGTGATAACTTTTGCGCAAACCAGTGGCGCACATATAGGGGTCGCATAATTTGGCATGGCGACTGGGCCCCCTTTATGCCTCGATAGGAGGAGTGGCTAAGGTGGCTGAGACCGAGCTCCCCGATCCTTAGCCCAACTGTAAATCGGCTCTGCGGGGAGCTCGTCAAACTGATTAGACCTAAAGTGAAAGCACAGAGTGTGCTGTGCTCTTTGTCTCCCCCTACAGTGCAATACCCGTCAGGAAGAGACTGCCAGTTTTTAAAAGGCTGTATGTATGTGTGTTTTATATATATATGAGTGTGTGTGCATATATGTTTGTGTGTATATATGTGTGTGTGTGTGCATGTATGTGTGGTCATATGTGTATTTATATATGTGTGTGTGTTTATATGTTAGAAGGCTGGCCATTGGCTAGCCTGAATTTGTAGGAGGAGTCTGGGGCTGATAATTAGGGTTGCCACCTGTCCGGGATTCACCCAGACAGTCCGGGTTTTAGATCCTGTGTCCGGGTTTCAGTCCACCTGAAACCCGGACACATCAGTGGCAGCCCTGCAGCACCAGTCATCCTAACCCCCTCTCCCCTCCCATCAACTTCTAGTGTTTTTAATTATTTTGGTGGGGGGGGTGCTTTAACTGGGGTACAGACTGGCCTGGGGGGGATTATACTGGGGGACAGATGGACCTGGAGGATATGTACTGGTGGACAGACTGACCTGGGGGACAGACTGACCTTGTTTGATTTAACTACGTTCCTTAAACTTCACCATTACCACAATTTGGCCACACCCACTGTTCCTCATGGGATGCTACAGCGGCTGCAATACTACTCTTCTTGGGGCACCCAAAGGTGCTCCAGGGCTTTTACAATCCTATAGTGTTAAGTGCAAAAAATGTATAAAAAATTGCTGCTAAAGTGTTCGGGTGGCTTGATGAAAAGGTGGCAACCCTACTTATAATCCCCCCTCCTTCCCTACACACTCGTCGGCTAGCGTTTTTGGGTTCCCTGCCACCCATATCCCCTTTTTTTCTTCATATTTTATACTAAGGGTATGCCCTCTTTTAAGCATACTCTCACATGCGACCATGGCACACCTAAGGTCGCCATAGTTGGGGTATGTGTCTCCTCCAGTATCCAGACTCTGACTACAAATGTGTGTGTGTATTATGTGTATGTGTTTTATATATGTGTATGTGTATATGTGTGTGCGTACATGTGTGTTTACATGTATGTATGCACATTTTAGGTATGCACTTTTAATCCTGACCCACTATATGTGTACAATCAGAACTGATTTTTTTTCCCGCTTGTTCATAGTACCAGCAAAAAAATGTTCCTCTGAAAAGCGATCCATGCTCAGATCGCTTTTCAGAGGCATTTGAAAGCCGGTAAAGAGGCAACATATTGCCTCCCCCTAAATGCATCATCACTATGCTGCAACTGCGTGCAATGCACACAGTTGCGGAGTGGTTGCAGTGCAGCCCCATTCACCTAGGGGTGTACTTCAAGGGTGCTCTGACTTGAAAAAGATTGAGAAACACTGGCATAGAGAAACCAATCTCATAATTTTCCTCCTGCAGCCGCTGAATGCCTGCGGGAGGGAGAGGAGGACAAGCAGGGGAATGGAAAAATCTGTTCCTTTATTTGCAGCCACCCACTTGCGATCAGGCCCTGGCGTTACGTCACCGGGCTCGGAGGAAAGGGCCCTGTCCAGGGGTCAGGGGTGCCCTTCAAGTTTTTTTGCATCAGGGCCCTGACGGTTCTAGTTACGCCACTGGTGCAAACGAATGAATAAATGCCTATTGAGATTTTATTTATTTATTTTTTTACCAAAAATATGTAGAAGAATATATATCGGCCTAAACTGATGAATAAATGTGTTTGTTTTTTTATTTTATAGTTTTTTTTTTTATATATGTTTTTGGATATGTATTATTATTGTTTTCAAAATTGTCGCTCTGTTTGTTTGTCAGAGGTGATCAAATACCACAAAAAGAAAGCTCTATTTGTGGGGAAAAAAAGGATGTAAATTTTGTTTGGGTACAACGTCACACGACCGCGCAATTGTCAGCTCGTCGTAGTGTAGTACGTCACCGCGTTCTTGACGGTCAAAATTTCAGAGAACTTTTGTGTGACCGTGTGTATGCAAGACAAGCTTGAGCGGAATTCTGTCGTAAAAACCAGCCAAGATTTTTCAGACGTAAATTCCGCTGGTGTGTACGCGGCATTAGACTGAAATGCTGGCACTTTGGCCATATACTTTATTGCCTATTGCAGAGATCACAATACTCCCCTTAATGATGCTTTCATACCACTTTTCTATCAAAAAGGATGGTTCCATCTTTGTCCAGGCATTATGCAGAGTCAGCATTTCCTTCCTGGACCTAGATGCAGTCATATAAGTCCTGGAGTATGTACTGTTTTCCTATCTCTCTTCAAATAACTAAGTCCCATAGCTGTCTCCTGATCCGTAGCTCTGTTATCAGCCTGATAAATTCTCACACATTCGGTGAGATGGGAGATAGAAGTGTGTGTCGGGAGAGGTTGCTCGAAATAGATTAGCAGTCAGTCTGCCGTCTCAGAGCAGAGCTATGAAAGCATTTTCATTCTTCTAACAATGTGGAGGGGAGTGCCTTTCCTCCAATCAACTGGTCTCAGTGTGATCCAAGCCTCCTCTAACGGTGCACAATGAGGAAGTAAAAATTCTTACCCAATGTAAGAATTTGAAAGGATATATACAGATGAAGACAGCAGATATACATGTAAAACTTCTGTAGGGAGATTTGTTTCAGCTCTGTGTATCATCTGAGGCTGCTCACTTCACTGGGTATATGTGAGAGTTTACATCCACTTTAACCCCTTCCCGACCAGCCATCGCAGTTATACTGAGGCAGGTGGGCTCCCCTGGACGAACCGTCGTATCTATATGTCGGCTCGCCTTTTGACCACTAGGGGGCGCATGCGCAGCCGGAGCCGATGCGCGTGCGACTGCTCCACACAGAGACAGAACGCAGATATGACAATGAAAACAGACAGATCTCCGTGCTGTCAGGAGAGTGATCTGCTGTGCATATAAGTATGAACAACAGATCGCACTCCTCACCCAGGCAATCCCATCCCCCTACAGTTAGAACACACACAAGGGAACACAGTTAACCCCTTGATCACCCCCTGCTGTTAACCCCTTCCATGCCAGTGACATTTACACAGTAATCAGTGCATTTTTATAGCACTGATCTCTGTATAAATGCCAATGGTCCCAAAAATGTGTCAAAAGTGTCAGATCTGTCCGCCACAATGTTGCAGTCCCGATAAAAATCGTGATTGCCGCCATTACTAGTAAAAAAAAAAAAAAATTCTAAAAATGACATAAATCTTTCCCCTATTTTGTAGACGCTATAACTTTTGCGGAAACCAATCAATATACGCTTATTTGCGATTTTTATTACCAAAAATATGGGGAAGAATACGTATCGGCCTAAACTGAGGAAAAAAATTATCTTTTTTAAAAAAAAACTGGGGATATTTATTATAGCGAAAAGTACAAAATATTGTGTGTTTTTTTTTTTTTTTTTTAAATTGACGCTGTTTATAGCACAACAAAATAAAGAGATGATCAAATACCACCAAAAGAAAGCTCTATTTGTGGGAAAAAAGGACATCAATTTTGTTTGGGTACAGAATCGCACGACCGCGCAATTGTCAGTTAAAGCAACGCAGTGCCGTATCACAAAAAATGGCCTGGTCACTGAGCAGCCAAAACTTCTGGGGCTGATTTTTTTGAATTGCTTGACCATTTTCTGCCATGTCAGAACTTTATTTATTTAGATCCACTTTAAAGCAACGCTATAACATAGTTAAGTATTTTTAACCAAGCCTGTAACGCTAAAGAAGAGAAATGATTCCCCCAAAGTCTGCTGGGAAACAGACAGGGGTGTCAGTCTCTGCGGTTTCCTGCAGTTCTTACTTGTTCCTTCCACTGACCTCCATGTTATTACAGGACACAGTAGTGATGTGAGGTCTGCAGAAGAACCGCTGAGAACTGCAAGGGACCCCAGAGATTGACTCTCCTGACAGTGTTGGTTTCCTAGCGGATTTCTAGTGATCAAATTTGCACAGGCAGCAGAAGTGGTATTTTTTTTGCATTTTCTTTATAGGTATAGGTTTTTGATTGAAAATATTTGAGTATGTGACAAGGTGGCTTTAAGGATCAATGGTATTTTAAACTCAGCTTTATTAGTAAAACTGTCTTGATTCCCAAATGTTACCAATTGCCCAGTGACATTTCTTTGCAATATTTTCTTTTGGTCTTTATTAAGCTACAGTGGTGTGAAAAAGTGTTTGCCCCCTTCCTCATTTCCTGTTCCTTTGCATGTTTGTCACACTTAAGTGTTTCGGAACATCAAACCAATTTAAACAATAGTCAAGGACAACACAAGTAAACACAAAATGCAATTTGTAAATGAAGGTGTTTATTATTAAAGGTGAAAAAAAATCCAAACCATCATGGCCCTGTGTGAAAAAGTGATTGCCCCCCTTGTTAAAACATACTATAACTGTGGTTGTCCACACCTGAGTTCAATTTCTCTAGCCACACCAAGGCCTGATTATTGCCACACCTGTTCACAATCAAGGCATCACTTAAATAGGAGCTGCTTGACACAGTAAGGTCCACCAGAAGATCCTTAAAAGCTACACATCATGCTGAGACCCAAAGAAATTCAGGAACAATTGAGAAAGAAAGTAATTGAGATCTATCAGTCTGGAAAGGGTTATAAAGCCATTTCCAAAGCTTTGGGAATCCAGCGAACCACAGTGAGAGCCATTATCCACAAATGGCGAAGACATGGAACAGTGGTGAACCTTCCCAGGAGTGGCGGCCGCCCAAAATTACCCCAAGAGCGCAGCGACGACTCATCCAAGAGGTCACAAAAGACCCCACAACAACGTCCAAGGAACTGCAGGCCTCACTTGCCTCAGTTAAAGTCAGCGTTCATGCCTCCACCATCAGGAAAAGACTGGGCAAAAATGGCCTGCATGGCAGAGTTCCAAGGAGAAAACCACTGCTGAGCAAAAAGAACATCAAAGCTCGTCTCAATTTCTCCACAACACATCTTGATGATCCCCAAGACTTTTGGGACAACATTCTGTGGACCGATGAGACAAAAGTGGAACTCTTTGTAAGGTGTGTGTCCAAGTATATCTGGCGTAGAAGGAACACTGCATTTCAGAAAAAGAACATTATACCAACAGTAAAATATGGTGGTGGTAGTGTGATGGTCTGGGGCTGTTTTGCTGCTTCAGGACCTGGAAGACTTGCCGTGATAAAAGGAACTATGAATTCTGCTGTCTACCAAGAGATCCTGAAGGAGAATGTCCGACCATCTGTTCGTGTACTCAAGCTGAAACGAACTTGGGTTCTGCAGCAGGACAATGATCCTAAACACACCAGCAAGTCCACCACCGAATGGCTGAAGAAAAACAAAATGAAGACTTTGGAGTGGCCTAGCCAAAGTCCTGACCTGAATCCTATTGAGATGTTGTGGTATGACCTTAAAAAGGCCGTTCATGCTCGAAAACCCTCTAATGTAACTGAATTAGGACAATTCTGCAAAGATGAGTGGGCCAAAATTCCTCCAGGACGCTGTAAAAGCCTCATTGCACGTTATCGCAAACGCTTGGTTGCAGTTGTTGCTGCTAAGGGTGGCCCAACCAGTTATTAGGTTTAGGGGGCAAACACTTTTTCACACAGGGCCATGATGGTTTGGATTTTTTTTCACCTTTAATAATAAACACCTTCATTTACAAATTGCATTTTGTGTTTACTTGTGTTGTCCTTGACTATTGTTTAAATTGGTTTGATGTTCCGAAACACTTAAGTGTGACAAACATGCAAAGGAACAGGAAATGAGGAAGGGGGCAAACACTTTTTCACACCACTGTATGTTAAGGGCCGGTGTTCAGATTTTTGAACCAGACCCTGCAGCTGCTAGTGACACCTCTGCCAGCAGAGTATAAAGTATTTATTGATCTGTTTAGTGTACTTAGAGGGACCTTCTAATTCTCAGCACTGGGATAGTTTGAAAGTTCTTAGTTTGCCAGAACTGTACAGTACAGAAAGTTAGAGATTAGTTTCCTGTTGTATAGCATCTTTTATTGCTCAGTTCCTAAAAATATAACTTGGCTTTGAATATGTAAACACAGTATAACACTTACAGTATAACCCCTTTCACACTAGAGGCGTTTTTCAGGCACTTTGGCGCTAAAAATAGCGCCTGAAAAAAGCCTAAGCTGCAATCACTGGGTGGAAGCCTGAGTGCTTGCACACTGGAGCGCTACAAAAAAAGCACTGCAAAAAATGACGGTAAAGTGCCGCTAAAAAATAGCAGCGCTTTACCGCCGATGCCCGGGTGCTGGCAGTGTGAAAGTGCCCTATTTTTTATTTTTTTTGTAAAATGGCCCAAATAAGAAAAAGCAAAAAAAAAGGGAAACCTAAAATTATTTTACATAACACACAGCTCCACGTCCTGTCAGCGGAGAGGAGACCGATCATGTGATCCCAGTACGGAGAAACACATGATCGGTCTTCTCCCCTTGAGTCCCCTCCCCCCACAGTTAGAATCACTTCTATAGGGAACACATTAACCCCTACAGCGCCCCCTAGTGTTAACCCCTTCCCTGCCAGTCACATTAACACAGTAATCAATGCAATTTTATAGCAACGATCGCTGTGTAAATGTGAATGATTCCAAAAATGTGTCAAAAGTGTGTCCGCCGCAATGTCGCAGTCACGAAAAAAAAATCGCAGATCGCCGCCATTACTAGTAAAAAAATAAAATAAAAAAATTCAATAAATCTATCCCCTATTTTGAAGACGCTATAACTTTTGCGCAAACCGATCAATATACGCTTATTGCGATTTTTTTTTACCAAAAATATGTAGAAAACTACGTATCGGCCTAAACTGAGGAAAAAAAAATAGTTTTTTTTTTTTTTTTAAATGGGATATTTATTATAGCAAAAAGTAAAAAATATTGTGTTTTTTTTTCAAAATTGTCGCTCTTCTTTTGTTTATAGCGCAAAAAAATAAAAACCGCAGAGGTGATCAAATACCACCAAAAGAAAGCTCCATTTGTGGGAAAAAAAGGACGTCAATTTTGTTTGGGTGTAACGTCGCACGACCGCGCAATTGTTAGTTAAAGCGACGCAGTGCCGAATCGCAAAAAGTGCTCTGGTAAGGAAGGGTAAAAAATGGCCCGGTGCTGAAGCGGTTAAATTATGAGCGGCAAACAGGTGGACTTTAACGCCCACATGCAGCACATATGCACCACTGGGCAGCTGTTTGTGCTGAGAGCACGCTCACAGATCCTTCCCCCTCCCCTATGTGTGTTCTAAACCGTTTAAAGCAGGGGTCTCAAACTGGCAGCCCTCCAGCTGTTGCAGAACTACAAGTCCCATCATGCCTCGGCCTGTGGGAGTCGTGCTTGTAACTGTCAGCCTTGCAAATGCCTCGTGGGACTTGTAGTTCTGCAACAGCTGGAGGGCCGCCAGTTTAAGACCCCTGGTTTAAAGGAACACCGGGGTGCATCGGGAAGGGCTAACCTATATGAATGTGCTGGTGTTTGTAAACTAATCCATTCATAGTAATCAACTATCAAACAATTAAAATGGTGATCTACTATTGTCCTCACTTTGAGCTGCTCAGATTGATATAAATAGGATGAGTTTCCAACAAAGCCATTTATACGAACGCAAGCAAGTCAAGTAAGGACAATGATTCTTCAGTGGACTTGCTTGGCTGCTGACTACTATGAGAGGACCTATTTACAGAAACTACGCCTTTAATTTTCATGTGAAGCCACTATGCTGACAGACATGGCATCATCTAAATGACAAACGCATGTTACAGCATTATTGTTTTCTAACGTTTTCTAATTTGTCTTATAGTTTCAATGTAACAGTTTTCTGTATGGAAGTTCTGTCTGTCTGACAAAGCTCTGGGCTTTTCCTTGCAGCTGGTTTCCATTTCTGCTCCCAATATTTGTGTTTGTTGCTTATATCCTCATGTTCATGTTGCTATATACTATCAATGTGGAATAAATTTTGAATATTTTTTTTACCATCAAACTGTTTGTGGCCCGGTTTAACCGCTTGCCGACCAGTCGACACAGTTATACTGCGGCAACATGGCTCGGCTGTGCGAATCGTTGTTATGTTGCGTTGCTTCCAATTTCGACCACTAGGGGTGCGCCCCCTGCTTGCCCACGGAGCCGATGCGAGTCCACGGTGGTCGTGATCACCGCTGGGCTCCCGCGATCGCTCGGGGCACACAGAGAACCGGGATCTGTGTCATTTTTTCAGTAATCAATGCATTTTTATAGCACTGATCGCTGTATAAATGCCAATGGTCCACCATAATGTCGCAGTCCTGATAAAAATTGCAGATCGCCGCCAATACTAGTAAAAAAAAGAATTTATAATAAAAATGCCATAAAGCTATCCCCTATGTTTTAGACGCTATAACTTTTGTGCAAACCAATCAATATACGCTTATTGGGATTTTTTTTAACAAAAATATGTAGAAGAATACATATCAGCTAAACTGAGGAACAAAAATGTTTTTTTATATATTTTTTGGGGGGTATTTATTATAGCAAAAAGTTAAAAAATATTGCGTTTTTTTTTTTTTAATTGTCGCTCTTTTTCTGTTTATAGCGCAAAAAATAAAAACTGTAGAGGTGATCAAATACCACCAAAAGAAAGCTCTATTTTGTAGGAAAAAAGGACGTCAATTGTGTTTGGGTGCACAATTGTCAGTTAAAGCGACACAGTGCCGAATCGCAAAAAGTGCTCTGGTCAGGAAGGGGGTAAAATCTTCCAGGGCTGAAGCGGTTAAAGTCTGAATCTGAGGAATTCATGTTTTGACTTTCTTTATATACAGTATCTCACAAAAGTGAGTACACCCCTTTAGATTTTTGTAAATATTTTATTATATCTTTTCATGTGACAAAACTGAAGAAATTACACTTTGCTACAATGTAAAGTAGTGAGTGTACAGATTGTATTGATGGCAGCTCGCTATTGGGAAAAGCTGGAGGAGCTGATCCGAAGGTACAAGGAGTTCGTCGTCCAGAACCCCAGTGGGGCCACCCAGCTGGAGGGGGCGGTACGCATGCTGAGCTACCTGATCGCAGGACGATTCACGGATTCCCATGAGCTGTCTGAGCTGATTTATTCATCTTCCAATCTTATGGCCTTACTGAATGACGGGATCCTGAGGAAGGAGCTGCTGAAACCTCCCCGCACTGATGAACCTCGGCAGCGTCTTCTCAACTGGCTCAGCATCTTGGAAAGTCTAGAGGTCTTCCTCGAAATTGGATCAGCGAGGGTGTGGGGCGATGGGACGAGATGGGCTGCTATTTTACTTATCCAGCTGTTCAAGGCCTGTCTACGTTTAGTGCTTCTCTTCTGGTATAAATCCGGCATACAGAATTGTCCTCCTATTGCTCCCCTGGACCGAGAAGGAGTCCTGAATCACAAAGGAGAAGAAGACAATGGCAAACCGGACACCTGTTTTGTAGGGAAGCGTTCAAACCGTTGTGTGCGGTCTCTAAATTATAAATACTGCGTTTGCACTAAGTTGACAATACTGGAGAAAATATTGGAGGAACGCTGACCGACTGTGGGAGAGTGTTTATGCTAGTTAGCCTTACACGTGAGTGTGGGCAACAACATTCGGTGAGTGAGTTTCCTATGGGAGTGGACACTTTTTAACAACGGTGTGGTGGAAGAGTGATCGATTAAATATTTTTTGTGAAGATACACGGCTTTGTCATAGGAGCACCGAATATTTGTTTTTCACTTTGATTTTTTCTCGTTTCAATCTCTATGAACACGAATGAACACTGTAGCACTTTTTTGTACATTTATTTTTGTGCACTATATATTTTTTGAAGGTTATCTTCAAATCTTCAGTGTAAAAAATAATTTTTCCCGTCAAGGACACTTTAAACTATTTATCACGTGGGATTATCTGTACAGTCATATTTGTTTAGGATATTTTTTATTTTTATTTTTATGTCTTTATGTTTTAATTTTTATTTTTAGTGATTCACTTTAGCGCTACCTATCAGGCTACAATCCTATTCGGACCATAGTTTGATCCCCTTTTACAGATTGTATTACAGTGTAAATTTGCGGTCCCCTCAAAATAACTCAACACACAGCCATTAACTACTTCCCACCCGGCCACTGTATATATATACGGCCGGGTGGGAGCCGCCTACTTCTGATCGGACGTTCCCGAACACAGCGGCGCAATCCCGATGCGCTCGTGTCACCGGGACACGGCGCATCTCGGATAGGCAGGAGGGCTCTGTGATTGGCCCTCCTGATCACATGACGGCCGTGTCCAATCACAGCCGTCATGTGATGTAAGCAAACAGCCGGTTGCTAGGCAATCAGCTCTCCTCTCCTCACACGGAAGTCGTCGCTGAGGAGAGGAGAGCGGATCGTTGCAGCCGGCTGGTGATCAGTGAGTATTAGCTGTTTTTTTACTCACTGATCACCAGTCTAAAGCCCCATACACACGCGCGGACAATCCGTGGACCAGGTCCGTCGGACCATGTCCGTCATACTTTGTCTGATGTTGGTTTTGCGTACACACGATCGGACAAAGTTGTCGGAAAATCCGATCATTCTGAACGTGGTGACGTTTGTTGCCTACGACGGGACTACGTAGAGGCTAGTAGCCAATAGCTTTGGTCTTGTAATGTGATCTGAGCATGCGTAGCACTTTGTCCGGTCGGACAAGCGTACACACGCTCGGATTTGGTGTGATCGGACCGGGTTGACGGGAAATCTTTCCAGCAGGAGATAAGACTTTGTCCGACGGACAAACCGACGAACACTGTCCGATGGTGCATACACACGGTCTGATTTTTCAACAACCTTGTCCGATCGGACCAAATTGATGAAAAAGTCCGACCGTGTGCATGGGGCTTAAGCAGTAAACACCAGTAAACACCAGTAAACACACATGTCCCCAAATGAAAACACATGTCCCCAAATAATAAAAACACATGTCCCCCACATATGTCCCAGTAAAATCACATGTGCCAATGATTATCTGCACACATATGTCCGTGATCACCTGCACACATCTGTACATGATCATTTGCGTACATATGTCCGTGATCACGCGAACCAATTATTATACTTTTAACGGAATTTCTTTTACTAAAAACATGTAGCAGAATGCATTTTGGCTTAAATTTTTGACAAAATTTGATTTTATTGGATTTCGTTTAAAAAAGAAAGGAGAAAATATTGTTTTTTTTTTCAAAATTCCCGCTAATTTTTAGCTTCTATCGCAAAAAATAAAAAACGGAGTCGTGAATAAATACCACCAAACTAAAGCTCTATTTGTGCGAACAAAATGATAAAAATGTAATTTGGGTACAGCATTGCATGACCGCTCAATTGTCATTGAAAGTGCGAGAGCGCTGAAAGCTGAAAATTGGTCTGGGAAGGAAGGGGGCGAAAGTGCCCTGTATTGTAGTGGTTAATGTCTAAACCGCTGGCAACAAAAGTGAGTACGCCCCTAAGTGAAAATGTCAAAATTGGGCCCAATTAGCCATTTTCCCTCCCCATTGTCATGTGACTTGTTAGTGTTACAGGGTCTCAGGTGTGAATGGGGAGCAGGTGTGTTAAATTTTGTGTTATCGCTCTCCCTCTCTCAAACTGGTCACTGGAAGTTCAACATGGCACCTAATGGCAAAAAACTCTCTGAGGATCTGAAAAAAAGAATTGTTGTTCTACATAAAGATGGTCTATGCTATAAGAAGATTGCCAGGACCCTGAAACTGAGCTGAAACATGGTGGCCAAGACAGAAAAGGCCTCGCCATGGTCGACTAAAGAAGTTGAGTGCACACGCGCAGCGTCATATCCAGAGGTTGTCTTTGGGAAATAGATGTACAAGTGCTGCCAGCATTGCTACAGAGGTTGAAGGGGTGGGGGGTCAGCCTGTCGGTGCTCAGACCATATGCTGCACACTGCATCAAATTGGTCTGCATGGCTGTCGTCCCAAAAGGAAGCCTCTTCTAAAGATGATGCACAAGAAAGCCTGCAAACAGTTTGCTGAAGACAAGCAGACTAAGGACATGGATTACTAGAACTATGTCCTGTGGTCTGATGAGACCAAGATAAACGTATTTGGTTCAGATGGTGTCAAGCGTGTGTGGCGGCAAACAGGTGAGGAGTACAAAGACAAGTGTGTCTTGCCTACAGTCAAACATGGTGGTGGGAGTGTCATAATCTGGGGCTGCATGAGTGCTGCCGACACTGTGGAGCTACAGTTCATTGAGGGACCCATGAATGCCAACATGTACTGTGATATACTGAAGCAGATCATGACCTCCTCCCTTCATAGACTGGGCCGCAGGGCAGTATTCCAACGTGATAACGACCCCAAACACACCTCCAAGACGACCACTGCCTTACTAAAGAAGTTGAGGGTAAAGGTGATGGACTGGCCAAGCATGTCTCCAGACCTAAACCCTATTGAGCATCTGTGGGGCATCCCCAAATGGATGCTGGAGGAGCACAAGGTTTCTAACATCCACCAGCTCCGTGATGTCATCATGGAGGAGTGGAAGAGGACTCCAGTGGCAACCTGTGAAGCTCTGGTGAACTCCATGCCCAAGAGGGTTAAGGCAGTGCTGGAAAATAATGGAGGCCACACAAAATATTGACACTTTGGGCCCAATTTGGACATTTTAGGGGTATACTCCTTTCGTTGCCAGCGGTTTAGACCTTAATGGCTGTGTGTTGAGTTCTTTTGAGGGGACAGCAAATTTACACTGTTATACAAGCTGTACACTCACTAATTTACATAGTAGCAAAGTGACATTTTCTCAGTGTTGTCACATGAAAAGTTAAAATATTTACAAATATATGAATGTTGGATAAGGTAAGATAGAAATAGTAAGTCAAAAATGTACAAATAAATGTAAGAATTTTGTCTCATTTGCAGCTTTTACCATTTGCTTGTCAGAGCCTGGTAGTAGTGTGGGGGAGCACATTCACAGATGGAGTGTATACTTTATAGCCGCTTACTTACCTCTATATGCAAACAGTTCATGTGTGTAGAGCAGGTTACAACACTAATTTAAAATCAAAATCAGTGTGGTACAGTATTTGAGGATAATAGATACTGTATACAAATAACATTCTGCATAAATATGGCAGTACAAGTCAAAGCAGTCAAATTATTATTATAGGATTTATATAGCGCCAACTGTTAATGCAGCGCTTTACAATATAAAAGGGAGACAATACAGTTATACAATAAAATACTAGAGGATTAAGAGGGCCCTGCTCAGAAGAGCTTACAATCTAATAGAATAAATGAATAACTGAATCAAGTTTTTTTATTTAACCGCTTCAGCCCCGGGCGATTTTACCCCCTTCCTTACCAGTGCACTTTTTGCGATTCAGCACTGCGTCGCTTAAACTGACAATTGCGCGGTCGTGCAACGTTGCACCCAAACAAAATTGATGTCCTTTTTTCCCCACAAATAGAGCTTTCTTTTGGTGGTATTTGATCACCTTATTTTTTGCACCATAAACAAAAGAAGAGCGACAATTTTGAAAAAAACACAATATTTTTAACTTTTTGGTATAATAAATATCCCACTTTTTAAAAAAAAATTTTTTTTTTTACTCAGTTTAGGCCGATACGTATTCTTCTACATATTTTTGGTAAAAAAAATCGCAATAAGTTTACACAGCGATCATTGCTATAAAATTGCACTGTGTAAATGTGACTGGCAGGGAAGGAGTTAACACTAGGGGCCGCTGCAGGGGTTAATATGTTCCCTGCAAGTGATTCTAACTGTAGGGGGAGGGGACTCGCAAGGGGAGGAGACCGATCGGTGTTCCTCTGTACTTTATCGGTCTCCTCTCCAGTGACAGGACGTGGAGCTGTGTGTTTACACACACAGCTCCACGGTCCCGCTGTTTTTCCCGGGCAATCGCGGGTGCCCGGCGAACACGCGAACCGGGTCCCGAGCGACGCCGCGGGTGCGCGCCCCCTAGATGGCCGGGAATAGGAGGATGTCATATGACGTCCACCCAGGATGGGAGATCATATGACGGTGGCCGGTATTGAAGTGGTTAATTATGGTGGAATTTAAAAATAAATACAAAAACGGTTCCTGCTGTATTTCTATCTATTCCTGAGTTTACACATGCAGTCTTAGCTTTCATTTTGCATTTTGGTTACCTGTGTTAGTAGTGTTGCAAAAGTGAGATTCGGCCCTTAAATACAACTCTTAACTTGTCCCTATGAATTAAACCAATACTCTCATTGACCAAAACACTCAACCTTAACTCTAAATGTTTCATTTAAGACTGAATTCTAGGTCTGGTTTGTATTGCATAGTTATGGTGGTTCAGCTTGGACCAATGTAAATATACAGGTTCCATACACATATTTGGCCATTTTTTTCTACAGGATCTAATTAACCTACCAGCATGTATTTGGAGTGTAGGAGGAAACCGGAGTACCCGGAGGAAACCCACGCAGGCACAGGGAGAACATGCAAACTCCAGGCAGATGGTGTCGTGGTCGGGATTTGAACCAGTGACCCTATTGCTGCTAGGTGAAAGTGCTAACCACTACACCACTGTGCTGCCCTAGGTCCCGTTTCCATGCATTAGCACGGACGTGATTCAGGGTTGGTTCACAGCGAAGTGCGTGCATCCCAGTGCAATTTTGACAACCCATTAACATGAGTGGGCTGCAAACTGCACTTAAATGTGGAAAAGCACTACTTTTTCAGACCGCACTTCACCAAACCGCACTGTACTGCAATACCATGTGACTTGGTAGCCGACAATTCATTGGCAAAAACATGCATCTCACAAGCGCAGGGGTGCAGAAAACTTGTATGTAATTCTCATTACCTGCACCGCATTTTGGCATCAACGTGCCCTCAAGGAACATTTTGCACATGAACAATTTTCTGAATAAATGCAAAGCATTCTCTAATTGGATGAGGTGGGGTGGTGACATCACATCACAATCTCCATCTCATCCAATCAGAGAATGCTCTGCTTTCATTTAGAAAAAATGATTGTGACTGTGCCAAGCAAGCAGCCTTGTATGGTTGCTATGCAGGGTAAGACCAATGGCAATCACTGTAGTAGCAGCAATTATTAGTCATTTCCAGATCCCACAGGTATGGAATATGTTTACTTTGCTCCAAGCTAGACCAATGCAACTATACAATAGCATACATGAAATTCAGTTTTAGCCCACAAACTGGATAGTTGTATTATACTAAAAATATCCTGTACTGTATCTTTTCAGTTCCTGTAGTGAGATTTTGCATAACTGATATATCATGCCCAAACTAAATTATTCACAAACCACACTCACTTTTTTTTTTTTTTTTATTAGCTTTTACTGTTTTCTCAAACATACTATGTTCCAAATGTTTGTATGTCAGATGCATGGATGAAGCAACTGTACATTTGTTATTTTTAAGCTTTTCTGGCAGATGTTACAATAACAAATTAGCACCTCTGAATGAGAATATCTACTAAAATTGCATTCATTACATTTTATTGTGTAGAGCAGTTTTAGCTGCTGGCTAAATGTATGCTTGGCTGTTTAATTTTACATTCTGTTATTTTTGGAAACAAAAATTTGTTTTTCCTCCCCTTTTTTGAACTTAGAATTTGTAATTGTCCTGTTGACTGATCTTCTAGTTTGGTTTAAAAAGTGATGTGTTTCCTCTTAGAATTGTGAACTACAGTATTTCATTTGTCTGTGTATATGATAGTTCTATTTTTGGAGGTTGAATGTTAGTACTGGCATATTTAAATCTTGGCTTAGGAAGTTGTGTCTGCACAAGCTATTATGTTCCTGGCTTTAATGGAGCAACGGTCTGAGCTGAATTTCTGTATATAAACCATGTAATTAGTAATAATTGCATTTAGTGAGACTGAGCATCAAACCTGGAAATATATTGTACTTTGTCCTAACACACTGGAAATAAAAGCATTGCCATATACTGTATATAAACAAATGTGAAGATATCAACGTTCTAGAAAAATTCTCACTGTAGGGCAGAGTAGCAAAATTATCAATTTTGTAAGTGCATTTTTTTTTTAACATTACCGAGAATAGGATAAATTAATAAAGGTACTTTAGTTATGCTGCTGCCTTCAGAAGGTTGGACACTGGGAAAATGACAGCCAGTGTAACCACTTCCATTTTCAGCAAGCCTCCAGTTTCTTGATAGTGTCTTAAGAGACACATTTTAATATCTTTATAAATGATATAGGGTCTGGGATTAAAAGTTGTAACATCAGGTGAAGGTAGTTGGCGGTAATGCGTTTTGGAGCATGCACAGCTCATTCGTCAGACCTACGCCTACTGGCGGGCTTATGAGAGGTGAAAAGAGGGTTTTGGGTTCCTGGAGTATTGGGCTGACTTCTCAGTCAGATACCGGCTCTTTAATAAGGTTGGGCTGCACCTTAATAGGGATGGTACTATTGGGAAGTAAGATGGCCACAAAGCTGGAGGGGCTTTTAAACTAGGTGTTGTGGGGAGGGACCAGAGAAAGCGATAGCTGACAGGGAGCAGGTGACAGAGGGTCATAGAAGCGTCAGCAGTAGTAACAGCAGTGAAAATACAACCATAACAACCAAACACAGGGTAAGTGAGTGGGCAATTCAAATTTAAAAACAAAGCCAGGAGAAACAAAGGAAGAAAACAATATGCACTGATACAACAATAAGGGGTCAGACGTTAATCGAGGGTGGAATGGGGATAGATGGGGGGGAGGGTTATGGCATGTGACAAGAAAGTTCCCATGTTCCAAACAACCATTGGAAATTATAGTGCCATTTTTACTATTAAAAGATATGCAAAACACCAGAGCAAAATGTAATAATGCAGTAAAATGTTTGTTCACCAATGCCAGAAGTCTGCCAAGCAAAATAGGTGAGTTGGAAGCTCTGGTGCACGAGGAGAGCTATGATGTAATCGGGATTGCTGAAACTTGGCTTCATTCCTCACATGACTTGGCTATTAATATTTCTGGCTATGCACTCTTTCGGAGAGAGACAGGGTAAAAAGGAAAGGTGGCGGAATCTGTCTCCATGTGAGAAGTGATCTCAAAGTGAGTGTGAATGAGGACCTAATTGATGGAGAGTGGGATGTGGCTGAAGCATTATGGGTGGAACTGCATAGAGATGTGCGTAGTTCAAAGTTAATCATTGGAGTTTGTTATAGACCACCCAATGTTAATGAGGAGGTGGAGACTCAGCTCCTTGCCACAGATGGAAAGGGCTGCAAGGGCTGGGACAGTGATAATAATGGGGGATTTTAACTACCTCAAACTTGTGTTGCCTGATGCGGTTATGTGAAATTTCCATTAATATCTGGGAAATATTATGAATATATCTCTTTTTGCTTGCAGCTGAAAGGTGGGCAAAAGCCCTCCTCCCAGCTTTTGTGAACTGCAGACATTGCGGCGCCGAGACTTGAAGGACAATGGGGAGCCAATTAACATTGTTTGTCACCTATTTACTATTAATGAAGTAAGTCTCACCCCAAGCTGCATACTTAATGAAGTGGGACCATTCAAGTTTTTTTTACATCACTGGTGGGAGTTGCTGTAAGGGGGCTGGCTTAGACTAAGTAACCAATCAGAACTCACGCTAAGCAGCCAATGAGGGATCAGGCTGGTTTTTGATACTCTCTCTGAGGAAAGGAGGCAGCTCGGCCTTTCCGGGAGAATCAGCAAGCGAGATGGACCCAAGGTAATTTCTCCAGGAGCAGGGGAAGGTATGCCCTGCTACTTGTAACTAAACATGCTTTTACATCAAGGTCTGAAGGAATATAATCTATATTCCTTCATATATATATTTTATTCCAACCTAGCAGTTTATGCCTTGATGTAAGACCATAGCTAGAGATGTGTGTATTAGCAGATCAAGGTCTGAAGGGATATAATCTATATTCCTTCATATATATATTTTATTTCAACCTAGCATTTTCTGCCTTGAGGTGCTAGGGATTTGTGTATTAGCTTGAGTTTTAACTACTTGTAACTAAACATGCTTTTACCTCACGGTCTGAAGGAATATAATCTATATTCCTTCGTATATATATATATTTTATTGCAACCTAGCATTTTCTGCCTTGATGTGCTAGGGATTTGTGTATTAGCGTGACTTTTAACTACTTATAATAAATGATATTATATTCAAAGCCTTTCCTCCTGGTCAGTAGAACTCTTATTTAACCCATATCATATTTTGTGATTAATAAATCAGAAATAGAGATTTTAGAGGTTACAGATGGCGGCCACGAAACCAGTACAGGACGGAAGGTGTTTGAATCTAATATCAAAATCGATGTATTAGAGATTAAGGCTAGTAGTTGAACTTAAATTGAGTCAGTTTGTTCAATCTATCTAGGGAAAAATCTAGGTAAATATTTTTCTTTTTCTCTCTTTTGTAGTTTAGTTATATTTTTTTTTTTGTATTATATATATATTATATGATTATTTTGCTGAGAGTACTTAGTAGCTTGAACTTAAATTGAGTCAGTTTGTTCAATATATCTAGGGAAAACTGTAGGTAAATTTTAATTTTTTTTTTTTGTGGTTTAAAAATGGTGGTGTTGCTGAAGGTACTTAGTAGATTGAACTTAAATTGAGTCAGTTTGTTCAATCTATCTAGGGAAAACGATAGGTATTAACTCTAAAAATGAGAGAGGATACACCACATATTTTGTTTTGCATAAATATCCCGTAAATTTTAATTGAACAAGTTCTTTGGATGTACCATTTACAAACCGGTTATGTAATGGGGAGGAAGCAACTTGGCGGGAAAAAGTGTTATTTCTGGTTATTTTTTTTTAATGCTTACAAAGCTTAATGGCTCTCTCTAAAACACTGTTTGAGAGTGACATGTTTCATTGGAAAGACATGTGAGTGGGGTCTTAGTTTCCTGTTGAAAAAGTTTCAACAGATTTCTAATTTAAATGGTCTGTCCACTAAATGCATAATATTTGTGTATAGGACAGGAGAGCAGTAATATTCTCATTGTTGTCAGTTAAAGTACAGGACTGTGGAAGTCTTGTTGCTGAATGCTGAAGCTAATATCTGAGAAAGATTATTAGTATAGGGTAAAATAAGGTGCATTTAGCATACTGTATTATACCCTGACTTTTTTTTTTTTTTTTTTTGGATGAAACCTTACCACAAATTTGATATTCTGAGTTTGTGCTAGATTTTTTTTTTTTTTTTTTCTTTTTGTCTAAACTGAATGGGTGAACTTTGGTGTAAACACGGATGTGTTTACCTTTCTATTGTAAACCAAGAGGGTTATTCACCCTATTTGATACTTGTGGCCCTACTATTGTTCCTATTGTGTTGGGGGGTGTAGGCTCAAATAAGGTAAAATACAGACTATTGTGAGTGGATTTGGAGTGTCTACAGTAATCTAAAGGATTGTTTTATTGAAAGCTGAAAATATACAGCTATATATCTATATATGTATATATAGATAGTTTATTTATTTTTTATATGTTTTTTTTTTCCTTTTCACTCCACTTTACTGTATTTTCAGGATTTTATTCGATTTTAATGTTCGTTTTCCCAACTTCGTTACAGTAATCTAAAAAGGACTGTATAGTACAGGGCAACATTTAACTTAAACTATTGACGGGTGGGTAGAGGATATAGGTTATTTGGATAGCCGCCCTAGGGTACACTCTCTCTCACCCCGTGCACATTTTTTTTTTTTTTTGGCATACATATTTGCACATATCTATCAGTGGATATTGGAGACTGGCAAATTAGGGATGGATGCTTATACCCCGAGGATTTGCCCTTCCTTACACTCATTTTATTATCTCAGTATAGGCTCTGGGTTTATAATACACTGTCTAGGAGGGGTGATAGGTATATGGTAGTACCGCCAGCAATTAGGTGTCTACTTCCACCCCTCTCTCTTTATTATCGTATGGTCTAGTCAAGTACATTCTAATATCCTGGACTCACAGGAAGCGCCAATTTTCCCTATTTTGTACCAATCATTTAAATTTGCCTCTTAGGGGGTAATTTTTTTTTTTTTTCTGGAAAGGCTGCATACCTGGATTACTTATCCCTAAGCGCGGAGCTGTTTGTTGTTTTCAACATTTAACTTAAGCTTTAACCAGCTTACAAATTGTGCATATTATTTGTTGGTAATGGCAGCCATGTCCCGTCTAGAAGTCCCTAGCAACTTTTACTCTTAAACAGAACAATGTCACAGTTGCTACAAACAATTTCAATTCTTAAATGCTTAATGCTACGGCATCTACTTGTGCCTATGAAATTGGGGACAATAACGTATATGAAAAGTATGGGGGAAAGGAGGATATGGATCCTAATTCTACTTTTCCTGTGGAGATGGGAGAAATCGCAGAGCCACAAGAAAATCGAGAATGCACCATGGTCACAGAATTAGGAGCAAGACAAGTTCCCCAACATAGGCAAAATTAAAAATAATGCACACATAGGTGTGAGAAGTCTTAGTGACCAGAATAAGGCATCTTCTAGCACAGGGCGGTGTGGGCAATCTACACATACCATAGATTGTAATGCAATCATTCCGTCTGGAGTAGGTGTTAATTTTAACAACTCCTTGAAAGGTGAGAGCTCGGGGGTAAATATCCCTAGATCTCTTAGGAAGACAGGAAAGGTGGTCAATCTGCCTAAAACCACATCAGTTGTTAAGGGATACCTTATTACTTTACAAAAGATTAAGTGCTATACATTCCAATCTATTAAAATAAATTATGTATTGTTTGCTTTAAAATAGGTTAGAAAAAATTTGGGAAGAGATTAACAACTGTTGTCTATAAAGTTATTTGTTTTCAGGTTAAGTGAATTCCAGAAATGATATGTGCATATCATTTAGCTGTACAGATGCAAAATACGCCCCTAACAAAAGGGTAAGGTATAAAGGCCCATTGTTTTTTTTTCCTCTTTCTCTTCTTTACTTTGTATTCTCCCAGAGGTTGGAAACGCCTAGCAATTCATTTGCAATTACCAAAGCCTTATACAGAATGTATGGGATGCATTTGAAATGAATGTGTATGGGTGAGCGATGGAATGCATGAGTAGGAACAGTACATGTATAAACTAAGATTTGTTTTTTTTGATAAGGGGTGCACCCAATATTGTTTTATGGCCATCAATAAGTGTGATCACACTAATGCGCATGCGTTGTACTGTTTATGATTATTTTATAAATATTTTTTTTTTTTTTCCCGTTTATAATGAGTTCAATACTGGTACCAGTTTAAATTTATGACTTTTGGTTTTACAAGTTTAAATGTATTCGCGAATAAATAACCTGTGCACAGATATGAATTATTATTTTTTTTTTTAATGTCCTTTCTGGGGGCTTACAGTGAAGATTCATTCACTCTGACACTTGGAAACTACATGATACATTACTTTGCACATTGTGGCATCTTAGGCATTCAGTAGGTCTTGTGTTGCGTGTTGTTTTCCCTTCCAAATTCACTCATGTGAAGATTATAGGTCTACATGTTGTATTCTTAGAATGTAAGTATTTATAAACCCTACAGAGTTTTCCTATAATTTTTGGCTATCAGAGTTTAGATATGGGGTGGGTCCTGTACATTTTTTAATTTACTTACGGTTGATGGATTCATTACCTCTGCTGGAAGGCGGTTCCAAGCATCCACTACTAGTTATGCCAGTATGAACCTCTCAGAGAGGTACAGTGAGATGTTATTAATGATTTTTAAGTTTTGTATTATAGGATAAATGCACAAACAAGGGACCCAGATGTGTACCCAAATACAAATAAGGACCTTAAAGAACATAATTTTTTTTTTTTTTGTATGTTCTTAGGAGAAGCCTTAAATATGATTAATTACAGGCCTAGCTAAATTCTAAACACTGGTTTGGGGCAGTCTGTTTCAATAAACAGACGTCCTACCCTCGCTAAAAACAACTTTTGTGGCCTTTTTGACTTGCAAATGGGTTTGCACTGAGAGTCAATTAATATGTTAATCACAACCGGGAGAGGGGGTTACCTTTACTATACCTACAATGCTAAAGGCAGTTTTTCAAATGTTTTTTTTTTTTTTTGGGTTAACAAGACACAGATTTAAGCCGCTTCAACAAAGTTAAAGTTTGGGCCAGCATTCAATCTGTATGGTTTTATTATTTTGTCTTATTTTTTATTTTTTTTTTATTTTTAATTTTATTATTTTTTTTTTTATTATTTTAATTGTAATTTTTAATTTTTTTTTTTTTTTTAATCAATTTATTTTTTTGTTTGATTTTCTTCTTTTTTTTTTCTCTTAAGGGAAAGGATTTTTATTTTTTTTTTTTGTTGGTTTTTTTTTTATTTCTTTCCTATATCACCTTATTTTTTTTTTTTTGGTGATTCTTCAGTTTTGCGTGACTATGGTCAAATAAAAAAAAAAGAGGGGAGTGAGTACGGGGAACACTACATGGAGAACATTTAAAGCGATTAGAAATGTTGATATAGAATATTAAGGCTTCCCTGTAGCATTTTGGGGATGGGCCAAGTCCCAACAGGTGTTAGTTTTCTCTTACGACATGGGATAATCGTTTTATATGAATTTAGGTCATGGTAGCTATTTATCATGACCCTAGTAATATTAGGGTTTAACAACAGTCATGTGACTATTTTCTGTGTAAATGTGACATACAATCCTCTCTACAGTTCTAACATTTGGGCAGTCATCAGATGTGGTCATTGATATTGTTTTTTTTGTTGGTCAGGTTTTCCTTTGTGTGCCATAATAAGTCAAAGAGCATTGCGTGAATATAATATAGATATACTGGGACGGGTGAGACTCATAGTGATTGGCAAATAGCAGGGAGTATAGTACAATTGTACTTAAATTTTTTTTTTAGTTTGATTGTTCCTGAAGCCACTAGTGACTGGTGACATCACACTTATCCATATTCTGAAATCAAGTTATTTTTGTCTGCGTAGATGACACTGCCTAATCTGCACATAGAACTCTCATAGTGGTGACCTCTTCTGTAGCCTGCTAAAGGCAGGACGGTACAGTAGCTACCCATGGTAGCCAAGGACGGAGCTATATGCCCAAAGGTTTGGCACCAGCACTGAACATAGCTGCAGTAAAGGGAGCTAGTGGTGAGTTGCGATGGCAACAAAATCCCCCTGGACACTTAAAGTGTCACACACACACACACACACAGTGGTATTCAGCAGAAGGTGGAGCAGAGTTACTTGCAGGCATATGACAATGGAGGAAGAAAGATGAGGGGTGAAATCAGAAACCTGGCTTAAGGACGTAAACCTAAAACCTAAACCTAAAATTGTTTCACATGTCACTGGGAAAAGGGTCTCACTTTATGTTGCAGTATATCTATGGCAATTAAAAGGTCCTTACTGCTCAGACTTACCAGACAAGCATTCATTTGAATACATATGTCCCAAATGTACTTGTGTATCTCTTTCTCTACCTCTGTCCACATTAATAAAGTATAATCTTAGAAAGCCCAGATAGCTGTTCCAAAGGCCATTACTGTATGCTGTATCCAACTGGAATCACCATGGAAGGCTGTCCCAGAAGCAAGGGCAACATGACCAGATTGACATTATGGACTTTCGCACTATTATTATTGGACAGTTGAGAACAAGGATCCTCATGTTTTTATTTTATTTTATTTGTATTTTTATTTTTCTTTCCCCTTCATTTTTTTTTTTGGGTGTGTTTTTATTTTCTCTCTTTATTTATCATATGATTTTTCTCTTATTATTATTATGGACTTATTACATCCTGAACAAGTGATGACTACCGATACTGGGATCCAGAAATGTGAACTGTAGAGATGGAGAGTTTAAAAGTTTTTTTATTATTCTCAAAGAAGTTTGATTTCATTTCAGAGGGCAAAGCCGAAAAGTTCCAAATATTAAAGAAAATTGCACATAAACCATTATTCTATGTGTGGCCGAGTCTCATATACTCAACTGGCCACAAGGGGCCATCTGTTGCCTGATGCGGTTATGTGAAATTTCCATTAATATCTGGGAAATATTATGAATATATCTCTTTTTGCTTGCAGCTGAAAGGTGGGCAAAAGCCCTCCTCCCAGCTTTTGTGAACTGCAGACATTGCGGCGCCGAGACTTGAAGGACAATGGGGAGCCAATTAACATTGTTTGTCACCTATTTACTATTAATGAAGTAAGTCTCACCCCAAGCTGCATACTTAATGAAGTGGGACCATTCAAGTTTTTTTTACATCACTGGTGGGAGTTGCTGTAAGGGGCTGGCTTAGACTAAGTAACCAATCAGAACTCACGCTAAGCAGCCAATGAGGGATCAGGCTGGTTTTTGATACTCTCTCTGAGGAAAGGAGGCAGCTCGGCCTTTCCGGGAGAATCAGCAAGCGAGATGGACCCAAGGTAATTTCTCCAGGAGCAGGGGAAGGTATGCCCTGCTACTTGTAACTAAACATGCTTTTACATCAAGGTCTGAAGGAATATAATCTATATTCCTTCATATATATATTTTATTCCAACCTAGCAGTTTATGCCTTGATGTAAGACCATAGCTAGAGATGTGTGTATTAGCAGATCAAGGTCTGAAGGGATATAATCTATATTCCTTCATATATATATTTTATTTCAACCTAGCATTTTCTGCCTTGAGGTGCTAGGGATTTGTGTATTAGCTTGAGTTTTAACTACTTGTAACTAAACATGCTTTTACCTCACGGTCTGAAGGAATATAATCTATATTCCTTCGTATATATATATATTTTATTGCAACCTAGCATTTTCTGCCTTGATGTGCTAGGGATTTGTGTATTAGCGTGACTTTTAACTACTTATAATAAATGATATTATATTCAAAGCCTTTCCTCCTGGTCAGTAGAACTCTTATTTAACCCATATCATATTTTGTGATTAATAAATCAGAAATAGAGATTTTAGAGGTTACACTTGACTGGAGTAATGGCACTGCTGGAACAGTTAAAGGGCAAAAATGTATAAACCTATTACAGGACAATTTTATGGTCCAGTTTATTGAGGCCCCAACTAAGAATGATGCTCTGTTGGACCTGGTAATCTCAAACCATGCAGAGTATATTACTAATGTTCATATAAAGGAACATTTGGGTAGCAGTGACCATAACATGATTTCATTTGATGTTAGCTGTAAGCAAAAAACACATACAGGAAAGATAAAAACACTTAAAGTGGAGTTCCACCCAAAAGTGGAACTTCTGTATCCTTTACCACTGTATCCTGGCCTCAGCCACGGCCAGTAGGAGAGAGGAGCGGGCCTCGCGCATGCACAGTAGGGTTCCCAGCGTGAAGCCAAAAGGCTACACTGCTGGGTACCCTTACCCGCAATGGCGGCGGCAGCACCCGACAGCTGATGGAATCATCAACTGCGGTGCTGACATCGCTTGACTCCAGGACAGGTAAGTGTCCTATTATTAAAAGCCAGCAGCCAGCATGTGTAGCTGCTGGTTTTTATTTTATTTTTATTTTTTTGGGCGGACCTCCGCTTTAACTTTAAAAGAGCAAATTTTCCAAGGATGAGGGCTGCTCTCCAAGACTTAGACTAGGAGGGAATATTGGCATTGATGAACACAAAACAGAAATGGGAAATCTTCAAAAAGACTGTTTATGAACTCACAGCAAAGTATATTCCCATTGGCAATACATTTAAAGGGCTAAAAATAAAACCTATGTGGCTCACGGCCAAAGTTAAAAAAAACTATAAACAATAAGAAAAGAGCTTTTAAAATATATAAAAATGAAGGAACACTACTGTCGTTTAAATGTTACAAAGAATAGAACAGAATGTAAAAGGAAATCAAGGACACAAAAATTCAAAACGAACAGAATGTAAAAGATAGTAGTAGGACAAACCCCAAAAAATTATTCAAATATATTAATAGTAAAAGTGGGTGACTGGGGACAAATGATCCATGGCTCAAAAGTGATATGGTCCAGAAATATTTAGACAGAATAAAGGTGGATAAAGCACCTGGACCAGATGGCATCCACCCACAGATCCTAAAAGAATTGAGCTCTGTCATTTCAAAGCCAGTGTATCAAATTTTTAGGGAATAGTACCACTGGATTGGCTTAGGTCCAATGTGGTGCGCATATTTAAAAAGGGAACAAAGTCTTTACGAAGTAACTATAGACCTGTTAGTTTAACTTCTATAGTCGGGAAGATACTTGAGAGTTTAATAAAAGACGAAATAGATGAGTTCTTGCTGGAAAAAAATATAAATATTTTAAGCAACAGACCGCATGGATTCATGAAAGACAGAAGTTGTCAAACAAACCTGATTTCTTTTTATGAGGAGGTAAGTTAAAAACTTGGACAGAGGGGTGGCTGTGGACGTGGTATACTTGGACTTTGCAAAAGCATTCGATACAGTTCCCCACACACGGCTCATGTGTAAGGTAAAGTCTGTAAGCTTGGAAAGATCAGTTTGTAAATAAATAAAAAAAAAACTGTCTGAAAGACCGAATTCAGAGAGTAGTAGTTAATGATTCTTACTCTGAATGGTCTAAGGTTCAGTGTTGGGACCCTTACTTTTTAATACCTTTATAAATTATATAGGGTCTGGGATTAAAAGTACCATTTCAGTCTTTGCAGATGACACCAAACTATGCAGTGAAATAACATCCTTACATGATGTCTCAATTTACAAGCCAACCTCAATGCACTGTCCAATTGGGCGACTATGTGGCAGATGAGGTTCAATGTTGATAAATGTAAAGTTATACACTTGGGGGCTAAGGATATGCATGTATCATACATACTAGGGGGAGTACAAATGGGGGGATCCGTAGTGAAGGATCTCGGGGTTTTGGTAAAATCATAAACTCAATAATAGCAGGCAATGCCAAGCTGCGGTTTCCAAAGCGAGCAAAGTCCTTTCTTGTATTAAGAGAGGTATGGACTCCAGAGAGAGAGCTATAATTTTGCCCTTATATAAATCATTATTAAAGACCTCATCTGGAATATGCAGTTCAGTTTTGGGCACCAGTTCTCAATAAGGATATTGGGGAACTGGAGAAAGTGCAGAGAAGGGCAACCAAACTGATAAGAGGCATGGAGGAACTCGGCTATGAGGAAGGATTAGAAGAACTGAATTTATTCTCTCTTGAGGAGATTAAGGGGGGATAGGATCAACATGTACAAATATATAAGCGGTCCATATAGTGTACTTGGTGTTGAGTTATTCACTTTACGGTCAACACAGAGGACAAGGGGGCGCTCTTTATGCCTAGAGGAAAAGATATTTCGGCTCAAAATATGGAAAGGTTTCTTCACAGTAAGAGTGCTTGCGTAGGCCTTGAACGATTACGGAGCACCGCTGGTTCAGAGGAGAAATCTGCAGAAGAGGCCATAGAGGAAGAAGAAGAGGGGGTAGAGGAGAGAGTTGTGGCAGAATCACCACTAGCATTTTGAAGGGGTAATGGCGGAACAAGCTCCAACAATACTGAACCCTGTCCTGCATCCTTCCCAGCTGCCAGCAGAGTTACCCAGTGCGCTGTGAAGGAAAGGTAACATCCCTGCCCATGCCTGCTAGACCATGAATCAGCGGTAATATGTACCTTATTGCTGACCGCCCTGTCCAACGAGGCGAAAACATTGCCTTCCACATGCCGGTAGAGAGCCGGAATGGCATTTGGGAACCTGCCACTGAGGTACAGCACATTCCACAAATTAACAAAAGGGGACAGAGTCTACCAGCTGAAAAGGCAGCAGTTGCAGTGCTAGCAAATTGACCAAGCTAGCATTCAGACGCTGAGCATGTGGATGGCTTGGACCGAATTTCTTTTTACGGTTTAGCAACTGGGGTAGGGAAATTTGCCTGCTAAAATCAGATGGAGGTGTACTGATAGCAGATTGGCTGTACTTGGGACACCTATTGCTATACCTTCATTCCTCTCACTGCAGGTTTTTGAGAGGACTGGAGGTATAGTGGGGTTGGAGATCCCAGATGAGGAGCAAGGAGGAGTCCACTTTTTTCTTTGATATGGGTCTTTCAAGTGCTGTTGCCAATGGACTGCATGGGGGGTCCTCATATGTCTGGTTAAGCATGTGGTACCCAAGCGGCTGGCCACGCATGATCCGCTTCAGACATAGGTTGCAAACAGCTGCACGCGTGTCAAAAAAAGCCCACACCAAGGAACTTTTCAAAATCAGCAGGGAGTCGGCAGCGCCCTGCACCTGCGGAGCTCTGCAGTGTGATGCAGTAGGGTCGCTGCCCTTAAGCTGCCCCCTAGAGGACATCCTGCCTTGTTGGAGTTTTGCCTTCTCCTCCTCCTCTCTTCTATCAGGCACCCAAGTAGAGTCAGTGACCTCATCACCCCCTCCTGCCTCGTCACTGGAGCAAACTTGGCAGTATGCTGCGGCTGGGGGAACATGACTGACAGTCGCTTGTCCTTCTTGGGCACCCCCTCTCTCTAGGCTCATGTTACTCCCTTCCTCAACCTGTGAACCAACATCGGAGCCTTCTAATCGCTGCGCATCCTCCATCAGCATGTACCCGACACTGTGGTGCAATAGTTCAGGGGACTTCTCTGTGCATGATGGTGGGGCTTTGACTTTGGACAAGGAGCCGGTTGAATAGGCTGCTTTGGCAGCTGCATTGGAAGGCAAACTACTCTGAGCCTGGGTGACAGAGGATGAGGATGGCTTTGTTATCCACTGCACCAACTCTTCTGCATGTTCTGGCTCAATAACACGGCCAGCAGCAGAAAAAAAGGACAAGCGTGACCCACGGCCACCTACAGAGGATGCAGCATGACCAGCACTGTTGTCTGTAGACACAGAGCCTGCTTGACCTCTTTTAGTGGCCTGTGAGCGTCTGCCTCTCCTTGGTGGCCTTCCGGACATGTATATTTTGTTTTGCAACACCACACTGCACTGTATTGTATACTGTGTACACCACCAGAAAAGTAGTAGCAACTGCACTATGGCTGCACTGTATTGTGTAATGTGTACACCACCAGAAAAGTAGTAGCAACTGCACTACGGTTGCACTGTATTGTGTACACCACTAGAAGTGTAGTAGCAACTGCACTACAGCTGCACTGTATTGTGTACTGTGTACACCACCAGAAGTGTAGTAGCAACTGCACTATGGCTGCACTGTATTGTGTAATGTGTACACCACCAGAAAAGTAGTAGCAACTGCACTACAGTTGCACTGTATTGTGTACACCACTAGAAGTGTAGTAGCAACTGCACTATGGCTGCACTGTATTGTGTAATGTGTACACCACCAGAAAAGTAGTAGCAACTGCACTACGGTTGCACTGTATTGTGTACACCACTAGAAGTGTAGTAGCAACTGCACTACAGCTGCACTGTATTGTGTACTGTGTACACCACCAGAAAAGTAGAAACAGTACACCACGGGAATGCACTGTAGATATAGGCTACACAGGAAGCTGCAGAGTGTGTGTGTGTATGTGTATATGTGTGTGTGTGTGTGTGTGTATATATATATATATATATATATATATATATATATATATATATATATATATATAGATATATAGTATACTATTCTAGACTGACTGTGTGTGTGTGTGTGTGTGTATGTGTGTGTGATATAGATAGATAGATAGATAGATAGATAGATAGATACATATGATATATATATATCTATTTATATCAGATACACTGCCACTAACTGAATAACCTGCCTGCTTAATCTAAATCACACTATCTCTGCGTCCACGCCAACAACACGTGTAGGCAGCCTTATATAGTTTGGGGAGTGGACTTAGTCCCCCTGAGCCATGATTGGCCAAAGACACAGGTGCCTTTGGCCAATTATGGCTCTCTTAGCAGAGGGCACTGGGATTGGCCAAGGCATGCAGGTCAGGTATACAGCCATCATACAGCAATGCACTGCAATCTCGCAGTGCATTATGGGGCGTTCCACGGGCGCTTGAATTTCCCACGAGCGCCCCATAATGTTCGTTCGGCGAATGGGCAAAGACGCAATGTTCGAGTTGAACTCATGTTAGATCCGATCATCAAGCTCATCCCTAATTAAGACCAGACGCACACTAAATTGAATGTGCTTAAAATGTCACATGGCCCTATATGAAACCAACAGCCATCAACAGGTCTAGACTCCACCCCTTTTCCCCCAGCCCATCGGCAGACACCAACCTCTCCCCTCTCCCCCCCACCTCTGATAAGCCCGCTGGGTAAGCATGGGCGCAGGTCTGACGAATTAGCCGTGCATGCTCAAACACATTACCGCTCACCATCTTCACCTGATTTTACATCAGCCTTGTGCGTTCCAGCTTGATTCCAGAACCCGGGCCACCTCATCGCATCTTCACCGCCTCGCTAATCCACGTCACCAGGTACTCTAAGAGCTGCAGGATGGCTCTCTCTCCCAGACAGATGAGGATTACAGCGATCCGCATGAGGACTAATCATTATATGCCTATGACCTCTTACTCTCTTGTAAGTGTTTTTAATCCCATTGTGCCTGTAATAAATCTTTTAACTACTGCACTTAACCACTTAAGCCCCGGACCAATTTGCAGCCAAAGGACCAGGCCCCTTTTTGCTATTCGGCACTGCGTCGCTTTAACTGACAATTGCGCGGTCGTGGCTCCCATACAAAATTGGCGTTCTTTTTTTCCCACAAATAGAGCTTTCTTTTGGTGGTATTTGATCGCCCCTGCGGTTTTTATTTTTTGCGCTATAACCAAAAAATATATAAAAAAAATGTTTTCCTCAGTTTAGGCCGATACGTATTCTTCTACATATTTTTGGTAAAAAAAATCGCAATTAGCGATTATTGATTGGTTTGCGCAAAAGTTATAGCGTTTACAAAATTGGGGATAGTTTTATAGCATTTTTATTAATATTTTTTTTTTCCTAGTAATGGCGGCGATCGGCGATTTTTATTGTGACTGTGACATTATGGCGGACACATCGGACATTTTTGACACATTTTTGGGACCATTGTCAGTTATACAGAAATCAGTGCTATTTAAATGCACTGATTCCTATGTAAATGACAATGGCAGTGAAGGAGTTAACCCCTCCCCGCCCCCTAGTGGTTATGTCTGTGACGTGTGTTTTTTTTACAGTAGGGGGCGTGGCTTTACATCTGACGTCACTGATCGGCTTTCCCGATGACAGGGAACAGCCAATCAGTGACAGGCAGTGTAGGAAGCACGGGGAGAGGTTTGTTTTACACAGACCTCTCCCCGTTCTTCAACTCTGTGACCCGATCGTGGGACACCAGCGGTGATCGGGTCCGCTGGTCCCGTGGCTGCGGTCACGGCGGCGCACTCGCACCCACTTAAAGGACCACGTACAGGTACGTGGTTATGCCCAGCCGTGCCATTCTGCCGACGTATATGTGCAGGAGGCGGTCCTTACGCGGTTAAAGGCACCTTTCTCTTTCCTTTATGGCCCTCCAGAGCTGCTTCTTCTCTACAAAGTGCTGCCTTCAGTGCCATCTCTCCACTGCTACAAAGGATTGGATATCCAGCCTCACTAGAGCACCCTCATCTCTCCCTCTCCTCTGTAGGGCGAGGACTGGTTGTAGCAACATGCTTCCTGGATCCTGCCTTTCTACCACAATGGGGAATTCCGCAAGGCCTTTTTCTGGTACTCAGCTGCAGTGAGTAGGGCCTTTTTCCATGAGCATGCGCAGACCTGGTTGTCTTTGTGCCATCTTTTCTACACTTGCTGTAGTTTTATGATCTTCTAGTTCCCTTGATAGGACCTGAGAAAGATATTCAGAATCACTAGCCCCTGTTTCAGTTGAAGCACTCCTCTGAGTCTTAACCCCATCAGATGTTAACCCTTTCTTTATATTGTTTAGTCAAGAAATCTCAGCTATGTATGTGTTTATGGGAAAATTGCAGCCATGATAGCTGACTCAGCACAGGGGCCACAAGCTTACATCCATGCCTTCCCCTCCAGAGAATTGTACCTTATTCATATTTACAGACTTGGTACACAAGGAGTTACATTCTGAAGACATTACTCCAAAACTTAAAGACACCATCTCAGTCCTTATTGACGCAGTCTGCACATGCCTAGATTTACAGCTGCCTGTGTTAGCTACACCTAAAGTGATTAGCCTGGACTCTCTCTAGAGAGCCCTCAAGCTGTTAAGACATTTTCAGTGCATTCCCTATTGTATCTGGTCCTGTAAAGTGATTGGTCCAACCCTGAAAAGTTCTTTGCGCCTTCTAAGCATCTTTCCCAGCAGTACCCTATGGAGCAGGGGTTTCTAAAGAAGTGGTCTGTCACAGCTGTGGACCCAGCCATTTCCTGTCTAGGCAAGACCTTTCCTGTTAAGGACATGCTCATGTTTAAAGACCTGGTGGATAAAAGTCTAGGAGGCCTTTCTAAGGGCTGTGCCATTTTGACTATCTACATCTGGTAGAACTTTGCTTTCTGGTCCAGGGGTATTCCCTGGGACCCCCATTCTATCCTTACAAATCCCTCTGTCCTCCAGCAACTGGAGCTTATATCTGTGGCCCTACTCTCTTGTGTCGGGCAGATATTGTACGCCAATTATCCAGAATGGACCTCTTTTCAGTCTATTTGTACAGTATCCGTTGGCTCAAAAGTTGGTTGCAAGCAAACCAGAAAGAGAATCTCAAATATTTACTGGGATCTCGATAGCAAAATCAGCACACCAAAATAGAAAATAGCAAACTTACAGTAAAAGCCATTGACCTTTTCAGAGACTTGTCCCAGGACATTTCAGAGGTTTAGGTTCAGAACTTTGTATCCGGGTGATGCAAGTTGGAATTTCCATCTGTCTCCACCCCCTTTGTTGTCAAACTTGCAAACATCCCATCAATGATCAGCGGGTCATCATGCTGCTCTAGTGCAGCTTCTTTCTCAAGGGATCATAGCCATTGTTCCAGAGAAGGAGAGGTTTTGAAAAAAATAGGAAAGATGAACAGACATCTGATTCTCAAGGCTGCCACGAGATCTTCTGTTGTCACATTCTTTAAGTTTTACCAGATGAACGTTTGGGCCTCTGGCTGATTATGGCTTTGATTGTAAGGAGCTTCAGGCTCTTTTGAGTCCCCTCTGTAAACCTGTTGTTTTTATTTGTTTTTTTGTTGGGGGGGAGTGGGCTGTCAGCTTTTGTTTGCGGTGTTGCCCACCCCTCAGTTGCACTGCTTTTGGATGCCACAATGTACTTGAATTTCAGTACATGCGTCCTGCATGCCATACAATACATTCAAGTAAATAAGGTATTTTACTTATTTAACTTATTTTACTACTCCTTTATTTGCTTTCTAACAAAACTGAGGCTTGCTGGGAGTAGGAGGGGTTTTACTGATGAGTCGTTACTGCTTTTGGTAAGTGTTACATGGTAACACTTTTGGTAAGTGTTAGCCCCCGTACACGCGGTCGGATATTCCGATGGAAAAAGTCCGATCGGATTATGTTGTCGGAAAATCCGATCGTGTGTGGGCTCTAGCGGGCTTTTCCGTCGGAATTTCCGATGGAAAAAATTTGAGAGCAGGATCAAAAATTTTCCGACAACAAAATCCGATCAGACTTTTTCCGATCGTGTGTAGAAAATTCTGACGCACAAAGTGCCACGCATGCTCAGAAGAAATTTGGAGACAAAAGCTATTGGCTACTGGGCTCTATGTAGTCCCGTCGTACGTTTTATACGTCACCTCGTTCGGAACGATCGGATTTTCCGACAACTTTGTCCGACCATGTGTGTGCAACACAAGTTTTGGACAAAATCTGTCAGAAAAAAATCCAACGGATTTTGTGGTCGGAATGTCCGACCGTGTGTACAAGGCATTAGATTTCCTGAAGGCTGTAGCATAACCAATGTACCTGAAATACTTAATCTCGTGTCAGGTTATGTACTCCATTAAAGTTTGAGGTCAGGCCTTTGTTTAGGCCACTCTAGTTGCTCCACATCAAACTCATCAAAGCATGTCTTTTTAAGCATGGATCCATGCACATGAGCACACTCTTGCTGGAGCAGAAAAGCACAGTCCCAAAACTGTTGCCACAAGGTTGAAAGCACAATAGTGTCTAAAATGTCTTACTATACTGTAGCATTAACAGATGAACAAAAATACAATTTCTTTTGGCAGGTAAAACCGCTTCTGTATATAAGACATATTTAAAATATGTAGTTAGCAGTTTGCCAGGAGTTCTGATTAAGAAAAATAGCTGGGTTCCTGCTTCAACTTGTGCTCTTAAACCAAGGCCACATAATCACTCATATTTTTAAAACTGCTCTGAAGGGCCCCCCCCCCCCCCCCCCCCCCCTCTCCCCTTCCTAACCCAAGCTTCCTACCTCTCATTGTTTTTGACCATCAATTCCCCTCCTCCCCTGTAGTATTCCTCTGACTCATGACATGACACATGACAGGATAATGGAAATATCTTTGAAATAACTGAATTAGCTTATCTCTCATGTCTGGGCCAATCAGATAGCCAAATTATTATACTTTCATATACAATTAAAATGTTCGCCCATGCCATTGTTTGGTATAGTTTAACATGTTCGCAGCCTGCCTAAAGTCAGAAATGATGATGACTGGTAAGCCTATTTGGCCCTGTGCGCCATAGCATTGCCGTGGCGATGCATCTTTCGATTGTGCCTTACGCAGGGTATAGGATCGGTTAATCCAATTGTTGATTAACCACTTTCATTATACGTAAATCATAGAAAAAGGAGGCACGAAGTTAGTGCAAGTACACTAAATGTTAAAAGAGCCAAATTTGCTGCATACTACAAGATATTAAATGGGATCAAATTATAGAAACAATGAACACTGAGGAAAATTGGGAGTGCTTTAAGAACATAATAAATAATGGCATTAGCCAGTGAATTCCACTGGGCAACTAATTTTAAAAGAGCTAAGGGTAAACCTGGGTGGCTAAACTTGAGTGAAACAGGCATATAAATGAGAACAAAAAAGCCTTTAAAAAATATGAGGCCGAGGGGTCATTCTCAGCATTCAAACAAGACGAGGAATGCAATAAGAAATGTAGGAGCACAATCAGAACAGCTAAAATAGGCCACAAGAAACACACAGCAGCAGAGAGTAAAAAAAAAACAAAAAAACAACTGAAACTGTTTTTTAACCACTCGGCGACCGCCCAACGCACATTTACTGTGGCAGGGTGACCGCTCTGTGCCAGATCACGTACCTGTATGTGATCTGACACTTCCGGGTCTGGGGCACGCGCCTCTGGCAACATGCTCCCGCTGTGATTGGACACAGCATAAGCCAATCAGCGGGTCTGGCGGCCTCTATGTCCGCTGGCCCCTAGCCGATCATTCTGGGCACAAGCAGAACGGCAGTTTTCCTGTGTAAACAAGGCAGACTGTCATTCTGTCAGTGGGGAAGGCTTTGATTCTGTGTTTCTGCAAAAAAGTAACATGGATCTCTGTCTTCCCATAGTCAAAGCACTGCCCCCACAGTTGGTAAGCACAACCTAGGCATACATTTAACCCTTTGATTGCAACTGAAATTACCCCCTTCCCTACCAGTGTCATTAGTATAGTGACAGTGCATATTTCTTTGCACTGATAACTGTATTAGTCTCACTGGTTCCCAAAAAATTTCAAAAGTGTCACGGTGTCCGATTTGTCCACCGCAATAACGCAGTTCCACTAGAAGTCGCTGACCGCCACCATTAGTAGTAGAAAAAATATATAAATAAATAAAAATACCCCATAGTTTGTAGACGCTATAATGTTTGCACCAACCAATCAATATACGCTTATTGGGATTTTTTTTTTTTTTTACCAAAAATATGTAGCAGAATACATATTGGCCTAAATTTATGAAGAAATTTGATTTTTACATTTTTTTTTATTTGATATTTTTTATAGCAGAAAGTAAAAAATAATTATTTTTTTTCCTCATAATTGTCGGCCTAATGGTGGTGACAAATAGCGTGTACTCAGAATGCTCTGGAGTTGTGAGCAGGGTACCCCAAGGCTCTGTTCTGGAACCAATTCTGTTTAGTTTTTTCATAAATGATATAGAGGTTGGCATAAATAGTTCAATCTCAGTGTTTGCTGATGATACAAAGTTAAGCAGGGTAATAACTTCACAGCAGGATATAGAAACTTCACAAGAAGACCTTAATAAAATAAAGAGGTGTGCATTTACATGGCAAATGTGGGGGAATTCAGGATGAAAAAGGATCTTGGGATCCTAGAAGATCACTGGCTCAGCAATAGCATGCAATGCCAAGCTGCAGCAAGCAAAGCTAGAAGACTATTGGCATGCCACATCTTGAATATGCTGTCCAATTCTGGTCACCAGTCCTCAGGAAGGATGTGCTGGAACTGGAGAGAGCCCAGATAAGGGCAAAAAAACGAATAAGGGGCTGGAGGACCTCACTTACAAGGAACAAATATAAGCATTCAATTTCTAAAAAGAGGGCTGTGTACAGGAGATGTCCTCGGAATCCAACAGATTTGGAGTGTTTTTGCAAAGAAGAGTGGGCAAATATTGCCAAGTCAAGATGTGACATGCTGATAGACTCCTACACAAAAAGTGCTCTAATAAAATCAAAAGGTGCTTCAACAAAAGTATTAGTTTAAGGGTGTGAACACTTGTACAACCATATTATTTAATTTTTTATTTTTATTTACTTCCCTCCACCTAAAAGATTTCAGTTTGTTGTAGGTTGCGACTAGGAAAATGCCAGGAAGGACCTACTAGAACAGCTGAACTTTATTTGGGGTTAATAAGAGGCACTTTAAATGATGACAGGGTTGCACTGACTCCTATTTAACATGAGTTTGAATGTGATTACTTAATTCTGAACACAGCTACATCCCCAGTTAGGCAACCACATTATTTTATTTTTTTATTTTTACTTCCCCATCCTAAAAGATTTCAGTTTGTTTTTCAATTGAGTTGTACAGTTTATAGGTCACATTAAAGGTAGAAAAAGTTTTAAAGTTATTTATCTTTGTCTCAGATTTTTACAGCACAGAAACAGGGCATTTTAACAGGGGTGTGTAGACTTTTTATATCCACTGTATTTCAATAGTGATTCTAGCATAGGGAGGAAACTATTTAGTCACCGGTCCCCTGAATTACTTACCAGAGCCTTATCTCGGTCCAGTGAAGAGCACAAGGGCAGAGTCTCTCTAACTGGTTCAGGCACAGCAGCAGGAGCCATTGGATTTGTGCTGGGAGGGGGGATTTGGAGTGTGGGGGATGTGTACTCGGAGGAGAAATTTTAGGGGTAGAGGATTTGTGCTAGGAGGGGTGGGGTTTGTACTGGGGTGATTTGAGGGAAAATATTTGTACTAGGTGGAAGGGTCATTTATGCTTACTCTGGGCTTTAGATGGCCTTGTTCTGAGACACTTGTTCTGACACTGCTCCCCTTATTGGACTCTGGCTCTCTTCCCTTCAGGCATGCACCATGCAGCCTGTCTGAGAAAAACGGATTTCTCTGCCACTTTCTTGGAATTTTTTGGAAACCTTTCAGCACCTTCAGTTTTGAAGCAGTCCACACTAGGCTTTGCCTGATAGCACCTGACTCTGTACAATCACAAACTGCCGATATGACTAAGGGAATGGCTACAGTAAGTCTCAAAAGACTATTGTGTGTGGATGCTCTTGAGAATGTCATTTGACAAGTCTCAAGAATCTCTCTTATCTCAGTGCACATGCACAGGATTTTGTGGACAAAAGCATGGTCTGCTTGTAAGAGGCATCTTGTATGCATGGACTTTGGTGATAAAAGCCTATATGGGGAATCCTTTGAATTGATATAACATGTGGTCTATGAATACCAGTTCTGTACTGTATTCCAAGATAAAAAACAGGCAAGTCAAAAGTCCTATTATGTTCTGTGAACTACTCTTTCCACCCCCACCCTCCCCATGTAGCAGAGATGAGCAAAAGCACACATTTGTGGTCCTGCCTGTGTGAAAACTGTGGCTCCCTCCATTGATACAGTGGAGGAGTAAGTGTAGTTACCAAGGGACAGAAATTATATTGCAGAATTACCAGGTTAAAATAAAGATTATCCCTGAAAAAAGAAAACTAATATCGCCACCAATTCTAAAGACTCGTTAACTGCAATGATGCTTTTAAAAGGTTGCAATTCCTCCCGCCAAGCATACTAAAAATAAAAAGTGATTACAGTAAAATCCAAAGTCAAAGAAGAACTTCTGTTTCAGACCTTAATATTTTCTTTATATTTCCAAATTAATGTAGTCTGGTTTAATTCAATCACTTGCAAAAGCTTCTTCTGTTCGGTCCTGCTTATCTTTGCTTCTTTGGACATTCTGGTATAAAGAGGAATTATTATCATAGACTTTCACGCTTGAGTTCTAATGGCAGATACAAACTAATAATCATTACTTGCTCTGAGCTGGTGTGTCATTAAAATGAGAGGCTTATAAATGTTCATCTGCTTTAGGTACTTAAACTTCATCAGCAACACTAGCATTTGCTTAAACGGTTTTCATTTAGTCCGTATTAGCAGTGTTGGAGTACATTAACAATCAGTTCTTTATTTTAAAGTTTTGCAGATACGTATGGCAGGAATTCATCGTGGATATTCTTCTGTGAAGAGGACACCTCTGTGAAAGTTCAAAAGGTGTTGGAAACATTGCAGAGATATGACAGGTCTAAGGTAGGATCATACGTACAGTTGACAAGCCTCCTGACCATAGTTTATATGGTAATCGGGGCCATATTTTAGTAGAGTACCCCCATTCAAATGGGAAACATTCATTCTACTCATATCTATTTGCTACAAAATGGATTTCAGTGTAGATGTCTATGTAAAAGGATTTAGTCCTTGGCTTTCTTTAGTTGTATGTTATGTCTACTGTACCCATTTCAAAAGAAGCTAGTCTTCAAAACATCCCTAAAAAGTAGGGGGTATGCTTCACTTCTGCACATTAGAGCAAGTACCAACACTCAGACTACAAAAATAACAAGCCAAGAATAGTGCAAATAGCACCATGGACCTTGTCCCCCCAAAAATGTTATGTAGTTTTATTGCTTTTGAAAAATTATATGAACAAATCCATCACCTTTTCTCACGTTCATTAACTGCTTGTCGACCAGCCGCCACAATTTTACTGCGGCAGAATGGCATGGCTGGGCGAAACAACGTTACCTTATGTTGCTTCGCCTTTTGGCCACTAGGGGCGAGCGCGTGTGCCCGAAGCTGATGCGAGTGCCCTGCGGGCGCGATGACCTCCAGGCACCCACGATCGCTCGTGACAGAGCGAGAACCGGCAGCTGTGTATGTTAACACACAAAACCTGGTTCTTTCAGGGGAGTAGAGACAGATCGTGTGTTCATACCAAGTATGAACACTGATCTCTCTTTCCTCCTAGACAGTCCCATCCTCCCTACAGTTAGAACACACCTACGGAACACAGTTAACCCCTTGATCGCCCCCTAGTGTTAACCCCTTCCCTGCCAGTGACATTTATACAGTAATCAGTGCATTTTTATAGCATTGATTGCTGTAAAATTGTCAATGGTCCCACAAAAGTGTCCAATTTGTCCACCGCAATATTGCAGTTCTGATAAAAATCACAGATCGCTGCCATTGCTAGTAAAAAAAAATATAATAAAAATGCCATAAATCTATCCCCTATTTTGTAGACACTATAACTTGTGCGCAAACCAATCAATATATGCTTATTGCGATTTTTATTACCAAAAATATGTAGAAGAATACATATCGTCCTAAACTGAGAAAAAAATTTAGCTTTTTAAAAATAAAAAAATGGGGATATCTATTATAGAAAGTACAAAATATTTTTTTTTTTTTTTCCAAATTGTTGCTTTTTTTTTTTGTTTATAGGGCAAAAAATAAAATCCGCAGAGATGATCAAATACCACCAAAAGAAAGCTCTATTTGTGGGAAAAAAGGGACCTCAAATTTGTTGCAGTGCTGTATTGCAAAAAATGGCCTGGTCATTAAGCAGCCAAATCTTCCGGGGCTGAAGTGGTTAAAATAATAAATAGTTTTATCACACTACTATACTATCCTGCCTACTGACATCATTTCTAGCCATACAGTGTGTGACAATTTATATAGTAAGCAAGGTAATAAGCAATAAACAGCGGATTACTTTATATCTTATACACTCATTTCATAGGATAATGCATGATGTTATTAGGTGGGATAGTGTAGTAGTGTTATAAGACAACATTGTCAAATTTTATGAATTTGGGATAAGGTGATGGATTTCTATAAGTAATTAAAAAAAAAATTAAACGGCATAATTTAAACAGTTTTCTGAGGTACCTAATCAATGGTATATTTTTCATTATTCTTGGCTTATTTCTGTTAAAAGTTTCCCCGGTGTTGCATAATAGATGATAAATATGATGATCCTATAGCTTGTGATATTTTCATACTTCTTTTATTCAATATCTTAATTTACTGTGATCTATTATTGCAGTCCCTACTACAGTCCAAAATCTACACTTTAACTTGTTGTCCTTGCTCACGTTTTCCATTTTTTTCTTTTAGAACTACTTCTTAGGGAAAGCATTGTATGATGAAGAATCTACTATAATTCACCATTACGCATTTGCTGAAAACCCATCTGTTTTTAAATATCCAGATTTTGCTGCTGGCTGGGCTCTTAGTATGCCACTTGTACAAAGGTAATAAGTGTTATACAATAGTATAAACATATCTGTTCCTTTTTTTTATTATATATGATATGAGTTGTTAGAATTTACAAAGGCTTCTTTGAACTGTTTAAATCCTAGCACTTTAAACCAGAGTGATATGGCCCCATTTACAAATTCTGTTTCAAGGTGACTTTGAATTTGTCAGATATGACTACACTGTGAAATAAAGCCTATTGTCTGGGCTTGAAAAAGAAAAAAATACATTTTTAACCAACATTTAAAACATGGATATGAAGGTTTATAATAAGTTTACCAGTAGGCCATAATGTGCATGAATCATAGGCCAGTACCCCAAAGGGATGCTTGGAGTGAAGATAGACACTTTGAAAAGGTATATGCGTGTAATAAAGTAAATATTTTATTCAGGATATACAAAAAGAAAGGAGGGAAGGCTCAGTGTAGCATAGTATGTTTACATACAGAGAATGTAATCAATTGATGCAGTTAATAGCATGTCAAATAGCAAAAACATACAAAGCATTATGACACTCATAGAAACTTGCTTGGTACATATGGTAAGGAAGATGCCAACATGTTTCGGACTTTGGTCCTTTATCAAGGCAACTAGATATCCTTTAGATTCTCATCTAGGTGTATGAGAAGTCATAGGGTTAATGTCAGTAAAATATAACAACATTATACTGTCAAGATATACATTGCTAGATATAGTTAGATAAATGGGTGGTCAGAGAGATACTCACATGTCCTAACGGTGCCTATTTATATGCCAAAAGGGAGGGGAGCCACTGAGCGTGGTGTCCAGGGGTGTCCAAGAGGTATAAAGAGTGAAAACAAGATGAGCTTGACCACAGAAATGTGGAAGGCTTGCTGAATGTATAAGGTATGGCCAAACAAAGTCAGAAAGGCCATGTGTTTACCTGAATCAGGAGCATGGAGTGTGGATAGCAGGTCATCTCTGGATAGTCAGCAGCATGTACTGAGGCCAGAGTGTGGAGGATATTAGTAGGGTCAGGTAATGAGCATCAGCTGAATGTGGGAGTGGATATGCTGCTAAAGGCATAGCACTAATTAGCTGGAGTGTCTGTAGGAAGAAAGGCGCCAAACAGTGCCAAAGTATACTTCCTGGATGTGGACCTCTGACGGGGCGGCGCCGGGCGCGGCCGCGTCATGACGGCGCGGGCATGTCCGGCGTCGTGACGTCACCGACGCGGGAAGAGAACCGCCAACAACCTGATGCGCTCCAAGGTGGAGCGCAAACAGGAAACGGATATGATGTAGAGTCCGAATGGATGGCGGGAGTGTAGCGCATGCGCAGAAATGGTTTAGCGCATGCGTACCAGGTCTTACCCGCGCCGGGTAGCACAATGAGGGAGAGCAGGCAAAGTAGATGTGCATATATAGAAAAAAAGAGGCAAAATGGTAGAATAGGCAGGAGAGGACAAGTGAATAACTGACATGACAATAAATAATGCAATTTGCAGTATTAAACAATACATGGCATAGAGACATTGGATTGAAGGGAACAAGCATATACATACATACACATCCACAGTGTTTAGTACAGTATGTAGATACATCAGGTGTATAGGAATGACAAAGTAATTCTGTGAGTGCTTCTCGTGGGGGACCAGGCTATAAATCTAATTCACAGATTCCCGTCTCGAAACCCTCAAGGTAGGGTTTGAAATTAAAGGCCTCGTTGAGGCCGGGGGGTATAGTGGCATTTAGGTGGAAAATCCATCGAAGTTCGCTCTGTAAGAGCGCTTTATTGTATCGCCCCCTCGGGTTGGAGGTGGAATGTGGTCCAAAGCTTTGAACGAAATTTTAGGGGTGGTGTCTGGATGAACGATGGAGGAATGTCGTCTTGGGACGACATTCTTCCATCGTTCATCCAGACACCACCCCTAAAATTTCGTTCAAAGCTTTGGACCACATTCCACCTCCAACCCGAGGGGGCGATTACAATAAAGCGCTCTTACAGAGCGAACTTCGATGGATTTTCCACCTAAATGCCACCATACCCCCCGGCCTCATGTCAGTTATTCACTTGTCCTCTCCTGCCTATTCTGCCATTTTGCCTCTTTTTTTCTATATATGCCCATCTATTTTGCCTCTTTTTTTCTATATATGCCCATCTACTTTGCCTGCTCTCCCTCATTGTGCTACCCGGCGCGGGTAAGACCTGGTACGCATGCGCTAAACCATTTCTGCGCATGCGCTACACTCCCGCCATCCATTCGGACTCTACATCATATCCGTTTCCTGTTTGCGCTCCACCTTGGAGCGCATCAGGTTGTTGGCGGTTCTCTTCCCGCGTCGGTGACGTCACGACGCCGGACGTGCCCGCGCCGTCATGACGCGGCCGCGCCCGGCGCCGCCCCGTCAGAGGTCCACATCCAGGAAGTATACTTTGGCACTGTTTGGCGCCTTTCTTCCTACAGACACTCCAGCTAATTAGTGCTATGCCTTTAGCAGCATATCCACTCCCACATTCAGCTGATGCTCATTACCTGACCCTACTAATATCCTCCACACTCTGGCCTCAGTACATGCTGCTGACTATCCAGAGATGACCTGCTATCCACACTCCATGCTCCTGATTCAGGTAAACACATGGCCTTTCTGACTTTGTTTGGCCATACCTTATACATTCAGATACTTGTCCTTACTATTGCTTTATACTCCATTCCTACAGTGATACACTGTCTGGCCTGTCTGCCTGATACAGGACCCGGGCTCCCCGCCCCAGCCCTGTACCTTGGACCTTGTAGCCATTGAGGGTCATCCAGCAAGCCTTCCACATTTCTGTGGTCAAGCTCATCTTGTTTTCACTCTTTATACCTCTTGGACACCCCTGGACACCACGCTCAGTGGCTCCCCTCCCTTTTGGCATATAAATAGGCACCGTTAGGACATGTGAGTATCTCTCTGACCACCCATTTATCTAACTATATCTAGCAATGTATATCTTGACAGTATAATGTTGTTATATTTTACTGACATTAACCCTATGACTTCTCATACACCTAGATGAGAATCTAAAGGATATCTAGTTGCCTTGATAAAGGACCAAAGTCCGAAACATGTTGGCATCTTCCTTACCATATGTACCAAGCAAGTTTCTATGAGTGTCATAATGCTTTGTATGTTTTTGCTATTTGACATGCTATTAACTGCATCAATTGATTACATTCTCTGTATGTAAACATACTATGCTACACTGAGCCTTCCCTCCTTTCTGTTTTTGTATGCTGTTGCTTTCATTAAAAACAATATAACATGTAAAGTACATATACTATTGCCTTAGGTGTGTACCATTAATCCTTATAGGAGATTCACTTGCATGAAGCCACAGGCAAACTGAATAAAAAAAAGGTTTGCACAGAAACCTTTATTGGTAAAATTGTAGTAAGGGTGCAATTTTAGATATTTAGATGTTCATGAGTTAAGCCGGGTTCACACTGGTACAACATGACTGTCATCCTACTTAGCCCTGTGACATCAGTCCTACTTCCATTTGAGATAGTCCAACTTATCCTTTGACCAATCAAAACAATCCCATTGTGACATAAATTCCTTTTCCTGCTGCTGTAATCGCCATGTGGGATGTCACAAGTCGGATGGTTAGGACGAGGATGTGACTTTGATCCAACTTCAATGATATTGAATGGGCTGACAATGGACAAAAGTCGGACCAAAGTAGTGCAGGAACCTTTTCTAAAGTCGGCCCGACTTGTGTCGGACTAGTTAAGATGGCTCTCATAGGGAACAATTGATTTGTACACGTCATGCGATATGTCGCACCAGTGTGAACTGGTCCTTATAGGGGATTTTGTCAATTGTTCTCAGCCTGTTTAGCTGATACTATTCAGGATTCCCAAATGATTGGCAATTTACAGCTTAGAACATCTCAAGGTGATTAGCAATGGGAAAGTCTACAAAGTTTTTACCAAAAAGGTGGTTAGCTCCAGAAGTCCAGCCTACACTTTTTTCTTCTTGCTCTCCCTAACTCCTGACTGTACTAGGGCAGATTTTTGGTCCAGCTTAATTTCCTTATCAATGATAGTACAAAAGGGAGTCAGATGTTAACCAGTCACAATGGTAGATTTGTTTTCTTAAAGGCAATGTATAGACATTGGGGCCCCAGCGTTATGATGCTTACACTCTACTCAAGGAGTAGAGCTGAAAACAGTTGAGGATCAGGAGGCATGGTAAAATTAAATTCCATGTTTTCTCTTACAAAAATGTGTCACCTTGCCAAACGATAGGACTATATCATGATCCCTGTTTCTGTACTGCTCACCTCCTGCTCACTTCTTGATATCCATACTGTTGGGCAACAACTTCTCTGATACTGTAAAATGTTGGTATTGAAACTGTGGTTACCATCTCCATGAAGATGATCAAGCTTTCTCTGCTTTCTCCTGCAAAAGCCTATCACTACATTAGTGATTTACTGCTTGCTGATAACATCAAGTACTATGTCGCTACTAAAAGTGATCTGTTGCTGCATGGTGGGGTGGGAGGGGGTTAGATTAGGTTTCCCCAAGTGATATATAATATATAAAATTTATATATATATATATATATATATATATATAATATATATATAAAAACATTATTGCAAACACATCAATAAATTATATAGTAATAATAAACTAATACAAATTTAAAAGTTGTATTTACAAATGTAAGAAGCCTGGCAAACAAAATGGAAAAACTAGAACTGTTATTCAAGGAGAACTTTGACTTAATGAGAATAACGGAATACTGGTTGGACACCTCACACAACTTTTCTGCAAATTTAGAGGGGTACACTCTATTTTGGAGGGACAGAATCGGTAAAAGAGGTGGAGGGGTACATATGTTTGTATGTGTGGAGTGATCTAAAAGTGAGTTTGAGAGATATTACCAACAAAAACTATGATGGTGCAGTCTCTTGGCTGGAGTTCCATAAGGGTGCAGAAAATAGTAATTTACTTGTGGGAGTATGTTATAGGCCCTCTAACAAAAAGGATTAGGAAGAATCTCCGCTATCCTGATATTGATTGAACGCATTGATCTTTTATACACACACACTAATTACAAGCAAGCAGATCACAGGTGAGGATGGTTACCTTTAATAGCCATTCAAACCCCTTTGTGTCAACTTGTGTGTGCATGTTATCAGGCCAAAATCACCAGAGTATGTAAACTTTTGATCAGGGTCATTTGGGTAGTTCTTTTGTCATTATGATTTAAAAAGAGTAAACACGGTTGGATTATAATAAATGGCTTCAGCCAAACACAAACCATGAGTGAAAGATGTTTTTGTGTTATCATTCATATTCTCTGAAAAATGGCCAAGAAATCATAAATTCTTCCAGGGTACGTAAACTTATGAGCACAACTGTATGTAACTGTTAGCCTAGGTTCACATTGCTGTGGGTTAGAAATAGTGCAAGTTCAGCTGAACTAGCACAATTTCAACCCGGCAATGCAGTCCGACCTCGGGAGCGATTTGACAGACATCTGTGCGGGTTCATGCACAGATGTCTATACAAATCGCCTCCTGAAGTCACCAAAAGTAGTACAGGGGAATCGATGTGGTGCCGCAATTTTTTAGCTCTGCACTGATTCGGACGGTGCCATTTCCGGCATCAGCCTCTGATTCGGCGTGTGATTTGACATGTCAAATTGCATGCCAAATTGTACCTATGTGAACCTAGGCTTAGAGTCTTATGGGAAAACTATGTTGATATATCTGTAACATGTGCAGGGAGGATGATAAATCAAATATCACTTGCTTTGTTGAATGAAATTGAGGCAAACAGTGTAAGCGAACCTACAGGTGATACTCGAAAAATTTGACTATCGTGTAAAAGTTAATTTTTTTTCACTAATGCAACTTAAAAGGTGAAACTAATATATGAGATAGACTAATTACATGCAAAGCAAGATAGTTCAAGCCGGTATTTTGTCATAATTGTGATGATTATGGCTTACAGCTCATGAAAACCCCAAATCCACAATCTCAGAAAATTTGAATATTACATGCAATCAATAAAACAAGGATTTTACATAGAACAATATCGGACCTCTGAAAAGTATAAGCATGCATATGTACTCAGTACTTGGTTTGGGCCCCTTTTGCAGCAATTACTGCCTGTGGCACTGCTGAGGTGTTATGAAAGACCAGAATGCTTCAATAGCGGCCTTCAGCTCTTCTGCAGTGTTCTGTCTCTCACCTTTCTCTTGGCAATGTCCCATAGATTGTCTATGGGGTTCAGGTCAGGCGAGCTTGCGGGCCAATCAACACGGTAATCGCAGTGTCATTGAACCAGGTTTTGGTGCTTTTAGCAGTGTGGGCACGTGCCAAGTCCTGATGGAAAATGAAGTCAGCATCCCCATAGAGCTCGTCTGCAGAAGGAAGCATGAAGTGCTCCAAAAGCTCCTGGTAAATGGCTGCGTTGACCCTGGACTTAATGAAGCACAGTAGACCAACGCCAACAGATGACATGGCTCCCCAAATCAACACAGACTGTGGAAACTTCACACTGGACTTCAAGCATCTTGCAGTGTGTGCCTCTCCATTCTTCCTCCATACTCTGGGTCCTTGGTTTCCAAATGAGATGCAAAATTTTCTCTCATCAGAAAAGAGGACTTTGAACCACTGAGCAACAGACCAGGTCTGTTTTTCTTTAGCCCAGGTAAGACGCTTCGGACGTTTTGTTGTTCAGGGGTGGCTTGACAAGAGGAATACCACATTTGAAGCCCATGTCCAGGATCTGTCTGTGTGTGGTGGCTCTTGATGCACTGACTCCAGCCTCAGTCCACTCCTTGTGAAAGTCCCCAATAATTATAATAATATTAATAATAGATTTTTTTTTTTTACTACTAAGGACGACGATCAGCAATTTTTATCGTGACTGCGACATTATGGCAGACACATCAGACAATTTTGACACATTTTTGAGACCATTGGCATTAATACAGCGATCAATGCTATAAAATTGCATTGATTCTTGTAAAAATTTCACTGGCAGTGAAGGGGTTAACCACTAGGGGGCGGGGAGGGGTTAAGTGTATCCTAGGGGCATGTTTCTAACTGTCTGGGGGCGTGGCTGTGTGTGACACCACACTGATCGCTGCTCCCGATGACGGAGCAGACGATCAGTGTGCTGTCATTAGGCAGAACGGGGAGATGCTGTCTACATCGGCATCTCCCCTTTCTTGAGCTCTGTGAAACGATCGCGGGTATAGAGTCAGCGGGACCCGCGGGCACGGTCACGGAGCTCGCGGCAGGCGCCCGTGCGGGCACGGCGGGAAATTCAAAGTAATGTACGGGTAAGTTACTTTGCCCAGCTGTGCCATTCTGCTGACGTAAAAGTACAGGAGCCGGTCGGGAATCGGTTAACCCATAGGATTGTGTGTATGGTGTATATTAAGGGTTTCTATTTGCTATGGGTTGAACTGGATGGGCTTGTGTCTTTTTTTCAAGCTGACTAACTATGTATCTACTTGTATATCTTATAGTAAAACTGTATTGGATCAAGTTATAAAATGTTTAAAATGACATAATGGTGATGGAAACTGGAAGAATAGACAATGGTCTCAGAATTCTGAATACACATTTAAAGTTTGTGAAAAACACTCCATTATCCTTCAGGTCAAGTAGTGCTTGCAGCGTGATAGAAATGGAGTAATCATTATAATGAATGGTCCATGAATTTTAATATTGTGGCAAGTGGCACTACAAAATGACCTGGTATAATCATTACATTCCAACTATTCAAAGGATTAAAAAAAAAGCTCAATCTTCACCATATGTGTACTGTGAGATATTACGCCTAACCAAAGCCATATTTTTTTAATTTGTTAATCAGGCTGCCTAAAAAGTAAAGCATATGTCATTTTTAATACTGTAGTGGTGTAGCATTTGCCAAACATGTGCCAGCAGCACTCTGAAGATGTGGACCACTGTTTCACACAGAGCACAGTGGTCTGGAGATCCACCAGCTAGACATGCAAAGTGTTGCAGTCAACAATACCGCTCAGGGAGCATTAGCATTGTTCACTACAAATAACGTGCAACATAAATATTTGCAACTGGCTCCATTTATTTTATAGAGCCGTTGCTTTCAGGAGATACTGTATATAATTGTTTGGGAGGTTTGAAGTCATTTTCTAGCAAAAATGCAGGTTTTAACATGTGAAAAATTGAAAAAATGCCCTGGACGCAAAGTAGTTAAAGCGGTAATAAACTCAAAAACAAAATTTTAAAACAGTATTAAACCCAAAGGCAAATATTTAGTATATTGCAGCTTACCAATTCTTAGATTTGATGGCCGTATTAGTTTTCCTTTTACGCTTTCTTTCCTTTTATGGTTTTCCAGTCAGTAATTCTGTTGTTTTTCAGCAGAACAAGCTCTCCTAGGACTCATGCACACTGGAGCTCAAAGGAGCTCAAAGAAGTGGCTCCTACAGGCTTTTAAAGCTCTTATTTTTTCTGCCTAGAAACTCCCCTCCATGTTAGCCAATGTGTCCATGCACACTAGGGCTTTTTCAGGCATATGCTCCTACAGGCAGGAAAAAAACCCCACCAAACTCGTGTTTTTGAGAGGAGCTAGTGCCCCTAAAAAACGCAAAAGAGCTTAAAACGCATGAAAACTCACAAGAACGTTTGCGCCAGCTTTTAATTTTGTTTATACAGTGGTTAAGAAAGTACTATATAGGAGGGTTTGGGGAAAAAAAATGCTTATGCTCAAAAAAGCTCAGACAAGCTTAAAAGAGCTCAATTAAAACACGAGAAAGAGCACCTTGGTGGATTTCAAACCCAGCCTTAACAATTGGAAAGGGATAACCACAGATGCTAGCCTTTCAAACTCGGGAGGAGTATTACAATCCCTCACGGTCCAGGGAACATGGCCACCAGAGGAAGCCAAGCTCCCCATTAAATCCTGGAGCTCACAGCAATTCGGTTGGCTCTGTAACATTAGGCCCCCCTTCTGTGAGGACAACCAATCAGGGTGCAGTCAGACAATGCCATGACTGGCCTACATCAACCATGAAGAAGGCACCAGAAGTCATGCATCTTTGAAGGAAGCAAGCCAAATAACCTCATGGATGGAAATTCACTGCAGTCCACATCCCAGGAGTGGAAAACTGGAAAATTGACTACCTCTGCTTCCACTGCCTGGGTCAAGATGAATGGGCCCTTTACCCAGTTATCTTTGATTTTATATGTCAAAAATCTGGGGATTCTGGATGTAGACATCCTAGCCTCCAGATTCAACAACAAACTAATTGCACCAAACTGGCCCAGAAGAACCTTGTATACTTAGACTTTTAGCAGATGGTCCCTGGACTTTTCCCAACAGGCAAGATCTGATATCTCAAGGCCCTCTATTTTATCCTGCTTCACAGTCTCTAGTTTTAACAGCATGGCTGTTGAGGCCCATGTCTTGAAGTATAAACCCTCACCTTATAGAACAACATATTCAGTTAAAAATAGAAATGAAAGGGAAAACGTGTGTGTGTGTGTGTGTGTGTGTGTGTGTGTGTGTGTATGTATGTATATACAGTGCCTTGCGAAAGTATTCGGCCCCCTTGAACTTTTCAACCTTTTGCCACATTTCAGGCTTCAAACATAAAGATATAAAATTTTAATTTTTTGTGAAGAATCACCAACAAGTGGGACACAATTGTGAAGTGGAACGAAATCTATTGGATATTTTAAACTTTTTGAGCAAATAAAAAACTGAAAATTGGTGCGTGCAAAATTATTCGGCCCCTTTACTTTCAGTGCAGCAAACTCACTCCAGAAGTTCAGCGAGGATCTCTGAATGATCTAATGTTGTCCTAAATGACTGATGGTGATAAATAGAATCCACCTGTGTGTAATCAAGTCTCTGTATAAATGCACCTGCTCTGTGATAGTCTCAGGGTTCTGTTGAAAGCGCAGAGAGCTCTACAAAGTATTAACGCAAGGGGGCCGAATAATTTTGCACGCCCCACTTTTCATTTTTTTATTAGTTAAAAAAGTTTCAAAAATCCAATAGATTTCGTTCCACTTCACAATTGTGTCCCACTTGTTGGTGATTCTTCACAAAAAATTAAAAGTTTATATCTTTATGTTTGAAGCCTGAAATGTGGCAAAAGGTTGAAAAGTTCAAGGGGGCCGAATACTTTCTCAAGGCACTGTATATATACAGTGTATATACTGTGTGTATGTATAATGTATGTATATCTACAGTATCTCACAAAAGTGAGCACATCCCTCATGTGACAACACTGAAGCAATGACACTTTGCTACAATGTAAAGTAGTGAGTGTGCAGCTTGTATAACAGTGTAAATTTACTGTCCCCTCAAAATAACTCAACACACAGCTATTAATGTCTAAACTTCTGGCAACAAGAGTGAGTACACCCCTAAGTGAAAATGTCCAAATTGGGCCCAAATAGCCATTTTCCCTCCCCGGTGTCATTCAACTCCTTAGTGTAAATTGGGCCCAAATAGCCATTTTCCCTCCCCGGTGTCATTCAAGGCCTTAGTGTTACAAGGTCTCAGGTGTGAATGGGGAGCAGGTGTGTTAAATTTGGTGTTATTACTCTCACTCTCTCATACTGGTCACTGGAAGTTCCACATAACACCTCATGGCAAAGAACTCAGAGGATATGAAAAAAAAATATTGTTGCTCTACATAAAGATGGCCCAGGCCACCACCCCCCCCCCCCCTATTTCCCCCTTTATCTTTGACAAGCATGGCTTGTCTATCCATGATTAAAACAGGTTATGTTATGTTATGTTTCTTGCATAAACACATTGACATTTAATTTTGTTAAGTACTTATACTGGATGCAAATTGGTGTAACTTTGATACCTGTTCTAAGTTTCTGTTGTATTACTTTATTTTATTCCAATAAATAAATATTGATATTAAAGATGACCTTCGCTATAAGAAGATTGCCAAGACCCTGGAGCTGAGCTGCAGCATGGTGGTCAAGACCATACAGCGGTTTAACAGGGCAGGTTCCACTCAGAACTTGCCTTGCCATGGTCGACTAAAGAAGTTGAGTGCACGTGCTCAGCGGCATATGCAGAGGTTATCTGGGAAATAGGCGTATGAGTGCTGCCAGAATTGCTGCAGAGGTTAAAGGGGTGGGGGGTCAGCCTGTCAGTGCTCAGACCATACGCCACACACTGCATCAAATTTGTCTACATGGCTGTAGTCCCAAAAGGAAGCCTCTTCTGAAGATGATGCATAAACAGTTCCCTGAAGACAAGTAGACTAAGGACATGGATTACTGGAACCATATCCTGTGGTCTGATGAGACGACGATAAACGTATTTGGTTATTGTGGCGGCAACCAGGTGAGGAGTATTGGGAAGCTACAATTCATTGAGGTATCTTTGAATGGTAACGTACTGTGACGTACTGAAGCAGAGCATAATCCCCTCCCTTTGAAGACTGGGTCCCAGGGCAGTATTCCAACATAACGACTCCAAACACACCTCCAAGACAACCAGTATCTTGCTAAAGAAGCTGAGGGTAAATGTGATGGACTGCCCGCCAAGCATGTCTCCAGACCTAAACCCTATTGAGCATCTGTGGGGCCTCCTCAAACAGAAGGTGGAGGAGCCCAAGGTCTCTAACATCCACCAGCTCCGTGATGTCATCATGGAGGAGTGGAAAAGGACTCCAGTGGCAACCTGTGAAGCTCTGGTAAACTCCATGCCCAAGAGGGTCAGGGCAGTGCTGGGAAATAATGGTGGCCACACAAAATATTGACACTTTGATCCCAATTTGGACATTTTCACTTAGGGGTGTACTCACTTTTGTTGCCAGTGGTTTAGACGTCAATGGCTGTATGTTGAGTTATTTTGAGGGGACAGTAAATTTACACTGTTATACAAGCTGTACACTCACTACTTTACATTGTAGCAAACTGTAATTTCTTCAGTGTTGTCACATGAAAAGATATAATAAAATATTTACAAAAATTTGAGGGGTGTACTCACTTTTGTGAGATACTGTGTGTGTGTATATGTATGTGTGTAATTATATATATATATATATATATATATATATATATATAGAGAGAGAGAGAGAGAGAGAACAACGAAACACATTCTCCAATGCAAAATGTATTTATATCAAATGCTCTTCAAGGCATAAAATGGTTACATGCCACTGTACAGTTATGAGCATATTATGCTCTTTATCAGGCTCCGTGCAATGATCTACTTCTAGCCACATACTTTTATACTGACACTACAGTGTGCAGCCTCACATGTGTATCACACTAATTCAATTATCGCTGTTATTTAAAAAACTATTTAATCTGTTATCATACCTCAAACCCCCTCCAAACTTACAATCATTTATTTCTCAAGTAGAAGGAAAAATGCAGTTCTTATATCAATTAAATAGTAATGAGGCTAATCATCATTGAAGGAGAAGGAACAATTCAGTTTTTATATCAATTAAATGTTAATGAGGCTAATCATCATTGAAGGATCAAAAGGAACAAAAATTAGAAAAGATTACACAAAAATACACACGAAATGCACCCAATTACAAAACAAAGCCCTATATTTCATTAAGACTGTCTGTCAGCCAAAGTCCATCTCTGGAAAGATTCCATATTTCCTGTCCTGTATAGTTCCATTTGGCCTGTAAGGAAGCATGAAATGTATCTCTCACAAGCCTATAAGAACAGATACAAGTCGTAATCCCTATTCATTCCCTCTGAGTGCAGGGACCTCAATTTATGTATCCACCGTACTTCTCTTCGTTTTAATTTGAGTATCCTGTCACCTCCTCTCCGATCTCTAGGTACCTCCTCTAAAATCATAAATCTCAAGTCTGAATCACTATGGCCCTGTTCAAGAAAATGCCTAGAAACTGGCAAACCTGGCTGCTTATGGCTAATAGTATTGCGATGCTAGGCAATCCTATCTTAAATTTTTTGTGTAGTTTTACCAACGTATATCAGATTACAGGGAAATGAAAATGTAAAAATGTAAATTACATAAGAGGATTGACAAGTGTGACAACCTTTCACCATGATTCTTTCATCACTACCCAGATGGATATAATAATCACCCTTCATCAATAAGTTACATTGGATACAATTCAGGCAAGGAAAACAAACATTGCTCTTTTTACCCAAAAAATTTAATTTTTGACTGATGTTCCCTCGGCCGGTATTCAGACCTTACTAATGAATCTCTAATTGTCTTATTCCTCCTATAAGCCTTCATCGGTAACTGCTGAAATTCTTATATCTGAGGGTAAGTCTGTCTTTTAATCCTCACTATAACTGTTAAATTGAAAAATAAAAGGTAATCTCCTCACCTCACAATTACGTGTGCCTGTAATTACCTTCATTAGGAATAATGCAATAATAAGTTTACCCTATGTCAAGGCAATGAACTGCTGGTTACCTGGGATGTTGTGAGCCTTTACACATCCATCCCGCATTCAGCGGGGATCGGTGCGGCTATGAGACTAATTAGGGAGAGTGAGAAATTCTCAGAGCCACAATTATTATTGTTTGAAAAGTTATTTCAGATTGTTTTGTCTAATAACTATTTTTTAACCACTTCAGCCCCGGACCAATTGGCAGCCAAAGAACCAGGCCCCTTTGTGCGATTCGCCACTGCGTCGCTTTAACTGACAATTGCGCGGTCGTGCGACGTGACTCCAAAACAAAATAGAGCTTTCTTTTGGTGGTATTTGATCGCCCCTGCGGTTTTTATTTTTTGCACTATAAACAAAAATAGAGCAACAATTTTGAAAAAAATTCAATATTTTTTGCTTTTTACTATAATAAATATCCCCCAAAAATATATAAAAAAAACATTTTTTTTCCTCAGTTTAGGCCGATATGTATTCTTCTACATATTTTTGGTAAAAAAAAAACGCAATTAGCGATTATTGATTGGTTTGCGCAAAAGTTATAGTGTTTACAAAATAGGGGATAGTTTTATAGCATTTTTATTAATATTTTTTTTTTTTTTACTAGTAATGGCGGCAATCAACGATTTTTATTGTGACTGCGACATTATGGCGGGACACATCGGACATTTTTGACACATTTTTGGGACCATTGTCATTTATACAGCAATCAATGCTATTTAAATGCATTGATTCCTGTATAAATGACAGTTGTAGTGAAAGAGTTAACCACTAGGGGGGGAGGGGTTATGGGCTCTGACGTGTGTGTGTTTTTTTACATTAGGGGGCGGGGCTGACGTCATTGATCGGCTTTCCCGATGACCGGGAACAGCCAATCAATGACAGGCAGAGTAGGAAGCGTGGGGAGAGGTTTGTTTACACAAACCTCTCCCCGTTCTGCAGCTCCATAACCCGATCGCGGAACACCAGCGGCGATCGGGTCCGCTGGTCCCGCGGCCGGGGTCATGGAGCTCCCGACCGGGTCGCGAGCGCGCCGCTGGCGGCGTGCGCGACCCACGGGCAGGCATTTAAAGGGCCACGTACAGGTACGTGGTTTTGCCTGCCCGTGCCATTCTGTAGACGTATATCTACATGAGGCGGTCGGGAAGCGGTTAAGGACCAATTCTACATGCAGCTAAAATTAGTTGTGATAGGCTCTTATGTTGCCCCTCCATATGCCTGTGCTTTTATGAATGACTTTGAACACCAATATATATTTCCTCATGATTTATTCAAGATGCATTGCACCACCTGGTGGTGCTTCATTGACAATATTTTTGTCATATGGCAGGGCAACATTGAGTCTTTGAAAAGATTTGATACAATGATTGCTGTCCTGAAATCCAATTTAAAATTAATTTAGGGGGCAAGTCCTTTCCTTTTTTAGACACCAGGATCTATATAGACCAGAGTCGGATAGAATCTGATCTATATTAGACATGTGCGCTGTCAATAAATTTTGTTTTGTTTCGTTCCATTCCTTATTTCGTAATTTGTGTCCGAAATTCTATTTGGATTCGTACGAAATACAAATTTTCATTAGGTTCGTTAACTTTTCGTAACAATTACAAACGTTCGTTATGGTGAATTTAAAAATCAGAAAATACCTTTCTCAATATGGCAGTCGTCGACTGATTATGCTCTTTATAAGGGGCTCCCACCATCCCTGTGCTATGCTCATTATGAGGGGCTCCCACCATCCCTGACTTTCTGGGTTTTTAACTTCATCATAACGAATAATCGTAATTATTATGACAATGATAAAACGATATTAACAAACATTCTTATTTTGTCTGATTCTGGATTTCCCATTGACTACCAGTACCAGTCTCCCACTCCCATATTAAAAAAGGTAATTTTCCCAACCCTCACTCAGCAGCGGAAGAAAACCTCTGATTTGTCAACAAAGCACCAGTCACGTTTCTGTTGTAAAGGAATTTGGATCCGAAATTTCGTATTTCGTATACAATTCGAAAGGATAGAAATTCGTATTTCAGATGCTTCCGAATGTACAAATTTTCGATTCGTAGAAATTCTAATGTCTAATCTATATATGAAATCTACTGACCAAAATCAACTGCTGTGATTTGACAGCTTTCAACCACTGTATGTCTTTAGATCGATTGTGAGGAGTCAACTCTGTAGGGTAAAACGTATTGTTAGTGACATGACTGTGAGAAAGATCAGATTGGATGATATGTGTCACAAGTTTAGAGAGCGGGATACCCTGAAAAGATTATTGCACAGGAGCGTAGGAAACTTCTACAGGATGTAATTACAGGCACACGTAAATGTGAGGTGAGGAGATTACCTTTTATTTTTCAATTTCACAGTTATAGTGAGGATTTTTTTTTAGAGTTCTTAAGACACTGGCCATTGCTCAAATGGGCTTACCCTCAGATATAAGAATTTCAGCAGTTACCGATGAAGGCATATAGGAGGAACAAGACAATTAGAGATTCATTGGTAAGGTCTGAATACCGGCCGAGGGAACATCAGTCAAAAATGACATTTTTTGGGTAAAAAGAGCAATGTTTGTTTTCCTTGCCTGAATTGTATCCAATGTAACTTATTGATAAAGGGTGATCATTATATCCATCTGGGTAGTGGTGAAAAAATCATGGTGAAAGGTTTTCACACTTGTCAATCCTCTTATGCAATTTACATTTTAGCATCTCCATGTAATCTGTATATGTTGGTGAAACTATACAAAAAATTAAAGATGGGATTGCCCAGCATCGCAGTACTATTAGCCATAAGCAGCCAGGTTTGCAGTTTCTAGGCATTTTCTTGAACAGGGCCATAGTGATTTAGACTTAAGATTTATTATTCTAGAGGAGGTACCTAGAGATCGGAGAGGAGGTGACAGGATACTCAAATTAAAACGAAGAGAAGTATGGTGGATACATAAATTGAGGTCCCTGCACCCAGAGGGAATGAATAGGGATTACGACTTGTATCTGTTCTTATAAGCTATTGAGATATATTTCATGTTTCCTTACAGGCCGAATGTAACTATACAGGACAGGAAATATGGAATCTATCCGGAGATGGATTTTGGCTGACAAAGTCTTAATGAAATATAGGGCTTTGTTTTGTAATTGTGTGCATTTTGTGTGTATTTTTGTGTAATCTTTTCTAGTTTGTGTTCCTTTTGATCCTTCAATAATGATTAGCCTTATTATCATTTAATTGTTATAAGAACTGAATTTTTCTATTTGAGAAATGAATGATTAGATGGATGATAATTATGTACTAATGATGTTTAGTTAAGTTTGGAGGGGGTTTGAGGTATGATAACAGGTTAAATCGTTTTTGGAGTAACAGCGATAATTGAATTAGTGTGATACACCTGTCAGGCTACACCCTGTAGTGTCAGTATAAAAGTGTGGCTGGAAGTAGATCATTGCATGAAGCCTGATGAAGAGCGTAATATGCTCATAACTGTACAGTAGCAGGTAACCATTTTATGCCTTGAAGAGCATTTGATATAAATACATTTTGCATTGGCGAACATGTCCGTAGTTTTTTTTATTGGATATTGGTGGAATATTGGGAGTCCACCTTGACACTGATCTCCATATAAAGAACCTGTGGAACAGTAGAAGTAACCCACCCCCATTTTTGATAGATATACATACATATATATATATGTGTATGTATGTTTTCTTTCCCTTTGTTTCTATAGGTGATGACATACTCTCTGTTCTCAGCTATATGAGCAACTCAGAGAGCTGGAAGAGGAGAAAAATCAGCCCATCTAGAGAGCTGACCATGTTGTGCTCCCCTGCATAGTGTGGTTAGTTTTTGATAGGAAAGCAGGGGGGGCGGACAGGAAAACCAGGGATTTCACACAAAGGAAGAATTACAAAGAAAATAGGATACTGTTTCACACAAGTACATGGTGTACAGCAGGCACATATCAGGAATATGAAATGCTGGGTTTAGATATCCTTTATAAGAGGGGTCTGAGTTTTTTATTCCTACCTTGCTAAAAGCAGGAAAAACTACTTCCAGGAATTCTATTATCATACCTACAAATCCTACTTTGCCTGGTGTGAACACAGACACTTTAATCCCAGAGATTACATTTTACCCTACATTTTGGCCATCCTACAATCAGGTCTTAACCAGAACCTGGCCTTTAGAACAATGAAGGGACAGGTTCTGGCCCTGTTCATCTTTGAAAGACCCTTTGGTTCACGCTTCACTCTCCCTTGTAAAAACTTTTCTTCAAGAAGTATCTTGCATTATGCCTCCTTGCAGCCCCTTGTGGTGTGTTTTTTTTTTTTTTTTTGGAATCTTAACTTGGTTCCTTCTGCCCTGCAGAAACCACCTTTGAACAGGGATGTTCTCCTTTCCTGCAGGAGCTTTTTTGTTTGCTATCAAGTCGGTCTGAGGTGTCTCTGAGTTGAGGGCCCTCTCCTGTAATGAGCCATTCCTCATACTTCACACAGATAAAGTTGTCCTGTGCCCAAAACCATCCTTTCTTCCTAAGCCTTTCAAAGCAATGAGGGCATAGTCCTGTTATCCTATTTCGCTTCTCCAAAGGAAATCTCTCTTCATAGCCTGGATGCACTCAGAACCATTACAGTCTACCTCGAAGCTACAGCATCGATTGGACAGATGGATTTTTGTCCTTTTCCCTGAAACTTCCAGAGGAATTCCTGCTACCAAGTCCACCATTGCGAGATGGATAAGAAATCTGATTGCTATAGCTTACACTCTACTGCACTTCTGCACTTTTTTGTTTGCCCAGTTCACCAGATCAGTGGGAGTTTCCTAGGCATTTTGGCACCATACCTCTGTAGCCCAGCCTTGCGAGGCCTCCATCTTCTGTGGATGCAGCTTTCATCCGAAAGGTTCTTGCAGCGGCACTCTGAAGTTGAGTCCTTGTCTTACTTGTTGTTGGGCCTATTGGTACATTTCTGTTGCCTAGTTGTTGCCCACCCTTCTCATCCATTGCTTGGAGATGTCCCAGGATCTATGAATATATTGCCTGTGTTATTTTGCCTTTGGCTGTACTATTAAGATAAGAGGAATTTTGACTTGCCTGTAATTTCCATATCTTGGAGTACAGTACAAGACCCAGACCACACTCTTCTATTGGTTACCTTGCATTGCTTGCTACAAAACTGGGAATTCACGGAGTGGGGTAAGGTTATAGGGGAGACATGAAGCGGGTGTATCCTCAAAAGCTTTGCCAGTGTCCAGTCACCTGAAGGTACAAGCCTTAAACCCAGGGTCTGTTAGTACCTTTCCTGTGTCCTGTATGTACTGTACTCCAATATATGAGAGTTACAGGTACTGTAAGTCAAAATTCCTCTGTTTTTTTTTTTTTTTTGTAAATACTATTGCAAAATGACCAAAATGCAACTGAAAAATCCTAAGGAGCTTGGTAGAAATCAGCCATAAGATGCAGTCACTGTTCGGGTATTCAGACAGCTTCATGCATATTTTAGATTTCCGAATATTATCCATTTTCCAGTCCAGTGATTGTAATTCAGCCAGCCTGCCTGGGACAACAATAATGTACAGTAGGCCACATCTACCTAACAAATATTTTCAGGCTTGAAATATAGGTGTAACAAGGTTCGAAAGGTGGAGTTAGACTTTATTGTAAATTTCACATTTTGCACTTTCAATAGTGGTGATAGTTGTACTGCATTTTGTGACTTTGAGGAATGGTGAAGTTTCTCAAAAAAGGAAATAGGTGACACAGAGGTAACCTAAACTTGTGGCATATGTGAGTCCTGAATGCGATTGTGTGTTTTATTCGGTTTGCTTTTATTATTCTTGTTTAATACTATCACTAGGGGATAGCCCACTCACTCAGCATGTAGAAGCAAGGCTGTACACCCCGAATCACATTTAAATAAAACCCAATGTGGACATGATTAAAAACAAGAAACATACTGACAGGAGCAAAAAGCAATATGAGCAGCTTCTGTGTTTTCCTGTACCAGTCACAAGCAGGTTGCATGGAAAAAAAAACTATCAGCTCTGGTCGGAGACACTGTACTAACCATGCAAGGTTAGTCCAGCAATCTCCCCCACTTAGCTATTGTGTTCTGACAGGGGGACAAACCCCCCGTCAGAACACTCTGATCAGTGCTCGCTGCCATTGGCTGAGAGCGCTGATCAGGAGTCGATCGGCTGCTGGTTTTTGCAGCATGTGCGTCCGGCAGAAACCCCCCGAACAGACAGACTGACATGCACACAGGCCAAATGTCTCCCGACATCACAAGGCTTTAGCCTTTGTGATATATAACGTCCTTTATAAATAAAACCAAGTTTTATAAGCAAACTTTGCTTTTTAACAAACAGAAGTTCAACTTTAAAATATAAAAAAATAACAAAAAAAATTTTAACTCTATTGGCTGTAAAGCCATTGCACATATTACATGAATATATTAACAACATAAAATATTAAGAAAAAAAAAAATAAGACAATACTTTTTCTTCATTTTTTTTCTTTCAGCAGCTTAGTAGAGCCCCCTACTTATGTGGCAGTGCAGTGTTAATTTTTACGTAACATTTTGATTTAGTTTTAGTCATAGTCTTTTAACTAAAATTCCTTTTATACTAAAAGTTTTAGTCATCCGACTCGTTCTAGTCGTATTTTAGTAGACTAAAGTAGACTTAATTTAGTTGACGAAAATATTTTTGTCAACACAATCAACACTGGATCAGACAGAAATAAAAACCTTATTGTAAGTGATTCCCTTTATTCAAACGAAATACATTTGGCCAGAGTTAGGCCTTAAAGCCCTGCTCTGTGCAAAAAACGTTTTATTCCTAGCCCTCTATTTTCCCCCTCTTACATTGTGAAGTGATATCTACTTACCTAAGTCCTCCTTCCAGGTCTCACATCACCGCTTTATTCAGTTGGGGGTACTGCAGATCCAGCACATCACTGGTCCCCTGCCTCCCTCCCCCCCTTCCACCCCGATAACATTGTCCTCTTCTGGATACTGAGAGAACCTACAGTAGCTGCAGCCCATTCAATAGGAAGTGTCCAGGTCAATGGACAGGTAGTTAAAAAAAAAAAGGCTTTTAGATATTTTTTATGTGGTGATTAGTTAGAGGGAGTCTGGAGGGTTTTATCCTGGAATGAGGGGGAGGGGGGCTTTAAGGCCCACTGTGTTAAGGCAGCCCATTTACTCAGAGCTGCATTTTTTTTTCTTTTTCAAAGCAGGGATGATTCACACACTGTGAGCGAAAGGGCAGATGGATTCCAGGAAGCTACATAAATCATCTGCCCTTTCTCATGATGGCCACAGGCTGGAAATGTTAGGGAGTGTTTGTGTAAGTGATTTCTCTGCAAAATAAAGCATGCAGATATAGATGGATAGGGGAGTTTTCTTTGAATATTGAAAATTAATGAAATGGTGCTTTTGGTTTGTGGCGCTCATACACAGTGTAGCTCCACTTTAAAGAGAAATCGGCCCCTAAAGTCTCTTCAGAACACAACATTTCCATAAATGCCAAATGTCCCACCGTGCTCAATGATTCTTCCACTGATTCTTATGTTTCTCCCACTGATTTGTTCACTAATGAAAGCCATTCATTAAAGACAAATCACCCCATAAAGTCTCTTCAGAACACATTTCCAGAATAGTCAAATGTCCCGTTATGCTCATTGGTTTCTCCCACTGATTCCTATGTCACAGCTGTATCCTTTAGTGACATAAGGATCTTCTGGAGTAACCACTAAGCAGAGCTGGAGATCGGGTTTCTGACAATGCCCGACATGTTGACTTTCTGAATTAATTCTAGGGAAAATTAATCTTCAATATTGTGGTGCTGGGCAGCTGTAGATTCCTGGTAATACAAGTAATGTGTGATGCCTGATTCAAATCCTACTGTGGGCTGGCTTTCTTTCATTCATATTTTCCAATATAATTAAATGATAATTCTACCTTTTCAAAAAACAAAAATCAATGCACCCACAAAAGCAGAATTTTTTTTTTTTTTTGCAAATGAGCCCTTGACGCCTGCAGATTCTAACTCCAATTCTTTGTGCATACGGACGTACAGGCTTAGTTACTGAGCTGAGAGAAGTGTCAATAGACATGACTGCGGTGCTTACAGTACTTTTGTTCTATTGACTTATGGTCTTGTAGTTCATTCATTCACAGGTCTCTGTGAATAAATGACACGGTTGAGCGGGTGGAGCACAGTTACACTTCAAATATGGGTGTAACAAGGTTCAAAAGGTGGAGTTAGCCTTTATTGTAAATTTTACATTTTGAACTTTCAATAGTGGTGATAGTTGTACTGCATTTTGTGACTTTGAGGAAGGAAGTACCAAACTGGTATGGGATTTAAAAAAAAATATCCAGGCTGACAGAGCTAGAGCAATTTTTTCAAGAAATCTGGGTAAAAGAATGTAAGATCCAGTGAGTGGATTCTGGATCTTGGACATAGGGGTTTCACAGATTAAACTCTCTGCCGTATTAAAATTTATATAACAAGCTTTTTCTACTTGACATACTGTATCTGCATGTAGCACACTGTTACTGCAGATGAACAGGTATCCCCCACTTCTGCACAGCCAGGCACACCAAATTTTCACAGGCACTCCAGAGTCAGAGAACAGTCCATGACTTTGTTTTTTTTATTTATTGAGGGTTAATAACTTGGATAGGGATGGGAGGTTTTGGGATGCCCACTTGACTTTAGCAAAACTTCAGCAACAACTTCAGGGACATCTTTCTATATACAGTCTCCTTTACTCTCCTCCTGCACACACTTGCTTGCTGGCTCCAACTGAATCACTGTTAGTTAATCTGACAGGCTCTCAGTCACAATTTAGCAATGGCCCTTTGCAGGCAGGAACTTGTAGCCCCCTTGGTGTGTAGCAAAAATACAGTGAACAGTTTACACTTCTCCTCTGTGGCTACTGATCCCAGCACCACTTCTTCAGGCACTGCCCTGGCTGCAGCTGCCCCTTTTGCTAGCCCTTCAGACTGACTTTTCACCAACCTACCCGGCTGACTCTCAGCAGCCCACCTGGCTGACTCTCAGGAGATCTCCCGAGAAAGCATGAACACTTAAGCACACTGCTGTCTTCAGGGAAGCTTGTACATGTGGCAGTGTCCCCTTTTGTTAGTCCCCAGCAGTGCTGATCTACTCACGCTGTCCACACTTGTCCCATGCCTCCAGGGAGGGCTTCCTCCTATGTGTTGTGGTAGGATCCTTCCAGCACCTGAGCCCGGCCCAAGGCAGGACATCCCCCCAGACTAGGGGGCACCCCTGAGGGCCACTGACAGCCTCCTCAGCACTGTATCTCCATCTTCCACCCGGCTGCTCCTGCTGGCATGGCTCATGCCTATTTATGAGGTAAGCGCTGCCCCCTGCCAGCCCACTACTGGGGATTGGCAGAGGCCTCATAAATATTCCAGGCAGCTCCTCCTAACCTCCACCCACTAGCTCTAGAACATTCTCCAATGTCTCAAACAGGAGGAGGCACCAGAGGAGCTGTCAGGATCAGTCATCCAGCCCTGACTCGCTGAACCCTGATCCAGATTCCACAGCTCACGCTTAGCCCAGAGCTAACTAGAATTTACCTACTCTAACATAACCTACACTACTCCTAGCACACATTAGACTCGCAGGGGTGTCAAACTGGTGGCCCTCCAGCTGTTGCAGAACTACAAGTCCCATCATGCCTCTGCCTGTGGGAGTCATGCTTGTAACTGTCTTGTAGCCTTGCAATGCCTCATAGGACTTGTAGTTCCAAAACAGCTGGAGGGCCGCCAGTTTGACCTTTGTGCGAGAGGGTACTACATGCATGTTTTATACAGCTGTGCGTTTTTTGTTTCCTGTCTGAGGGACTTTTGTTTATTGTACTTGCATCTGGTAACGAAGGATGGGCTCATGCGTGTTTCCAAGTCTCACTGCCTGTGATTAGCGCTGCGGAGTGTTGGCTTCCTGGCCGGTGCGGGCACGTGGACTTGCAAACACTCCTGAGCCCATCCTTAGTTACTGTATTAAACATGCATGTAGTTCGCACAGAGGTCAAATTGCCGCCTGTGCCCATCCTTACTGGTAACTAACAAAGGTTACATAGTGTGTGACTTTTATTGTGAGCCCTTGCTTAACACATTCATTCAATACTTGATCTTGCTGTTTTTCTTATTTATGTGCTAAGTCTTCAGCCATCTGCTTGCCAATCAGAAACTGGCTGCTCTATTTAAAAACAATTTAAGGCAGTTTCATTACAGATCTCTATAAAAAGACTTCTGTTTCGAAGTGATGGAATTGAGGTCAATTAGCTTCTGGCTATAGACTAACATGCTGCTGTGAATGAAACTGCTTGGAAAGCTCCCTGAGCTGTGACATTAAGACATTTCACAAATCGGAGCAACACTACAATTCATTAAGAATGTTTGTGTAAAGTGGACAAAAAAGGAAAGGGTATGAACATAGCAACTAGTCAGATCTATTTGAATATATCCTAAATAACGTTTGTGGCTAATTAATACAGCCAACAAAACTTTTTTTTTAAATTTTTTCTAGAAATACCGTATTTATCGGCGTATAAGACGCACCTTTCCCCTCTAAAAATAGGGGTCCAATCACAAGTGCGTGTTATACGCAGACAGCGTACCTCAGAGGGGAAGGATGGGGATGAGCACCGCCGGAATTCACTGAGCTGTCATCTCCTCTCGGCTCTCACTTGGCTTTCACGTCACACACACATTCATGCCTCCACTACCGGCATTGGACCAGTGTTCTGTCTATCACAGGAGCTGATCCAATGCCAATGGTGGGACTGTGTATGTGACTGCAGACTGAGAGCCAAGTAAACGGATGATGGCTCAGTGATTTCCTGCATTGAGAGATGGTGAGGCTTAATCAGGTAGCTGCATTGATGGGGGAGATTGGTGCAGATCAGGCTGCAGATAGGCCCAGATCAGGCTGCACTGAAGCTGCAGATGGGCACTAATCAGGCTGCATTGATGTTCACTGACCATTATTTTGCTTCAAAGTGGTTTATTTTAAAAAAAAAAGTTTTCTTTCCTGAAACTTCCCTCTTAAATTGGGGTGCGTGTTATACGCCAATAAATGCAGTAGTTAAAGTGTTTTATGTAATGAGTAATTCCACATCTCCAGGCAACAAATAAAATCAATCTGTGAACTGATATTTTTATTCAGTAAAGCAGAAAGCACACACACGTTACATTTAAAGTAGACCTATAGAAAATCTGACAAATTCAACAGCATGTATACAGAGTAATTACATAACTAGAATGTATTTTTAAGTCAAACTGCTTGTCAAAATGAATAGTAGACCAGAGATGTAGACAAGGAAACTTTAGTATAAATCTAAAGTTTTCATAATAAATGTGAGTAGAACCCATCCCATCTTGCAAGCCAAATGCCTCATTTTTGGTACTATTGATGAAGGAGGCATGGGATTTGGGTGGAGGGAAGATGTGGCAGGAGTGACAAGTTTTACTTTAACAGGAAAATTGGAACTCCAAAGTGTGGCTATAGCAAAAACGTTTTCTTTTTTGCTGTACTGGATAGTGTAGAGAAGGTTTAACACCCATGTCTGTTTTCTTTTTTTTGTCTGTATTCAGTTAGAAAGATTCACCAAAACTGGTAACCCTATGGGAAAATTTGCCTTGTTCAGGTGACAGCTTTAAAATGTTGTATTTTTTTTTTACCTTTCTGTCCCGGTAACAATGACCAGGAAAATAAACCATAAATCTAACAAGCAGGGACTCAAACAATAAAAACCTGACAGGAGTTTAACCCTTTCAGCGTCCACTGATCTTTTAAACTGGCTGGCAGAAATTCAACACTGATTGGCAGTTATCACTCATTCAGGATCTGCACAGCTGGTCTTCACTCATTGTTCGGGCAGCTCTTGCCCCTCATGCTAGCCTGTACAAGTAACTTGGTTTTCTGCTACTCCTATTACGCAAAATCCATTTGTTGTGTACTGTGCGCAGCTGCAGGTTTCCGCTCAGGGCTGGCACGTCCTTCGCTGCTGCAGTCCTGAGGACGGGCAGATATGTAATCTCGCACTTTGATCTCCATGTTCTTGGCACGGAGTGTCGCTAAATGCAGCTTGTCCAGGAAGTCAGGCATCCCACTGGATACCATCCAATTTACACAATAGCGAGGAAACACAGTCTGCGGGTTGTCGCTATACGTCAACAAGTAATCAAACCCATTCTCATCAAATGTTGTATGAGGTCTGATCACCATCTCAGACTGGTAGTTATGCACTCGCACAAAGTCAGGAGATTCTGGTACCTCTGGGTGCTCCACTGCTCGAGAGAGTACACATAGTCCCGAGAGTACATTGGATATGGGAAATGAGTGACCCAGTGAACGATTTCTGATTTTTCAAATTCCAATTTTAACCTCTGCTTATGCATTTTCCAACTGCACATTAAAGAACTGGCGAGGTGTCACATCCTTGAATTACCTCTGCCTTAACCACTTCTTAACCACTTCAGCCCCAGAAGGATTTACACTCTTAATGACCAGGCCATTATTTGCAATAGGGCACTGCATCCCTTTAACTGACAATTGCGTGGTCGAGCGACGCTGTACCCAAACAAAATTGACATCCTTTTTTACCCACAAATACAGCTTTCTTTTGGTGGTATTTGATCACCTTTGCAGTTTTTTATTTTTTGAGCTATAAACAGAGAGCGACAATTATGAAAAAAATAAATATTTTTTTTTTACTTTTTGCAATACTACATATCTAAAAATATATTTAAAAAACGAATGTATTCATCAGTTAAGGCCAATATATATATTCTTATAAAATAGGCGTATATTGATTGGTTTGCGCAAAATTTTTCGCGTCTACATACTATGGGATAGATTTGGGGAAATATTTACTCTCCCAATACCAATTGGAAATGTTTCTACAAAACCATTATAAAAGAATGTGAACCCTTCAAACAAGGCCCATTAATCGTTTGTGGTGACTTCAACCAAATCGTAGACCCGTCTTTTTTTAAATCATGCCCATAAATCTACTTCTCTCTCATCTTTGCTACATACAGAGGACCTGTATGATATCTGGAGATGCCTCAATGATATATAAAGGGATTATACTTTCTGCTCACATGTTTTTGATGGACAAACAAACTGTACAATCGGTCCAGGAAACCAAAATTGGTCTTATTACATGGTCTGACCATGCCCAGATCTCAATGAAGCTGTACCCAGCACCTACCACCAATAGTAATACAACTTTGAGGTTGAATACCTCTATTATTAATAGATTCTATCCAAATTGGAGCATTATTTTACAACCAATGTTGACTCCGTAGATCATCCCACCGCCTTGTGGAATGCCTGCAAGGCCTACATCAGAGGCTTACTTATCAAATTAGGGGCACATGAGAAAAAAAACAGCTCAATGTCACCACCAATAAACTCTTATCCTCCATTCTTCTTAACTCTGAGCTGAATGCTGCTAGACAGGCTGTCAGTGACCATCTGCATAACTTAGATTTCCACATTAAACATCTCCGCCTGCAACACTACTCACAACATAACAAACCAGGAGCATTAACAACTGAAACATAGGCTTACTCACACTAACCACCTTGGTGAACAACTTACCAATCCCAAAGACATTGCTAATCAATTTAGCAATTTTTTCTCAACCTAACCGGTTCCAACTCTGCCCCACCACCCTCTCCTAAGGATATAGACCACTTTCTAAACAACCTACATCTTCCCTCATTCTCACAAGACCAAATAAACTCCCTCTTATCCCCATTCTCTATAGCAGAAACAGAAGCAGCCATAGCCAGCTTATCACTGCATAAAGCTCCAGGTCCTGAAGGGTATATGAATGAATACTATAAAACATTCTCCAAGCTCCTAACTCTACACCTATGTCACTCTTAACCACATAGTCTCTATAAGCTCCATCCCAGCAGAATCCCTGCAAGCCACTATTGCCAATATAGCAAAACCAGGCAAAGCAATTGATGACCCTGGCAGCTACAGGCCCATCTCTCTACTCAATATCGATATTAAGCTCAATGCCAAATTACTTGCCACACGCCTCTCGGACATCATCCTGCAACTAGTGCATATAGACCAGGTGGGTTTTATGGCTGACGCACAAAAATCAGATGGCACTTGCAGGTTTATCAATTTACTACAGTGAACAGAACACCATCGAACACCTTCTCTGCCCATCTCACTTTATGAGGAGAAGGTGTTTCACAGAGTAGACTGGTCATATCTGAATGTGGTCCTGCTAAGATTTGGCTTTTCCAGGATTATTCTGCAAGCTATACTCTCACTTTACTCTTTCCCAGTGCTAGAGTTATGACCTCAGGCATACTCTCAGACCCCTTTATCATCTCAAATGGGACACGCCAAGGCTGCCCGCTATCTCCCTTAATATTCACCCTTATTATGGAACCCCTAGCCCAATCTATACGTGACAACCCTCTAATTTCTGATATTAAAATTGGCAACAGGACACGTAAAATTGTACTCTACGCCGACGACGTTATCATATCCCTGACTGATCCTATCAAATCACGCCCCGAGCTCCATCATGCCCTGGACCTGTTTAGTAGGGCCTCTCTATATAAAAGGACTTACTCAAAATCCAGCATGCTAGCCATAGGCCTCAACTAAAACACCAAAAACAACATTGCTGCTAATACTTCTTTCTCATGGTCCCCTAATTCTGCTCTTATGTATTTGGGTATGCAACTGATCACTCCCTCTTCCTGATTGTCTATTAACTTCAAATACCTTATATCTAAGCTCCAAAATACCACACATGATCTTCAGCGCACTCAAACCTCATGGGCAGGTAAAATTGCCCTAGCCAAAATGTACTTACTCCCACATGCCCTGTACACATTCCAAACTATTCCAATTACCTTTCTTCAAAACTAGCTGCTGAAAATGCAGTTAATCATAACTACTTTTATCTGGGGTAGAAAGCACCCCCATCTAAAATGCAACATCCTATGCACACCTGCTTCATCTGGAGGGAATAGATGCACCAGACATCTCAGTCGTCCAGAAGAAGCTACACACACCCCCTTTGTGAAACGCGTTGACGTCGCTATCCTACGGACGCCAGGACGTATTCCCCCGTTGGCGTGCACGAGCCAGACTCCGGGATGGAGCAGCACGGAAAAGAGTACGGAGCATTGCTGGTAACTTAAACCAGTGGACACAGACATGAACCTGCAGCCCGCATCCTATAGAGAAGCATGTTTTTACAGAACGAATCATCAAGCCCAGCTGCCCTAAACTAGCAGCTTTGCACAAAACGGACTTAGTGTTTACAACTGAAACCCTTACAGGCTGTTCGGCTTCCTCTACTACACCGAAAGGGCTCTCTACAAGTGACTCATAGCCCATGACGGATGAGAACAACACGCACAGGATGCGGTAATGTATGCTGAAAGCCCCAGACAACTTTGAGTGATACTGAGAGACTTTGCATGCTAAATACTATTGCTCTTTTCAAATTATACTTTTAAAAAGTATAATGGACAGTCTCTGATAAGAGAACCATTGATATTTAAAACAGAAGTACCTGATTCTATGATAAACAGCAAGAAGTATACCTATACACCGATAACTGCATATATCATGCTTAAGTGACAGTTTTCCATGACTATACGACTTTGTTTAAGAACATATAAACCAACTATTTAACACTGTCAACTTTTGAACCTCAAGGTTCCCTTCTCCTGTTGAGTCCAGCTGATACAATTCCAGCAGGAAATTTTGCTCCACCCCCACTCCAATTTTCCCGTACTTGCCCCTCCAACAGGCTCGAGCCCCCAAGGAGCACTCGTAACGTTTAGCCCAACCAATTAGGTCGTGTGAGAGTTTTTTCCACCTATAAAACCTATTGAGAAACAAGCTGCATGGTTCAGCATTGGGCGAATACATTGCGAGTCTTCCCTGGCGTCCGGACGATTATATGTTATACATGTTAAATGTTTGTCATGTCCCCCCAGTATGTGATTGCTTGATCTGGTTCTTATATGAACCGACAAGCAAATGTACAATAGTCTAGTCTAATTTTTATGCTTTAAATCTAAGTTCCATCAATATATGTGGCTGAATAATTTTTCAAAATAAATGTACAAATGATTTTTTCATCTAAAGGCTTTTTGTCCAAATGAATGCTCATTGACTTAATTGACATATGCAACTATTTAATAAGCCCCACTATTTCTTGTCTCTTACTACTGGAGACTCTCCATTTTACCTTCATCTGGAGGGAATAGATGCACCAGACATCTCAGCATACTACAAGGCAACGATACTGGATCAAGCACAGGTCTGGTGGAACCCCACACAACAAACCACCTGGCTCCAAATAGAAAAAGAGGCCTTAGCCTATCAACCCAAACAGATCCTCAGTGCCCTCCTACTACAGCATCGAGGAACCCGCACTTGCCTCGATAATGTCAACGCTACTATCAAAACATGGAAAGCCACCATTCAACGCAAAAAAGGCATCCCACATCAACTACTCACAGCAATACCTCTAGCGACACTTCAGATTGTCACACCTGACATCTCCCTCTCCCTCTCTGATTGGTCTGCTACAGGCATCTCGACCATGGCAAACCCATATAAAGGCACTCACTTTTGTCCTTCCAACAGATTCAGGAAACTTGGCATCTCGCATCTTAAGAATTCTTCAAGTACCTCAGAATACGTTCTACAACCAGATCTCCTCCCATCGATGTGAAATTTCCTAAATATACAAACTTCTTACTGATACTGGCCACTACTTGAAAACCAAAACCATGCTACAATGGGAAAAATTATTATATTGTTCCCACACACCTCAGCAGTGGCAACGCTCACTCCAGGCACCATTGAAATTCTCACGGTGCATAACACACTGGGAAGCTGTTCAGAAAATATATCATAACTGGTATTTTACCGCAACCAAAATTGCCCCTCATTTACCCTTCCTCCACCAACCTATGTTGGAGAAATGGTAATCCAGGGAACTCACTGCACATCTGGTGGCATTGTCTCCAAGTTACTTTTTTTTCTCTATATTACCAATTTACTCTCGCCTAAAATGGTACTACTGGGCATGAACATAGATACCAGGCCCCGGTCCTCACACACTGTCATCTCCAATGTATTCATAGCCACCCTCCTAGCCATTGCAAGAAATTGGAAAGCCCATAACCCCCCTCTAACTCAGAATTAATATTTATTCTGAACAACCATTGCCTAATGGAATATACATATGCCAAAGCCCATCTACAAATTCCTACTCTCCAAAAGCACTGGGACCTTTGACTCAAGCACTCCAAATACACCTCTTTCTCATGATAGTATCACCACACCCCTGAAAGCTTATCATCCTGTATATACTATCACCTACCACCCATTTTGATAATGCTTTAACTTCTCAATGTACATCAACTGTGAATGTTTATACCTACTAAGCATACTTTAGAAACATATATACACACCCTAATGACCTATGTACATCCTTTGTTGATACTTTATTCTGTACTTTAACTGATTGTTCACTTGACGATCGACTGTTCAGCCTTGTTCTTTGTAACTTGAAAAACTTACAATAAAATTAAGTAAAAAAAATAATTTGTGCCAATGACATAAAGTGCTGGGTGCTTCACATCATACAATCACTTCAAAAAGTGCTTTAATGTGGCAAGAGGTGCTCCCAAATTGTAAGCAAAAGGCCTTTTACCCCAACAAATTGAGATCTCGGTTACAGACATTGTAAATAGCCTGCACTCAATATTCAAGATGATGGCTTCACAGAAACCGTGTCTCCACAGCGTAAATCAGATAGAATTCACTCCACAGAACAAGATGTATGAAATAGGGAGAAGCCTCATAGCGTAAATCGGTAAAAAGGATTTATTGAAAGATAAAATATGCACTTAGTGAGGCAAGGAAAAACGAGCATGAACAAACAAGCCAGCTGCAGTGTCACCCATCCAGGTGTCCACAGTTGACACAGCGGCTGGCTCATTTGTACTCTTATATTATTTCATCACCAACATAAACTGCCCCCTATTCTGCTTTCATTAAAATTATGAAAACATTAATTGAAATGAACAGTATGCAACAGTTCTGAGGCATAACGTTTATTTTAACAGTTTTCCTCATTCCAGTGTGCTTGTTTTTATATTGTTTGTAGGGGTACCTGAGTTGTATATAACTGCAGGAAGGGTGTCATTTTGTACTTGATTTGTTTGTGTGGCCCTCTGTATAGTAAAGTTCTAATGCTTGTTTAGGGGTTGTAAGTCGGTTAATTAATAACTAGCCCTGGATAGCCTGTCCCACAAAGCCCATCCTCTTCTCTGTGCATGCAGTTGTCCCTTCTCTGACATCATCTACAGTGCTGGGGCAGTGGTTTAAATTGTACGTAAAGACGTTGAAGGTCCATCTACTTTCTGGGGCAAAAGCATAGCGGAGCGTTGGCTGTTGAACGAGCAAGGAATAGGGTAAGTATTTCTCTGTCAGAAAAAATAAATGATCACACTCCAGGATGCAGCATTGTTTCCTATGTATTGGGTAGCAGCAGGAGTCACCAGGATCCCCAGCGGTTTTTGCCATGTTTGAGTTGATAGTGGTGTTGGGCATCCAATTTCCAATTTCGAAGGACAGTAATCTTGACATACAGTGCCTTGAAAAAGTATTCATACCCCCTTGAAATTGTCCACATTTTGTCATGGTAAAACCAAAAATTTAAAGGGATTTTATGTGATAGACCAACACAAAGTGACACATAATTGTGAAGTGGAAGGAAAATGATAAAAGGTTTTCCAATTTTTTTACAGATAAATATCTGAAAAGTGTGGTGTGCATTTGTATTGAGCACCCTTTACTCTAATACCCCTAACTTAAATCTAGTGGAATCAATTGTGTTCAAAAGTAACCTAATTTAGTAAATAGAGTCCACCTGCATATAATTTAATCTCAGTATAAATACTTCAGTTCTGTGAAGCCCTCAGAGGTTTGTTAGAGAAGCTAAGTGAACAAACAGCATCATGAAGGCCAAGGAACACACCAGACAGGTCAGAGATAACATTTTGGAAAAGTTTAAAGCAGTGTTAGGTTATAAAAAAATATCCCAAGCTTTGAACATCTAATGAAGCATTGATCAATCCATAATCGAAAATGAAAAGTGTATGGTACAACTGCAAACCTACCAAGACCTGGCCGTTCACCTAAACTGACAGGCTGGGCAAGGAGAGCATTCATCAGAGAAGCAGCCAAGAGGCCCATGGAGGCGCTGCAGAGATCCACAGGTCAGGTGGGAGAATCTGTCCACAGGACAACTATTAGTCGTGCACTCCACAAATCTGGCCTTTAGGCTGCTTTCACACTGGGGCGGTGCGGGGCGGCGACGGTAAAGCAGCGCTATATTTAGCTCTGCTTTACCATCGTTTTACCCGCGGTATGCGGCCGCTAGCGGGGTGGTTTTAACCCCCGCTAGCGGCCGCAAAAGGGTTAAAAACCTCTGCAAAGCGCCGCTGCAGCGGCGGTTTGCGGGCGGTATCCCCGCGGTTTCCCATTGATTTCAATGGGAAGGAGCGGTATAGGAGCGGTAAATACACCGCTCCTTCACCGCTCCAAAGATGCTGCTAGCAGGACTTTTTTTACCGTCCTGCTAGCGCACCGCTCCAGTGTGAAAGCCCGCCGGCTTTCACACTGGAGTGAATGGGGCCGGTTTTTTCAGGCGGTGTACAGGCGCTATTTTTAGCGCTGTACCGCCTGAAACCGCCCCAGTGTGAAAGCAGCCTTATGGAAGAGTGCCAAGAAGAGAAAGCCATTGTTTAAAAGAAAGCCATGAGAAGTCCAGTTTGCAGTTTGTGAGAAGCCATGTGGGGCCAACATTCAAAAGAAGGTGCTCTGGTTAGATGAGACCAAAATTGAACTTTTTGGCCTAAAATCAAAACGCTATATGTGGCAGAAAACTAACACTGCACATCACCCTGAACACACCATCCCCATCATGAAACATGGTGGTGGCAGCATGGATGGATGGAGCCAAATACAGGGCAATTTTTGAAGAAAACCTGTTAGTTTGCAAAAGGCTTGAGACTGGGACAGAAGTTCGCCTTCTAGCAGGACACCGACCCTAAACATACAGCCAGAGCTACAATGCAATGGTTTAGATCAAAGTATATTCATGTGTTAGAATGGCCCAAGCCCAAGTCCAAGTCCAAACCTAAATCCAATTGAGAATCTGTGGCAAGACTTGAAAATTGCTGTCTACAGACGCTCTCCATCCAGTCTGACAGAGCTTGAGCTATATGGCAAAGAAGAATGGGCAAAAATGTCACTCTCTAGATGTGCAAAGCTGGTAGAGACACCCAAAAAGACTTGCAGCTGTTATGGCAGCGAAAAGTGGTTCTACTAAGTATGGCTGAATACAAATGCATGCCGCACTTTTCACATATTTATTTGTAAAAAAAATGTTGCAAACCATTTTATCATTTTCCTTCCACGTTACATTACAGTTATGTGCCACTTTGTGTTGGTCTATCACAAAAAATCCCAATAAAATACATTTATGCTTTTGGTTGTAACATGACAAAATTTGAAAAATTTCAAGGGGTATGAATACTTTTTTCAAGTCACTGTATTTCTTATCTGCTGCACCTGTGGCTAACTTCTTCTTTTCTGGTTCCCAGCCTTTCTGGCTTTTTTAGTTCTGTGGGAAAACATGGCGCATACATTTCGAAATGCCTGTCTGCAATGCAATTTCTGAATAGGAAAAACCTTGATAAGGAGTAATCTTTTGTGTTCCCGCTATGCTTACTCTTTACCATGGTGCAAAATTTGCCTTACCTACCACAATATCACCCTTTTTATTGTGGTTGTTCTTTCTTTCTCCGTACAGCTGTTTCTGTTAATCATTTGGTTCAACCAACACAGTACGTTACTGACAGTTAAAACCTCTTTGTTTTATTTGGTAGAAGCTATACTTCGGGCAAGCAAAGCAGTTCTTTATTCAATAATACATCAATAAATGTCAATGTCAGTTGCAGCCATTGTTAAGTTTATTGATAGCAAGTCAATGTACTTATGCACTTGTACGGCAATCTCTTCTTTTGCTCATTGTATTCACCCTTCCTCAGAATTAAGTTTGGCTGTAGACCATATAAGGTTTCTAAATGCCTCCTTGCATATTGTATTGCATCTATTATTAATAGAGAACCAGTCCTGGATGTAGTATTGGGAACACAGAGAACAAGTCATGTTCAAGGTAAGTATAACGTCACTAATGGATATCCAACATCTGATATGTTGTCCATTGCAGTCAAGTTCAACCTCTTTCTTATCACAGGATGCCATTATCTAGAAATTTTCTCTTGCTCTGAGACATTCACATACTAAGAAACCAACTTTTTTGGCTACTTAAAGTGGGGTGCCCCCTAAAAAAATTTTTTTTTTAAAGTCAGCAGCTACAAATACTACAGCTGCTGACTTTTAATAATCGGACACTTACCTGTCCCAGGGTCCAGCGATGCGGGGGAACGAAGCCCCCCTCGTTCCCCGCTCCGCTAGTGGCGCCGGCATTCTTACTGTGGGCACCCACTGCGCATGCGCGAGCGGCGACGCACGCCGTGTTACGACGCTCAGTCATCTGGGACACGTGACAGGTCCCAGATGACTGTGCGGGGCCGAGGGGAAGTGATGTCAGCATCTGGCTACTGTGTGGGTCCCAGAAGATGACGGGGCCATTCACAAAGCGCCGCACGACTCACGCATGCGTTGTAGAAAAAAGTGCAGTAAAGCCGTGAGGCTCCACTGCCGGTTTCCCTTAGTTGCAATGGCGGCACCAGCACCCGGTCCTATGGACGGATCGGCCTCGGAGGGCCGACACCGCAGGCTCGCTGGACAGGAAAGTGCCCTTATTAAAAGTCAGCAGCTACAATGTTGGAACACTGCTTTAAAGTGAGATTTGTTGTATAGCGTTTATACCTTATATGTCTATATGTCTAAAGAGGGTGTAGGTGCATATGGGTGTTCTCTGCTGGTATTGCGCCTTGGTTGGTCTGCGCCTGCCTTGGCACACCTGTATTGATGATGGTGCAAGGTGGGTCGGGACACAGAGGCGATTTAATGTCCATGTCACAATCTCGGGAATTCATTATAGAATTAGTAGCATTGGTTAATAGTGGATGATTTTAATACCAATTGAATCTGTTTATATACTTATGGAATACCTTTATTTGAATTCTTTTTTTTTTTTTCTTTTTGCCACATCAGCAAAACTTATGTAGGGGACCTGAATCAACTTAACCGTTCATCTCTGTCCCGTCTTCACATCACTGTGGCTTTTTTCTCTTTTTCCATGTCCTTTTTAAGTTTTCCTTTTATCTTTAATTTATTAATTCTTATGGTAAAATCCATTTTTAGTTTTACTGTTATAAAAAGAAAAGAGACTTGCCGTCTCTAACTTATACAATCCTATATAGTCTGGTTTGTGGCACCCAAACTAACCCTCTTCCCCCCACCCCCCGCCCCCTTTACCCTGCCCCCCTCCTCTCTGCTACTTCAGATAGTTTCTTCCTTTTTTTTTTTAATTTATGCACTAGACTTTGCTAGTCGTTTATTATGTGTCTTATGAACCAATTTCTAGATCCTTAATACCTCGGCGTAACTCCAGTTTCTTTTTTTTTTTTTCCAACTCTCCCACTTTTCCTTAACTCATTTTTCTCCTCTGTGTTGTATTTCAGACTTTCCATAATATAAGTATTTTCTACAGCATCTATCCACTCCCATAGAGGTGGACTTTCAGGCTCCCGCCATCTCCTTGGGATTAGTCTCTTAGCGGCGTTTAAGAGATGTGGGACCAGCGTTTTTTCATATTGCCTCGTCTCTCTTGCTGTGCCATGCATCAAAATCACCCATGGGTCATTTTTCAAGTCTATTAGGGTAATTTCCTTGATGTAACTTAGAATTTTTACCCAATATTTTTTCATTTTATGGCATTCCCACCGCAGGTGGGCCATGGTCCCTTTTTTTTTACATCCTCTCCAACAGTCTGATGAAACTCCCTGTTGGTATTTGCTTGTTTTATGTAAACTCTCAACTATAGGGTTTTGATGGAGGGGGTCATAGAAGACCTGGGGAAGTGGAAAGGACAAATGTTAACATGGTTTGGAAGGGTGAGTGCAGTAAAAATGAATATACTGCCCAAAATCCTCTATATACTTTATACTGTCCCAATCCCACTTCCCCAGAACTTCTTCAGAAACATACAGAGGGCTTTCACGTCATTCGTGTGGAACAAAAAACGCCCCAGACTCGCACATGGGATACTATGTAAAGGGAAGCTAGAAGGAGGTATGGGACTACCAGACGTCAAGTTATATTATAAGGCGATGGCACTAGTGCGTATTTTAAACTGGAACCAAGATCAAACAAATAAAATATGGGTTACTCTAGAACAAACAATAGCAGGAAGAAGATTAAAAGGAATATCATGGATTCCAAAGGCAAATAGGGGTCTTTCAAAATGGGTATCACCACTAACCCAAAATACTTTAAAAATTTGGGACCACCTTAACCAGTCAGGGGATTATGCCCCTCAGATATCTCCATTAACCCCGATGGAGGGCTTCTCATGGTTCCCACCGGGAGAAGAGATGGGATTCATGGGAAGCTGGGGGAGAGAAGAAGACATGATATGTGGCAACCTTGCACCAAAGGGAACACTATTACCGTTAGTAGAACTGATACGGAAGTACGGAACTATACAAATGGCCGAATGGAGATATCACCAACTGGGGTGCTTCTACAACAAAAAAAAGGCTATGCTGAGAACCCTTGACTCACTCACCATATTTGAATCTAAGTGCGTAAAGATGACGACGCATAAACATCTGTTGTCACAAATGTACAAGTTAGTCCTCGGTACTAGCAAGAGCTCAACACCCTACTATATTAGAGAGTGGGAAGGGGAGTTAAAATATAAATTCACCGCAACGCAAATCAAAGAGCTAATCGAGTCTACATATGGTACATCGAGAAGTGCTCAAATTCAAGAAATGTCATACAAATTTTCTTATAGTAATTGTGTCTATCTGTGAGCCTAGTTCCCTCTCCCATTTTTTGATGAATGGGGCGATCTCCAGTCCGTCCATCTCCAGCAACAGCTTATATATTTTGGAGATCATCTTTTTAGTGTTCTCTGCCATACAGATTCGTTCCAACTGAGTCAAATCGTCTGCGGCTCTAATCGGTTGGGGTCGATTTTTAACGAAATGGCTTAACTGGAGATACCGCCACCCATCTATCTTTATTAAATCCTTCTTTCTTTGTAATTCGTGTAGTGTTAAAATTTTCCCTTTGTGTAATATATCCTTCAATTGTGTGCTCTCTTTTATGATCCACCCCCCTCCTACTGTTTTTTTTCCCGGGGCAAAATAATCGTTATCTTTAAGTGCAATCAAGGGTGAGTTATATTTTCCATTTAGCTGTTTGTATATCTTATCCCAAATTTTGAGCGTGTTCAGTGTAATTATATGTGTATTCTCTCCCAGTGCTCTAAACCTAGGGGGATTCCAAATAACATTTCTAAGTTGTGCATTAGAGAGTGCCTTTTCAATATTTACCCATCTTTTATCGCTTATTTCTTTTCCCCACTCAGGGATTCTGGACAGTACAATGGCGTAGTAGTAGTTCACTATATCTGAAACTGCGAGACCACCACGATTCTTATCCTGTTTTAATGTCTGAAGGGAGATTCTGTGTTTCTTATTTTTCCATAAAAAGTTCATTAATAGAGCTTTTAATTTCCTTAGGTACGAATGGGGGAGTGGTATTGGGAGCATCTGGAATTTATAGGTTATTATGGGTAATAACATAATTTTTACAGTATTAATACGCCCGATCCACGAAAGTGGTCTGTTAATAAATTCTTTGCATTTTTTTTTTGATTTCATCTAATAGTGGTAAATAGTTTATTTTATAGATTTTCTTAATAGAGTTTGATAAGTTGATGCCTAAGTATTTAATTTGCTTCTTCCATGGGAATTTAAATTCCCTCTGAAGATTCTGCTGTTCGATCTTACTTAAGTTTACGTTTACTATAAAGGATTTTGTTAAATTGATTCTAAAGTTCGAAATTTCTCCATATTGTAGTAGATTCTTCAATATATTGGGCATTGATATCCATGGGTTCCCTATGTAAAATAAAATATCATCAGCAAATGCTGCCAGCTTGTGTTCTTCTCCTCCCACCATGATACCACTTATGTCTGTATTTCCCCTTATCATGGCGAGGAGGGGCTCAAGGGACAGGATGAAAAGGAGAGGGGACAGGGGGCACCCCTGTCTCGTCCCGTTTCTCATCTCAAAAAGGGAAGATGTTAATCTTTTGACTTTTATATTTGCTTTCGGATGACTGTATAATGCCCTTACTCGTTGGATTATTTTCGGGCCAAACCCCATAAGTGTTTGGAGCATGAGTCCCCAGTCTACCCTGTCAAATGCTTTTTCCGCATCTATTGACAGGAATAGACCTGGGTCCCCGCTTTTTTAATTTTTTGGAGGACCAGCAGCATTCGCACGCCGTTGTCCCGGCCCTCCCTACCAGTTACAAACCCGACTTGGTTCGGATGGATCAGTGTGCTCAAGTGGCCCTGTATGCTGTCGGACAAAACTTTGGCATACAGCTTTGTGTCAGATGTTCCCCTGTTGTGGCCTTAGCTTGTTCCGCCCCCTAAACCCCCGAGCTGGATGCACTACACGGCTGCCATTTTTGATATCCAGCGTTTGGCGATTTATCTCAGACCTTCGATACAACAATCATGCATCCGCCCCTGAAGAAGCGAGCAGGGTCTCGCGAAATGCATAGGGCTTTATTGATGCTTGTTTTATGCCAGTACATGCTGGGTATTATTGATGTCTGTATTATGTTTACATACTTCCCTGTCCACATGTATGTACATTTTATTTTCTTATTGTGTATTCACTGACCTAGCAACTTTTAAGCTTTATTGTTGCTCATGGATGTACAACATTTGTAATAAATCTTTGTATATTTACTTTCATCTGTGTTGTGTACATTGGCCACTATGCCGGGTAACTCACAATCATTGTTGTTGCCGCTCTGTCACATAACATTTTGAAACAAATAAATTGATTTTGTCTCAGTGTTTGCTGTGGACATTGGCTAAACCTCTCTCACCTCATCTAAAGTCCCAGGGCTATTTTTCCTGTTTTTTTTTTTTTTTTTTTGTGTTGATTAGCCTCAAACTTTCAACCTTCTTTAACCTCTTTTGATATAATTACCGTTGCTACATTTAAGTTTCTTTTGAAAATTGAATGTAACCACCTTTATTAGACAATGGAGCCATTGAATCAGACATCTTTAATACAATAGTACGATTTCTCCCCTCCCCTTGACCTTGATACTTCTAGAGTATATGTCTAACGGCTGGGTCAGTAATACAGACACCTAGGACCATTGTGGCTTATTCCAGACGGGGACATTCGCTTATACATTCTATCAGGTATTTTTTGGTCCACTTATTATTATATTTTTATGGATGGTATAACATATATACCTTTTAAATATACACCAATCTTCCTGATATATACTAAATATTACATGTACCTTCTCTTCGTTTCTAGAATGTTCACTCTGGTCCTGGTCTGTCGGTGTTATCCCTACTGATTTGAGGCTACCTATCCCCATTTGGGAAATTTTTCTGTAGGCTTGATCAGGTATTTGCCGGCTTTCTCACAAATTCTATAAATTCTATAAATTTGGCTATATACATACATTGGGCTTCTCTGTAACGTCGGCATCATTATTTCTAGGTAACAAATTAGTTCTTCAGCTTTACCCGTCTACGTTATTCCTTTAGAGAATAGCTTTGGAGACTCCATCCTTCAGCAATACTTATTCTTTCGATGTAAGTATATCTTACATCCACACATCTAGGACCTATCAGTCCAGATAGAATTAATTATTACAATTAAACTATATTAATTAAGTTAATTATTCCAAACAATCCCTTGTTCTTTTTTTTTTTTTTTCCTCTTCTCTCTTTCCCTCCCCAGCATATGTTGGTCTTGTTGGATCTGGATTCCCAAACAGGCATATTTTTGGTCGAATATCTCTAAAAATTTCACCCTGGTCATTTGATGACGGTGGGCTTACATACTATATATCGCCCCTGTGGTGTAGAATATCTAGAGTAAACCAAACTCGAAGGTAGGCACAAACATAGGAGGAGATATAATTATCTATTTTCTTATTTTTTTTATTTTACACATTGGATGGCCTATTTGAAAACAACTTACATGTCTTTTTATGATGTACTACAGATACGACAAATTGCTATACTCTGGTTCTGAAGAAGCAACAAGCGAAACGCGTCAACCAGCACTTTGTAACAAGTTTGATTCAAAAATTTGATCTATGCATCTGTATTTATATATCTGTAATAGAATAAGCTTTTTAATGTTAGATATACTATGTGTGCATTATATATAAATAAGTGATTTATATAAAAAACCTTCTTGGTATTGAGACATATGTCTGTTCAGGTACCGTAATAGTCCATCAGGTTGGCTAAACCCCCTCTTGTTCCTCCTTTACACAGCTTTGTGTCAGCGTTTAAAAGTGAAATTGGCCTATAACTTGAGCACACCGAGCCATCTTTTCCTTCCTTCAGAATTACTGTAATGGTAGCGGACAGAGATGCCTCATTCATTTCATTCTCGGTTTCCAGGCCATTCATATAATGAATGGGGACCAGAACCTCTTTAAGGGATTTGTAATAGAGCGTTGTGAACCCGTCTGGGCCCGGGCTCTTGCCCGGAGGGGAGTTCGCCAATGCCCTATTTATTTCCTCAACAGTGCTAGGTTTTTCTAGTGTCTCACTTTCGCCTTGAAAAAGCTTTGGCAACCCTGCCTTATTTAAAAAGTTTTTTATTTTCTCTTTTTTGTCCCCTTTTTGAATTCCCTTTTGATTTACTGAATATAGTTCTTCGTAGTATTCTCTGAATGATGCCGCGATATCTTTAGATGTATGTTTCATATCTCCGTTTTTAGCTTAAATTTTTTCTATGACATTTTTTGATTTTTTTTTTGTAAAGTTCTTGCTAGATGTTTACTTGATTTGTTTCCCCATAGGTATCGTTCTTTTGCAATCCTGTTAACAGTCTGTTTAACCTCTTGTTCCATGAGATCTTTTAATTCTTCTCTTTTAGCAACTACTTTTTGATATAACATTCTGTTTTGGCCCGGGAGGGATTTATGCTCTTGTTCGACTCTACTTATGTCTGCCACTAGCTCTTGGATTTTCCTTGTTCTCTCTTTTTTTTTCCCACGTTCCCTTAGCTATTAAAATCCCCCTGATATATGCTTTGTGAGCATCCCACAGGTTAGAACCTTGTACTTCTCCCGTATCGTTAGTTTAAAAAAACTGTTCTAATTCCCTTCTTACATGTTCCAGTACCTCTTCGTCCCGTAGTAACTCTTCGTTTAATCTCCAGCTATATGAGAGTCGCTGATATTCTGGGGCGAGTAATTTCATAGTCACTGGAGCATGGTCAGACAAAGAAACTATCTCAATACTGGTTTTAGCGACTCTGTCCAGTAGGGCATGGTCAATCAATATGTAAAAAAAGTAAAGTAATACCGCGCTAGAAAAAATATTTGAGAAAAAAGAAAACAAAAGCAGCAGCAAATGACCATCAAATATCACTAAGGAAAACAAACATAAAATTAAAAATTGCTGCGCTAAAGGATCCAAGTGCTACAAGCCCTCCTATTACTATATAATGATACAAATCTGTGTAAATCAATCCACAAATGTGCTGTAATTAGAGTCAGTAATAATTACTATAAAGCAACCACTACCCCAAACCAGTCATAACTCAGAATACTCAGGTAATCCATTAAAGAATCACCACTTAAGGTATTCAAGCCCAAACTGGTAAGTACTGAAAAATTGTCTAAAACAATTACATATGATGAATTCCAAATCCAGTGCAACGTGTATCGCTAATACAAGTGAAAATATAAAGAATATAATTCAGTATATAAACATCCACAGTGTAAAAAAATGTCCAAAATCTTGCAAAGAATGGTTATATCAGAAAGTGATCCAATCTCTGTTTTCATTAAAGAGTTACTATTTATCTCAGAGTTACGATGTCCCAAATAGGGTGAGTGTGGGTCCTTACCCCATCAGATGGACTCCCTAAATAGCGGAGTCGGTAGCACCGACAGATACAATCCTCTGTAAGGATATAAGCCGCCTCTGTGATCCTCCGGTCCTCCGACAGCCGCCTCCTCGTGGGGGAACGAAAGAGGTCCGGAACCCAGCCGCCAGTCTCCGGAATCACCCGACCGACGAACACAGGCGGAGTAAGAATGATGGACAGGGCAGGTGGCCAATCACAGTGGTCATACAGCGTCTTTCCACGCTGGGACTTGAGGATCTCCCTGATAGGATATAACTTTACGGGAGCCCTCTGAAGTGTCACCTGCAAGAAAATCAACACTCAGGCCACTCGGCCGTGAGTGAAGACAGAGGGGAGAAGAAAAAAACGGACTCCAATCGTGAAATACTATAAAAAAAGGGGGAATATTTTATTGGTATAAAGACAGACCCAAGGGATAACCCATAAGGTCGCAATGGTAGACGAGAAAAAAAAGTTTTTCTTAATGATAGCAGAAAATAAAAACTAAAAACCGGTTAAAAATAAAAGCAAATATACACCCGTGCATGGGAGTCTTATAAACGTGATGTTATCAACACAACACAACACTCAATAAATATGTAGTCAAGCCGAGAGTACGTCCCATGTACGGGGGAAAAAAATGTATAGTCGCGTGTTTTCGGGTGTTGAATCCTCCAAACATCAACCAGTTGACAAAAAAACTATTTTTGTTTGGTCTGTTTTAACTGGGCAATGTCCGGATCCATACAAAAATTTTAATCTCCAATGAGGATCAAGTATCCTTTCCTAAAATCCCTAACCTTTACCAAAATCTCAAATTAAATATTTTGTGGTGTTTATATTTGGGGCATATATATTGGCCAAAGTAAATTCTGTTCCGCATAACGTTCCTCTCAGAAAAAGAAACGTGCCCTCTGGGTCTGCCCTCCTGTCCCCGAGGTTAAAGTGTATACCTTTAGCAAAGCCTATGGCAACACCTCTTGCTCTATTGGTGATTGTATCTCCATAATACCACGTTGGGAAAAAGTTTGAAAATAATTTGACATTTGCTACGTTTGCTACGTGTGAGAGGTGAGTCTCTTGGAGGTATACCACGCTGGTCCCATATCTTTTAATCTCCTCCAAGATTGTATGGCCTTTGCCCGGTGTATTCAATCCCTTTACATTGTAGGTCATAAAATTAATTTCTGTCATCATTCCTCTATTGATTTCTTTTTAGTATTATGTTTCGACTAGTGCGTAGCGATGAGTATCTCCCTCGCCCCTCCCCTCCCCAGCTTACCCCTTGGTTTTTGAAGTTTGGTTTTCCTATGCGGTGAGCTCTTTCGATCTTAGGGAATTGTTCCTCTTCTTTTCCTACTAGCGGACAGAATATGGTTCTAACTATTTTCTTCAGGTCTTCGCCTCTTTGCTCAGGGATTGAGCGGATCCTCATATTTTGTCTCTGATTTTTGTTTTCTTGATCCTCGATTTTATATAGGATTTCCCTCTGAGTTTGCTGAGTTGTTTTTATCTGGCCCTTCAGTTTGAGTATTTCTTGGGCCTGCTTATCCGCTCTCCCTTCCACCACCTCAACTCTAGTCAATAGATGTCCCAGATCTTCTCTTATTAAATTTATTTCTACCTTAATTGCGGTTTCCAGTTTCAGAAACATCTCCGCCATATCCCCTTTGGTTGGTGATTGGACTACAGGCAATTGTTCTTCAACTCTGCTTGTTTCCACTTCACTCTCTGTTGTTAAATCTTCCCTTGATTGGTCGGGTTTCTCCGATATTTTCTTATCTTTTTCCTTCTTCCTGTCCATTATAGAATTTTGTTGTTGATCTGTACCAGAGGTTTGGGGGCTTATTCCCTGCTTCATGTACTGTTTAATAGTACTAGTTGCACCTTTCAGGGTTTTGGGAGTACCTTTCTTTGTGGTTTTACTCATATTGCCCTTCCTAATCCCTCTTATTCTTTTCCCCAGTTTGGTATAGTGGGTAGTCGTTTAGGGCTGTGTGTGATCCCTACTCCTCTTTCTCAGCTCCGTCTCCTTTTTGGGAAACTTTCAGTCCTTTACCCTTAACTCCACTTGCCTCTGATATGTATCTTACTTCTTGATGTGGTGAAATAACTAGAAAATGTGTCTGGGTGGTAGCTGGGAATCAGTTTGACTCCCACATGTCAGATTATTTCAAAGGGGAAAAGAAGAAGGGGATGGGTGGAGAAGTGGTCCAATGGTATCAGGGAGGGTGCGGGCAATTAATCAGGTGAGTGTCGAGTGTACAGTAAATATCGGGTATCCAGTTGTTTCAACCCTCACCTTAGTCTGTTTCTCTGAATACTAATATAGGGATAAGTAGAACTTATGACATGGATAATGTTTTAATCACCTGTGTCTTTTCCAGTATTCGCCTATTTGCAAGGCGCGTATTCTATTGTATGTTTTTACATACATTTTTACTGACACCTGTGTGAGCACCTGTGTCACACAAAATTTATCTTTAGCAGTAAATATGCAGTAAAAAAAAAAAAAAAGAACCAAAAGTTTTTCTGGCCCCTAGGCAGTTACTCTCTTCTTGTGAGCTGTAGTTTTTCTCGTAGATCCTGCCAAAAACTCAGCCCTTAGGCATCCCGAGGGATCCACGGGTACACCTCTATGCAGAACAGATGATTGCAGTCCATTTAACCTTAACTTTAGGGAACATCACATTACAGGTACAGTACCGGATGGACTATGTCCTTCTAATAAACTAAACATTCAGTTCCACATAAAGTTTTTTTACTTTTTTAGATAAAGCATATGTTGTACCTCCTGTTTCATGTTTCAGCTCCTCTGTGCTTGCAACCTCCGTGCTTTTTTATCTAGGCATGTAAATGGACATGAAAGATGGTTTGAGTGAGTATTAAACAAGCATTGTTAACAAGCTAATGTCAAACCGTTGCCTGAGTCTGTTCTTCTGTGCCTTTGTGTTAAGGATTCCATCGGAGATCCTGCACATTTACATCTCGGCCACCAAAAAAAGAAAGACGGGCTCTATCTAGGATCAGGCAAATACCATCCGTTTTCCATATGCTTCTAGTCCTTTTATACAGGTAATGTCTGAGTTCTGATATCTATTTCACTGCTGTACGTGAAAAAGTTCTGCTTACCTTCCTCTGGGGGAGATTTTACCCACTGCTGCTTTATGTCTTTCTGAGATGTACTTACATAGAGTTCTGTTCATCTCCCTGAGGTTTCTTTTCACCGGAGAAGGAAGAAAGCATGGGAAGCAGAGCGGGGGGAGATTTCACTGGCGCCGGGCTTACTGCCGTGTCTCCTGTGCTTTGAGAGCCTTTGTCCACATCGCCATCAAGTCTGTGTCGGCGGCTCGTGTCCACGCGGCGTCCTTATGGTTCCTGGGGAGCGGGTTCATGCACGGAGCCTCTCACACTCCGAGCATCGCCAGCGTTCTCCCCTTGCCCGCGCCTGCACTCGTCGGTCAGCGGGATCAGGCCCCTCCCTCCGTTACGTCAGCACGTCCATCCTGTGAAGATGTGACTTCGCTTTTATTTTAATTCTAAATTCACTGTTAATGCCCCCCTTTTTTCTTCTTCTTGGCGCTTTGTGTGGTGTACACTTTTGACCCCTGCACCCGTTTTTTTTTTTTTTTTTTCTTAATAAGTATTCATGATTCATATAATTTGTACTCACTTTTTACTTTTGCATTTGGTGTATTGATTTCCCCTGACGTCTTCTGCACTCTGTGTGCAATGCGCTGCTGATCTTTGGTGCAGTGGGCGCATAGTGTATTTTAGAGCTCTTAATTTTGCATGCTATGCACCCCCGATCCATGCAGATTGTGTATTGTTCACTATTCGTCACCACAGCTTCGACACTGTGTGTATGGTTCACCCTTGATTCTTGTGTTTTATGTTTTGTGTGTTTTTTTGATTATGGTGTTTTGTGAAGTGTTTACTTCTGGCTTTGTGATCTGAGAGTTGATACTGTGTGACTTGTGCACTTGGTGTATTACTCATTTTTATATTCTTTTCACTCTCCAGACCCTTGTGCTTTGTGCATTTTACATGGTTGATTTGTGCGCTTAGGGCATTGTTCACTCTTGCAAAAAGAACTCAAAGGCTAATGCTGCGCTTGAAAAATTAATATGAAAATCTAAAGAACAGCTGCCAGCACCATAAAGTCAAATACTGACCTGTGTCAATCTCTCGGGAGGTATATCGTGATGACGTCACTGTCGTAGGCCTCAACCTATGTGTTTTGTTACAAAAGAACGTCGTCCTGACCAATCCCCAGACTACGTTCTTTTTTGATGAAACGCGTAGGGTGGGGCCTATGACGGTGACGTCATCATGCAATACCTCCCGAGAGGTTGACGCAGGAGCAAACCAGGAAGCTAAACAAAGCTCGCAGGGACGCCACAGTTCCATTTTACTACATGCTGTTTTGAAGCCTTCATTTCTGTAAGTGCAAATAACATCATTTGCACTTTCAGGAGAGGAGAATTTAAGTGGAAAAAAACACTTGCTGCGCCTAAACACCTGAAAACAGGCCTAATCAAGAGTGAACAATGATGCAGCGCCAATTAGAAATAATAATAAAAAACAATGAAGAACATAAGTGAAAAAAAAGCTCAGGAAGAAAACGAATAAAGAGTCCCAAATCAGCAGTTCATATGTACACAGAAAAATAAAGACCAATATCCGTGCCTCATATAGGTATAAAGGCTGAAGATGAGGAGAAAAAGGAAGTGCTTTGCACTAGATGAGATCCTTATTCCACACCCGGGTGAGAGTAATTATATCCTGCTTACCAGAACGCTGTGACCACTAAATAATGGTCTCACCAAACACAGGGAATTGGGTCTCCCCAGGTACCTTATCTCTTGCTAGAATCCCCCCTGCTCATATGAAACTCGGATAATGGAAAACAAAAGCAAAGAAATGCTTCCATAGTGCAGTACTTTAAAAAGTCCAGGTTTAATGGTATAAATGTTTGCACTTACAGAAATGAAGGCTTCAAAACAGCATGTAGTAAAATGGAACTGTGGCGTCCCTGCAAGCTTTGTTTCGCTTCCTGGTTTGCTCCTGTGTCAACCTCTCAGGAGGTATAGCATGATGACGTCACCCTACGCGTTTCATCACAAAAGAACGTAGTCTGGGGATTGGTCAGGACGACGTTCTTTTGTGACAAAACGCATAGGGTGAGGCCTACAACAGTGACGTCATCACGATATACCTCCCGAGAGATTGACACAGGTCAACCTGTATTTGACTTTATGGTGCTGGCAGCTGTTCTTTAGATTTTCATATTCATTTTTCAAGCGCAGCATTAGCCTTTGAGTTCGTTTTTGCAAGAGTGAACAATGCCCTAAGCGCACAGATCAACCATGTAAAATGCCCCTTGTGCTTTGTGCATTTTACATGGTTGATCTGTGCGCTTAGGGCATTGTTCACTCTTGATTAGGCCTGTTTTCAGGTGTTTAGGCGCAACAAGTGTTTTTTTCTGCTCAAATGCTCCTCTCCTGAAAGTGCAAGTGATGTTTTTTTTTTTTTTATAGCCTCTAAATGCTCCTCTTCTAATATGCCTATAAACATCCATGTGTGCATGGCCACATACGCCAACATAGAGGGGTGTTTAGAGACTGGAAAAAAAAAGTCAAACGTCCTTAAAAGTGGTGTTTTTTTTACGCCCAGTGTGAGGCCTAATGCCGCGTACACACGATCGGAAATTCGGCCAGCAAAAGACCAATGAGAGCTTTTGGTTGGAAAATGTGACTGTGTGTATGCTCCATCGGACCAATTTTTCAGTCGAAAAAAGTTCCGAACGGAAATTCCGATCATCTGTAGCAATTCCGACGCGCAAAATTCCTACGCATGCTCGGAAACAATTTGACGCATGCTCGGAAGCATTGAACTTCATTTTCTCAGCTCGTCGAAGTGTTGTACGTCGTTCTTGACGGTCGAAATTTCAGCAAACTTTTTGTGTGCTTGAGTGGAAAAACATCCAAGATTTTTCTGACGGAAAATCCTCCCGTGCACTAGGCTTAAGGCTTAATTAGGCTTAAGAAGTATGTTCAGCTAAAACTATTTTTTTCCTTTTGGCTAAAATGGAGAAGGGATTTGCTTTCCAGAAACCCATTAGAGATTTCCCCTCACTTCCTGTTCTGTTAACAGTGGTTTTACTAGACAAAAATTGAGGAAAAGAACTCCAATAGGGACACACAGTGATGCAAAGCTGTCAGGAGTTCTAGCTTTCGCCGCAAAAAAAAAGCATTTTAATTTGTTTGTATTGTCATTACAGATTTTTGCATAACTTCCTGTCTGCTGAACCATTGTCAGCAGAACAGGAATTGAGGGGAAATTTCTTGAATGAAACCCCTGGTAGCCGTAAAACCCAGGGGCTTTGAACTCCCCACGGTAGTTAGAAGACTTTGACTGGATATAAACTTTAAACTTTAGTTTTGCCTGCAGTGTAACTTTTAATGGCAGAAACATGTTATTATTAAAGACTCATCTTATGACACAGGGACATTGTTTCCTGTCTGTGTTTTGCTTCTCTGAGGATCCCAAGTGTCCTCTTCACTTAAGCTTTTTTTTTTTTCTTCCATTACTTCATCTTCTCCATCTGAAAAATGAATTAATAAAAATGTATCAAAAGGACGAACTCCTCCATCTTTGGTACTGTTAAATATAATATTTGTGTATGTCTCGTGTTAAATATAGTGACTGCAGGATACTTTCCCATTCCAGCTCAATATAATGTAATGTAGTGAAATTATTGCTATATTATTCAGAGTCTCCAGGGTCCATTATGTTAAGTGCAGTTTGCTGTTGTTGTCCTGCCTCTGTGTCCATGTGACGTGTGTGAATTCAATTTATACTACTTCCTTGACAGGCTGAAGTAATCGGCTTTATTTATCTTGGGCCACCAGAGACCGTTGTTGCTATGTTTATGGGAACATTTGTGAAATGGGAAACTAAATTTAGAAACCTTGCACAATCACATTACCAGGGAAATATAAACCACCTCTGTGTAAGAATGTAAGCAATGCTTTCCTAGTAGAAGTTGATAAAGGACTGAATTTATTTATCTTAATCCTACAATACAGGACACAGGCTAAGTGTTCAAAGACCCTGGGTTATAACCTTCAGGTGTTTGGACACTGGAAAAGCTTTTAAAGACACACCCTAGGTGACTCCCTTATAACCTTACCCCACTCCGTGAGTTTTTTGCTGATAGACCTCTTCTTCCTTATAGAGAAATGACTCTTAAAGCAGAGTTCCAATCAAATGTTTATGTTATTACCATCCGCTTCATTGCAGAATTTAAAAAAGCATTGGAAGGTTTTTTTTTTTTTTTAAATGTGCCTGGAAGCATTGCATTATTTCCAAACAGCAATTGACATGATGCAAGGTGGCGATAAGCGTCATCTTGCTTCCAGGGTTTAGTCTTGAGTGGCAGGTTGCCATAGCAATGGGGCAAGAACTTCCTCCGACATGGCCATTGCTATGGCAACCCAAATTACAATGTAACCTTGTGGTTTGCGCATGCACGAGACCGGGAGTTGCATGTGGGGTAGCCAGCAGCACCTTATCCTGGAAGAAAATACGAGTTGGCTTCACATGCCCACAATTAAGATGGGAGCGTGCTGGCAAAGGGATATAAAGGTTAGTTTACCTAAAAAAAAAAAAAAAAAAATATATATATATATATATATATATATATATATATATATATATATATATATAAACAGCAGCATTGCATATAATAACATATTAATATTGGTTTAATGAAAAACATTATGGGTGTATTTAAAAAAATAAATAAATGTGGGTGGAATTCCGCTAAATAGTTTATTTATCTTTCAATTATTCAGTTAAGTGTTTTTTTATTTGGATTTTTCCATACAAAAGTACGTATACAAGAATAACATGGTAGCAAGGACAACAGGACAAAAAACATAGCCTTCACAGTGTAAAGTGGTACGAGAAATTGTAGACAGAGAATATGCGTACAATCTAGGTGGAATGCCCAGGGGGGTGGGTGGGTGAATAGGATGGAGCTAGGCGTCAGAAGAGTCTCGGATCCTGAGTTTACCCAGGGTGTTGGATAGGTCTGAGCATAGATACCAGTCCGTAAAACGGAAGGGTGTCACGAGTAAGGAGATTACTTCTAGGGTAAAGGAATATTCCATAAAATTACGCCATCCGGTAATAAAACATTTTAAGTATTTGAAGTTTTGGGTGACCGTGTCCACTTTTTCCATGAAGATAGAGTTTGAAGTGCTTGTGTCACTGAGGCAATTTGAGGCAGGGTGGGGTTGTTCCAGGCCTGCATGATGACTCCGCAGGCTGTGAGGAGACAGATGTGAATCCACTGAGGGAGAGAGACACTAGTAGATGATGAGGGGGTAGTCAGCAGAGTGTCAAATTGTATTATTTTACGCATAAGACTTCCACATCCTGTTATACACAGGAGAAAAACTTCAAGCTCCTTGCGAGGTGGTACAGGGACCCTCAATCTTTGCACAGGATCTTCCCATCCGTGCCCTCCACATGCTGGAGGTGCGGATCGGAGGAGGGCAGTTACCTACATATATGGTGGGAATGCCCATCTGTTCAACCTCTATGGAACCAGGTCTTCTCGATCTTTAGCAATCTCTATGATAAACCCCTACAGCCATCCCCTGAGATGGCTCTTTTGTCCATGCTCCCAGGTTCTATATCCTCACAGAAGCGCTCCCTGCTATGCTTTTTCCTATCAGCCGCAAGAAAAGTTATCCCCATTTTTTGGAAGACCACCACCAGCCCTCCCTTGACTCTATGGGTCTCCACGGTTAACGACATAATGCGGATGGAGGAGATGCTAGCTCTGGAGAATGACACCTTCGAGAAATATAGGCTCCAATGGCTCATATGGATAGAATACTCCTCCTCGGACTCCCTGAAAAAACTACTGTCACCTCAGGGAACAGGTTAAGTTAAGATTCATGCTTTTGTTTGACTGTGTTGCGCTGGGGTCTTTTTTTTTTTTTTGTACAATTTATGCTGTTGAAATTCAATAAAAAAAATATATTTGACTCTAAAAGCAAAATTGGTAAATGTTGAAAGGATACAGAACTTTATGTTGCTTTTTTTCAGTTATGAGCACATTCTCCATAAACTCTTCCTAGTGAGCATTATGCTAATTTTTCATTTAGTGTGGTAAAACACATGGATTTATTTAAACTCCCATGGTATGCTGTGTGTATTTTTTAGCATTCCCCCTAAGGAATAATTCACATAAATTAAAATGGTGAAAACTCCCAAGTGGCAGAAAATGTTTGCCAACAAATGTTTTGGCATTGGAATTTGTGCTGTGGGCCAGCATTTCACTGGATCTGCACAGTGTCCAAATAATTTATTCATTCTTGATCTAAAAGGGATGTTTAAAGGCATTTTCTAGGGAAGGGCGTGAGAATTGGTATTTGTTTCCATCTCTAAGAAAATTATTAAAATCTGGATGTGTAATTGCAGCACATTTGGGAGTTATGGATGCAGTTGTTGAGCCTATTACATCTCTATCTTCAATTTCATTTCACTGCATGTATTTTGAGATAGGCGTATAATTAGTGAGGCTTTTAGTTGACATAGGCAGCTTCTACAAGGTGCCTGTCCACCAGAGGACATGGCAAGCGCAATTGCAGAAGATCTGACTTGGAGACGTGTAAAATAAAATGTATTCTATTTATTTTTTATACATGGGACACAGAGTTAGGCTAGTATTCATTACCTACTGGGTTATACACCATCTCTAGGTGAATGGACACAGGTAGATAAAGTCTTAGACAGGAAGTGATCCCCTATATAACCCCTCCCATACAGGAAGTACATCAGTTTTTAACTAGTGTCTGCAAGGTGGATGGGCACATTTGTTTTGAGCTCTCTGAGCTCCAGGTCTCTAGTCCCACAAATGGTTCTTAAATGAATCAGGGGATTGACTGATCGGAACCATTTGACACAGGCTCTATATGCTTAGATAAATGGTACCCGAGCCTCGCAAAGAAGACTCAAGATCCTGCAAGGTTTTGCCTGTAATGCAACCTCCGGGCGCTAGACCCTGCGAAGTGGAATCCTGGACACCACCTAAACATGAAAAGGGTTTCATAGTTTCATATGATGGGTGAAGATTGGGCTCTTAGTTTCTAAGCTGCCCTGTGCCTTGACGGGTAAGTGAAACCACTTTACTTATTGTGGGGTGTCCCAGTGATTGTAATTTGTAACAATCATTCAAGCTAGCTAGAGGCTGGACACCTGTGTGCGGTGACCATACGAGGGAGTTTTAGGCTAGCTGCTGGTGTTTGCAAAGTGTATCTTTTTTGCTTGTGTCTGGCTGTTTTTTTACCTGTATGGCGCACGTGGCTTCGCTATAGGCGTTATTCGCACTCAAATCCGCTCATGCACCGTAGCCTAATCTGTGCGCACGAAAAGGCGGTTCCAGGAGTCATTCAGCTCTGAAGGAGGTGAACCACATACTAGCCTGGGCAGAGAGACGTGCCAATTCTATCAGTAGTCCATATCCCGGAAGTAGAGAACTAGAAGGCAGATTATCTCAGCCGCCAGCAGATCTGCCTGGGGGAATTGTCCCTACACCCAGGATTGTTCAAGGAAATTTGACAGCGTTGGGGATAGCCAGAGGTTGACCTATTGGCATCCAGGTTCAACAAGCTACAGCAGATTGTGTCCCGAATAAAAGGGATCCTCTGGCAATTGGAGCAGATGCTCTGGTAGTTCCATGGAGCCAGTACTCCCTGGTTTATGGTCCATGTACTTCCATCTACTTCCACATTTGTTGTGCAGGATCCGGAGAGATTGGGTTCCAGTCATTCTGGTGGCACCAGCCTGGCCCAGAAGTTCCTGGTTCCTGGAGATTGGCAATAGACAGACCTTGGACTCTTCCATGCCGCCCCAATCTACTGTCTCAAGGTCCTATATTGCACCCCAATTTACAATTTGACGGTGTGACTATTGAAGCCAGGGTTTTGAAGCACCGTGGCATCTCTGGACCAGTGGTGTCTACCCTAGTGAGTGCGCTGTCACTAGGAAGATCTATCATAAGGTCTGGAACACTTATATTGCTTGATGTGAAGCCAGAAAATGGCATCCTCAGAAATACGTGATTGTGAGAATTCTCTTTTCTACAGTCCGTGTGGAAATCAGATTGGCTTTAAATACAATCAGAGGTCAGATTTCAAACTTCTCAGTATTCTTCCAAAGGCCTTTAGCCTCCCATTTGCTGGTCCAAACCTTTATGCAGGTGGCAACTTGTTTGCTTCCCCCCATTAGGTCACCTATGTGTCCTTGGGACTTGAACTTGGTGCTGTCTGTGTTACAGAAACAACCATTTGAGCCTATCAAGGAAATTATTTAAAAACAAAAAGCAGAGAGAAGACATAGTCTTCTGTAGTTCTTCAACTCTCTATTAGGGGACCAGAAAAAAAAAAAGGTTTCCCCTGTATATAGAAAGTAGAAGAAATAGAGAAGAAAACAAACAAAAACAAGTTGTACATATCGATTTCAATGTAATTACTTTATCTCGGCTAGTATACAGAAAATACAGTATAAATAGTCATAGTCCTCTGTAGCTCTTCGACTCTCTATCAGGGGACAAAAAAAAAATTACATAAAAATTTCCCCTGTATATAGAAAGTGGAAGAAATAGAGAAGAAAACAATCAAAAGCAGGTTGTACATATCTATTTCGATGTAATTGCTTTATCTCGAAGTATATAAAAAAATATAATAATAGTTGTCTTCATTATTGTATCATTATTAGCATATCAATCCCTGTCTCCCGTTCCCTCCATAACTTTTATATCTTTATATTATTCTTTAAGAATCTTTCCAATCAACACCGACCGTCTATCTGATACACCTTACCCCTTATCTTGTTAATGGTATTCTCTCCTACTCTTCATTATTGTATACCTTTCTCTTTATAGTCTATCTTGTTGTATATGTTCATTCTCCCTCTCTCCCCCCCTCCCCTTCCCCCCTCCCCTTCGGTGAGTTGTTGTGCAAAAAAAAAAAGGGGGGGGGGAAGAGGAAACCCCCTTTTTCTCTTCTTGTGTCTGTATAATTCCGTGTGTAATAAACGTGATTGAAAAAATATAATTTGTGTGTAAAAAAAAAAAAAAACCCCACCCATGACCTTATATCTATTGATATGTGTTAGTGTATGTTCCTTTCTCTTTCCTTTCTTGTTTCCTCCATTATGTTCTTAGTGTATTGTGATGTGTCAAAATTGGTTACATTGTGTAAGTGTCTATCCCTATTTCCCTATGTTGTCATCTTATGCCTTGTGCCCAATATATTGTGTGTTTCTTTTTTTTTTTTTTTTTTAAACATATTTTTATTGATATTTTCACAATACACTTATCAAAACAGTTGACAGGTATGATATACAAAAATCCAACTTAACAAACATACAACGGTATTGAATAAGCCTTAGTAAAAATATAAGTGCGGGGAAGGCTAGGAGAGGTAGGAAAATGAAAAAAAATTAAAAAGGAAGGGGGCGGGGGTGGGTGTTTACCTGCGTGTAACCGAAGTAAATCAATGTAAGTTTACATAAAGACAGTGGCTGTTTCGAGTAAAGTATAACATGAAACCCTCAGGAATGGAAGCTTTTGTGATCGAACCTGTATTAGGCAAAGAAACATTAAGCAAAAGAGAGAGAATAGAACACAGTCGTAAGAACCCCATCTCAAGGGTCTAAGTATGTGGAGGACGTCCGTCTGAAGTCATTGGTTTGCCGTGAAAGGAGTACGTGGCTGGGGAGGACAAGAGGTGGTTTGTGAGGTTGTCAATTTAAGTTTCCCCAGTGTGTTAGTAAGGTCATGTTTTAAATACCATTCAGTGTATCTAAATGGGTAGATGAGATGTCCTCTGTGTGGAATGTGTATTCTATGTACTTTCTCCATCTGGCAAAAAAGCGGGCGGTAGATCGGAAGTGTAGAACCATGGTGTCCAATTTTTCTATGTGGAATAAGGAGAGTAGGGTTTGCTTTACACCTTGTATGCAGGGTGGAGTCGAATTAATCCAATGGTTCATAATAGTCCTGCGAGCTGCCAGTAAACAGATGTGGGTCCATTGGGTGAGGGTGGGAGATTGCGTTTGCGTCGAAGGAGGTATCGGTGTGTCATATCCAAACAAGCAGACAAGTGGGTCCTTAGGCAAGCGTGTTTTGGTAACTTCCAGTGTGTATTTAAGTACAGAGTCCCAAAAAGTGGAAATTGATGAGCATTCCCACAAGCGGTGCACCAAGGTGGGGCGAAACATGGAGCACCATGGGCATTGTGCTTGGGAGGGATCCAGGTCGCTAGTACGATATGGGTAGTAGGCTCTGTGGATAATTTTAAAATGAGTTTCCCTCCATTTTTCTGAGAGAACAAGCTTGTGAAGTAGGCGATAGCTGGATAGAATTTTTCCTGGTAGGTCAGCATCATTGAATATCGAGGACCATTTTGCGAATGAGGCAAGGTGATATTTATCCACTTGGTGGGTGATAAGGTGAGAGTAGAGGCTAGAAATTGAATAGTCCCCTTTTTGGAGTACAATGTCCAAGTAAGATTTGTGGAGAGGGTCTGAGCGCGGTCCATAGCATGTTTTCAGATAGCTAATCAGTTGGTGATAATGGAATACATGAGATGGAGGGAGCGAGTATTCTCGAGACAAGGCCTGGTAGGATTTGAATTTACCGGGTTCAGCTCCATACAGGGAGGCCACCGTGACAAGACCATGTTGGCCCCAAAGGTCGAAGGCTTTGTAGATGATGGATGGGGGAAACATGGGGTTGCCCTGGATAGTCATATGATTGGATATGGTTGAGGGTAGCCCTAGGAGTCTCCGCACCTCCCTCCAAGCAATTACTGTGTCCCGTATGAGGACATTTGTTTTAAGGTGTGGAGGCAAAGCTTGCAGGGTGGAGTGGAGAACACCTGGAAGTGTGTGTGGATATACCAAGGCTCCCTCAAGCACATAACTTGAGTATCGAGAATTACCTGCTAGCCAGTCCATGCCCTGTCTGAGAAGACAAGAGATGTTGTAGAAACCTAAATTGGGTAGACCTGCACCACCCTCGGTCTTTGGGAGGCATAGTTTCTGGAGGGCTATGCAAGGTTTTTTGTTAGCCCATATAAAGGCAGTTAAGGCTTTGTGTATCTTCTGCACATCTAGATGTTTCAATAAAAGCGTAATGGTTTGCATCGGATATAAAAGTCTTGCAAAGGAAATCATTTTAAACAGATGACATCTCACAAAGAGCGAGAGGGGCAGGCCCGCCCAAGCTTCCAACTCCTTTACAATCTTTGTTATTAAAGGTGGGTAATTAAGGGTGTACAGAGAAGAAGGCTCTCGACCTATGCGTATGCCTAGATACATAATTGAATGTGGTGCAAGTGTAAATGGCGAAGACGTACGCCAAGTGTTAGATTTCCGGGGGTTCAGTGTGAGAACCTCGCTTTTATCATTGATTCTGAAGCCGGAGCTGAGTCGAAAGGTCGCAAACAAATTGCGCAGAACGTCAAAGTATGAAGGAGGGTTGGATGAAAAAAGTAAGATATCATCTGCGAATAAAGCAGATCGGACAGTTTGGTCCCTAATAGTGATACCGCTGATACCATCAGAAGAATTCAAAATTCTGGATAAGGGTTCAATCGCTAAATTGAACAGCAGGGGGGAAAGGGGGCACCCTTGTCTCGTTCCTTTAGTAAGAGGTATAGTGTTTGAAATGAAGTCTGGAGTAACAAGACGAGCTGTCGGAGCAGTGTACATCTGGTGTAGAAAATGCCTAACTGGACCCGAAAAGCCAAATGTATTCATCACCTTAAATAGCCAAGCAAAGCTGATATTATCAAAGGCCTTTTCGGCGTCAATTGATATTATGGCGGTGTCTAGGTCCAGGTGCAGTTTGGCATGTTCCAACGCCATCAAGACTTTATGAATATTTAAAGTTGCCGACCTCCTCGATACGAATCCCGATTGGGCTGGGTGGAGTAGGGAGGGGAGGATGGTGGCCAGGCGTGAGGCAATTATTTTGGATAAGATTTTTACATCCACATTTATGAGGGATATCGGTCTGTAGGAGCCCGGGTGCAGCGGGTCTTTCCCTTTCTTGGTGATCAGTTTGATGTGTGCCTGAGTTCCCGTAGGGAGGTATGGGCCCCCCTCCCACATGTCGGTGAATACTTTTTTCAGGGTGTCAGGGATGAAGTCTCTGGTGATTTTATAAAACTCGGCTGTATAGCCATCGGGGCCTGGGGCTTTTGATGGAGCTAGAGATTGAATCGTGGATCGGATATCTTCTACTGAGATGGGAGCATTTATCGCCTCCAAATGTTCAGTTGTGAGTTTAGGCAAGCGCACCTTGGATAGCAGGTTCTCCGCTATTGTCTGATCTATGGGGTCTTCAGAATAGAGAGACGTATAATATTCAGTAAGTATTTTACTGATATCTGCAGGGGCGGTAACAAGGGAGCCAGCAGAATTTTTCAAGGCAGATATATAAGTAGGACGTTTAAAACCCGCACATAGACGGGACATGAGTTTACCTGCTTTGTTACCGTATTTGTGTAATCGGAGGGTGTAAAAAGAAGCGTTGTTTTTTCCTGGCTTTCCGCCCAAAGATCAAAGTTTTGTTTCGCAAGTTGCCAGGCATTAATGTTATCCAAGGTGCGATTGCGCAATAAGTTTAGGTGCATGGAACGTAGCCGTTCGCTAGCTTGTAGATATTGCTGTTTAGAGTGCCGTTTGTGTTGTGTCACATATGCTATGATCTTGCCTCTAAGGACAGCTTTACCAGCCTCCCAGAAGAGGTTCGGGTTAGAGATGTGTTCCTTATTCGTGGAGGTGTATTCCTCCCAGTTAGTAGATAACATCTGACGAAAGTTTTCGTTTTCTGTCAGGTGGGATGGGAATCGCCAAATGGGTGACGGCGAGGTAGGTTTGGTATTTTTTAAGGAGATTGTAATTGGGCTGTGATCCGAGATCACTGTGTCGCTAATTACTGGATCGCTGATGGACGATAGAAGGGCTCGAGATGCGAAAAAGTAGTCTATCCGTGAGACAGATTTGTGGGGGGGTGAGAAAAAGGTGAAATCTCGGTCGGTCGGGTGGGTCAAACGCCAAACATCTATGAGGTCAATTGAGGAGACAGCATGGGCAAGGGAAGTCACGTCAGTGTTTGTAAGGTCAGTGTTAGTGGTCGATTGAGCGTTCTGGTTCGTGCGGTCTTCTGAAGGGCGCATAACAGAGTTGAAGTCTCCTCCGACTAGATGGAGAGCCTCAGGTGCGTGTAAAATCCAGGTCACCATGTCCTGGAAAAATGCAATATCAGGGGAGTTAGGGGCATAAATGTTGGTGATAGCAACGTCTTTAGATGCCAATGAGAGGCGTAATGTTATTTTGCGGCCAAATGAGTCAGCCCGGATATCTCGGATGGTGTGTCTAAGTTTTTTATGTAAAAGTATAGCCACGCCTGCTTTGCGTCCCTCTGCAGGGGAGCCATAAACCTCGCCAACCCAGAGCTTGCGGAGACGTGGGAGATCGTCAGCAGACAGATGGGTCTCTTGTAAGAGCACCACATCCGCCCGAAGACATTTTAGGTGTCTAAGGACTTTCATACGTTTGTTAGGCGATCGAAGTCCCTTAACATTCCAGGAGACGACTGTCAAGCGATCCCCTTTATTGTCAGCCATACCCATCAATAGGGGAATTGCTATGCGACGGCATGTTATCTGAGTCAGTTACAGCGATTGCCTGAGGAAAATGGGGAATAGGCATAGATCGGAGAGCTTCTGAGGGTATACACGTGGGACAGGTAAACAAATGAGGGTAACATAAAAAATAAAAATAAAACAGAAATAACAAAACCAGGTGGAATAGCCACCTAGTAACCATATCTGACTTCACCTTTTTCCACATGAGGTTCGTCACTCACGTAGAGCTCCCGGACAGTGCTCGCTCCCCCTGTAAGGGGCTTGCTCAAGTCCTCGGGGACAGGGGAGGGAGATAAGGGGAGGGAATGAGAGAGGCCAAAGAGTGACTCTCCAGGGGGAAGTGGAGGAGGTAGGGGTAGGAGAGGGGGGGGGTTCAGGGAGTTGCAAAGGGAGGCCGCCAGGATGCTAGGAAATGCCTAGAATGGGGTCTCATAGCCCTGTTAAAAAAATAAATAAATAAATAGATACACATAAACATATATATATATTTATACATACACATACATACATACACATACATATATCCATCATAAGCTATAGGAAAAAAAAAAAAACATAGCAAGTAAGCAAACAAAAACAATAACCAGCTATGTATATTTGAACCACAATTTAGTTATCAACATTCATAAGGTTAGTGTGGTAGCATAAGTCACAAAACACTGTAGCCGAGAGGCAGGGTAGTAAATTACCAGATCCCAGCACATCTTAATCGCTCAGGGAGGATCAGGGGTGGGTCAGCGAATCTCTGTGCGATTGGAGTGGTTGGTCGATCGACTGCGCTTGTATGGTGGTTTTTCAGGGCTCAGTTGGTGCTTGGTGGAGGTCTGAGGGTCTTTCGCAGATCCGGAGGAGGGGTTCCTAGTCGAGTGATCATATTCAGTATCCATATCTGTAGGATGGTTGAGGTAACGCTCCGCATCAGTAGGGGATGTGAAGGTGTGGCGTGTTCCCGTCGGAGACGTGATGTGAGGGACCGCCGGGTACGCCAGAGTGAATTTAACATGGTTGTTAAATAACGTCGCACATATTGGTGAAAAAGCTTTACGTTGCTTCATAACCTCCACTGAATAGTCTGTGAATAGTAACAGATCAGTGCCGTCAATGGTGAGGGATCGCTTATTGCGAAATTTTTGCAAAATGGCGTTTTTGGCAGCATAATTCAGGTACCTGACAATGACTGCTCTGGGTTTGGTGCGTTGCTCCGTGCGCTGTCCTATGCGATGAGCACGTTCAATAATGCATGGCGTATGGAGACCTAGCTGTTCAGGAATGGTCACTGCACACAAGTCAGTTAGCTGTAGATTAGAAAATGATTCAGGCAGTCCCACAATCCTTAAATTATTTCGCCTCGAACGATTCTCCAAATCGTCTAATTTCTCCCACAGGTCTTTGTTAGAATGAGTAAGGCAGCATGAGCTGAAGTGTCATCCTCCATTATAGAGAGCCTCTCCTCAGTGTGCGAGATTCGCTGAGCCTGTGACTGAAGTTCAGCATGGAATTGCTCTAGCGCCTTATGTACTGCAGTGTCTATTGTGGCGGTTAACGTGGGCGTCAGGAGAGCCACCACCGCCTGAGCTATGCCTGCTGAGGAGGTAGAATCTGCACCTGGCACGACAAAGGGGGACAGAGACGGGTCTGTGAGGCCGGGTGCAGGGGCCAATGTAGCCGCGGCTGCAGCCGCATCTGTCGCCGGGTTCATTGCGGCGTGGAGTGATCGGTTGCCAGATCGCTCCACAAAACGGTCCATTGGTGTCCCACTATCCCCTCAGGCAAGATGGGGATGTCCCTGAGGTGAGTGCCTGAAGAATTTATGCTGGTGTTGAGTGGTATGCAGTGGGAGCTGGGAGTTTCGGTACTTTATGTGGGTATTACGGCTCTAGAGGGTCTGTGCGAGGCTGGGGGGGCACCTGGTGAGATGGCAGGTGGCAGGGGGGGGGGTCCAGGAGGCACTTCCAGGCCCTGAATTAGAAAGCAGCTGTCCGTGTAGGCCGAAGCCGGGGCCTCGATTTGCGGGTATGCCGGCTGGGGCGTTGCGGCCGTTTGCCAATTAGCAGCTATTCCAGGGCCCAAGTGGGTCTGTCTGAGGATGGGGGAGACTACCGGTGAGGCAGTAGGCGGCAGGAGGGGATGCGTCCAGCGTATGAAGGCCCAGAATCGTATGGCGCCGTCCGAGTAGGCCGAGACCGGGGCCTCAATTTAGCGGTCGGGCCGAGCGGTTGCCGGATCGTTACCAAATAGAGCCAATCGTGGCTCACTATCTCCCCAGGCAGGGCGGGGATGTCCCCGAGGCTAGTGGCTGTTTTATTAGCTGGATTTGAGGAGTAAGCGGCAGGAGCTGGGTCCGCTTACCTCCTCCTCATGTGGCGCCGGAACCGGAAGTGTGTGTTTCTTATACATCTTTTCTTTCCGTATGTTTATTTCTTTCTTATATTATCTTATCACCTTCTGTGTAATTATATTACTCACTTATACAATTTCAAAAATACCACACAAACAAAAAAAAGGGGGGGGGGGGGAAGGGAGGGGAAAAGCCGGAGGTTGATGAGATGAGTGGGGAGAAAAAAGGAAAAAAAAAAATATATATATATATATATATATATAAAAAAATCACAGCTATCTATGTTTATATTGGACTCCTGGATAGTTCTGGTATACTTGTGGCCATAATGGCAGATCGATCGGGGGTAATCTTAACCGCTCAAGAAATTCGTCTAGGTCCCCTATATCCCGGAATACTATCTTATGACCATTTCGATGTACAATTATTTGGAAAGGAAATCCCCATTTATAGAGGATCCCCTTCTCTCTTAGTAGTTCCAATAGGGGTTTGACTGCTCTTCTTTTGGTCATTGTATATCTAGATAGATCCTGTAGAAACATGAGTTGGGCTCCTTCAAACTCAAATTCCCTCCGTAGTCTTGCTGCTGCCATAATGTTTTCTTTGATATGAAAAAAATGTATTCTGCATAATATATCTCTTGGTTTTCCTAAATCGCGATCTTGGTAGCCTTGTATTCTGTGTGCACGATCGATTTCAATTGGAGATGATTCTGGTTGTTTTAGCAAAAGTATTTGTCTCAGATTTTCAATACCCGAAGCTTCTGGCAAACCTCTTATTTTTATATTATTACGCCTGTTTCTGTTCTCGAGTTCGTCTGTTGTGTTCATCACATAGCTTAAATATCGCTCAGATTCTTGCGTTTTTTCTTCTATTATATGTATTCTTTGTTCCATAGTCATTATTTTAGTGTCCATGGCGTTTATTTTTACTTGTGTATCTATTAATGAATTTTTTAATGTAGTTATTTCTTCCTTATATGTGGTTTCCAACCTATAGACATATTTATCCATATCCTCTCTGGTCGGTAATAATTTTATGTTTGCCTGTAGATCACAATTGGGACTATTTGGTGCGCTTGCTGTATCCATTGTAAGGCATTGTATAACCATATTGGGACTATTACTTAATGTGGGCCCAGGTTCTCCATTGGATGAAGTCAGGTTTGGGTTTAACTCTATAAGTGTTTCCCTCTCCTGTTGCGGCGAGTCTGGTGTTTGTTTACAGTATCCTTTGATATCTGGTTTTTGCGCCGACTGTGGTTTAACCGGATTTTTTGTTGTGCCTCCATTTGATCTCCTTTTAGTTTTTTGTGCGTGGGTAGTTTTGGATGGCATATTGTATTGTAGGGGTTTAGTAGGTATGTGTTATGGCTTACAGCAGTTACAGTATATTTGGATAGTTGAAAAATAATATATTCGGTGCCAGTACAGATGTATTAATTTCGATGCCTTTTAACCACAAACCCGTCTGTTGAATCTGATGCTACAGTATAGACCTATTACTTGTTGCATTATATTACAAAAAACATTTTAGCAGGTTTATATACCCTGATTGTTGTTATGTCACAAGGAAGGAAACAGAATGTATTTGCAGACAGCCTTAATCAACTGGATCCGTAGTTAGTCCATACCATATCAAGCATATATATTTGCCAGCAGTAAGGCTTTTTTTTTTTTTTTTTTTTCCTTTTTTTTTTTTTTGCAGTGTCTTTAACCAAGAACCCCTCTATAGGGTCTGGCGCCAAAATATATACCTGCTATCGATCATTCCTGTGTAACAGGATCCGTTTAGCTATTTAGTAGTCTTTAAATATCCAAAATCTATCTTGTGGCAGAAAATGCATAACCAAAAGACAATTCAATTGCATGAATCCATACCTAGTCCATACCGCATTATAGCCAGAAATAGCATTAAAAAAAAATGGGGTTTTTACGGTCCCCTTACCACTTTACCTTTTTCTTGGGAGTTTTCAGTTTGTTTCTATGTAATTAGGATCAATAGCAGATATTGTCTTTTAAAAGATTACCTCACTTGTTTTATTTCTGAATTGTCCAGGGTTTTATTGTTCTCCAGCTGGTCTGGTCCTTATCTCCGGTTTCTTCAGGGGACTTCAAGGTTTGGGGAGCGCAGTGTATTCTCTGTCTGTTCAGTGGAATCAGCATGTATATTTCTAGTGTGTCCCCGTTGTATCTCCGGAGCCCTGCTGAGTTCGTTCGGCCGTGTCTTAGATGCCTATTTGTTGCTGAGCCTGTAACGCTGAACCAGTGACGCCGCAAAACTGCGCTGTCTTTCCGCGAGGATCTCCACAAGCCATTCCTGTATCTGTAGGTCTGTATCCTGTGTGTATGCCACGGTTTAACCAGACCATTAGCCGTGTGTCCGCTCAGCTGGTCAGCATGTTGTCCATCACAGGGCAGGTCAGGAGAGGGATCTTCACTGCATGATTGAGGTCAGCTGCAGCCCTCCTGGACCCGGGAGGAGCTCACTCACAGCACGTCCATCCTATTCAGTCCCCATCCCCCCAATCAAGGAAATTACATTACACTTGCTGTCATGCAAGCTAGCCTTCCTGATGGCCATCACCTCGGCTAGAAGGGTGTCTGAGTTGGCAGCACTTTCATGCAAGGAACCATACTTGAGCCTTCACCATGACATGGTCGTGTTATGACCTGTTCCATCCCTTTTGCCAAAGGCGTGTCAGCCTTCCATTTAAATCAGGACATTATTTTGCCTTCTTTTTTCTCTCAGCCTCCTTTGGCGGAAGAGAGATGACTGCATTCTTTGGACGTTGTCCGGGCAGTCAAGGTTTTTTTTGTCTACATCTGCGGAGATCCAAGGATCAGACTCCTTTTTTTGTTTTACCATAAGGACCCAAGAAGGGGCAGGCAGCTTCCAAGGCTTTCATTGACAATTGGGTCCATCAATTGGTCATTTAGGCCTATGGTCTGAAACATAAAGCTCCTCCCTTTAGGGTGAGAGCTCATTCTACCAGGGGGTGTAGGAGCCTCCTGGGCTTTTCACCATCGGATATCTGTGGCTCAGATTTGTAAGGCTGCTACCTGGTCTTCAGTGCATACTTTCACAAAATTTTATCAAGTGGATGTTCGAGCAGATGAGGATTCGGCTTTTGGCTGCAGTGTACTGCGGGCTGCTGTATAAGGTCTGGTGGCTATTGTTTGGCAGGTTGTGTCCCTACCCTCAAGGCTATTGCTCTGTGACGTCCCAGTAGGTAATTAATATTAGCCTAACTCTGTGTCCCATGATGTATGAAAAAGAAAATAGGATTCTTTTTTTTATCATACTTACCTGTAAAATCCTTTTCTTTAAGTACATCATGGGACACAGAGATCCCTCCCCTCTTTTTTGAGGATTCAGTGCTTGCTACAAAACTGATGTACTTCCTGTATGGGAGGGGTTATATAGGGGATCACTTCTTGTCTAAGACTTTGTCTACCAGTGTCCATTCACCTAGAGATGGCGTATAACCCAGTAGGTAATGAATATTAGCCTAACACTATGTCCCATGATGTACTTAAAGAAAGGGATTTTACAGGTAAGTATGACGAAAAAATCAAATTTTTTAAAATGTGAAATACAGGCTGCATACTCATAGTACTAATAATAAAAGCAACTGCTTTGCAGAGTCTAGGTATGGTTTTATTAATTTCTTTTTTTTAGTAACATATCTCTGTTAAAGGCCTTGAACTCTATTGTTGACTGAGTAAACCATTATCCTTGTTGCCATGCACAGTACCCTTCCATTCTAGCTGAACACCACCACGGAAGGATTGTAAGCATTTGGGTGAGCCACCAACATGCAGTCAGTATCATAGCTGCTCAAACATAAACTTGGTAGTTAAAACTGACCTCCAGGTTTCCTATCACTTTAAATAGTTTGTTTGGACCAAGCTGGTAACAAGCTAACAGGTAACCTGAAGATCAGCTTTAAACTATTTTAGGCAGCAATACCATCACATGTTGCATCGGGTAAATCTAAGCTTCATTCAGTTTAGGTATACAAATTGTGAATCTAATGTTTATGCCATTGGTTATTGGCATGCTAGATTGTATAAAATTCATAAAGCCTTTTATTTTGCTATAAAAAAGCATCCCGTGTAAATTCAGATATTTAGAATTAGACTGCTTTACAGTTCTTTATTAAAAAGGCGTAGCTAGATATGACTATTTGTCATAGCTTTAAGCCCCCGTACACACGGTCAGAAAATTCCGACCACAAAATCTGTCAGATTTTTTCCAACGGATTTTGTCCGACACTGGTGTTGCATACACACGGTCGGACAAAGTTGTCGGAAAATCCGATCATTCTGAACGCGGTGACGTTTGTTCCGTACAATGGAACTACGTAGAGGCCAGTAGCCAATAGCTTTGGTCTCGTAATTTGATCTGAGCATGCGTGGGACTTTGTCCGTCGGAATTCTCTACACACGGTCGGAAAAAGTCCGATCGGATTTTGTTGTCGGAAAATTTGAGAGCAGGATCCGATGGAGCCCACACACGGGCGAATTTTCCAACAACATGGTCCGATCGGACATTTTCCATCGAATTTCCAACCGTGTGTACGCATAAGATGCGTTCTTTTTTGGGACTTCAGAAGAGCCAAGCACAGTTGTTTATAAATATGTTAAATGGCCCTCTAATTCTTTGTCGCCACCTTTAAATAACAAACTGTGGTAGTCAGGGTTTACCAACAAACTCTGGTAATATCAGCATGAGCATGACTTGAAACTACTTGCAGTTGCTTTAAAACATGAATTGAAATGTTGACCCATAGGAAAGAAGAAATAGTTCAATCTTTTCCAGGAAAGATACTAAATGGATCACTGGGGATTGACAAACTATACTTTGGAAGATTTTCCTAATAATGTTCGATATCTTAAAAGCTGTGTAGAGGTCAAACTGAGACAGAAAATAGTTGTTGAAATGTAAATCCAGTTTTGTTTAGAAAAACATAATCCCTTTTGGGTGCTCTATATACAGTGCAAGGATTTGACTTTCTTTTTTGCAGATTCCTACCTTTTGTTTTGAAGGAATAGCTGACATGTTTTTAAAGCAGTTAGTCTGAAACTTCCCTTATGCCGCGTACCCATGATTGGAAATTCCGCCAGCAAAAGTCAGATGAGTGCTTTTGGTCCGAAAATGTGACCGTGTGTATGCTCCATCAGACTTTTGCTGGCCGAAATCCAGCCAGCAAAAGATTGAGAGCAGGTTCTCAATTTTTTGGTGGGATAAAGTTTCGATCGGAAAATTCCGATTGTCTGTACCGATTCCGACGCCCAAAAATTCCTACCAATGCTCGGAAACAATTTGACGCATGCTCGGAAGCATTGAACTTAATTTTCTCGGCTCGTCGTACTGTTGTACGTCACTGCGTTCTTGGCGGTCGAAAGTTCCGCGAACTTTTGTGTATGCAAGCCAAGCTTGAGCGGAATTCTGTCGGAAAAAACATCCAAAATTTTTCAGAGGGAAAATCCGCTCGTGTGTACGCGGCATAACATTTCCTGCAAATATATTTTTCTGGTGTATGTTTTTAAAGACAGTGACTGATTAACCACCAGTGAATGTTTGGTGAAAGTCATATTTTGCTACTTTTAAGTGTTCCTATCAGGCACACAACACCATTTACATTTCTTTAGAAGAAGGCAAAACCTAGAACCAAAATAGCACTCATTTTGCAGGGGATACACTAAGGGATAATTCCAGCTTACAAATGAAACAAAAACGAAAACCCCCATATTGCAAAAAGCAAAAACGTATATTTATTATTTCTTAGCATTTGAGCCTTGAAAGCATCATTATCAGTGGGTCACACATGCAGTGCTCTGTCTCCAGCAGACTCTTCCTTCAGATCAGATCTGTATCAAGGTACAGATCTTCAAGTTATAGAGCTGAAGGAGGTATCAATAGACTACCTGCACACACAAAATATAAAGGTGCTTTTCTACAAAGAATCACTACTTTTCAACACTCCTTTTCATCGTCTCCAAACATAAGATATTTGCAGAGTTTTTTTTATTTTTTGTCGGAGATCTTAATTTGTTTTTTGATCCTCAAAATGACATAACCTCACGCAAATACCAGATTTCCCCTCTCCCTTGTGAATATGTTTTGCAAGTACCTTTTTTTGTTTTCATTTGATAGACTTGTAGTACATCTTACACCCGACGACTCAAGATTATATCAATCATTCAATGAGACATGATGCTAGAATTGACCATTTCTTTGTTTCACACTATCTACTGAGTTGGCATCCGACTACCTACATAAGCCTTGGATTTTGTCTGATTAGTGTCTGATATTTTTACCAGAATTTTACCAGAATCTTTTTCTCTTATTTAGAAGGGAATTTTTTTTTTTTTCTAACAGCCTGTGCAATGATTTTGCATCTCTGTTATTCCACTGTATACCCCTCTATTGCTGAGCATCCCCAACGTTGGTTGATAGTACCTTCTATGCTGTTTTACTCATATTTGCTTCATCTCCTTGCTCTTGCCTTTCACTCTCACCCACTTCTTCCTCTGACTCTTTGTTCATAAATATAGCTTCTTCTAGGTCTGTGACAATGTTACATGGGCATCCACTGTACATGTTTATGTTAAAGTGAAATTTTACTCATAAAAACGTGATAAAAAATAATGTTTTTTTAGCAAGGAACATACATTCCACATTAATACTTATGCTACCAAAATTAGTGTGTGCTGTAAATTGCCTCCAGCATTGCTCCGGTTTCTTCTTGCTAGAGGCTGCCATTTTGCTGAAGCCCAGAACCCCTGTACAGCAGTAAATCATTAGGCTGTCAGCAGATCGGCCTCTAGTGATCTAGTAAATGCCAAAAATGGAGAGCAACTAAGGATGTGCAGAGCAGGGTGAGACCATGCATTAGTGGATTATAAACAGTATTTTTACTCTTTTTTTAATGTTTCATATAGCTATACCTGCAAAAGTGGCCAGCCTGAAGTGATCTAGCAGTCCTAATTTTCTGACTAAAGTTCCACTTTAATATTTCTCATGGGCTGTATGTCTTGTCTTATATTCAAGCTCCATTTATTCATCCACCCATGGTTACTAGACGTAATCTGTAATTGACATGTTATAAGATGCCCTGTCTCTTTTTATATATGTGATATACATATATATATGTGTGAATAACCAGGTTATTTTATACATTTTTTTACTTATGTAAAAAGCTGTTCTCTTTATGTTTCTTTCATACTGAATAAAATAAAATATTTATTATGTAAGAATGAACTACAAGTGCAGTGGCACCACTGCATTTGTGCTCCATTGAGAACTAAAACCCATTTTCTGAAATGATAAAGTATACATAAAGCATTATACCATCTACGAATGAAGTGACACTATCTTCCAGTTTCCAGTCAAAGAGGAAGGGGTTTAATTTTTATCTTGCTTCAGATGTGGATTATGATAAATCTGGTGCTGTGCTACCAATGTGGTTGCTGACAATTTACCATTTTGTATAATGCTTAAAGTGTTACTAAACTCAGGACCCTGCATTCATTATATATGGTCTCCCACAGTATACAGAACATGGAAATGCAATCATTTTAGTAAATATAAACTGCTAAATATCTTTTTTCATCAGCAGTATATGGCAGTCTTGTGGCTTCTATCAGTGTCTGGTTAAAGCATGTAGGAGGAGCTTTCATACTGCACTGGCTGTCCTATCAGGGTGCAGGACCCCTAACCCTCTGTTTGGACAGTGCTGATTACCCCTTTGCTGATCACATGCACTCTCCCAAGAACACAAGACAAACTTTCTAGCAATACACACCAAACTGAGTATGTGCAGAGTGACTCCACTAACTGTTTTATCCAGACATAATTTGGGGGCAATGCAAGAAGAGGAGGCTCTGTGCATACAGGATCAACAACCTTTTTACACAATGTAGAGGATTAACCCCTTAGGTTCCACAGTGAGTATAACAAGCATGCTTTAATGCATATGGAGACTGATTTTACTGTCTTGGTTTATGAGCATGTGGAAGTTCAAGGCTGTTGCAGCCAGTTTTTTTTCCTTATATTTGTCATCTGTGGACATGGGAAGCTAGCCAGCTGAAACAACAGTTTTGCATTTTATCAGGTTTTAACAAGTAGAAGATGCTGTTTTTAAAGTGATTGTAAAGTCTTGTTAAAAAAAAAAAAAAAAAAAGTAACAAACATGTTATACTTACCTCCTCTGTGCAGTTGGTTTTGCACAGAGCAGCCCGGTACCTCCTCTTCTCTGGTCCCTCTTTGCTGCTCCTAGCCCCTCCCTCCTATCGAGTGCCCCCAAAGTCAGCAGCTTCCTATGGGGGCACTCGAGCCAAGTCAAAGCTCCTTGTGTCCATTTAGACACGGAGCCCCGCCCTGGCCCCGTCCCCTCTCTCCTCTGATTGGCTGACTGACTTTGACAGCCGCAGGAGCCAATGAGGAGGAGTTTCCCAGATGGCATATACATTAATGGACATCGCTGGAGCAAGATGGGGCTCAGGTAAGTAATAAGGGGGTGCTGGGGTGGCTGCTACACGCAAAAGTTTTTTTATCCTAATGAATAGAATGCATTAAGATAAAAAAACCTTCTGCCTTTACAACTCCTTTAAGCTTTTCATTTGTTTCACTGCTTTCCTGATCAAAGAGCACACGTCAGACCTTTCAGCCTGGTTACAGCTTATATCCTTGTATAACTTAACCTTAAAAAAAGCTTGCCGGTATAGCATTTGTATAGCACTGATTTCTGTATAAATGACAATGGTCCCAAAAATGTGTCAAAAATGTCCGATATGTCCGCCATAATGTCACAGTAAAAATCGCTGATCGTCGACATTACTAGTAAACAAAAATTATTAATAAAAATGCCATAAAACTATCCCCTTTTTTGTAAATGCTATAACTTTTGCGCAAACCAATCAATAATCGCGTATTGCGATTTTTTTTTTTTTTTTTTACCAAAAATATGTAGAAGAATATGTATCGGCCTAAACTGAGGGAAATAAAAAGTTTTTTTTATATATTTTTGGGGGATATTTATTATAGCAAAATGTAAAAAATAATGCGTTTTTTTTTCAAAATTGTCACACTTTTTTTTTTTTTTGTTTATAGCGCAAAAAATAAAAAACGCAGGGGTGATTAAATACCACCAAAAGAAAGCTCTATTTGTGGGAAAAAAAGAACATCAATTACCTAACGACCTAACAATTGTCAGTTAAAGCGACGCAGTGCTGAATCGCAAAAAGTGCTCTGGTCAGAAAGGGGGTAAATTCTTCCGGGGCTGAAGTGGTTAAAATAGTGCTGCGCTATACACTGTTGTAAAAATTCCAAAACTATGTTATAAACAATATATATACAGTATATATATAAAAAAAAAAATAAAAAATAACTGTGCAATAAATGACTATTATAAATAAGTGAATAGTGCATAAAGTGCTAAAGGTGCATATAACATAAAGAAAATAAATAATTACTGCTCTGTCTAAAATGTGTAAACGCGTGCAAAAGGGCAGCAACTTCCTGTGAAATGAGCACAGTAACAAACACTTTTCAAAAAATAAGTTGCGCTAGTGATCAGAATGAGAGTAAATAATGAGAGTAAATAATATGAGTAAATTATAACAATTAATAAAGTTCATCCAATGAAGTGACATCAACGTGGCAATATATAACAGTGCACCAAAGGAAACGTGATGTGTAAAGGGATAATTTCCACCTCTAGTTTCACTGCTGCTTACTGACTCCCTATGATCTCCTATTACGGGACATCACAAACGCTTTCAGCTCAATACCCAGTCAGGGCCTATGAAAGACACAGCAACAGCGTCTTCACAAACTTCTGTCACCCATAGAGTGCACAATGGCACAGGATCCCAGTCTTCTCTTCAGCCCTTCAAAGTTCAGAATTTAGAAAAAGCTTGTCTGAGCTTTTGTTGGGAAGAAATAGCTGCTCCTTTCATCAGACTTATTGCTAACTGATCCAGAATGGGAGGGGTGAGCATCTAACATAAAACAATAATATTTAATCCTTCAAGAGAATCAATAATATCCAATACATCAATAATGTCCATCCGGAATATACTATATAATTCATTCTTGTGATGGTGCTCCAAACTTTTTGAAGTGACAGAAACAAACTGGTGAATCTGCTCACCTCAGGGCGTGTGACCGCACATTTAAGTTTGGTCTAATCATGCAGATGAACCACCTCTTCTGTGTGCATTGAACTCTGTAGGATCCTGAACTGTCCAGTGGCGTTTCCTCCGTACATATACAAAAGATAAGGCTAGATAGTGTTTTAACATTTTAAAATATATTTATTTTAAAATAGATCATCCAAGGTACTCACATAGCTTGTTTCAAGCACCATCACAAGAATAAATTATATAGTATATTCCGGATGGACATTATTGATGTATTGGATAATATTAATTCACTTGAAGGATTAAATATTATTGTTTTATGTTATATGCACCTTTAGCTCTTTATGCACTATTCACTTTAATATTTTATAATAGTCATTTATTGCACAGTTATTATTGTTTTTTTTATATTGTTTATCACATAGTTTTGGAGTTATTACAACAGTGTATAGCTCAGCACTATTTGAAGTTATTTATGCAGAGCACGAACATATGGGATTGTGATCAGTGCCAGCAGCTGAAAGAGGCAAACTGCAGGGCTATTAAGATTTTTTTCTGGTAGCTCGCAAGACATTTTCAAATTTCTACAGCGTATATCTTTGAGTCAGCAGATATTTTAATCTGTATTAGGACCGCAACTCGTGATTATTTTCATATTTAATTAGTTGGCTGATTATTTTTTCAGTTAATCGATTCATCAAATAAAAACCCCCAAAGGTGTGGTGTGCTCCTGGGGTCCCCTGCCGGCCCTCATTGCTCCTCCTGCTGCCACTTGCTATGGGCGCACTCATGCAGACTCAGCTGCTGCGTCTAAGTAGAGTTTTGATTTGATCCAAAACAGTTCTCAGATAATTTCACTTAAGTTAGTATATTTCGGTGGCATAACTAGGACTTTTTTAGGTATATATCCCACCCCTCCAGCCCCAGAGGAGAGTAGGAAAATGTGGGTAACCAAATTGTGCTAACAGTCAGAGGTCTTAAAGTTGAACTTCAAGAATTATAATATGTGGTAAAATACGAGACACAGGCAGAGTATTCATATACCTTGGGTTAAAAGCGTGTACCTTCAAGTGATTAGAGACTGGCAAAACTTTAAAGGACACACCCCTTGGGTGCCTCCCCTTTAACCCTACCTCTGTCCATGAGTCCACAGTTTTGTGCATTAATAGAGTAACTGACTCAATTTTCTGTACCACATTCTTGTCATGAATATGTTAAAGGCTTAACCGCTTAAGGACCGCCTCCTGCACATATACGTCGGCAGAATGGCACGGCTGGCCACATGAACGTACAGGTACGTTGTCCTTTAAAAGCCCAGCTGTGGGTCACGCATGCGCGCGACCCGGTCCTGAGCTCCGTGACCGTGGCACCAGCGGACCCATTTGCCGCTGGTGTCCCGCGATCGGGTCACAGAGCTGAAGAACGGAGAGAGGTATGTGTAAACAAACCTCTCCCCGTGCTTCCTAGTGACACTGTCACTGATCGTCTGTTCCCTGTCATAGGGAAAGACTATCAGTGACATCACATGCCAAGCCACGCCCCCCTACAGTAAGAAAACACATACAGGGCTCACTTAACCCCTCCCCGCCCCCTAGTGGTTAACCCCTTCACTGCCAGTGTCATTTACACAGGAATCAGTGCATTTAAATAGCACTGATTGCTGTATAAATGACAATGGTCCCAAAAATGTCCGATGTGTCCACCATAATGTCGCAGTCACAATAAAAAAGTAAACTAGTAAAAAATATTAATAAAAATGCTATAAAACTATCCCCTATTTTGTAAACGCTATAACTTTTGCTCAAACCAATCAAGAATCGCTAATTTTTAACCAAAAATATGTAGAAGAATAAGTATCGGCTTAAACTGAGGAAAAAAACATTCGCTCTATTTTTGTTTATAGCACAAAAAATAAAAACCGCATAGGTGATCAAATACCACTCAGGGGGAGGCAACAAAGAGCTGCCAGGATGAGTCATCCAGCCCTGGCCTTTAGTAACCCTGACCCAATTCAATGACTCAGGTTATTCCTGGCCTGAATATGCTTTTGCCCACTTAACACTAGTAGCACACACTACCAACCAAACCAACACAAACCAGTGCAAATCAAACTTTGTATATGATGAAAAAAATGCATAGATTACCATTATTGATAATGAGGTGCATTTTTTTAGGTGTGATTTAAATACATTTTACAGTGAGGGAAAAAAGTATTTGATCCCCTGGTAATTTTTGTACTTTTGCCCACTGACAAAGAAATGATCAGTCTATAATTTTAATGGTAGATTTATTTTAACAGTGAGACACAAAATAACAACAAAAATATCTAGAAAAACACATCTCAAATTGATTTGCATTTTAATGAGTGAAATAAGTATTTGATCCCCTATCAATCAGCAAGATTTCTGGCTCCCAGATGCCTTCTATAAAGGAAACAAGCTGAGGTTAGGAGCACTCTCTTAAAGGGAGTGCTCCTAATCTTAGCTTGTTACCTGTATAAAAGACACCTGTCCACAATCCGCAAACAATCAGATTCCAATCGTTTCACCATGGCCAAGACCAAAGAGCTGTCCAAGGATATCAGGGACAAGATTGTAGACCTACACAAGGCTGGAATGGGCTACAAGACCATTGTCAAGCAGCTTGGTGAGAGGGTGACAACAGTTGGTGCGAATTATTCGCAAATGGAAAAAAAACACAAAATAACTGTCAATCTCCCTCGGTCTGGGGCTCCATGCAAGATCTCACCTCCTGGAGTTTCAATGATCATGAGAACAATGAGGAATCAGCCCAGAACTACACAGGAGGATATTGTCAATGATCTCAAGGCAACTGGGATCATAGTCACCAAGAAAACAATTGGTAACACACTACGTTGTGAAGGACTGAAATCCTGCAGCGCCCGCAAGGTCCCCCTGCTCAAGAAAGCACATGTACAGGCCCGTCTGAAGTTTGCTAATGAACATCTGAATGATTCAGAGGAGAGCTGGGAGAAAGTGTTGTGGTCAAATGAGACCAAAATCGAACTCTTTGGCATCAACTCAACTCGCTGTATTTGGAGGAGGAGGAATGCTGCCTATGACCAAAGAACACCATCCCCACCATCAAACATGGAGGTGGAAACATTATGCTTTGGAGGTGTTTTTCTGCTATGGGGACAGGAAAACTTCACTGCATCAAAGGGACAATCGATGGGGCCACGTACCGTCAAATCTTGGGTGAGAACAGCCAGAACATCGAAGATGGTTCGTGAATGGGTATTCCAGCATGACAATGACCCAAAACACATGGCCAAGGCAACAAAGGAGTGGCTCAAGAAGAAGCACATTAAGGTCATGGAGTGGCCTAGCCAGTCTCTAGACCTAAATCCCATAGAAAATAAGTGGAGGGAGCTGAAGGTTCGAGTTACCAAATGTCAGCCTTGAAGCCGTAATGACTTGGAGAGGATCTGCAAAGAGGCGTGGGATGTGTGCAATCCTGGTGGCAAACTACAAGAAACGTCTGACCGCTGTGATTGCCAACAAGGGTTTTTTCACAAAGTACTAAGTCATGTTTTGCGAAGGGGTCAAATACTTATTTCACTCATTAAATTGCAAATCAATCTATAACTTTTTTGAAATGCGTTTTTCTGAATATTATTGTTGTTAGTCTGTCTCTCACTGTTAAAAATAAACCTACCATTAAAATTATAGACTGATCATTTATTTTTCAGTGGGCAAACGTACATAATCAGCAGGGGATCAAATACTTTTTTTTCTCACTGTATATATATTGCATTATTCTTAATTTTTATGGAAAGTTTAGTTTCATGGAAAATGCACCAATTATGTAGAAAGCACAGTATTTTTAAACAAAATGCAGAGGTGTGAATGCATTTTTTTTCTTGCTAAAAGATCTATAATTCTGTTGAGCAAGTTTATTGATTTAAAAACTTCTAACAGCTTGCACAGCTAACACTGTTTCCTTGTTCAACCAAAGTTTAAAGTGTCACCTAGATGCTCATTGAACAGTAACGCAACCCTATTCTCCTTCTGTCTCATACTACTCCCTCTCCTATTCTCATACTATCCCTATCATTCTAACACTAATGCCCCGTACACACAAGCGGATTTTCCATCGGAAAAATCTTGGATGGTTTTTCCGACGGAATTCCGCTCAAGCTTGGCTTGCATACACACGGTCACACAAAAGTTTGCTGAACTTTCGACCGTCAAGAACGCAGTAACGCACAACACTACGACGAGCCAAGAAAATTAAGTTCAGTGCTTCCGAGAATGCGTCAAATTTTTCCGAGCATGCCTAGGAATATTGCGCATCGGAATTGGTACAGATGATCCGAATTTCCGATCAAAACTTTTTACGACCGAAAAATTGAGAACCTGCTCGCAATCTTTTGATGGATTTGAAAAGTTTGATGGAGCATACACACGGTCGCATTTTCCGACCAAAAGCTCTTTTGCTGGCGGAATTTCCAATCGTGTGTGTTACTCTCCATGTTACTCTAAAGCCCCATACACACGGTCGGACCGTGGACCAACTTTCCCTTGGACTTTTGTCCAAAGGGCGTTGGCCCTCAAGTTGGTACTGCATACACACGGTCGGACTTTTGAGACAACCAACACGAACGTAATGACGTTTCAACGTACTGACGACGCTTCAAAAGAGGACGTTCAATTCTCTCGCGTCACCCTTCGGGCTCCGTCTGCTAACTTCGAGCTAGCAGACGTTTGGTCAGTGGTGATTCGCGATTTTCGGTCCGTGTTACTTTCCGACCGTTTTGGCCAGCCATGTTGCGCGATCCTAGGAGAGAGCGTGCTGTTTATGGGCTTGGAGTCATTGCTGTGACTCGAGCCCAGTCGAGAAATAGGCGCAATACTGGGTTAAGGAGTGTTTGGACCAAAACTTGGCTACTTAATCGTGACCAATTCAGCCATATGCCATTACTGCGTGAGCTACAGGAGAACAATCCGGATGATTTCCGGAATTATCTGAGAATGACGGACTCCTGCTTTCAGCAGTTATTGTCCTTGCTGTCCCCCTATATTTCCAAGCAGGACACATGCATGCGGGCTGCAATACCAGCCGAGCAAAGGCTCATAGCCACTTTGCGGTATTTGGCAACAGGGAGGAGTCTCCAGGATATTAAATTCACAACAGGTATCTCTCCCCAGGCTCTGGGAGTCATTATCCCTGACACATGTTGTGCTATCATTCAAGTATTGCAGAAGGACTATATTCGTGTAAGTATTTTAGCTTTAATATCACTGTCATGTTTAGTAATGCATTTTATAGTTTTTGGCCATTCCATCCTCCACATTTTAGGAATATGGTGTGATTGAATGTCCTCTTTGTCCTCATGCATGCCTTAACCTTTTTCGTGGCCTACATGCATATTTTCCTCCCCTAACCTCCACAGCATGCTACACTGGGCCCATCCACACGTAGTCTAGTACTTAACACTGTATTTATTATGCTTCCTTCGTTACCCTAAACACCGCCTAAAATGTGTCCCAATATTCTTCCTGCCCTTAAAAAGAGTCTCTTATTTAGTTTGAAACACTCCCCCCCCCCCCCCACACCCCCCCAACCTGCAAAAAAATTGAAAGAAAATGTAATAAAATATTAGAAAATGCAGAGTCAACCAACACAACTCCTCCATCTGCAGATTGGGCAAAACACATATACTGTGTACCTTATTTTTTGACTTAAGATTGTGGCCTAAATGTAGTGTAATGGCCTGCCTGATTAGCTTTAAAATCGACAAATTAGACTTTCATCATGTTTTTTTTCTCATTATGAATAGCTCCCAACATCCCTGTGCTGTGCCAACTTCCTTGCTTTTTAAGTTCATCTTAACAAATACTCATAATTAATTATCCTTTTTATTATTTAGTACGATGTATGTCAAAATGTGTATAGATTTTGTCAATGTGCATTCATATTTTTGTTTTATTCCACTTCTTACCTGTCCACCAGTGGCAGCTGGTGGTCCAATTTTTTGGGGGGGCGCAAAACAAACAGCCTCACTGTGCCATCAAACGCTGCCACTGTGCCCATCTAACACTGCCACTATGCCCATCTAACGCTGTCACTGTGCCCATTAAATGCTGCCAATGGCACTTACCTTGTCAGGTGGCGAGCGGTGTCTCCTCATCTTCTCCCGTGCTCCTGTCTTCACAGTGCTTGTGACTTCAGCCAATCAGGGGACCGGTAACACAGACCGGCAACCTGATTGGCTGAGAGGCGGGTCTGTGTTAGGGAAGCGATGTATTCGCTTCGCTAACACAATACTGTGTAAGCAGCGAACGCCAAGCATTGCGCCCGCTGTTTACACTTCTGGAAGCCTATTAGAGCACACCGCTCTAATAAGGTCCCCTATTTGAGCTTTACAGCTCTAAAAGGGCGCTTCCAGAAACACCCCCCCCCCCCACCACCCCAACACCACAACAACACCCCACCACCAACCACCACACCCCCCCACCCCACCCACACCACCACCCACCCCCACAACACCCACAACACACCCCCCCCCCGCTGTAATTCACATGCCCGGCGCCCGACAAGGGGCCGGACACCTGAATAGGGGGGCGGCAGCGGTGACAATAGCTAGATTCATGCAATGCATTAATCTATCTATTGGTGATAGAGCGGTGCAGGAGAGGGGGGGCGGCGCTCCTGCGCCCTCTATGCACGCACCGCCACTGCTGTCCACTGGCCTGATAATCTTGTCAAGATGGATGGCTTACCCAAATTAAACTTAAATTTTAATGCCTTTAGTTCTCCTGGAAGTGTTGAGGTTTACTTGTCCAAAACAGATACTCATTCAACTCCCCCTTCATAAGCTTTTTTGAATGTGCCACCAGAGGGGGTGAGGGACCATATAATTGTACCTTTTTATTTTGTTCTTGAAATGCACTTTTACATGTTAGAATATTATTTTGGCCCACAATGTTTGTGTCAAATATGTTTGCAATTTAATGTACTCCGGTATTAATTTTTGCTTTATTTGTTTGACTCCACAGTTTCCGAAAAACAGCCAGGAATGGCAGGATGTTGCTGCGCAGTTTGCCCATTTATGGGATTTCCCCAACTGTGGAGGTGCCATAGATGGCAAACATGTGAGGATAGTGCCACCACCAAATTCTGGATCCTATTTTTTTAATTATAAAGGTTTTTCGAGCATTGTCCTCCTTGCTGTGGTGTCAGCCAAATATGAGTTTTTATATGTCGACGTTGGCATTAATGGTCGTCACTCAGATGGAGGAGTTATGATGAACACTGAATTTTATGACCGGCTGCAGAGAGGAACTTTAAATTTGCCACGTGCTGAGGACAATGTGGAGGGCCTCAATTTTGTTTTTGTCGCAGATGATGCTTTTTCTTTGGGGCCACATATTTTAAAGCCCTTCCCAATGCGGAATCTGACCCCAGAGCAACGGATTTTTAATTACAGGCTCTCTCGTGCCCGAAGGGTAGTCGAAAATGCCTTTGGCATCATGTCCAGCCGATTCCGGATCTTTTTAACAGCCATAAATTTGGCTGAATATAAATTAAATCATGTGGTATTATGCTGCTGCATCCTGCACAACTTTCTACGGCGGAATGCTTCCACCTACATTGGCTTAGGGGCAACGGGTGAACCAGCTGAAGAGTCCTTGATGCCTGCACTTGAAAGTGCACATGCTGGTTTTGGCGTACAGAATGGGCGTGTTGTCCGCCAACAATACGCCGACTATTTTATTGGTCGAGGGGCAGTGCCTTGGCAGCAAAATGTTTTGGAGAATTAGTTCCAATTGTAAGAAAAAAATAAAATATTCTTTAATTTGAATGAATGTTGTCTGTTTCTTATATGTTTGCAACTAGCCATGATCTTTGTCCTTTTTGCCACTAGTTTGAACCAACCTGATGTGCAACATGAGGTATCCATCTCAATTCCAGCTAACTTGTAGATTGTGCTGTATTTCACCTACACACATTTTTGAGTACATGGTCAATGCAACTACAACCACGTAACAAATATACTGATATTGAGCATTGAAATAAGAAGGCACACATTGGTTTTGTTTCAACTTTTTTTATTCTGTGCACATTCACATGTGCCTTTTTTTTTTTATTTATTTTGGTTATTTTTTGATTATTTTTTTTCAACATGAAAAATATTTTTTTTTTTTTTTTTGATATATTTTTTTTTTAACATGAAAAATATATTTTTTTTTTTTTTTTTGATTATTTTTTTTTAACATGAAAAATATATTTTTTTGTTATTTTTTGATTATTTTTTTTAAACATGAAAAATATTATTTTTTTTTTTTTTTATTATTTTTTTTTTTAACATGAAAAATATATTTTTTTTTTTTTTTTTTTTGATTATTTTTTTTTAACATGAAAAATATATTTTTTTGTTATTTTTTGATTATTTTTTTTTACATGAAAAATATATTTTTTTTGTTATTTTTTGATTTTTTTTTTGGGAACATCAAAAATATTTTTTATTTTTTTTATAATCAATTTTTTTAAAAATATAAAAACAATAAAAACAAATAAACTTAGCAAGGATGATGATGCGCAATCGAGTCAACATCATGCAGCAGCAAATGAGGAACTAGATATGATTGTAAACTTTAATTTTTTTAATTTAATTTATTCTGGCCAAAATATCAATCATATCTTTCATTTGCTGCTGCATGATGTTCAGTCGATTGCGCATGGCATCTATTTCCCCGTTCCACCCCATTATTTGCCCGATGAGCCTCTGCGCACTGTCCTGTGTGAACGGTTGCTCCAAAACCAGCACATCATCTAAAAAAAGTAAGAAAAAAAATGTATTAATAAAGGTGTGGCCAGACATAGATTATGTGCAACAGTGGTGAAACAGTGGTGTCAGACACTCACCTGGTGACATCTCTGTCACTTCCTCCACCTCCTCTTCAACAACATCCTCCACATCGCTGGGACTAATTCCCCAAACAGGCCGGTGAGGGTGGGTGTCCTGGCGAGGATGGGTGTCCTGGCGAGGATGGGGGTCCTGGCGAGGGTGGGGGTCCTGGCGAGGGTGGGGGTCCTGGCGAGGGTGGGGGTCCTGGCGAGGGTGGGGGTCCTGGCGAGGGTGGGGGTCCTGGCGAGGATGGGTGTCCTGGCGCCGATGTTTGGCCCGGTGAGGGTGGTGGCCCCGGTGAGGGTGGGGGTCTGGCTGAGCTGGGGCGTCCCTGCGATTTGGGTGCCTGAGTCTTTGCTTCCCTATGAGAATCAAACAAAAGGTATACTTTTAGCACACAGACGGTAAACATTGCTTTGCGGTGGTGTACAATTGTCTGTTTATATCAAGAGATCTAAGTTCAAGACATGATGAAATTTCCCTTTTAATAAAACATAAAGAATTAACCTTTCTTGACCAAAATTCTCTGATGTCGCACACTAGTGCTCCTGAATCCAGCTGTGTAAAAAGCTGTTGAATGCCCTCTCCTTACATTCCAATTTACTATATTTTGACCATTCTGAAGAATGGTCGTATTTACGAAAAGAAACATTCCCATTCTGAACTCTCAACATTTGACATTCGGAACATCCAGAAATAACGACAGTTTACAAGTATCGTTGGTTCAGAATTATGAAATGTTGAGAGTTGAGAATGGACGTATTTACGAAAAGAAACATTCGTAAATACGTCCATTCTCAACTCTCAACAGTTGATAATTCTGAACATCCAGAACCAACGATACTTGGAAACTGTCGTTATTTGTGAATGTTCCGAATGTCAACTGTTGAGAGTTGAGAATGGACGTATTTACGAATGTTTCTTTTCGTAAATACGTCCATTCTCAACTCTCAACAGTTGACATTCGGAACATTCACAAATAACGACAGTTTCCAAGTATCGTTGGTTCTGGATGTTCAGAATTATCAACTGTTGAGAGTTGAGAATGGACGTATTTACGAATGTTTCTTTTCGTAAATACGTCCATTCTCAACTCTCAACAGTTGACATTCGGAACATTCACAAATAACGACAGTTTCCAAGTATCGTTGGTTCTGGATGTTCAGAATTATCAACTGTTGAGAGTTGAGAATGGACGTATTTACGAATGTTTCTTTTCGTAAATACGTCCATTCTCAACTCTCAACAGTTGACATTCGGAACATCCCGAAATAACATTACTAAATATACACAAAAAATGCAAAGCTGAAAAAAATAACATGGAATTAAATCAAAAATATACTCAGTGCACATATTCATCAACAATCACGTATTAAATATCAAAACATCGCATTTTCTAAAACAGCCACGCATTTACAAAACAGCCACCGTACGAACGATGACACACACATACGAACGGCAATAGACTTATGTACGCCAGGTACTTACTATTTTTCAGCGCCTTTTTAATTTTCATAAACTGGTCCGGCTCCCTGGTTTTGATGTCCGACCATCGTTTGCGAAGCTGGTCTTTGGACCGATGGACCCCGAACTTCTCCTCCAGCCTTCTCACTACTTTGGTGAGGATTCTGTCCTTCACCATGTTGGGGTGCAGGTATGGCCCATGCTTGCCATCATAGTCGTCCTTGACGAGAATGTGCACCATCTCCACCATTTCCTCAAAGGCCATGTTTGTGGCCTTAAACCTCCTCCTCGCACGTTGTTCTTCCGCCATATTTTCTCCGACTACGCAACGAGGGGATAAGGGGCGGGGAATAGCCGAGAAAAGGAACGTCGGGGGCGGGCGACGCAAGCGGTGGTTGGCGCACGCGTAATGGTATATCCATGCTTAACGCGCGGCCTATAGAAATTTACGAACGGAAGATACGAAGGAATACACTACATACACGATATAAATGTTGACGCACTGAAATTCTCTTTTTACGGAGTCTTTTCTCTTTTTACGAAGTCTTTGCATGTAAATGAAAGAAGCTAAATATTTATGAATGAATATATTCGGGACATGAAGAAAGCAAAAAAATAACGTCGATGGGACACTAATGTTAATTAGTAATAACGATGCTTTGCTGAATGTGTATGGTCAAGGCTTGACGTCATGACGCTTGGAGGGCAGAGGGTCACGCATACGCCGTGTATAAAGCACGAACGTGTGGTGCAATGTACCGTTCTGGCGGGAGACGAACGCAAGCCGACGCTAAACGACGCAAGCCGACGCAGTACGAAGGTAGACACGGACGAAAGGTACATTTTATTAATTTCTCTTTACCGCTGGTACTTTCAAATGATTGTCTTTTGCTTTGAAGATGTAATTTAGTACTCTGACTGTTGTTAAATATAGTAAACATGCGCAAACACCCACCTTGAAACACACACCTGCAGGTTACCTGCACTGAGCTGTATAGAGTTTGGTTAATACTAGGCTTGTACAATTCGTTTCGGAACGAATGGAAGTTCGGACGAATTTGGCAGCTTGCCGACAAACGAATGCATCAGAATGTCTAACTAAAAGGAAGGCATTTCCAAATATACGAAATAAATTCTATCGTTTATAACAAATGAATTCGATAGGATTTGAGATTCTGTCTAACGAATATTGTATACTATTACTAACTAGTTTTTTAAAAACGTAGTAACTTTAATTAACGAATACAACCTACCGAAATTAGCTATTTTGAGGATAACAGTGTACACAAACTTTTTTTTATTTTTTGGAACAAGTCTAGTAATTACATGTGGCTTTGCTGCACTATAAAGTACAGATAATCTGCAGGTAAGTCACAGGTGCACGTGGCATATCATAGTGAAAGCAGCCTTAGGACCCAATCGGACCCTCCATGCACCCTCTATGTCCCTTTACCCCTGCTTACCTTCAATCAGATACGCCAAAAAAATAAGGGGAAACGTCCCCTCCTGACAGATTGAATTGGAGGGCCCATAGAGTAGCATGGGCTGTGTCCATATCCATTCGCCATATGTGGGGTAGATCCAAACCTGTCATCTGTCCATTACAATTATTTTGGCCCATGACCAGTTACCAAGTTGCTTCGATGGTCCTCGCTCTTTAAAAGGTTGGGCACCCCTGGCTTAAATAAATGCCCATATTGTGAGCAGCTTCTGAACTATACGCCACCCATTATGGTTTGTTTTTTACTGTTTTGCAGCAATCCAAACGATGAAATCAAAATTGAATTCACCAGAATTTATTGCTCAATTTATTGAGAAGTATAGGGAGCTCACCTGTCTCTGGCAAGTAAAAAATAAAGACTACTCTGACAAAAATAAAAGGATGGCAGCATGGCTACAACTTGTGGAGTTGGCGAAAACCGTATACCCCCGAGCAACCGACACTATGGTCAAAAACAAAATTGGTGCCCTCAGAAGTGTCCACAAAAGGGAACTCAAGAGAATTGAGGAATCCAAGCGTTCTGGAGCAGGAACAGAAGAGGTGTATGTTCCAAAGTTATGGTACTTCAACAGCCTTGCTTTTTTAAAAGACCAAACGGTCCCAAGAAAATCACTATCAACTTTACCATCAGCATCAGCTGACGTCAGCGATACTGAGCAGGAGCTTACACAGGATGAAGAAGAGGAGGAGCTCAGCTTGACCCAGGTATAGCATTGTTTAAAATCTTGCCATCTCTCTCTCTCTCTCTATCTATCTATCTATATATATATATATCTTAGATATGTTGCTAATTAGATGCTAGTATGCCTAATAATTAGTTGTGTTTCCAAAAAAAGTTACATATCAATGGACAAGTAGTGGCCATAAAGTTTTGCAACACGAATGAGAAATGATGGAGTCAAATTGATAGTCTTTAATAATTGGACACATTCAAAATTAGAAAAGTAAAGAGATGAAAGGTTTGTGATTGATGACCACAAATTAAAATCATGTTGTTTTTTCACAAAGGAGGAACTTCTGAGCCAAGACGAGGCTGGGCCCAGCAGCCAACCAAGCACAGTGTGCAGAATCCCTCTCCTGCGCCCTCCCAAGAAAAGAGCCAGGAAGAGCCAACACCTGGATGAGGCCACAGCTGACTTCCTGGCTAGGGCTACATCGGTCATAACGACAGCACCCGATAGTGCTGAAGGGTTTGGCTGTTTTACAGCCAATAAGCTGAGAGAAATCGACCCAGACCAAAGGGAGCTATGTGAAGGGATCATTATACAGCTCTTCAGCAAGGCCAGGAAACGAGAGCTCACCTCAAAGTCGCACGTCTGCGATTTGGAACACCCAACTTTACCTCCTCCACAGCAACCCTACCCACCTCAGCAACCCTACCCACCTCAGCAACCCTACCCACCTCAGCAACCCTACCCACCTCAGCAACCCTACCCACCTCAGCAACCCTACCCACCTCAGCAAGCACAGCCACCTCAGCAGCATGGTGGTCAGTGGCAAAATCAGCCGCAGGATGCCCAACAAGGCCAGTGGTCTGGGGAGTTTAGGGGCTACTAATTTTGCATATTTTTTGTGGTTTCAAGTATAATTTAATAGGCTATATTTGTTTGTTGGTTTTGGGTGTACTATTTTCTGTTTAGATTTTTTAATTTTTTATTTCAAATTTGGTGGACAGAAAATATGTCTATATTAATTTACTTAATTTTTTTGATGTTGTGAATTAACAATAAATAATATGTTCAAAATATGTTTAACGTTTGTTATTGATAATCATTAGAACACAAATCCTCTGTAAAATATGTATGTTCGTTCTTTGTAGGTATCACCAACAAATACGATGCAATCTAAAAACATTAAAAATACAAAGAATGTGCACTGCATTTAGCAAATTCGGAATTTCACACATCACGAATGTGCTATCTAGTTAACGAACGCTAGGTTTACAAGACCGACCTCTTCATGCTGGTCCTTCCTCCCGAGCATGCGTGTTTGCACTTTGGACAAAAGTCAGTTGGTTTTGTGTACACACGTTCGGACTTTGGTCCCTCGGACTTTTGTTGGCAGAAAGTTGGTCCGTTCGCACAGCCAACAAAAGTCCGATGCAACCTGGAAAAAGTTGGTCCGATGGAGCGTACACACGGTCGGATGTTGGTCCAAACCACCTAATTTGCATGTTGGTTGGCAAAAAGTCCGAACGTGTGTACGGGCCTTAAAGGTCCATACACACGATCGGACTTTTTGACAACCAACATGCAAATTAGCTGTTTTGGACCAACATCCGACCGTGTGTACGCTCCATCTGACCAACTTTTTCCAGGTTTCATCAGACTTTTGTTGGCTGTGCGAACGGACCAACTTTCTGCCAACAAAAGTCCGATGGACCAAAGTCCGACCGTGTGTACACAAAACCAACAGACTTTTGTACAAACCAATGCAGAACCAATGCAAAAGATCAGACAACAATACAGAATTTGACCAAAGGTGGCAGTAAAGAGCAGAAAAACCAAGTGATTTGGTGAAAGTTGGCTGAAAAAGTCCTGCCGTGTGTATGCAATACCAACTTGGGGCCAACGCCCTTTGGACAAAAATCCACAGGAAAGTTGGTCCACGGTCCGATCGTGTGTATGAGGCTTATTACTAACCCTCATACTATCCCTAGCACTTTAACACTCACCCTCACACTAACCCTTCCCATCATTCTAATCCTAACCCTCATACTATCCCTACCATTCTAACACTAACCCTCCCCTGCCTACAAATACATTTTTGTAAAATATTTTATTCTATCTTTTCATGTGACAACACTGAAGAAATTACACTTTGCTACTATGTAAAGTAGTGAGTGTACAGCTTGTATAACAATGTAAATTTGCTGTCCCCTCAAAATAACTCAACACACAGCCATTGATGTCTAAACTGTTGTTGACAAAAGTGAGTACACCTCCAAGTGAAAATGTCCAAATTGGGCCCAATTAGCCATTCTCCCTCCCGGTGTCCTGTGTCTCATTAGTGTTACAAGGTCTCAGGTGTGAATGGGGAGCAGGTGTGTTAAATTTGGTGTTATCGCTCTCACTCTCTCATACTGGTCCCTGGAAGTTCAACATGGCACCTCATGGCAAAGAACTATCTGAGGATCTGAAAAAAAAGAATTGTTGCTCTACATAAAGATGGACTAGGCTATAAGAAGATTGCCAAGACCCTAAAACTGAGCTGCAGCATGGTGGCCAAGACCATACAGCAGTTTAACAGGACAGGTTCCAATCAGAACAGGCCTCTCCATGGTCAACCGAAGAAGTTGAGTGCACGTGCTCAGCTTCATATCCAGAGGTTGTCTTTGGGAAATAGATGTATGAGTGCTGCCAGCATTGCTGCAGAGGTTGAAGGGGTGGGGGGTCAGCCTGTCAGTGCTCAGACCATACGCCACACACTGCATCAAATTGGTCTGCATAGCTGTCATCCCAGAAGGAAGCCTCTTCTAAAGATGATGCACAAGAAAGCCTGCTAACAGTTTGCTGAAGACAAGCAGACTACGGACATGGATTACTGGAGCTATGTCCTGTGATCTGATTAGACCAAGATAAATGTATTTGGTTCAGATGGTGTCAAGCCTGTTTGGTGGCAACCAGGTGAGGAGTACAAAGATAAGTGTGTCTTGCCTATAGTCAAGCATGGTGACTTGGTCTGGGTCTGCATGAGTGTTGATGTTGATGATATTCTAATTAAATGAGATGCACCTGTATATATGTACAGTGCCTTGAAAAATCTATTCATACCCCTTGAAATTTTCTACATTTTGTCACGTTCCAACCAAAAATGTAAATGTATTTTATTGAGATTTTTTGTGATAGGCCAACACAAAGTGACACATAATTGTAAAGTGGAAGGAAAATGATAAATGTTTTTCATTTTTTTTTTTTAAATAAATAAATATGTGAAAAGTGGGGTGTGCATTTGTATTCAGCCCCTTTACTCTGATACCCCTAACTAAAGTGGAACCAATTGCCTTCAGAAGTCACCTAATTAGTAAATAAAGTCCACCTGTGTGTAATTTAATCTCAGCATAAATACAGCTGTTCTGGGAAGCCCTCAGAGGTTTTTTTTAGAGAACCTTAGTGAACAAACAGCATCATGAAGGCCAAGGAACACACCAGACAGGTCAGGGATAAAGTTGTGGAGAAGTGTAAAGCAGGGTTAGGTTATAATAAAAATATCCGAAAATGTAAAGAGCATGGCACAACTGCAATCCTACCAAGACATGGCCGTCCACCTAAACTTACAGGCCAGGCAAGGAAAGCATTAATCAGAGAAGCAGCCAGAAGGCCCATGGTAACTCTGGAGAGGCTGCAGGGATCCACAGCTCAGGTGGGAGAACCTGTCCACAGGACAACTATTAGTCATGCACTCCACAAATCTGACCTTTATGGAAGAGCGGCAAGAAGAAAGCCATTGTTGAAAGAAAGCCATAAGAAGTACTGTTTGCAGTTTATGAGAAGCCATGTGGGGGACACAGCAAACATGTGGAAGAAGATGCTCTGGTCAGATGAGACAAAAATTGAACTTTTTGGCCTAAAAGCAAAACGCTATGTCTGGCAGAAAACTAATGCCGCGTACACACGGTCGGAATTTCAGATGGAAACAGTCCGATGGGATTTTCCGATCGTGTGTATGCAATTCCGACACACAAAATTACGACGCATGCGCGGAAACAATTCGACGCATGCTCAGAAGCATTAAACTTCCCTTTTATAGTGCTGTCGAACGCGTTTTATGCGGCTGTGTTACTGACCGTCGGAATTTGGTGTGACCGTGTGTAGGCAAGACAGTTTGAGCAAAATTCCGTCGGAATTCCGACGGGAAAACCATCAGAGCTTTTTTCGACAAGAATTCCGACCGTGTGTACGTGGCAAGACTGCACATCACCCTGAACACACCATCCCCACCGTGAAACATGGTGGTGGCAACATCATGTTGTGGGGATTCTTTTCTTCAGCAGGGACAGGGAAGCTGGTCAGAGTTGATGGGAAGATGGATGGAGCCAAATACAGGGCAATTTTAGAAGAAAACCTGTTAGAGTCTGCAAAAGATGTGAGACTGGGGTGGAGGTTCACCTTCCAGCAGGACAACGACTAAACATACAGCCAGAGCTATAATGGAATGGTTTAGATCAAAGCATATTCATATTCATAGAATAGCCCAGTCAAAGTCCAGACCTAAACCCAATTGAGAATCTGTGGCAACACTTTAAAATTGCTGTTCATGGACGCTCTCCATGCAATCTGACAGAGCTTGAGCGATTTTGCAAAGTAGAATGAGCAAAAATGTCACTCTCTAGATGTGAAAAGCTGGTAGAGACATCCCCAAAAAGATTTGCAGCTGTAATTACAGAAAAAGGTGGTTCTACAAAGTTTTGACTCAGGAGGGCCGATTATAAATGCATGCCATACTTTTCAGATATTTATTTGTAAAAAATCTTGAACAACATTTATCATTTTCCTTCCACTTCACAATTGTGTGCCACTTTGTGTTGGTCTATCACACAAAATCCCAATAAAATAAATTGACATTTTTGGTTGTAATATGACAAAATGTGGAGAATTTCAAGGGGCATGAATATTTTTTCAAGGCACTGTGTGTATATATATATATATATATATATATATATATATATATATATATATATATATATATATATATATAGCCATCTAATCTATATACAGTATCTCACACCCCTTACATTTTTGTAAATGTTTTATTATATCTTTTCATGTGACAACACTGAAGAAATGACACTTTGCTACAATGTAAAGTAGTGAGTGTACAGCTTGTATAACAGTGTAAATTTGCTGTCTCCTCAATATAACTCAACACACAGCCATTCTAAACCCCTGGCAACAAAAGTGAGTATACCTCTAAGTGAAAATGTCCAAATTGGGCCCAAAGTGTCAATATTTTCTGTGGCCACCATTATTTTCCAGCACTGCCCTAATCCTCTTGGGCATGGGGTTCACCAGAGCTTCACAGGTTGCCACTGGAGTCCTCTTCCACTCCTCCATGACGACATCACGGACTTGGTGGATGTTAGCGACCTTGGGCTCCTCCATCCTCCATTTGAGGATGCCCCACAGATGCTAAATAGGGTTTAGGTCTTGAGACATGCTTGGCCAGTCCATCACCGTTACCCTCAGCTTCTTTCAGCATCATTATCATGTTGGAATACTGCCCTGGGGCCCAGTCTCCTAAGGAAGGGGATCATGCTCTGCTTCAGTCACAGTACATGTTGGCATTCATGGTTACCTCAATGAACTGTAGCTCCTTAGTGCCGGCAGCACTCATGCAGCCCCAGACCATGACACTATCACCACCATGCTTGACCGTAGGCAAGACACACTTGTCTTTGTACTCCTCACCTGGTTGCTGCCACACACGCTTGACAATATCTGACCCAAATAAGTTTATCTTGGTCTCATCAGACCACAGGACGCGGTTCCAGTAATCCATGTCCTTAGTCTGCTTGTCTTCAGCAAACTGTTTGCAGGCTTTCTTGTGCATTATCTTTAGAAGAGTCTTCCATCTGGTGCGACAGCCATGCAGACCAATTTGATGCAGTGTGCGGCATATGGTCTAAGCACTGACAGGCTGACCCCCCACCCCTTCAACCTCTGCAGCAATACTGGCAGCACTCATACGTCTATTTCCCAAAGACAACCTCTGGATGTGACACTGAACATGTGCACTCAACTTCTTTGGTCGACCACGGCGAGGCCTGTTCTGATTGGAACCTGTCCTGTTAAACCGCTGTTTGGTCTTGGCCACCATGCTGCAGCTCAGTTTCGGAGTCTTGGCAATCTTCTTCTAGCCTAGGCCATCTTTATGTAAAGCAACAATTTTTTTTTTCAGATCCTCAGAGAGTTCTTTGCCATGAGGTGCCATGATGAACTTCCAGTGACCAGTACGAGAGAGTGAGAGCGATAAAATCAAATTTAACACACCTGCTCCCCGTTCACACCTGAAACCTTGTAACACTAATGAGACACATGACACCGGGAGGGAAAATGGCTAATTGGGCCCAATTTGGACATTTTCACTTAGGGGTGTACTCACTTTTGTTGCCAGTGGTTTAGACATTAATGGCTTTGTGTTGAGTTATTTTAAGGGGACAGCAAATGTACACTGTTATACAAGCTGTACACTCACTACTTAACATTGTAGCAAAGTGTCATTTCTTCAGTGTTGTCACATGAAAAGTTATAATAAAATATTTACAAAAATGTGAGGGGCGTACTCACTTTTATGAGATTCTCTCTCTCTCTCTCTCTCTCTCTGCAGCTGCTGCCTTTTAAAATAAGGACACTTACCTGTCCAGGGCCCCCACAATGTCCTCACCTGAAGCCAAACCCGTCCCTCGGCTCCGGGTGGAGGCACCGGCATCTTAAGTAAAGGAATCAGGAAGGGAAGCCTTGAGGCTTCACAGCCTTGAGGCTTCACAGCCTGTTTCCCTACTGCACATGCGCAAGTTGCACTGAACGTTCTAACTGGTCCCTGCTCTGTCTCCTGGGACCTGTGTGTCTCCCAGAAGATAGGGGGGGGGGGGGGGGGTAGAGCAGGGGCCGGACATGGCATAGATCGCTGCAGATTCTGCGGCGATCTTTCGCCAGAAGTGGGAGCAAATACCTGTATTAGACAGGAGGGGGAGAGAACCGAGGCTTCCAGAGGCCGCATTGCTGGACCGTGGGACAGGTGAGTGTGTGTTTATTAAAAGTCAGCAGCTACACTTTTTGTAGCTGCTGACTTTTAATAAACAAAAAAACTAGTGGAACGCCGCTTTAAGCTAGACAGTAAATCTGAAAAAAAGTACTAGCACTGGAATTATCACTCAAATCTTATGTGATTTTTTTTTTCTTTGCATGTGCTATTGACTAAGGGAAAACTTCAAATTTTATTGCTATTTGATGCCTAAGGCTCATTATTATTTTCTCTACGATGCTATTGTGCGCTTCTTACATTTAATGTTTTAGCACACAGGTTATACAACAGAGCCACCTAGTGGGAAGAAAAATAATATTTTTTTTAAACAATGATAATAGATAAAATGTCATAGCTCCCAACTGTTCCTTTGGAGGGACTGTCCCTCTTTTAAGACCAAATCCCTTTGTCCCTCACGCATAGGACATGGACGTTAAGGCTAATGCACATACACACGATCGGAAATTCGGCCAGCAAAAGACCGATGAGAGCTTTTGGTCGGAAAATGCGACCGTGTGTATGCTCCATCGGACTTTTGCTGCCCGAATTCCAGCCAGCAAAAGATTGAGAGCATGTTCTCAATTTTTCAGTTGGAAAAAGTTCCGATCGGAAATTCCAATCGTCTGTAGCAATTCCGACGCGCAAAATTCCTACGCATAATCGGAAACAATTTGACGCATGCTCGGAAACAATTCAACGCTCAACGCATGCTCAGAAGCATTGAACTTAATTTTCTCGGCTCGTCATAGTGTTGTACGTCACCGCGTTCTTGACGGTCGAAAAATGTTCAGCAAACTTTTGTGTGACTGTGTGTATGCAAGCCAAGCTTGAGCGAAATTCCGTCGGAAAAAGCATCCAAGATTTTTCCGACGGAAAATCCGCTCATGTGTACGGGCCATAAGTGACTTAACTATGCATGAAAACATACAAAATGGGGTGCCGAACAATGGCAGGTGCTCTGGACTGATGAGTCAAAATGTAAAATATTTGGCTGTATTAGGAGGCAGTTTGTTCATGAAGGGTTGGAGAGTGGTACAATAATGAGTGTCTGCAAGCAACAGAGAAGCATGGTGGAGGTTCCTTGCAAGTTTGGGGCTGCATTTCTGCAATAGAGTTGGAGATTTGGTCAGGATCCCTGGGGACCTCAATGCTGAGAAATACAGGCAGATACTTCTCCATCATGCCATACCATCAGGGAGGCATGTGATTAGCCCCACATTTATTCTCCAGCAAACATACAGCCAATATCAATAGTAACTATCTTCAGTGTAAAGAAGAACAAGGAGTCCTGGAAGGGATGGTTTGGTCCCCACAGAGCCCTGATCCCAACATTATTGAGTCTGTCTGGCATTACATGGAGCCAGAAGGATCTGAGGTAGCCTATGTATATGCACATGAGATCTGTGGTTAGTTATCCAAGATGTTTAGAACAACCTACTTGCCGAGTTCCTTCAAAAACTGTGTGCAACTGTACCTAGAAGAATTGATGCAGTTTTGAAGGCAAATGGCGGTCACACCAAATATTGATTTGGATTTCTCTTCTGTTCATGTACTTTCCATTTTGTCAATTGATAAATTATTAACTAATTCACTCCTAATTTACAAAAATGTTATTATATATGAATAGTGCACTTGTTCAAAGTATTGCAAATAATACAAATAAAATGGTTAAAAATAATACCTGTCACTTATACATAATCATTCATATACAAGTAGAATACATAAATCAAGATAAAACTGAATATGACTAGCGGTATACCCATAGGGGCTGCTGGTAGTTTGTCACCCCGCCCAGCCAGGCACACAATTTTCAGTCACTTCCCCAGACAGAAAACCAGTCCTTGCACTTTTTTTTATTAGGGGAATTCAACTTGGATGGGGATAGGGTAATTATGAGATGCCCAGTTGATTGTAGAAACTGATATAGAGACTTGAGAACTATACACATCTCCAGTATATACAACTTCCTCCAGCACAAAACTTGCTTTGCAGACTATCACTCCCAGGACCAGCTAGCACTGATTTGCAGGCCTGACACTGACTCAGTCAGGCCCAAATTGAATGCCCTTTGCAGGCAGGGACCTCGGGCCCCTATGGTGTAGCAAAAATATAGGTAGTCTCAATGCTAGCTGTCCACGTGGCTACTGATCCCAGCGCCAGCCCTCCCGGCTGCAGCTGCCTCTCTCCACTGCCCGTGCCACCACAGTCCACTCCACTGGCTTAGCACCTATCCCAGACTGCAATCTCCCAGTCCTCTCAGGCATGCCTTCCCAGTCCTTCCTTACTGTGTGTCACTCACCAGCACTCCTGGCTGCGACTTGTAGTTCCTCCTGGAGATTTGCCATGTAGTGCTCTCCTGCTGTCCTTTCATTGCTGCCATGCCACCTGTCCAGGACACCTCTGTGTGTCTTGAGAGAGTCCTGTCTGCACCTGAACCCAGGCCCAAGGTCACCCCCCCCCCCCCCCAGACTGGTGAGCTCCCTTTAAAGGCCACAACAGCCTAGCACTCCATCTCCAGCTTCCACCCGGACTACTCCTCCCCAGCTGGGCTGACCTTGAGTATTTAAGGAGGCCTGCCCCCTGCCAATCCAAGTTGGGGATTGGTCAGGGCTCCCCAGAATACTCCAGGCAGCTCCGCCTCTCCTCTCCTCCTTCCTTTCCAGAAGATTTCAGAATGTTCTGGAAAGAAGTGGGAGGTCTCAGTGATGCTGCCTGTGAGTCACCCAGCTCTGCCTGAGTCACTCCCAACCCAGATCAAAACAAACACAGGCTTGGCTGGAAATATACCTACTCTACCAAAAAAAAAAAAAAACTAATCACTCCTAGCACACTAGAGGGTGCTACATGACAAATCCGTGAATCATTCAATAGTCCATAATGTGCCCACATCCAATGTTGTGATTTAAAGTGAAAAAGTTAGATACTCTACATACATTCTGCTGTAGGTATGCAATTAGTTCTCTAACACCAGCGACATCCACTTATTTAATACTAAAAAGTGCTGAAGTGATTCTTTGTACTGAAAAAACATCCACCACCAGTAAATGAATTGGCCGCTCACCTTTATGATCTGACCAAAACGATCAAACACTGTGCATTTTTTTAATATCCAACTGGATCTAGGTGTTCCACTAGGAAGAAAGAGCTCATAACGCAATATTGCTAAAGTATAATGCCCTGTACACACAATAGGATTTTCCAACAACAAAACCCATGGGATTTTTTCTGACGGATGTTGGCTCAAACTTGTCTTGCATACACACGGTCACACAAAGTTGGTCGGAAATTCCGAACGCCAAGAACGCGGTGATGTACAACACGTACGACGAGCTGAGAAAAATTAAGTTTAATAGCCAGTGCTACTCTTCTGCTTGATTCCGAGCATGCGTGGCACTTTGTGCGTCGGAATTGTGTACACATGATCTGAATTTCCGACAACAGATTTTGTTGTTGGAAAATTTGAGAACCAGCATGTGTAAAGAAATCCTTCCAGGTACCAGAGACACCGGAAATTACATCACAGGCTCTGCCAGATCTCTCCGGTGCAAATTTGCTTTGAATCCAGGAGCCAGTTAAAAAAGTTAGGAGCTATTTTTTTTTAACTAACAAAGCTTTATTTTCAATGACAAAACCCCATCTCCTATGTAGACCTATGACACCCTAGAGAATAAAATAGGAGTAGTTCAAATTTTTTATGTCACACAATATTACCACAAAATTTCTGTAAAAAACACATTGAAGTTGATTTTAGGGGGCACAAAAATGCAATTACTTACCCATTTTCTTGGTAAAATATAAAAGACGAGGTTGCACCAAGTAAATAGATACCCAACATGTCAAACTTTAAATTTGCGTGTGTCCGTGAAATGATGACAAACTTCAGTACCCTATATTTTCCATAGGCAATGCTTAAAAAAAAAAAACTAGTGCTCTCGTTCTGGCGTGTACACCGATATATAACATGTGTATCACAATCAGCGTTTTCAAGCGCAGGCGCCCCAACACGTGCATTTACAGCTTCAATTGTTTGGGGGGGGGGGGGGGGATTTTATGTGCAACTTTAATTTAAGTCCCCTATGTAATGATTTTTTGGTGACAGGTTCTGATTAATTAGACATCCAGGGTCTAAAAGACAAATAATAGAGGTGGTAGGGGGCATCCCTGGCGCATCCCGTTTGATATAGAAAAGTACTCTGAATGTACTCAGTTAGCCTTTACCAAGGCTTGTGGTGTAGAATATATCCCTTCAATCCAATGTAGCATTCTGTCTCAGAAGTCTATGTGTTTTAACACTCCCCTCATAAAGGTCCAATTGACCCTATCAAAGGCCTTTTCGGCATCTGTGTTCACGAAGACACTTGACATCCCTTTCTGGTTTACATATTGGAGCAAATTTAACACTTTAATAGTACTGTCTCTGGCTTCTCGTGTGGGGACAAACCCCACTTGGTCCAAATGTACTAACTGTATCAAGTACGGTTGTATACGAGATGCAAGTATCTTCGTGAATATTTTCATGTCCATGTTTAATAGGGATATTGGACGGAAGCTACTGCACATTGACTGGTCCTTCCCTTCTTTAGGTATTACTACAATATGTGCCTTCAGCGCCTCTACTGGTGGGGTTGATATTTGACCCCATATATTAAAGGTTTTAGCTAAATATGGGCTTAGTGCTGGAAAAAAGCTTTTGAAATATTGCGAAGAGAACCCGTCCGGGCCAGGTGCCTTCCCACTTTTCATTGACTTTATTGCTAATATCACTTCCTCTGTTGTGATTGGAAACTCCATCTCCAAACGAGCTGAAGATGACAGTCTGGTTAATTGTGAGGAGGTCAGGTATTCTTCCATCAACTGAGGGGGTACAGAAGGGATTGGTAAGTTATATAATGCCCTGTAAAATTCTCTGAATTCCTTTACAATATCTTTAGGCATATAAGTTTTTTGGCCTCCTTCAGTTTTGATGCAAGGTATATAAGACCTCTTCTGTTGTTCTTTTAATTTTTTAGCTAAAACTCTTCCGCACTTATCTCCTGATTCGTATATTACGCTCTTCCCATGTTGCAGGATTGCCCTAGCTTTATACCTGAGAAGATCTGATAATTGTCTTCTCAAATCTGCTAACTCAATTCCTGTTTCCTTTTCCAATGTCTTTTTGTGTTTTTTCTCAATTTCCTGTATCCTCTCCAGTAACCACATCATCCTCTCCTCCCTGGCTCTCTTCACTCTCGAGTACCGTGCCTAATTAAGATTCCCCTGATTACCGCCTTATGGGCTTCCCAGACTATTCCCATATCCGTCTCCCCATCATCATTTATTTGGAAATATGAATGAATTTCTGTAAGTAGATCATCTCGAATCTCGGGACACTGTAACAGGCTTTCATTTAGTAGCCATCTCCATTCCATTTTTTGAGTCCCTCCCGTCAGGTTTATCCTCATTGTGATTGGTGCGTGATCTGACCAGGTAATATTCCCTATCTGAGTGTCCCGAACCTTCGAGAGTATCTGTTGTGGTATTAAAAAAAGATCAATTCGCGAGTATAACTGATGTGGGTTAGAGAAGAAAGTAAAGTCCTTCTCTTCTGCATGAAAGGCCCTCCAAACATCTACTAATTGGCATTCTACAAACTTTCTGGTTATATTTTTTCTTATTCCGATCGATATTGAGGAGGTTCCCTTAGATGTATCTAATTTGGGATCAAGAGGGATATTAAAGTCGCCCCCTGTTATCAGGATTCCATCCTTAAATTCCATTAATTTGGATAGAGCCTTTTTCAAAAAGCTATCTTGGTGTAAATTCGGGGCATATATAGTAGCTAAGGTCACTTTTACTGAACCTATGTACCCCTTAAGAAAGATGTATCTTCCTCCTTCATCCTGACATTTCTCCACAAATGACCAAGCAATTCTATTGGAAATTAAAATAGCTACTCCTTTTGTTTTAGCTTCTTGATTACAAGCATGATATACATTAGGGAAATGTCTATTTTGAAGATATAGAAAGGCCCCTGCTTTCAGGTGCGTTTCTTGCACCATCCCCACATCTGTTTTTAGGCGCTTAAACTCATTCAATAGCATTTTTCATTTTTCGGGAGTATTTAATCCTTTAGCATTCAATGAGGTAGCACCTATCCCGTCCATTTTCCTCCTGGCCTGGGGGTACCCAGCGGGGGGAGAGATAGAGAGAGAGAGAGAGGGGAAAGGAGAAAAAAAAAAAACCCCTAAACTAAATTTCCCAACACCTACCTATGGGTACTTTCGTTTCCCGTAGGTGATGGATACGGGGGGTGACTAGCAAATGCCTGAGTGGGCCAGGCACAGACCTGTATCCCTCCAACCCTTCCCAGTATATTTTGAACCCTCCTGGTTAGGCTCCTCATAGTTTCTCCCTTCTTCTCCATCTCTCCTCTCTCCCTACCCTTCCTCCCCTCTGCTTTTTCACATTATTTCACATTCCTCTCATCCCCGTCCCATCTCTTTCCCTCCTCCCTCCTCAATCCTCAATCCCCCTCCCCCTTCCTTAAACCATTTTAAACCTCTTTTACATACATACATATTATCCCCCCACATAATGTAGAGAGTACAATTTAGAAATAAAATGGAGTGGTGTGGGAAAAAAAGAGGGGGTACTTTATTGCCGTGGGCAGTGTCCAGAGAGGCAGCTCTTGCCTTATACCCTAGTGTATATATTTTCCATGTACTTCCCCCTACACCTAGTGCTCATTATTTATTTCTTGAATCTTAGTGTATAAAATTATATCTATATTGTTAATTTATTTGTATCTTAACCCCTGCTTTCTTCCCGTCTCACCCTCCCCACCTCCCTCTCTTCCCCGTTATCCCTCTCATTCAACCCATCTTCAATAACCTATTTTATTGTGGACTATTTATGTATTCTAATCATTTCTCCCCCCCCCCAAACCCCCCCCTACTCAATCCCTCTTTCCTTCACTGCAATGTGTGCACTTGTGTCACCTTCTATTCCTGTGTCCCAGTGTCTTCCCTCCCCCCCAACCATCTTATCTGCCCCCCCCCCCCCCCCCCCAACCCTCCACCTCTCTCCTCTATTGACTGCATCTCCAGGACCCTGCCCCCGGCAGCAAAGCTTGTCCCCACATCCCCTTATTCTATTCCTTATAAGGGTCACCCCTTTTCTTATCTATTTCAATTAATTGTGAGACCAAAAAAAATAAAAAAAAGGGAAGAGGAGGGCAACCCCTACAAAAAGGGGGTGGGAGGGGAAGATGGGATGCCATAGCCAAACCTTTAATGTGAAAACAAAACAAAGACAAAAGTCCAATCTAAGGAGGTAATAAAAAAAAAAAAAAAAAGATGAGGAGATACTCGATGAAAAAAAGTTCATTCCAAAAAATTGAGGGAGAGAAAAAAAAAAAAAAAGGAAAAACAAAAATCCCATAGCCAGGAGGGTAACATTTCCCTTTTAAATTCCAGACCAGCTTAGGAGCTCCCCTCCTCCCGTACTTGCTGTATTTGCTGCACTTCTGCTCGATTTGGGGATATTGATACAACGGACCTTGGGACCCCTCCTCTATGTAATCTTTTCCTAATTGGCAAAGGCAATTTGGGACCTCGCAGCTCTCAACTCCCAGAAACAAAAATAGCGCCGGAAGATCTGCTGGTGATTGTAATAGGAAAGACCCCTTTTTCATCCTAATTGTCAGAGATATCGGATACCCCCAGCTATAAGTCCCCCCAGCAGATTTTATCTTGTCTAATAGTGGACGCAATTGTGCTCTCCTTCTTTGAAGTGTAGCTCGAGATAAATCTGGGAGTATATTAATCCTATCCCCTTCATATGTTGCCGGGCCTTTCTCCCATGCTTTCCTGCTGATCAGCTCTCTGTGGTAGTATCTATGTAAACGTCCAATTACATCACGGGGCCTTGTCAAATCTGTCGATCGAGGTCCCGGGGCTCTGTGTAGTCTGTCAAATTCGATCTCCCTGGGGGTGGTGTTTACCCCTAAATCCTGGCAGATCTTAACAACGGTTTGGTATAGTTGTTCTTCTCCAATGTTCTCAGGAATACCTCAGAGTCTTAAATTATTCCTCCTACTTCTGTCCTCGGCCTCTTCCATTTTTAATTGAAAATTGGAGTCTTGGACTGACTGTTCCTTTTCTAATTTTAATACACGTGCCTCCAATCTTTCTATAGCAGACCCTTCCTCATTTACTCCATTTGTTAAGGTCTGAACTTCCGTACGAATGGACTGCATTTCCCGTGTATGACCCTCTTCAAGACGGGAAACCAATGCTTCCATTAGCTTCCAATGAGCCTCCATCTCCTGCCTAGTGGGGAGAGCTTGTAACATAGCCCTCAGATCCCCTGCTATATCAGTCACTTGTTCCCCCTTTTTCGCATCTCTCACCTCATGACCTTGCGCTAGGGCTGGTTCCAGAGGGAGACTCATCCGGGGTGCTGCCATTGGTATCTCAGTACTTGTAATCTCTCTGGTCTCCAGTGTAGATGCCCACACTGCTGCCCGGGTGAGCCTGAAAAAACCTTTGATCTCCTGCTGCAAGGGGTCTCTGTGGAAAGACTTCTTTTCCCCTTTCCTCCTCGTACTGTGCATCCCCCTAAGGGGTCAGGGTTCCCCACCAAGGCAGAGTCCCGCAGATCACCCCTGTAGCTGTGCCTGCAACTATTTAATGCTTGGAGCTTGGAGCTGTGCCTGCAACTATTTAATGCTTGGAGCCTCTTTAGCAGTCCTTGATTTTCAGGCGGTACCTTACTGCTAATTATAACGTGCAGTAAGTGCGGCAATAGGCAGTATACGTAGTTTAATGCAGCTCCCTCCAGAGGAGAATGTTATAATGCGCCACCCATTTACTGTCACAGTTCTTAATTATGGTTTCTGCGGTCTCTACAGTCTCAGCAGTTTAAACAGTTACCATATATCTGTGCTAGTCTGGGCTCTGCTCTCCCCCTCCCCACCTTCAGGCTCACCTTGTTTGTTGGGACAACTTCGCTCCGTGTCCACAGTCCACAGTGCAGTGCAGTGCGGGGTTCGTACTATGCCGCTCCTCTCCTTTCCGTGCCGCTCAGCTCCCCTCCTCTTCTCAGCTCTCTTCCGCACGGCGCTCTGAACTCTCCGGCGAAAAACAGGTAGGTAAGATCCCATGAGCGCGTCCGTCTGTGCACAGCAAGCTCCCCAGTCCGTGGTTCACCTGTCCATACAGTCTGCACGCTCTGCACACGGCACAGCAACCCCGGCGGGGCGGGGAGCCGTCAATCTCCAAGGGTATACAAGGTAAACGAGGTTCTGCTGATTTGTAAGTTTTGCTGGTTTTGCTGGTGCATGAATTTTTATTAGTCTAGCTGGGGCGCTGGTAGGAGAGGTCCATGCTCAGCCAGCGTCTCTCTCTACTCCGCCATTGTCTAGCCACGTAAATCATTTCTGATCCATTGCCCTTCTAAGAATGTAACTCTTGCAAATATTCCCTAGTTGGATCACCATATTCTCAAATAATGGTTCTTATTCAATAATACAATATTCCCACCCTTATCAGCAGGTTTCCCTACAATTTTTGATTGTTTTCTAACCCTAAGGGCCCATTCACACTATGTTTTACCGCAGGGACGCACAGAAAACTGTTGTTTTCTATGTGCCCCATTCACACTGCATTGCAGCCAGACGCTGCAGTAAAATGCAGACGTGCTGCATTTTATCGCAGCGCAATGGGCTAATCGCATGGCAACGCAGAGCAGTGTGCAACGCGACATTGCTGTGAATTAAATGTAAGTTGTGTACTCTGTAATTAAAACATATGCAAAAAATGAGAGCTGTGCGATGCGCTGAGTTGTGCATCTCACTGCCCCATAGCAGCTGGCAACGCAGAGCGACTGGAGCACCTGGAGTGCTTTAGGGCGAATTCAGTCTGCGATTTCAAGTGTGAATTCGCCCTAAAGCACTGCTTTCGGTAGGTGTCAAAATATAATCCCTTTTATTTTTTGCTTTTCTCTTCGACATAAGACCGAGATAATTTTATACAAGCTTGATGAATAGCTGAATGCTACCCCCTTGTGGAAAAGGGAGTATATGATCACTCTTCAATCTTAGATCAGTAAAGGGACCTTTGATCTCCTTATCTCCCATTTAATTTTCTCCTTGGAGGGAATCTAATACTGTTAGGCTTTCAATCTCTGTGAGCAATCAAGGATGTTGATTTTTCTGTATGCTTGTACTCTTTTTTTTTTTTCCTTTCAAAGCCAACTTTTATGCAAATAAATTGACATCCTCGACCCAATCAAAGAGATTAAAGTCTACTGGGACAAATGGAAGTCTCTTTTCAAGGACACTAATGTGGCCAGAGTTCAGTTCAGAGGAAACATTAAAAATCCTCAATTTTTTTTCACTATTACTCTCAGATCTAGTTTTTGAAAGGTTTTCTGAAGTTATAAATCCCTTGGTCCCGTACTTCCCTATTGAAATAGATTCCTCAAAGTTCGAGTCAAAAATCACTCAACTATATTCCACATATTTCTGCCTCTTCTGTCTTCTTTTTCCTCACCCTCTTTATTGTTGTTGTCTAGGTTCAGAGGAATTTATAATTGTGTTTGTGTGCTTGGTCTGATCCTGCTCAGAACCATCAGACTCATTCGATGTATCCAATGGTTCTGTTACACATCTCTGTTGTGAGACTTGTCAATTCTACTGAGTCCAAGTATACACCTTGCCCTGTTCAAAATCCTCTGTATCTCTTATGCTGTGTACACACGGTCGGACATTCCGACAGAAAAAGTCAGATGGGAGCTTTTCATCGTATTTTCCAACCGTGTGTATGCCCCATTGGACTTTTTCCATTGACGGACTTAGATAGAGAACATGTTCTATATTTTTCCGACGGAACTAATTACTATCAGATAAACTCGTCTGTATGCTGTTCTGACGCACAAAAAAACGACGCATGCTCTGAAGCAAATACGAGACCGAAGCTATTGGCTACTGGCTATTGAACTTCCATTCTCTAGTCCCGTCGTACGTGTTGTACGTCACTACGTTCTTAATGGTTGGACTTTGATGTGACCGTGTGTATGCAAGACAGCTTGAGCGGAACTCCGTTGGAGAAACCTTCAGAGTTTATTCCGATGGCAAAACCACTCGTGTGTACGCGGCATGAGGCTCCTTTCACACTTGTGCACCTTCGATCCCACTTGTGAGACCCCAAGTCACAGGACATGTGAAATTCAATGTATTTCTATGAGAGCTGTTCCTACTAATACTACAGAAGTCGCTGCGACTTCAGAAAAGGTTCCTGTACTACTTTGGTCAGACTTTTGATGCAACTTTGGCCCAGGGAATGTAAAGTCCGATCAAAGTCACACCAAAAGTTACATCAAAGTTCTGCTCCAAAGTTGCACTGGAAATCACCTGACTTTGGAGGTGCGCTAATATAAAAAGGAGCCTAAGGCGCCTTTCACATGGGACGGATCCGTAATGATCCGCCCCGTAAACATCCGCTTGCTCAGCGGGGATCGTTCCAAAATCCCCGCTGAGCCGGCGGATAACAGGGACCGCCCTGTCAGATCTCCGCTCTCCTCTATGGGGGATCGGATGAACACGGACCGTCTGTCCGTGTTCATCTGATCTTCTCTGCAGACGGATAGAAAAATAGGTTTTCCTCCGTCTGCAGAATCTGACCATAGCGGAGACAGACGATATCGTGTGTCAGCGGATGCTCATCCGCTGACACCCGCTATCCCATAGGGATGCATGCATGTCCATATTTCATCCGAAAATGGATGGATGAAATACGGACATACGGTCCGCATGTGTGAAAGGGGCCTAAGGAATTTTTTTTTTTTTTATTTATTCTTTTATTGTTCAATTTACTTTTGTACCTATCTTTCAGGGTTTTGAACTCAGTAGGGGAAATTTAAGAAAATGTACTTCTTTTAATGGAGAGTTTAATTTATTCAAAATATTTTCTCTCAAAGTCCAAGGGTTACTGCATTGTGGGTAAAGTATTCTTGGTCTGAAGCTTGTCCCACCCTCCAAGATATTCCCGACTATGACTGTGAAAATTAGGTCTAATCATAAACCTCAGTCCATGTACAGTGATTCCTTGTCTGATTTCATTTCTAGACTTGCCACCTCCCACCATGAATGTGGACCTTCCTGAATACATCTAGTACATAGACGTATTCATAGTCGTTTTTTTTTTTTTTTTACTTGTTATTTCATTGTTTGAAAATACTTGTCTGGTTTCTTTGGATAAATTCTTTTTCCAAGAAACCTGACATCATAAAGGCCTCACGCTGCGGCTCACATACCAAATTCACATAAATTAAAATATTTACCTGATTATCCTACATCAGCTCTTCCAAAATGAACCTATATGTGCGTATCATAAATGGAAAATTAAGCTGAGAGCTGTGCACTTATCTCTCAGAGCAGAAAGCTCACCAGGTCCTAAAATATAACTTTTATTCATATTCAAAATAAATGAGCAAAAATTGATTAAAAAGAAAAACATTTAATGTTGCTACAGGTAACTATGTAACTATACCAAAGAACCCAGGAAATCTATACACATAATTTATGTATGCTGATGCATAGGTATAAATAAGTCTTTTAAACTGGTACAGTAATACATTTAACCACTAGAGGGCAGACTTAGAAAAAAAACGATATTGCTGATGTTGCTTATTGCACACATCGCCTGCCCTGTTTAACAGAATGAACTGAATGCAAACTATTGATTTCAGTAACAGGCCCCTGACATCTAATCAAACTTTTGGTGCTATATAAATCCTGTATAATAATATTAATAATAATTGTCACATGCAAACCTGGCGCAGCTGGAGGATGACTAAGATCAGGAAATTGAAGAGACCATGCAATCTCTTATCAAATCCTAGTTGCTTATGGCACATGTGATCTCAACCGCCACCTTTGGCTTGCCTTAAGCTTGGCCATATACAGTATCTCACAAAAGTGAGTACACCCCTCACATTTTTATAAATATTTTATTATATCTTTTCACGTGACAACACTGAAGAAATTACACTTTGCTACAATGTAAAGTAGTGAGTGTACAGCTTGTATAACAGTGTAAATTTTCTGTCCCCTCAAAATAACTCAACACACAGCCATTAATTGAAAAAGGAGATTGGCACTTTGAGTGAGGCAATTGACAGACAGCTATTAACCCCTTGCTTACTGGGCACCTAAACCCCCCTCCTGCCCAGACCATTTTTCAGCTTTTAGCGCTGTCACTATTTGAATGACATTTGCGCGGTCATACAACACTGTACCCAAATTAAAATTTGTATCATTTTTTTCTCACAAATATAGCTTTCTTTTGGTGGTATTTGATCACCTCTGGGTTTTTATCTTTTGTTAAAAAAATTAAAAAAGACAGATTTAAAAAAAAAAAAAGAAAATACAAAACCGTTTTATATTTTGTTAATAAATTTTGCAAACAGGTAATTTTTCCCCTTCATTGATGTACGCTGATGAGGCTGCGCTGATGGGCACTGATAGGCTGCACTGATGGGCACCGATAGGCTGCATTGATGGGCACTGATAAGGCGGCACTGATGGGCACTGATAAGGCGGCACTGATGGGCACTAATAGGCGGCACTGATGGGCACGAATAGGCGGCACTGATGGGCACTAATAGGCGGCACTGATAGGTGGCATTGGTGGGCTCTGAGAGGTGGCACAGATGGGCGGCACTGAAGGGCATTGATAGGTGGCCCTGAAGGGCACTAATAGGTGGCATTGATAGGAGGCACTGATAGCTGGCACTGATGGGTGGCAGTGATGGGCACTGGTAGGTGAAACTGATAGGCAGCACTGCTAGGTGGCACTGATGAATCTAGCCTCACGGTTGTTAATAAGGGCACATGAAAGATAGGGTGGATTTTGTAAGTCTCTGGGAGTGAAAGTTCGTAGGCTGCTGGATTGATTTGCCTCTTAACAGAAAATGGACCGATATATCTAGGTCCCAGCTTCTTGGATGGACATGACAATTTTAAATTCCAAACCATTCAAAAATGGGGCTTGTCATGTACCCGAGGGAACTGCATCATTGTATGCGAATTCTGCCAGGGGTAAAAGTGATACCCAGTCATCTTGGGCAAAGGATGAGAAGCACTGAAGGTATTGTTCCAGAGTCTGGTTTGTTCGTTCTGTTTTGCCATTTGTCTGTGGATGCTAGGCTGACGAGAAACAAGTTGCGATCTTTAGTATCCTGCAAAGATCTTTCCAGAATCTGTATGTACCCAGCAGCATCACTTCTGAGCGAGGAGTACAATTTACATACAGATTCTGGAAAGATCTTTGCAGGATACTAAATCATAGCACCATAGTATCCTGCAAAGATCTTTCCAGAATCTGTATGTAAATTGTACTCCTCGCTCAGAAGTGATGCTGCTGGGTAACCTGTGGAGCCTGACTACTTCCTTGATGAAGGTACGAGCAGTCTCAATTGCTGAGGGGGTTCCTAACATAGGAATGAAATGGGCCATCTTTGTTAATCTGTTGACTATCACAGAGACGGTAGCAGTGGCGGCTGGTAAAGTTTTAGGATGGGGGGGCGCCAGACCCCGCCCTTCCTTTTTGACCCCTCCTACTTGGTGAAAATGGGCATGGTTTCAGAAAAATAGTGGGCGTGGCTCTAAGATGGTGTGGTTAGTGTCTGAGATGAACGAGGGACGGAGGGAGAGGGAGAGAGGGATGGAGGGACAGCAGGCCCAGATCCTACACAACAATAGAAATATGTGTATTCTAGAAAGTTTAACAATCAGCAGATAAAGATATTCCAAACACCTGGTGTTAGCACTTCAATCATCCCGGCACCATGGTTGTTATGGTGTCAGGATGATTAATGCGCATTATTTCTATTATAACATTGTAATATTAAATGAAACCATTCAACTCATCATAATGCAGAATCAGTGGGAGCCCTGAGCGTGTCACTAGCCACGTCACCTGCCACCAGATGCCATCAGGTGTCCCCAGCGGAGTCCCTCCTTACATGCAGCCTGTGTCACATAAAATGCACCCTGTGTCCCACCAAATGCAGCAGCCTGTGGCACCACCAAATTGTAGCAGCATGTGGCACCACCAAATTGCAGCAGCATTTTTGACCACCAAATTGCAGCAGCATGCGTCCCGCCAAATTGCAGCAGCATGTGTCCCCATCAATTGCAGCAGAATGTGTCACCACCAAGTTGCAGCAGAATGTGTCCCCGTCAGTTTAAGCAGAATGTTTCCCCGTCAGTTTAAGCAGAATGTGTCCCCGTCAGTTTAAGCAGAATGTGTCCCCGTCAGTTTAAGCAGAATGTGTCACCATCAATTGCAGCAGAATGCGTCGCACCAAGTTGCAGCAGCATGTGTCCCACCAAATTGCAGCAGAATGTGTCCCCATCAATTGCAGCATAATGTGTCCCCATCAATTGCAGCAGAATGTGTCCCCATCAATTGCAGCAGAATGTGTCCCCATCAATTGCAGCAGAATGTGTCCCCATCAATTGCAGCAGAATGTGTCCCCATCAGTTTAAGCAGAATGTGTCCCCATCAATTACAGCAGAATGTGTCCCCATCAATTACAGCCGAATGTGTCACCACCAAGTTGCAGCAGAATGTGTCCCCATCAATTACAGCAGAATGTGTCACCACCAAGTTGCAGCAGAATGTGTCCCAATAAGTTTAAGCAGAATGTGTCCCCATCAGTTTAAGCAGAATGTGTCTCCATCAATTGCAGCAGCCTCACATCAAACCCCCCTCCTCCCCCTTTACTTACCTTGCAGTGTGTTGTCCTCTACAGCGGTGTCTCCTGTGGAGAGGTCCGTCCTCCCTTACTTCCTGTTTCCTCTCTCCTGGGCGCAATTGGAGAGAGAAAACAGAAAGTGACATCAACTCAGATGTCAATCAAACCGCCCGGCCGTAGTAATATATACTACGAACGGGCGGAAGCTACTCGGCGCTTCCGAAAACGCTGCAAGGCAGGCTAAACGCCCGCAAATGATGCGCCACGTCTGCAATCTCCTGATTGCATAGACGAGGAGCTTTCCATAGGTGCACTGTGTCCATACTATGACCGGCGTCCAAAGACAGTGCACTTAAGGATCTTTTTTTTTTTAAAGGGCCAGCTTTAAAAAACGGCCCGCCACTAATACTGACAATGGGGCATTAGTCCTCTACTGACACTAACAATGGGACACTATTACTTCCAATGACACCAATGATGAAGCACTATTTTCCACAATGATACCAATGAGGGGGCACTTTTCCCCCCACTGACACCAACGATAGGGCATTGGGGCACTGTTCCTCTCACTGACACCAATAATGGGGCACTATTTCTCCTACTGACACCAATGATGGGGCACTATTCCTCTCACTGACACCAATGATGGGGCACTGTTTCTCCCACCGATACCAATGATGGGGCACTATTCCCCCACTGACACCAATGATGGGGCACTATTTCTAACACTGATACCAATGGTGGGGCACTATTTCTCTCACTGACACCAATGATGGAGCACTATTCCTTTCACTGACACCAATGATGGGGCACTATTCCTTACACTGACACTAATGATGGGGTGCTATTCCTCACACTGACACCACTGATGGGGCACCATTCCTCCCATTGATACCAACAATGAGGCACTATTTCTCCCACTGACACCAATGATGAGGCACTATTTCTCCCACTCATACCAAAGATGGGGCACTATTTCTCCCACTGACACCAATGATGGGGCACTGTTCCTCCTATTGATACCAATAATGAGGCACTATTTCTCCCACTGACCCCAATGATGGGGTACTATTCCTCCCACTGACGCCAACAATGAAAAACTATTCCTCCCATTGTAAACCAACGATGGAGCACTATTACTTCCCCTTAATTCCAATCATGGGGAATTTTTTAATTCCACTGATGCCAGGACATTTTCTTCCCCCACTGGTCACAGTCTGGCCCCCCTAAAGTTGAACTATAGTATACTGGACCTTTGTTTAGAAAGTTTGGAGACCCCTGATATAGATAAACACTAGGTTATCCCGGTCATTTCTGGGCATTATTATTAGTCAACCCATAACCTGGTAAACCTTGGCAGCTCGTAAACATGTTCAAAACACTTTTGTGATTTGATTTGTTTAGTATGTTCCTCATATATTGTTACTTCTGGTGAAAATGTTAGGAATGCTTGATTGCTATGAAGTGTAGCCCTGACTGGCAGCCCTTTAAGGCAGTGGTTCTCAATCCTGTCCACAAGTACCCCCAACAGGCCATGTTTGCCTTTATCTTGCCCAGGTGCTTTAATTCAGAGTCAATGGCTTGGTATTTTGGACAGCTGTTTTAGCTAAGAGAAATTCCCAAAACATGTTGGGGGTACTTGAGGACAGGGTTGAGAACCACTGCTTTAAGGAACAGGGACTGCGATGTTTGGGCAATCCTATGGCTACAGTGTTGTTTGCCTCTCTTCCCACCATGACTGGACTTGTTGCAGTGAGAAAAGAGAAAAGGACTCCTAATAGCCACTGGTGGGACCAGACTTTGAGCCCCGCTCACCAGACTGGGGAAAAGGAGAAGACCCTGGAGTGGAGCCAGAGAAGAGAGCCACAAGATTTGCAATGCCTGCCGGCTGAGTTGGCTGAGCTGCCAGGGGACAGTATAACAAAGCAGGAGTAAGACCCCTTTCACACTGGGGCGTTTTTCAGGTGCTTTAGCGTTAAGAAAAACGCCTGTAAAGCGATTGAAAGAAGCCTCATCTGCTTTTTCAATGTGAAAGCCCAAGTGCTTTAAGAGCCCTTTCACACTGCCAGTGCCCGAAAAACACTCGTAAAGCGATGCTTAAACTAGCGGCGCTTTACCAGCATTTTTCGAACGCTAGTGGGGCGCTTTTAACCCCTGCTAGTGGCCAAATAAAGGGTTAAAAGCGCCCACAAAGCTTTTCAGGCATTTTGCAGGCATTGATTTCAATGGGAAGGGGTGCTTTAGGAGCAGTGTATTCACCGCTCCAAAAGACCTGCAAAGAAGCTGCTTGCAGGACTTTTTTTGACGCTCTGCCAACGCAGCGCCTCAGTGTGCCCTCGGGCTTTCACATTGGGATTGCACGCTTATTTTAACGCTAAATCGCCTGAAAAACGCCATAGTGTGAAAGAGGTCTCAGTGTAAAAGCACTCAGGCTTTCACATTGGGATTGCAGATGAGACTTCTTTCAGGCGCTTTACAGGCGCTTTTTTTTTTTAACGCTAAAGCGCTTGAAAAACGCCTGAAAAACGCCCCCAGTGTGAAAGGGGTCTAAGAGACTTGCAGGTTGCCAGGCTCAGGTGGTGCTGTGTGCAGAGCTGCCATACTAGATGAAGCTGCAGGGAGAGCTGTGAATTGGGCCAGATTGGGTTTTATTGCTGATCACAGAGGCCTGACCATCTGCACTGAGAGGGATTCATAAGAAATCTGTAAGGCCCCTTTCACATGGCAAGCCCGCTCGGATCCGCCTGTGTGTTTTTCAGGCAGTTCCGAGCGGCCATCCATGGACTCCTATGGGGAGATGGATGTCAGCGGAGATGTGTCTGCTGACACCCGTCTGCCATCTGATCTGCTAAAATCAAACGTATGGCGATACGTTCGTCATCCGCCTTGGCGGATCGGATGAGATGAGACACCCCTGTCCATTGCACTGAATGGGCAGCGCTTTCAAAATGGGACTTTTTCCCCTTTTTTAAACCCTTTTTTTTAATGATAAAAAAAAAGCACAGCTAAAGTGCAGCTAAAGCACGGCAAAAATGACTGGCGCTTTATACACTACAGACGCACTGTAGTGTGAAAGGGTTCTAAGGGCCTGCAGACTTTAAGGGAGAAGCTGACAAACCAGCTTGAGGTTTGAGCGAGAAGCCCATGTGTGCAGGGCCGGTACAGGGGGGGGGGGGGGGCGGAAGGGGCGGGTGCCCTGGGCGGAACAAATTACCATGGGAAGGGGGGCGCAGTGCTGGCAGTGTGCTGCTAAAAATGTTTTGGGCATACTGTGATTATACTGTGAACGGGTGCGCTACAATCGCGCACAGCTGCCTGCAAGGATTTGCCGAGTGCGCTCCTGCACCCGGCACAGGAATAGGACTCGGTCTATCGGTCTATCCTTCCCTGTCAGGCGGAGCTGTGGAGTGATCTCCGCCCGACAGGCACTTCCGAGTCCTGGCGTGACGTCACTGGGAGGCGGGAAGAGAGAGAGAGAGGACTGTAGAGAGCTGTGTTGTGCCGAGAATGGTTTCCCAGTCGAAATCTGTTCCCCCTGGCTCTCGGCTCTGATCGTAACTCTGCCTCTCCAGTCCTCTGCACTGCCGCCCCTCCTCCTCTACCCAGAATGCAAATCATGCTTCTGCCATCCCCGCACCCGTGCGCGTCCCCTGTACAATGCTACTACACACACACACACATATATATATATATATCTATATATATATATATACACACACATAATATATATATATATATATATAGACAGTGAGACATTTCCCGATCCGCGGCTGCACCAACCGGGAAATGTCTCGCTGCCTGTGATTAGCGCTGCACAGTGTCGGCTTCCTGGTGGGATCAGGTACATGAGGTTGCATAAATATACTTGGCATAGCTGTATGACAGGTTGGAGTATATGTAATGCAGCATGGACAGGGGTCGTGTGCAGTCCTTGCAATGTCCACTGCCGCCACTGACTTTTTTTACATTTTTTATAAGGGTTCTTTCACACGGGGGTGGTGGGTCCATTAGTGGTAAAGTGCCGCCAGTTTTAGCGGCGCTTTACCACTATTTAAGCAGTACTTTTGGGCCACTAGCAGGGACCCCGCGGACTCGATGTCCGACGGTGTCCCGCGATCGTGTCATGGGGGGGGGGGGGGGGGTGCAGTTTGCCATCTTCGCCCTGGGCACCAAATGGCCTTGTTCCAGCACTGCATGTGTGACCTCTCTCCTAACCTCCGGCTACTTGTATTTCTACTGGAGAGTCGACCTAGGACTCCTGGGATTTTTCCTTTGGATTACAACTACTCTCTTTCAAGAGCGGGAGGGCACTCCAATGAAAGTTCTTGGGCCCGAGCACTGGCAGACTGTGTATTAGATCCCCACTGGCATACTTAGGGGCATTGATATGCATATGGTCATATAGTTGACCATTATATCCAGTTATAACAGTATTTGGTTTTGAAATTGTTAAGGATGTCTTGGTGGTGCAATACGGCCTTAACCATTTCATTAATAACATTTCTTTCTTTCTAAAAGTGGTATTAAATCTATAACCAAACATTTACTATATTGTAAATTACTAATAGATATGGTCGCTGCATTCATTTTCTGTTTTTAGACTTTTTTCCCTTGTTTTCATCTGGTGTTTTGGCCAGTAACACGCCTATTGTATTAGAGTGGTGGCTGCGTTCGTTTTCTGTCTTTATGTTTCTTTCCTCTGTTTACATCTAGTTTTCTGGCCAGTAACATGCCTATTGTATTATTGTGCCCCCACTCTGTAAGAAGGAGCAACAGACACACCTTTGGACAGCAGCAATGTTAATCTGGGGGGGGGGGGGGGTGTTAGTTGTAAGCACCCCTGTAAGTGGTAAATGATTTGTCCCAACCCTCTAACTTCTATACCTGTAGGACAGCTTGTTCTGTTGATAAACATACTCACTGCCTCAATCACCAGGTAAAATAAAGAAAATAAGGCCTAAAAGGGAAAACTAGTGTAGCCACCACATTTAAAAATTGTTAAGTTGCAATATAATAAATGTTTTGCTGTGATACCTCTTTAACCACTTGCCAACCAGCCACAGTACATATACTGCGGCAGGTCGGCTCCATTGCACAAAACAACGTACCTGTACATCGTTTCATGCAATAGATAGTGTGGGCACGCATGCCCGTGGCGCGAAGGACGAGCTGATGTGCGCTCCCAGCAGGCCCTATGTCCGCAGGCCACCCGTGGTCGCTTCACAGAAAGGGAGAACGGGGATCTGCCTATGTAACAAGGGGACAACATGGAGATCTGCTGTTCCTAGTGATCAGGAACAGCGATATCTTAGTTCTCCTGGTGAGCCCATCCCCCACACAGTTAGAACACACCCAGGGAACACAGTTAACCCTTTGATCGCCCCTAGTGTTAACCCCTTCACTGCCAGTGTCATTTATACATTGATCAGTGCATTTTTTTTAGCTCTGATCACTGTAATAATGTCACTGGTCCCCAAAAAGTGTCACTTAGGGTCAGATTTGTCTGCCGCAATGTCACAGTCCCACTTAAAATCACAAATCACTGCCATTACCAGAAAAAAACAATAAAAAAAAAAATAAAAGTCCATAAATCTATCCTCTATTTTGTAGACGCTGTAACTTTTGCGCAAACCAATCAATATATGTTTATTGCAATTTTTTTTACCAAAAATATTTAGAAGAATACATATTGGCTTTTAAAAAGATGAAGAAATTTGTTTTTTATATATTTTTTTAGATATGTATTAAAAGAGAAAGTAAAAAATATTGTTTTTTTTTCAAAATTTTCACTCTTTTTTTGTCTATAGCGGAAAAAAAATGAAACCGTCGCACGACCTTGCAATTGTCCGTTAAAGCGATACAGTTCCGTATCGCAAAAAATGGCCTGGTCATTAAGGGGATAAATCTTTCTGGAGCTGAAGCGGTTAAATAAAGTCCATTTACCTCTACTGGTGTGCTGATGAGTATTGGGTACCTTTTAGGATGGGTCACCACTGGAAAGACGTAGAAACCTGAAAATCTCAGCAGCTCCCTAATGCTGCGTACAACACGAGCGGATTTTCCGCTGGAAAAATCTTGGATGTTTTTTCCGATGGAATTCCGCTCAAGCTTGGCTTGCATACACACGGTCACACAAAAGTTCGCTGAACTTTCGACCGTCAAAAACGCAGTGACGTAAAACACTATGACGAGCCGAGAAAATTAAGTTCAATGCTTCCGAGCATGCATCAACTTGTTTCCGAGCATGCATAGGAATTTTGCGCGTCAGAATTGGTACAGACAATTGGAATTTCCAATCGGAACTTTTTCCGACCGAAAAATTGAGAACCTGCTCTCAATCTTTTTCTGGCTGGAATTCGGCCAGCAAAAGTCACTTACACACGGTCGCATTTTCCGACCAAAAGCTCTCATCAGTCTTTTGCTGGCCGAATTTCTGATCGTGTGTACGGGGGCATAAGGAGTCAGTTCTACAGATACATTTTATTATGCTTTACTATGCTATTATGCTTATTATGCTTTATTATGCGTCAAGCAATGATTGAGGACACGATGGGCTTTCATCCCTTATCTTGTTACGTGAATAATGAAGACCATTAAAGCGGAAGCTTGGAGAGTGTTGATTGTTGTTACATATTGTTACTTGTCGGCAGAAAGTTGTAGCCAAGTACTCCCGCCTGCCAGCGATCCAGTTATTGGCAGGGAGATGAGCTAATCTTCCTTTTTTTATATCACAGTTGCGCATTCAGCCGTAGTCAGCCATCTCCTGTCATGCCCAGAGACCCCTTTAGTGGACCACAATTAGGGGTACATATTCATCTCATCAAATGCAGTGCAGACCCCCATTTAACTTTTGTACGTTTTTCAAAAATATGAACAACTAAAGGATCAGAGCTGAAATGCAGTTAACTGTTAAACTGTTCCCACATAGATGACCAATTCATATGTTGTAATTTGTAGTCAGAGTCAGGATACTGGAGGAGACGTAACCCCAACTATGGCGACCTAAGGAGTGCCATGGTCGCCCGTGAGAGTAAGCTTAAAAGAGGGCATACCCTGAGTAAGGAATATGGAAAAATTTGAAATGGGCGGGAGGGGATGCAAGCCGTCGAGAACGTAGGGAAGGAGGGGGGGTTATATGGCCCCAACTCCTCCTACAAATACAAATACAAATACAAATACAGGCTAGCCAATGGCCAGCCTTCCAACTTAAAGTAAAGGTAAAAAATGTTTCACCTTAATGCATTTTATGCATTAAGGTGAAAAAACATCTGACTATACTGGCCCCCCAGGCCCCCGTTTTACTTACCTGACCCCTCAAAAATCCTGCGCTCGCCCCCTGACGTCCTCTTCGCCACTCACCCTGGCCGTTGATTGGCTAGAGTGGATGGATTGAAAGCAGCGCAGCCATTGGCTCTTGCTGCTGTCAATCACATCCAACGACGCCGCGCGCCGGGGGGCGGGGCCGAGTGGTACAGCGAGCGGCTATAGCCGCCGGCTGTATCACGGGAGCGCGCCTGCAAGTGCTTCACACCATGTGATGGAGCTCGCATTTAGGTGAGAAGCACTTGCGGGGGGGGGAGCCGAGACAGCTGCCGAGGGACCCCAGAAGACCAGTGGAGGTAAGTATAACATTACTTGTTATTTAAAAAAGAAAATGTTTCCTTTACAACCCCTTTAACGTCATATTCAAACCTCTTTTATTCCAGAGGAATCCTTGAAAAAAAAATTCAGGTCTTGAGGGACCCCCGCTACAAATAATGTTGCTTACAGTTTACAGCACATCAGCGTGGGGTGCCTACTGGATTTTTAATGGGTGCCTTGGCAAAATGCCTAAAGATTGCCCCAAAATGCCCCAAAAATTTCAACAAAACAGCAGGTGGACCAATCCTGCCTTCTTTGTTACTAAACGCCACAGGCTTTTATTGTGCATAATTACACCTTAGGCACCATGCAGGACAGTTGCAAGTGTCCTAACAGTTGATGACATCATCGGTTAATAAGGAGCATATGGACACCTGAGGACATCCTTGTTTGCCCCTTCCCTATCCCGCACCATCAGCACTGGAGTCACGTGGGCTAAAAGAGTGCGAGGAACTGAGGGAGAAGAGAAATGCTGGAATACTAATCAGTATTAGTGTGCAAAAGTATATTTCTATTGTAAGAATCACCTCCAATGTTGTGTGTTCTGTATGTGTGGATCAGTGGCGGTGCGTGCATAGAGGGCGCAGGAGCGCCGCCCCCCCTCTCCTGCACCGCTCTATCACCAATAGATAGATTCATGCATGGCATGAATCTATCTATTGTCACCGCTGCTGCCCCCTATTCAGGTGTCCGGCCCCTTGTCGGGAGCGCCGGACATCTGAATTACAGGGGGGGGGGGGGGGGGGGGGGGGTTTCTGGAAGCGTCCTATTAGAGCTGTAAAGCTCTAATAGGGGACCTGATTAGAGCAGTGGGCTCTAATAGGCTTCCATAAGTGTAAACAGCGGGCGCACTGCTGTGCGTTCGCTGCTTACACAGTATTGTGTTAGGGAAGCGAATACATCGCTTCCCTAACACAGACCCGCCTCTCAGCCAATCAGGTTGCCAGTCTGTGTTACCGGTCCCCTGATTGGCTGAAGTCACAGGCGCTGTGATTGGATGCCTAGGCGTCCAATCACTGCAGAAGACAGGAGGAGCGCGGGAGAAGATGTCGGGTCGATGAGGAGAAACCGATCGCCGCCTGACAAGGTAAGTGCCGGCACATTGGCAGCATTTAATGGGCACATTGGCAGCATTTAATGGGCACAGTGACAGCGTTAGTTAAGCACAGTGGCAGCACTTGGGGCACAGTGGCAGCTTTACATGGGCACAGTGGCAGCGTTAGATGGGCACAGTGGCAGCGTTAGATGGGCACAGTGGCAGCATTTAATGGACACAGTGGCAGCATTTGAGGCACAATGGCAGCACTTGGGGCACAGTGACAGCGTTAGATGGGCATAGTGGCAGCATTTAATGGGCACAGTGGTAGCGTTTGGGGCACAGTGGCAGCATTTGGGGCACAGTGACAGCGTTAGATGGGCACAGTGGCAGCATTTAATGGGCACAGTGGCAGCGTTTGATGGGCACAGTGGTAGCATTTAATGGGCACAGTGGCAGCATTTAATGGGTACAGTGGCAGCATTTAATGGGCACAATGGCAGCGTTTGATGGGCACGGTGGCAGCGTTTGATGGGCACAGTGGCAGCATTTGATGGGCACAGTGGCAGCGTTTGATGGGCACAGTGGCAGCGTTTGATGGGCATAGTGGCAGCGTTAGATGGGCACAGTGGCAGCATTTAATGGGCACAGTGGCAGCGTTTGGGCACAGTGGCAGCGTTTGATGGCACAGTGGCAGCGTTTGATGGCACAGTGAGGCTGTTTGTTTTGCGCCCCCCCCCCCCCAAAAAAAAAATTTGAGCACCAGCTGCCACTGCGTGTGGATGCTGCTGTGTAATGTAAAACTATTCGTTTTGTTTTTTGACTTTTTAGAACGGGGTGCCTCGAGATTGTGGGAATTTTTAAAGGGTGCCTTGACTGAAAAAGGTTGAGATTCAGCGTCCTAACATTCATGGTCCGTGTAGACATGCCCCTTGGCATTGGTGGCCATTGTACTTTAAGTAGGAGATCAATTTGCTATTGCTCACTGCTCAGGGAACCCCTAGCAACTTCATGAGGTACCCTAGTTGAGAAAGGATGTACTAACTTTTTTCCAAATGCTGTAAATGGAGAAATAACCTACACAAATTGTGAATTATGTAATAGAATTTCTTATGCAATTATTTTTTTACTGGAAGTATGCGGTTTTGCACAGTATGTTGGTTTGGACAAGACATTCTGTACATGCTGTTGTGAAGTAGTGATCCACCGTCATTTCAAGTAGATGGTCACAAGAGATTCATGACATCCAGAAAATTACTTTCTGAGCTCATGAACTGTAAACATTTCAAATATCAAAAGAATATTCTTCTGCTTGGGATCTGTTTAAAATACTGTGATTGATCTCTTGATAGCACAAAAACAGATATCTTGAAGTACTCATGAAAGACACAGATCCTGCAGCTATACTATATTACCAAGAGTATTGGGACGCCTGCCTTTTTACGCACATGAACTTTAATGGTATCCCATCCTTTGTCCGTAGAGTTCAATATTGTGTTGGCCCACCCTTTGCTGCTATAACAGCTTCAACTCTTCTGGGAAGGCTATCCACAAGGTATAGGAGTGTGTCTATGGGAATGTTTGACCATTCTTCCTGAAGGGCCTTTGTGAGGTCAAGCACTGATGTTGGATGAGAAGGCCTGGCTCGCAGTTTCCCTTCTAATTCATCCTAAAGGTGTTCTATCGGGTCGGGGTCAGGACTGTGCAGGCCAGTCAAGTTCCTCCACCCCAAACTCACTCACCCATGTCTTTATGGACCTTGTTTTGTGCACTGGTCTAAATCATTTGGTGGAGGATTATGATGTGGCGTTGGGCTTGGCCTCTCCAGTGAAGAGAACTCTTAAGACATCAGCATATCAAGACGTTTTTGACAATTTTATGCTTCCAACTTTGTAGGAACAGTTTGTATTCAATCTAATTTTATTGCAAGTTATTGTACAAACATTAACAAGTTCAGACATACACAAATTCATACATATGTAGAAAACATAGTTGTTTCGTCACACAGATTATGGATACCTTTTTACACATCCATCGAAAAGAACACTAGGAAACACTAAATGGGGAATAAAAATAAAAAAAAAAAGAGGAAAAAGGGAAAGCAGGTGGCAAAAAATAAACATCTTGTATTGAAACTTTGCCTAGCACATCCATAGTCCTTACTTTCTTTCCCTAGAGGTTTTCTAGCGTCTTGTTGTTTCACTATACATCCTCCAGGGGGCCCACGTCCGGAGGCACTCCTCGTGTGAGTCCAATTCATGTGCTAAAAGTATCTCCAACTGTAGGAACAGTTTGGAGATGGCCCCTTCCTGTTTCAACATGACTGTGCACCAGTGCACAAGTGAATCTGCACAGAGTCCTGACATAGAACACCTTTGGGATGAATTAAAGCAGAGACTGCGAGCCAGGCTTCTTGTCCAACAAAGCTTGACGTCACAAATTCGCTTCTGGAAGAATGGTCAAACACTCCCATAGACGCACTCCTAAACCTTATGGACAGCCTACCCAGAAGAGTTTTTTTTTTTTCTCAATAAAAGATTTTTATTGTAAAAGTAGGAAATATAGCAAATGTACAATCATAATAACATTTGTACATGGTAACAATAGTACATATAACTTCTAGAAGGTAGGGAAAATGGTGCTCCCTATGATTCCAAGGAAAGGGTTTAACTATAATTGACTAGCAGTGAAGTATTAAGGTAGGGTGAATGGGAGTAAACACCTAATTGCAGGCAGTACTACGCATAGACCTATCACCGCCTCCTGTGCGGGGTGTCAAGTATATTGTAAACCCATGGCCTATGTGTCAAATGTAGGTAATAATAAAATGAGCTGAATGTAGGGGGGGATAAACCAGTGGTGTGTAAGCGTCCACCTCTAATTTATCAATCTGCAAGCGAATATAGTATATATGCACGGGGGGGAGAGAAAAGGGCACCAGGGCAGCTGATCTGATAACAGCCCCTAGACTATATCTCTAACCACCCGTCAGTGTAATTAAGTGCAAACCAACAAATAGGTGACAATATCCAACTAATGTGAATAAGTGATATATACTAATGCCGCGTACACACGATCGGAATTCTCGTTGGAAAAAAACTCTGACGGTTTTTCAGACGGAATTCCGCTCAAGCTGTGTTGCCTACACACGGTCACACCAAATTCCGACGGTCAATAACACAGCGGCATAATACACGTTCGACAGCACTATAAAAAGGGAAGTTTAATGTCTCCGAGCATGAGTCGAATTGTTTCCGAGCATGCGTCGGAATTTTGCGTGTCGGAATTGCATACACACGATCGGAAAATCCGATAGGAAAAATTGAGAACAGGTTCTCAATTCAAAGTCCGTCGGAAATTCCGACAGAAAAAGACCGTTGGGCATACACACGAAATCCGATGAAGAGCTCCCATCGGACTGTTTCCATCGGAAATTCCGACCGGGTGTACGCCGCATAAGTATACCTGGGCCAGTGAAGCCCATAAAACATATATATCCAAACTAGATAAGCATTAACAGTGAAAAATGCCACTCGAATTAGGTGATAACAGTGGAAATAGATCACTCAAAAGTCAGTGGCAACAGTGAAAAAAAACACTCTAATTAAGTGATAGCAGTAAAAAATACCACTCTTGATATGCAAGAGACAATAAAGAACCCAAAAAACAGGCCCACAAATAAAGAAAATAAAATATATAAAAGTAAAAGGCCAATGACAGATGAAAAAATGTTGAAAAAATGTGTTAGTTGATCCATAGGAGTTGGCAGTCGACCCGAATGGTGAGGACATCTTACAGTGTGGGACCACAGGAGGATCGTATACAGATATCTGACATGCTGACATGCTGATCACCCCTGCAGGGGTAGCGCCTGTTGGGGTAGCGAAGTCTGGTGAGTGAGGGAGCCAAAGGGGGCAGCACAAAGTCACCAATACTGCTGGAGCACAAAGTCACCGATTGAACTGCTGTCAAAGATCAACTAACACATTTTTTCAACATTTTCTCATCTGTCATTGGACTTTTTACTTTTATATATTTTATTTTATTTATTTGTGGGCCTGTTTTTTGGGTTCTTTATTGTCTCTTGCATATGAAGAGTGGTATTTTTCACTGCTATCACTCAATTAGAGTGTTTTTTTTCACTGTTGCCACTGACTTTTGAGTGATCTATTTCCACTGTTATCACCTAATTAGAGCGGCATTTTTCACTGTTAATGCTTATCTAGTTTGGATACCGTATTTATCGGCGTATAACACGCACTTTTTTCCCCTTAAAAGCAGGGGAAAATCGGGGGTGCGTGTTATACGCCGATCCCCCCGCAGTTTGGAAGCTTTTCCGATCGTTTTTCTAGCTTTGCTGCCGCTCTCGGCGGCGATCGGGTATCTTCGGACGTTTTCGGCTATCTTCGGCCGTTCTCGGCTATCTTCGGCCGTTCTCGGCTATCTTCGGCCGTTCTCGGAAAGCCAAAAATAGCCGAGAGCGGCCGAAGATAGCCGGGAACGGTCGAATGCGGCCGAAAATACCCGAAAGCCGGCCGAGAACTACCGAGCGCCGCCGAGATACACAGGATATCCGCTCTGTATCTCGGCGGCGCCATTTTAAAAAAAAAAAGACACTGACAAGGCTGCAATTGATACGGAAGGCTGCAGTTGACACGGAAGGCTGCAATTGACACGGAAGGCTGCAATTGGCACACAAGGCTGCAATTGGCACACAAGGCTGCAATTGGCACACAAGGCTGCAATTGGCACACAAGGCTGCAAATGGCACACAAGGCTGCAAATGGCACACAAGACTGCAAATGGCACACAAGGCTGCAAATGGCACACAAGGCTGCAAATGACTGACAAGGCTGCAATGCAAGGCTGCAAATGACACTGACAAGGCTGCATTAATGGGCATTTAAATGTAAGTTTTTTTCCTTAAACTTCCCTTCTAAAAGTTTTTTTCTTTTAAATTCCCTCCTAAACTTGGGGTGCGTGTTATACGCCGGTGCGTGTTATACGCCGATAAATACGGTATATATGTTATTCACATTAGTTGGATATTGTCACCTGTTTGTTGGTTAATTACACTGACGGGTGGTTAGAGATATAGTCTAGGGGCTGTTATCAGGTCAGCTGCCCTGGTGCCCTTTTCTCTCCCCCGTGCACATATACTATATTCGCTTGCAGATTGATAAATTAGAGGTGGACGCTTACACACCACTGGTTTATCCCCCCCTACATTCAGCTCATTTTATTATTACCTACATTTGACACATAGGCCATGGGTTTACAATATACTTGACACCCCGCACAGGAGGCGGTGATAGGTCTATGCGTAGTACTGCCTGCAATTAGGTGTTTACTCCCATTCACCCTACCTTAATACTTCACTGCTAGTCAATTATAGTTAAACCCTTTCCTTGGAATCATAGGGAGCACCATTTTCCCTACCTTCTATCAATTATCCAAATTTGCCTCCTAGGGGGTTAATTTTTCTGGGAAGGCTGCACACCTGCACTACTTGTTCCTAAGTGCGGAGTCTCTTTCTTTTTTACATATGACTTCTACATAGTAAAAATAATGATATATGAGTAAATGACATCTAATGTCTAATCCCCCAGCCGGAGATATACTCTTATCTAGCCTAGATTCAATGTGCAAACCATATGTAGCGTTCACTTTTTTAACTGGGGAACTGTAGTAATATGATCCACGATCATCTTTCCTATATTTATGTTTGACAAGTGCTCTCAGTACATTAAAATCGTACATAAAATTCAGGTAGCGAGTAAGGAAATAAGGACCCAAGAGAGGGTGGAATAGAGGAGACTTCCCAGAAGAGTTGAAGCTGTTATAGCTGCAAGGTGAGAGCTAACTCAATATTGAACCCTATGGACTAAGACTGGGATGCCATTAAAGTTCATGTGCGTGTAAAGGCAGGCGTCCCAATACTTTTGCTAATATAGTGTATATCAATTTGATGTGACTAATGAGTCTTAATGACCATGTGCTTCATGATGTGGTTAGAGGATAACTGACCTAGCCTAATTAGTGGTGCAAAAACACTCTTAGCAACTATTATCTAGAAGGAATTAGGTGTTAATTACAACATCTAAAATATTTGCAACAGTGGTGTCAACATGATGAGGTCCCATCATTGTCACATTGTCCCAATATTTTTGCTAATATATTGTATATCAATTTGATGTGACTAATGAGTCTTAATGACCATGTGCTTCATGATGTGGTTAGAGGATAACTGACCTAGCCTAATTAGTGGCGCAAAAACACTCTTAGCAACTATTATCTAGAAGAATTTCTGTGTTAATTACAACATCTAAAATATCTGCAACAGTGGTGTCAACATGATGAGGTCCCATCATTGTCCAGAGAAGTAAAGAAGCTTTGGTGCTTAAAGAGACCCTGTCCCCATTATACAGTCTGAATATATGGAGTAAACTTAGGCATCAAGCATTTATTGACGCTTCGTTTGTGGTATCAATGATTTCTTAGATTTTTCAGTAATCACTTGGCCGGTCATATCTCAGCCACCGCTAGCCCTTCTAGAAGTCTTGGAGGCTGTTTCTTCATCACCCTGCAGCTTGCTCTGGCAGGGTTGGTGCTGAGCAAGTTAGATGAAAGCCTTGGAATGCATGGCTGATGACGTCAGGCCATGGAAGGGGTCCCCATTTGCTGTTTAAAAAGTCTCTTGTCACAGAGAGTGTTCAAGTTCAGCTTGCAGAGTGATGTAAACGATTGCTATGAAGTAAAACACAGATGTGTGAGACCCTTGTAAAGACTTTGATGCAGTGAACTCTTGTTATATGGAGCAAATCTTGTTTTTAGTTACCGTATGTACATTTTTTATGCCTGTGTATTCTCAGTTCATTTGACATCAAGTAAAGTGAATTTTCTTTGAAAAGACTTTGTTAGAGAACTGAAAAAACATGTAACAAAATCATAGGTGGATGTTATTACATGAAAAAAATGGAGATGTACTGTATGTATGTCTTCTGCTATATAGAAGATGTATGCAATGCGTGAGACAAGACAGAGACATTTTGGTTACAATAATAAAACTATGAGGTAGAAGAAATGACTAATTTCTGGTTTAATGTACACATCTTAAAGTGGTGGGACACCCTGAAAAAAAAAAAATAACTTTAAAAAAATGTTAGTAACAATTTAAATTATTTTTTTTACTTACCAGAAATGGCTGTTGCTAGGCAGATCGTCCTAATCTGCCTCCTCTAGCGCCGCAGTGATCTTCTCTCACTTTTTCACACAGGGCCATGATGGTTTGGATTTTTTTTCACCTTTAATAATAAACACCTTCTTCTAGTGAATGGGGCGCGGTGTGTTAAGGGAACTGTGTCCCACAACACATCGTGTTCCCCATTCACAAATTAGACTCGCGCATGCGCAGTAGGCCGCGCGCCGACTCGCGCGCCGACTCGCGCATGCGCAGTAGGAAACAGGAAGCCGTTTCCCTTACTGAGGATGGCGTCGCTGGATCCGGATCGCCGAGGGACATCGCGGGCGCCCTGGGAGGGTAAGTGTACTTATAAAAAAAAAGTCGCTGCTGACTTTTAATAATAATATTAAGGTGAAACACCGCTTTAAATTCATATAATTTAAGAATCCCATTATGCAATATAAAATAGTTCTGACATAAAAGATGGATTGAATGCAGGGTTGGCAAGCATGGGTTTCTAAACCTCAATGCAATGCATATACAGCCTAGTCAGCCACAATGCGATGTCCAGCTTCTCTTCTAATTTAGTTGGTATTGCTGAATCTTGGCTTCATTCTCCACATGACTGGGCTATTAATATTCCTGGCTATGCTCTCTTTCGGAGAGACAAGAAAACTAAAAGATGGTGATGTCCGTCTCTATGTGAGAAGCGATCTCAAAGTGACTATGAAAGAGGACCTTGTTTTTGGAGAGTGTGATGATGCTGAAGCATTATGGGTTGAACTGCATATAGGTGTGCGTACTTCGAAGGTAAGTATTGGAGTTTGTTAAAAGGCCACCGAGTGTTAATAAGGAGGTGGAGACTGAGCTTTTTGCACAGATAGAAAGGGATGCAAGGGCAAATGGACTGAAGTAATAGCAGTGCTGGAACAGTAAAAAGGTGAAAATTAATAAAACTATTTCAAGACAATTTTATGGTACAGTTCATAGAGGCCACAACTAGGAATGATGCTCTGCTGGACCTGTTAATCCTTATGTGGAACTTATTACCGATGTTCAAATATTGGGTAGCAATGACCGTATATGGTCATTGGGTAGCAATGACCATATATGGTCATTGGGTAGCACTGACCATACCATGATTTAATTTAATGTTGCTGTAAACAACAAAAATACTGGAAAGATAACATTTTTTTTTTAACAGAGCTAATTTTCAAAGAGTTCTCTTCTCCAAGATTTAGACTGGGAGGGCATGTTGTCGTTACCCCTTGGTGCCGAGTGTACGCAAATATGCTGCCTCACTGGACTGGGCTTTTTTCCATAGGGCCGCATATTTGCGTATCTGTCTTTGTGCTGGAAGCACACTGCACGGAGCGCTGCAAGCACAGAGACCGGGGTCTTACCGAGAGCTCCTGATTCCAGGTTACCTGATCACTGTGATAGCCTCTGATTGGCTATCATAGTGATCAGTCACTGTGAAGCCCAAAAATAAAAGATTTATTTTTTTACTCTTTTGGGACAGTTTCCTTCGATGATAGAAAAAAAAAAAAATCTGAAAATATCCATTACCATTTACCAACAAGCCCAATTTGTCCTGAAAAAAATGCACATGGATGCACAAGGTAGTTGTTATGATATATATGGTTTTACTAACACATGTCAAAGTTTCAAAGTTGCAAAATTGTGCTTAGGAATTAACATTTTTTTTACCCTTAGGCACGAAGGGTTTAAAGAATACAGAACAGAAATGGGAATGCTTCATATCGACTGTATGCAAACACACTGCAAAATATATTCCCATGGGCAATAATTTTAAAAGTCTAAAAATAATACCTATGTGGCTCATGTCCAAAGTAAAAATAGATATAAATAATAAGAAAAGAGCCTTTAAAAATATGAAATATAAAGGAACACTATGATTTTAACAGAATATGTAAAAAAGTAATCAATGCTGCAAAAATGAACGTCAGGTTGCAAAAGAGAGTAGGACAACCCCGCCCCCCCCCCAAATTCTTCAAATATATTAACAATAAAAAGGTCAGGTCTGAGCATGTAGGCTCTTTACTAGATCATTTTAAGTTGGTTACTAGGGACACAAAAAAGGCACATTTATTAAATACCTTCTTCAGCTCTGTATACAAAAGAATACAAAAGAAAATTAAGCTGAAATCTTTAATGGGGATAGCATTGACATAGCCCCAAATGATCCACATTAACTTCTATAGTTAGGAAGATACAGGAGAGTTTAATAAAATAACACATAGAAGAGTTTTTTCTAGAGAAATAGGATTTTTCCTACAGCTTACTTGTAAAATTATTTTATTGGAGTACATCACGGGACACAGAGCTGTTATAGTAATTGCTATCTGGGTTATACACCACCTATAGGTGAATGGACACTGGCACACCAAAAAGACAGGAAGTCCCCCTCTATATAGCCCCTCCCATACAGGAAGTACCTCAGTTTTGTAGCAAGCAATTCCCAAAAAGTGGGGAGGGACCGCTGTGCCCCGTGATGTACTCCAAGAAAAGGATTCTGCAGGTAAGCTGTAGGAAAAATCCTATTTTCTTTATTGTACATCACGGCACACAGCGCAGCTATAGTAGTTACTATTTGGGATGTCCCAAAGCAATGCCCCTGAGGGGAGGGAGACGCCATCATAAAAACTGCCACCAGAGAAGGACCTACTACGCTATTTGTAATACACTGAGGAAAAAAGCAGTATCTTCTACGTTATCAACATCGCCTTGGTAAAAATCCTGTAAATGTATAAACAAAAGACCAAATAGTGGTCTTGTACACCTGGGCCACTTACACCCGATGATGGATGGCCCAAGATACTCCCACACCTAGAGAATCTCTCCCCAGAAAAAAATGAGTTCTTGCCATTTAACCATAGGCATCATTCATAAACTGGCAGATCCACTGCTAAATATTCGACCTGGATGCCGCGTGCCCTTCCTGGGCTCTTCTGGCAGCACAAACCAGAATTCCTAACTTTTGACGACAACTCAAGTAGACCCTGAGCGTCTGAACTACCTCTAGAGTAGGTATCGATCTTTCTCCTGCCGACTGTGTATTAGGAGAAAAATAAAAGGCAAGACACTGTCCTGATTCAAGTGAAAACTAGAAACCACTTTAGGCAATAAAAATGGATGAGGACGCAGCATCACCTTATCAGCCCTCAAATTTTCCACTCGCCTACTCGCATTTTGCGAGTGGAAAATGAGGTCTGGCGAGGAGCTGGGCTGCCTGGGAGTGGGGGGGGGCGAGCACTGCCGTCAGGCGGGGATGAATGGGAGCCGTTCTCCCAGAGAAAAAAAAGTGTGTGGAGGAACAGAGAGGGCGGCTGGATCATTGTGGAGGAAGAGAACCGGCTTGTTTACAGAGCGGGGTTTGCCCGCTGTATCAGCTTACATTACATTTGATTTTGCAGTCCGTGCGCCTTCACACACAGCCCCGCCCTCCTGAACCCGCACCTGTGACCGACAGAACGCATCTCTCACAGGTGCGGGGTCAGGAGGGCGGGGCTGTGTGTGACGGCGCGTGGACTGCAAATGTAATGTAAGCTGATATAGCGGGCAAACCCCGCTCTGTGAACAAGCCGGTTCTCTTGCTCCACAATGCAAATGTAATGTAAGCTGGCTCTTCTCTTCCTCCGTGCTATAATGATCCAGCCACACTCTCTGCACGGGGTAAGGCTGCATGATGGACACAGGTGAGGCTGCACGATGGACACAGGTGAGGCTGCACAGGTTAGGCTGCACGATGGACACAGGTGAGGCTGCAGAGGTGAGGCTGCATGATGGACACAGGTGAGGCTGCACGGGTGAGGCTGTAATGATAGACACCGGTGAGGCTGCACGGGTGAGGTTGCACGGGTTGAGGCTGCAATGATGGACACAGGTGAGGCTGCAATGATGGACACGGGTGAGGCTGAAATGATGGACATGGGTGAGGCTGAAATGATGGACATGGGTGAGGCTGAAATGATGGACACGGTGAGGCTGCAATGATGGACACAGGTAAGGCTGCACGGATGAGGCTGCACGGGTTGAGGCTGCAATGATGGACACAGGTGAGGCTGCACTGGTGAGGCTGCAATGATGGATACAGGTGAGGCTGCAATGATGGACACGGGTGAGGCTGCAATGATGGACACAGGTGAGGCTGCACGGGTGAAGCTGCAGGATAGACACAGGTGAGGCTGCATGATGAACACAGGTGAGGCTGCACAGGTGAGGCTGCAATGATGGACATGGGTGAGGCTGCACTGGTAAGGCTGCAATGATGGACACGGGTGAGGCCGCAATGATGGACATGGGTGAGGCTGCATGGGTGAGGCTGCATGGGTGAGGCTGCAATGATGGACACTGGTGAGGCTGCGATGATGGACACAGGTGAGGCTGCACGGGTGAAGCTGCGTTAGTGGGCACTGGTCATGCTGCGTTGATGGACATGTGTGAGGCTGCATTGATGGGCACGGGTGATAAAGTTGTTGTTAATATCTATTTGTGTAACTTAATTCTGCATAAAACACTTAAGTGTTATTTCATGAGAATTTTTTGAGGTCGTGTATAGGGGCGGGATTATGGGTGGGGCATGGTAAAGGTTAGGCGGGGCAACTGGTGGCGAGTAACCCTTAAGGCCTGGCTAGTAGCTCAGGACTTGAAATTTTGAGCCCTGACCTTATGATGCGAGACCAAATGCATGAAAGAACCGCCAACTCTGACACTCCACTTGGTGAAGTGATAGCAACCAAAATAAGCCACCTTCTGAGATAAAAGGACCATTAGAATCCCCCGATTGGTTCAAAAAGTGGCCTCTGCAAGGACAGTCAAGATCAATTCAAGTCCCAAGGACAGAAGAATGGCCTGATAGGCGGGACTGTCCAAGTTACATGCTGTGTGAGGCATGAAATAAGGAGTGAGAAAAAAAATGGATAGAGATGAACTCTGACCCTTAACAGTACTTAAGGCCAAACTCCTTTCCTCTACTGATTGGAGAAAGAAAAAGAAAATCTCCCACTCACACATTTCTGCGGGTGTCACTTCCTGGCTTCACTCCAGGCAAAAAAATATTTTCAATTCCTGTAATTGAAGTTCCCTGAAGCTGGCTTCCAGGGGCTCAACAGTGCTGAGATAAAGGACTTAAGACCATCAGGTCCTGCTGGACCGGGAATGTCCAAGGAGCAACCCCCACAAGACTCGCTTTGTCAGTGTACCAATCCCCCTGGGCTAATTCGGCCAACACTAATATCAGTGTTACCACCTCACGGATTCTTTGCAAAAGATGTGGCAGAATCCAAAACAGGGAAAAAAATTAAAATAAGGGAGAACCAGACCTTAAGGTGTTACCAGTACATGTACCCCTATTGGCAGTGGGACTCTTGTCCTGAACACACCTGTCCCAAACTATTGTAGAACTTGGAATCTAGTAGATTCCCCTGAAGAGTTCCCCTTGCCACTATCCTATACCTGGAAGATGTATTGGCGATAGAGACAGCACTTGTACTGTCCCAGACAGAATGTGGTACACCTCCCTAAGTCGCATGACCTCTGGTGCCGCCCTGGTGGTTGATACAGTATATACATTATCTCACAAAAGTGAGTACACCCATCACATTTTTGTAAATATTTTATTACATCTTTTCATGTAACAACACCGAAGAAATGTGAGTGTACAGCTTGTATAACAGTGTAAATTTGCTGTCCCCTCAAAATAACTCAACACACAGCCATTAATGTCTAAACCGCTGGCAACAAATGTGAGTACTCCCCAAATTGGACCCAAAGTGTCAATATTTTGTGTGGCCACCATTATTTTCCAGCACTGCCTTAACCCTCTTGGGCATGGAGTTCACCAGAGCTTCACAGGTTGCCACTGGAGTCCTCTTTATGCAACCATGTATTTTTATGCTATCATGTATCCTTATGTGATCACGTATCTTCATGCAAACATGTATAACCATGTATATTTAAGCAAACATGTATAAACATGCATCCTTATGCAACCGTGTATCTTTATGCGATCATGCATCATCATGTATATTTAAACAAACATGTCTAAACATGCATCTTTATGCAACAGTGTATCTTTATGCGATCATGTATAACCTTGTATATTTATGCAAATATGTAAAAACATGTATCTTTAGCAACCGTGCATTTCAGCAACCGTGCGTTAGCAACCGTGCATTTTAGCTAGTTTGCAAGCATGCACCTGCTTAACTGCAGTTGGCCCCATACTAGTCCTGCAGGATTTAGCCAAGCACATATAGCACTATACTGGAGATATAACTCCTTAACCGCTTCCCGACCGGCGCACGACGAGATACGTCGGCAGAATGGCACGGACAGGCATAAGGGCGTATATATACGTCCCCTTTAAGATGCCGCCATGCCATCGGGCGCGCCGGGGGTGGCGCACGCGCACCGGGAGCGGCGCGCGCTGGCGCTGGTCGGGGCCCCCGTGAGGCCGGTCGCGGGTCCCGCGGACTCGATCGCCGCGGGGGCACCCGCGATCGTCTCACGGAAAGGCTGAACGGGGAGATGCGGAAATAAACAGCATCTCCCCGTTCTGCCTAGCAACTAGTGATGCCGATCTCTGCTCCCTGTGATTGGAGCAGAGATCAGCATTCACTAGCTGACAGCCACGCCCCCCACAGTAAGAAACACACCCCTAGGCACACTTAACCCTACACTGCCCCCTAGTGGTTAACCCCTTCACTGCCAGTGTCATTTATACAGGAATCAATGCATTTAAATAGCATTGATTGCTGTATAAATGACAATGGTCCCAAAAATGTGTCAAAAATGTCCGATGTGTCCGCCATAATGTCGCAGTCACAATAAAAATCGCTGATCGCCGGCATTACTAATAAAAAAAAATATTAATAAAAAATGCTATAAAACTATCTCCTATCTTGTAAACGCTATAACTTCTGCGCAAACCAATCAATAATCGCTTATTGCGATTTTTTTTACCAAAAATATGTAGAATACGTATCGGCCTAAACTGAGGAAAAAATATGTTTTTTTATATATTTTTGGGGGATATTTATTATAGCAAAAAATAAAAAAAGAATGCGTTTTCTTTTTGTTTATAGCGCAAAAAATAAAAACCGCAGGGGCGATCAAATACCACCAAAAGAAAGCTCTATTTGTGGGGAAAAAAGGACATCAATTTTGTTTGGGAGCCACGTCGCACGACCGTGCAATTATCAGTTAAAGCGACACAGTGTCGAATCGCAAAAAGGGGCCTGGTCCTTTGGCTGCAAATTGGTCCGGGGCTTAAGTGGTTAAAATGCACCCATGCTCATGTTTTTCCAAACGTGTATATTTAAACATGCAGTTAAGCAACAAGTTTGCAAGCATTTATACTATGCTGCACCTGCCTACCGAGCAGTCAACACTTTAAAGTGAACTGCTAACCATCCAGGGGTGTATCGACTTACAGTTGTACAGTCCCCCCGGATAAGCAGTAAAAATGCAGCATATAATCATGACTTGTCTGTCACACAGTTCTCCCATAGTAAGTACTCACACTTAGTTAGTATCCATGGGCTGCTGCTATGTCTCTAGAGGCCTGCTGAACCTGTTGCCACATGGCATGGCCGCCCTTCCACTTCCTGCCTATATAAAATAGGCCATACTTAGTGAGCCTGCACCCTCTAGTGGCTGGAGGAGAAACAGCCCACATAATCAACAAGTACATAGCATGATTAAACAGCACACTGCTCCCAGTGGCCCTGGGAGAACAGACAGTCAGATCTCTCTCTTTTTTTTTTTTTAAAGAAACTGCAATAATGCAGACTTACCATTCCTGCTGCAGGACTCTGAACATAACAGGAGTCCAATCTTCACCCATCACTGCAAGCTTTGTCATGAAAGACCTTCAGAGACTGGGTCCCCCCTTAATCTGAGGTCCACTCCCCTGGACCTGTGTAGCACCCTGCAGGAAAGCACCTTGGTCAGAACAAACACTGCACAGGGTTCCATTATGCAGGGTCCAGTGCCAAAAGGCTGCATTACAGGCAAACCTCGAGGAATCTTCTTTCCTTCCAATGAGGCTCGGGTACCATCCATTTTGGCTGACAGCTTTTTCGAATGGATCCGATTGAAGTCCGTGATTCCTAATAGAACCGTCCAGGTCTCCAAGTATGCTCCAAGAGCACATGTATCACATCAGTGACCACCACCTTGCAGACACTGGTGAAAAAACTGAGGTACTTCCTGTATGGGAGGGGTTATATAGAGGGGGACTTCCTGTCTTTTTGGTGTGCCGATGTCCATTCACCTATAGGTGATGTGTAACTCAGATAGTAATTAGTATTGCTGCTCTGTGTCCCGTGATGTACGATAAGGAAATAATATTTTAGGCAATAGACAGCATGAATTCATGAAAGACCGAAGTAGTGAAACAAATCTGATTTCTTTTATGAGGAAGTAAGCAAAAATTAGACACAGGAGTAGCTGCGGACATAGTATACTTGGATTTTGCCAAATCATTTGACACAGTTCCCCACATGCAGCAAATGTGTAAAGTTTGTAAATGGACAGAAAACTGGCTAAAAGATCGTATTCAGAGAGTAGTGTTTAATGATTCACACATTGAATGGTCTAAGGTTATTAGTGGTGTACCCAGGGCTGGCCCAATACATTGGGCTGCCCGGGTCCAAGAATGAAATGCTGCCCATCCACCTCCAAAAAATTCACACCCACCAAAAGGCCCCCACATTCATTATTGTATATCATAAGAGGTTGAGAGAGAGAGGGGTGAGAAAGAGAGGTGGGAGTGAGAGAAAGAGAGGAATAGTGAGAGAGGGAGGAGGAGGAGAGAGAGGGGGGTGAGAGAGAGAGGAGGAGTGAGAGAGAGGGGGGCTGAGGGGGATGAGAGAGAGAGGAGGTGAGAGGGGATGAGAGAGAGAGGAGAAGTGAGAGAAAAGGGGTACTGAGGGGGGTTGAGAGAAAGGGGGTGAGAGAGAGAGGGCGGGTGAGAAAGAGGAGTGAGAGAGAGGGTGGAGTGAAAGAGTTGAGAGGGGGGTTGAAAGGGAGAGATGAAAAAGAAAGGGATAGGGGGTGAGAGGGGGTGGGTGAGTGAAAGGGAGGGGGGTGTAAGAGGAAGGGAGTGATTGAGAGAGAGGGGGGAGAGGAGGGGCCTGAGAGAGGAGGGGGCTGGGAGAGAGAGAGGGGAGGGGGCTGAGAGACTGCTCAGGTACATGGGGTGGTGGCGCTGCAGTGCAGACTGAGCTCCCTGCACTGCTAGTTCCAGTGTTGGCTGCAGAGTATCTCTGCTGGATGGAATGAGGGGGGGGGGGAGTGCAGCCTGCCTGGGTGTCCTCTCCTGTGTGACTCCCCTTTCCCCCCATCACCGCTTTCATCCAGCAGGTAGAAGACAGAATGTCTAAGCAGAAGGCGGGAGCTGTCCCAACTTTTCAAATTAAAAAGCCTGTGATTTGTTGCTAGGGGGGGTCCTAGCAACCAATCGTCTGTCTGTTAAATGGAAAGGTGGACAGCTCCTCTGCTCACACATGTCACATCCCCTGTCTTCTACCTGCTGTGTAAGGTAAGGGAGGGGGCATTGACATAAAGGGGGACTGTGTTAAAGGTGGCTGTAAAGGGGATACCAGAAGGGGGGGGCAGCTGTACAAAAGACTGGGATACTGTGATACTGTTTTTTAGATTCAAGGAGGGGGGGCTGTGATACAAGGGGGGTTGTGATACAAGGAGGGGGACTGTGATACAAGAAGGGGGGCTGTGATACAAGGAGTGGGACTGTGATAAGAAGGGGGACTGTGATACAAGGAGGGGGACTGTGATACAAGGAGGGGGACTGTGATACAAGGGGGTGGACTGTGATACAAGGGAGGGGGGCTGTGATACAAGGGAGGGGGGCTGTGATACAAGGGGGGACTGTGATACAAGTAGGAGCCTGTGATACAAGGATGGGACTGTGATACAAGGGGGGGGGGTTGCTGTGATACAAGGAGGGGGCTGTGATACAAGGAGGGGGCTGTGATACAAGGACGGGGGCTGTGATACAAGGAGGGGAGCTGTGATACAAGGAGGGGGGGCTGGGTTACAAAGAGGGGGTTTGGGATACAAGGAGGGGGACTGCGATACAAGGAGGGGGACTGCGATACAAGGAGGGGGGCTGTGATACAAGGAGGGGGATTGTGGTACAAGGAGGGAGACTGTGAAACAAGGAGGGGGACTGTGATAAAAGGAGGGGGGCTGTTATACAAGGGGGGTTGTGATACAAGATGGGGGACTGTGATACAAGGAGGGGACTGTGATACAAGGAGGGGGACTGTGATAGAGGGGGGCTGAGATAAAAGGAGGGGGGCTGTGATACAAGGAGGGGGGATGTGGTACAAGGAGAGGGACTGTGATAAAAGGGGGGCTGTGATACAAGGAGGGGGACTGTGATACAAGAAGAGGGACTGTGATACAAGGAGAGGGACTGTGATACAAGGGGGGCTGTAATACAAGGAGGGGGGCTGTGATACAAGGAGGGGGCCTGTGATACAAGGGGGCTGTTATACAAGAAGGGGGGGCTGTGGTACAAGGAGGGGGACTGTTATACAAGGAGGGGGACTTTGATACAAGGAGGGGGACTGTGATACAAGGAGGGGGGACTGTGATACAAGGGGGCTGTTATACAAGGAGGGGGGCTGTGATACAAGGAGGGGGACTGTGATACAAGGGGGGCTGTTATACAAGGCGGGGGACTGTGATACAAGGAGGGGACTGTGATACAAGGAGGGGACTGTGATACAAAGAGGGGGACTGTGATACAAGGAGGGGAACTGTAATACAAGGAGGGGGACTGTGATACAAGGAGAGGGACTGTAATACAAGGGGAGGGCTGTGATACAATAAGGGGGACTGTGATACAAGGAGAGGGACTGTGATACAAGGAGGGGAACTGTAATACAAGGAGGGGAACTGTAATACAAGGAGGGGGGGGGGGCTGTGATACAAGGAGGTGGGCTGTGATACAAGGAGGTGGGCTGTGATACAAGGAGGGGGACTGTGATACAAGGAGGGGGGCAGTGATACAAGGAGAGGTACTGTAATACAAGGAGGGACTGTGATACTGGGGGGGGGGTGTGATACAAGGAGGGGGACTATGATACAAGGAGGGGGACTATGATACAAGGAGGGGGACTGTGATACAAGTAAGGGGACTGTGATACAAGTAGGGGAACTGTGATACAAGGGGGGCTGTGATACAAGGTGGGGGACTGTGATACAAGGAGGGGGACTGTGATACAAGGAGGGGGACAGTGATACAAGGAGGGGAAATGTAATACAAGGAGGGGACTGTGATGCAAGGAGGGGGACTGTGATACAAGGAGGGGGGCTGTGATACAAGGAGGGGGCTGTGATACAAGGAGGGGGGCTGTGATACAAGGAGGGGGGCTGTGGTACAAGGAGAGGGACTGTAATACAAAGGGGGTCTGTGATACAAGGAGGGGGCTGTGATACAAGGAGGGGGGCTGTGATACAAGGAGGGGGACCGTGATACAAGGAGGGGAACCGTGATATAAGGAGGGGCTGTGATACAAGGGGGACCATGATACAAGGAGGGGAACCATGATACAAGGAGAGGAACCGTGATACAAGGAGGGGGACCGTGATATAAGGAGGGGGCTGTGATACAAGGGGGGCTGTGATACAAGGAGGGGACTGTGATGCAAAGAGGGGGGTTGGGATTCAAGGAGGGGGACTGTGATACAAGGAGGGGGGCTGCGATAAAAGGAGGGGGATTGTGATACAAGGAGGGGGGTTGTGATACAAGGAGGGGGCTGTGATACAAGGAGGGGGACTGTGATACAAGGGGGGCTGTGATACAAGGAGGGGGACAGTGATACAAGGAGGGGAAATGTAATACAAGGAGGGGACTGTGATGCAAGGAGGGGGACTGTGATACAAGGAGGGGGGCTGTGATACAAGGAGGGGGACTGTGATACAAGGAGGGGGACAGTGATACAAGGAGGGAAAATGTAATACAAGGAGGGGACTGTGATGCAAGGAGGGGGACTGTGATACAAGGAGGGGGGGCTGTGATACAAGGAGGGGGCTGTGATACAAGGAGGGGGGCTGTGATACAAGGAGGGGGGCTGTGGTACAAGGAGAGGGACTGTAATACAAGGGGAGCTGTAATACAAAGGGGGTCTGTGATACAAGGAGGGGGGCTGTGATACAAGGAGGGGGGCTGTGATACAAGGAGGGGGACCGTGATACAAGGAGGGGGCTGTGATACAAGGAGGGGGACTGTGATACAAGGGGGGCTGTGATACAAGGAGGGGGACAGTGATACAAGGAGGGGAAATGTAATACAAGGAGGGGACTGTGATGCAAGGAGGGGGACTGTGATACAAGGAGGGGGGCTGTGATACAAGGAGGGGGACTGTGATACAAGGAGGGGGACAGTGATACAAGGAGGGAAAATGTAATACAAGGAGGGGACTGTGATGCAAGGAGGGGGACTGTGATACAAGGGGGGCTGTGATACAAGGAGGGGGACAGTGATACAAGGAGGGGAAATGTAATACAAGGAGGGGACTGTGATGCAAGGAGGGGGACTGTGATACAAGGAGGGGGGCTGTGATACAAGGAGGGGGACTGTGATACAAGGAGGGGGACAGTGATACAAGGAGGGAAAATGTAATACAAGGAGGGGACTGTGATGCAAGGAGGGGGACTGTGATACAAGGAGGGGGGCTGTGATACAAGGAGGGGGGCTGTGATACAAGGAGGGGGGCTGTGATACAAGGAGGGGGGCTGTGGTACAAGGAGAGGGACTGTAATACAAGGGGAGCTGTAATACAAAGGGGGTCTGTGATACAAGGAGGGGGGCTGTGATACAAGGAGGGGGGCTGTGATACAAGGAGGGGGACCGTGATACAAGGAGGGGGCTGTGATACAAGGAGGGGGACTGTGATACAAGGGGGGCTGTGATACAAGGAGGGGGACAGTGATACAAGGAGGGGAAATGTAATACAAGGAGGGGACTGTGATGCAAGGAGGGGGACTGTGATACAAGGAGGGGGGCTGTGATACAAGGAGGGGGACTGTGATACAAGGAGGGGGACAGTGATACAAGGAGGGAAAATGTAATACAAGGAGGGGACTGTGATGCAAGGAGGGGGACTGTGATACAAGGAGGGGGGCTGTGATACAAGGAGGGGGGCTGTGATACAAGGAGGGGGGCTGTGATACAAGGAGGGGGGCTGTGGTACAAGGAGAGGGACTGTAATACAAGGGGAGCTGTAATACAAAGGGGGTCTGTGATACAAGGAGGGGGCTGTGATACAAGGAGGGGGGCTGTGATACAAGGAGGGGGGCCGTGATACAAGGAGGGGAACCGTGATATAAGGAGGGGCTGTGATACAAGGGGGACCATGATACAAGGAGGGGAACCATGATACAAGGAGAGGAACCGTGATACAAGGAGGGGGACCGTGATATAAGGAGGGGGCTGTGATACAAGGGGGGCTGTGATACAAGGAGGGGACTGTGATGCAAGGGGGGACTGTGATGCAAGAGGGGGCTGTGATACAAGGAGGGGGACTGTGATACAAGGGGGGGACTGTGATAAAAGGACAGGGGCTGTAATACAAGGAGGGGGGCTGTGATACAAGGGGGGCTGTGATACAAGGAGGGGGACTGTGATACAAGGAGGGGGCTGTAAAACAAGGAGGGGACCGTGGAGGGGTTTTGGATGCAGGGAGGGGGGCTGTGGAGGGAACTGGGATTCCAAGAGTGGTGCTTTTCAGGGTTCTGCGGTGCAAGTAAGGGGAGCAACTGTGTAGGTGACTGGGGTGAAAGTAAGGGGGAGAGGGTGCTGTAAAAGGGACTGGAGTACAAGTAAAGGGGGGTTGTAAAGGGGGCTGAAATACAATGGGGGCTGTAAGAGGACTGAGGTGCAAGGAAAGGGGAATGTGAAGGAGACTTGGATGCAAGGAAGGGGGGCCGAGGACACTGTGATGTAAGGAGGGGGCTGTGATGTGAATGGGGAAAAAGGGCAATGAGGTAAAGGGAGACTGTCAAGTAAATTGGGAAACTTGGATGAAAAGAGGTCTGTGATGTAAAGCGGGCACCGTATTGTAAAGGGGTGCTAAATTGCCACTATTTGTCTTCAGGCCTGGTGCAGATGTGGACCACTGCCGTAGAAAAAGGTGGAAAGGCGCCACAAAAAAACTCCACCATTTGCCACCTCCACCCTATACATGGGCAGGGCAAAGGGGGTGGAGCCAGGGGGGGGGGGCAGCAAAATTAGGTTTCGTCCTAGGGTGTCAAAAATCCTTGCACCAGCCCTGGGTGAGAAAGAGAGAGTGGATGAGTATTAGAAATAGGGAGTGAGTGAGACAGAGGGGGCTGACAGACTGAGAGACAGAGGGGGCTGAGAGACAGAGATAAGTAAGAGAGAGAGAGGGGTAGAGTATAAGAGAGAAGGGGATGAGAGACAGAGGGATGGAGTGTGAGAGGGGCTGAGAGAGAGAGGGGTGGAGTGTGAGAGGGGCTCAGAGAGAAGGGTGGCGTGCGAGAGAGAGGGGGAGCTGAGAGAGGGGGTGGGTGAGAAAGAGAGAGGGGGTGAGTGTAAGATAGAGGGTGTGAGTGAGACAGAGGGGTCTGAGAGACTGAGAGACAGAGGGGGGCTGAGAGACAGAGGAGAGTGAGAGAGAGGGGGATGAGAGAAAGGGGTGGAGTGTGAGAAAGGGGCTAAGAGAGTGGGTGGGAGAGAGAGAGAGAGGGATGAGTGTAAGAGAGAGGGAGTGAGTGAGACAGAGGGGGGCTGCCAGGCTGAGACAGAAATAAGTAAGAGAGAGAGGGGTAGAGTGTAAGAGAGAAAGGGCTGAGAGAGAGAGGGAGTGAGAGAGAGAGAGTGTAAGAGAGAAATAGTGAGTGAAACAGAAGGGGGCTGAGAGACGCGGGGAGTGAGAGAGAGAGGGGAGGGCGGAGAGAGACCACATTGCCCTCTCTCTATCTGCAGTCCCTCATCTGCCCCCCCCCGTACAGGCATGTAGAGTATGTGTAGGATGCCGGTACCTGATGGCCAGAAGAGTCTCCTTCTTAATACAGAGATGATCTAACTGTTCTTCTCCTTCCAGTGGCTCCTTGACAGCCTCCACCTCCTGCCTGTCCTCTTCCTCTGGGTTCCCAGTCAGCCTGTCCTCCAGCCGGGCCTCACTGTTGATCAGAGGTATCCAGGTTCTGGGAGCGCTAGAGAGGCAGCGCCCGCTCCCGTTTTCCTGGTGGTCAGGGAGGGGGGTGAAGCTCGTCTCCATCCCCGGGTTCTCACAGATCTAACTGCCTTCCTCGCTGGCCACCTTCCCCAAATCTCTGCAGCCTCACTGATGTTTGCTTCCATGCTCCCGCTGCCACCAAACTCTGCATTTAAACAAGTGGCTCAAGGGGCAGTGTGTTAAGCACTCTGCTGCCTCTCTCAAAATTCCGCCTGGGTCCAATGGACCTAATGGGACCCATGGTAGAGCCAGCCCTGGGTATACACCACGGTTCAGTGTTGGGACCATTACTTTTTAATATATTTAAAAATGATATAGGGTCTGGGATTAAAGTACCATTTCAGTGTTTGCAGATGACACCAAGCCCATTGTTTTTATAGTAAACCCTGTTTTCCTACAATTGATTTAATTCATAAAGTATGGAATACTGTTCAAAAACTTACATTCCATGAGGGATATACGCAGTATATGCCTATATGGAACAACCTGCGATTACCTGAGGTTTTGAAACTCGAAAACATTGGTTTATGGAAAAGGGTTGGAATTACGCTCCATCAGCTTTTTGACAACGGGGACTTAAAACCATTTAATAAACTAGCAGAGAAACATCATTTGCCTAATAAACTATTTTATCAATACCTGCAGTTATGGCATGCTCTGAAAGCCCAGGCAGCAACTTTCCTGTTTAAATATAGTCCCTCTCTTAGCTTGACTATGACAGTGTCCATAGGATGTTCTAATCAGGGAATTATTGGCGACATATATTATTCTTTACAAACAGCTAGCATAAACACACAGGATAGTAGCTTTGAGGGGTGGTGTCAGGATCTGGATACTCTCACCGAGGAGGAGTGGGAGCAAGCTCTGAAGAATTTGTTTAGAGTTTCCCTATCCCCCTCACAGTGGTTTACCCAGTTATTTATTATTCACAGATCTTACTACACCCCCATTAAAGTTATATTCCTGGGGTAAAGCAATCACACCAAATTGTCCAAGATGTACTGCCAATACAGAAAAATGTATTCATATGATGAAAAAATTCCGAAAAATTTGTTCACGATGGCTAGACTCCAATTTGTCTGTGTAAGTTGGGAGAAAAGAGAAGGAAAAAGAAAAAGAAAAAAAAGAAACTAAGGGCTCTTTCACACGGGGTGGATCAGTGCAGATCCACCCCGCGGATATCCGCTTGCTCAGCGGGGATCGCCAGAGCGATCTCCGCTGAGCAGGAAGAAGACAGGTCCGTCTCTGCACTCTGTGCAGGGACGGACCTGTCACAGCGCCGCTCTCCCCTATGGGGGATCGGGTGATGACGGACCGTAGAGTCCGTCGTCAGCCGATCCGCCCTGCAGACGGATGGAAAAATAGGGTTTTCCTCCGTCTGCAGAAACGGACCATAACGGACACGGACGAGATCGGGTGTCAGCGGATGCTCATCTGCTGACACCCGCTATCCCATAGGGATACATGTATGTCCGTTTTTCATCCGAAAATGGATGGATGAAAAACGGACATACGGACCGTCCGTGTGAAAGAGCCCTTAATGGTATGTTGAATTACTATGCTCGATTAGGCTAATTAGGAAACTGCAAGATTAATCTTTGATGGTGGTGTGTTTGTGGGGTGTTTTTTTGTTTTATTTTTATTATTTCTTTCTTTTTTTTTTGTTTATTTATGATTAACATGAGTTTTTTTGTTTTGTAATATTGCTTTGTTGTAAATTGTAAAATGTTTCTCAATAAAAATGATATGATTAAAAAAAAAAAAAAGATACACAGCCAATTAGGACTTGAAGACCTGGTTCACATTGCAGCTGAGTGGACACTCCTTGGTCCATTAACAATTAGGGATCTCTAATCTGCCCTTGTACCAAGATACCTATTCCAACAGAGGCTCTTGCCTTTTTTCTACTACTTGCGCCTAATGGGGTCTGGACCATGAATGGGCATATTATCCTACTCCTGTGATTTTCCTTTTCATAACATTAGCCACACACACACATGCTTGCACTGTTGCTTGTTTGATGTGTGCTTTGTTGAACAATCAGGTGGCATGCCCCTACATGGGCATTCTTAAAAATCGAATAAAATAGATTTACACTGTATAAAAAAAAGATGCTTGGCCAAAAATAACAAAATGGAAATCAGATAGAAGCAGAGTATAGGTTTACTGAACAAGAGCCTCTTTGTTTTTGACTGTGTTTTTCCACTTTAATGAAAGGTGCTCTTTAATATAAAATATAGCCCATGGGATTTGAAACCATTCAACATTTTTATCATACAAAAAGGAAATAGGCCTTGGATGGATATAAAACTTAACAAAATGGAGTTAGTTGTGGAGAAAGTCGAGTTAAAACAACACGCTGCAAAGAAAACAGGATAAAACACACACAGTGATCTAATAAAATGAAAAAATGTTAATAGCAATACATAGACAATAGCTTGAGGACTGTTGACCACTATGTACATCAGTCAATAATCAGCAATACATGATAGTTATACAGTATGTTCCAAAAATGCTGATGTTACAGTATGTTTACCAGGCACCTGCGCTCATTTTACTTCTAGGGATGCTGGGGCGAGGGGATGGGGCGGGATTGATAAAAATTTCTGAAAATACAAATTAACGTTTCAATATTTTAGGAGAAATGAAACCGAAACCTAACATAATCTGTGTCAACCTGCCTGGGTCATAAAAAGCACTTGAGAGAACAAGATCTGCTCTGATCACACAAAGAGATTTTCATGAACACAAGATCTCTCACTGTAATGGCAGCCTGTGGTCAAGGCTTATACTGGGTTCTGTATTCATAAATACAAAAATGACCTGACATACATCATTTATAAACTGATAATGCCCAATAGGGAATTAGCTAAAGAAATTGCAGTCCATCCATTCAGCATTTTTGTTTGCAGCTTTAGTATCCTGAGGTTATCTGTTACAGAGACACATAAAGTCCAGTTGTCCACAGCAAAGCAACATCATTTCTGTCTGCAAATGGCAGTCTTTATGTCTGACCTCTTCAAAGCAGACCTGTAATCGAATGTTAATGTAAACTACAGTATGTGAACAGTCTTGCCAGAATTGGTAAATAAAGCACCAGAATAGGGCTTTTCTTCTAATGCCGCGTACACACGGCCGGACTTTCCGGCATAAAAAAAAAAAAAATCTGACTTTTTATGCCGGTATTTCCGACGGACTTATATATAGAACATGTTCAAAATCTTTCCGTCAGAAATGCTGACAGAGCTTAGTCCGTCGGCAAGTCCGGCCGTGTGTACGCGGCATTAGTGGCACTCACATAAGCAAATTTCTAGGCATTTGGTTAAGTCATTTTTTTCTTGGTTTAATTAACTATTTCTGCACATACAGCATTATTGCACTTTATTGTATTAACTACTTTCTATGTAGCGCCCCCGTACACTGTACAACCCACCAGTTTTCACAAAGTCAGATCTGCACTTTGAGGGGAGCAGCTTTTTTTCAGATTTTTTTCATTAGTTCATTTCAGGTTTCACTTCAGGCTTTTTGCGCGGAGGTCACCTATTCTTAGGTGATTCACTTTCATTTTTTTCTTAAGGGGACGACCAACCTGTTTCAAGTCTGATCCAGCTTTTCAGCAAAGACAACAGCATCATACTGTGTATTTGCCTACTGTCTTCCTGTATACCTCCATATTGTGACAACAACACTGTTAGTGACCCCAAACTTTTCCACAACCTAAGACATTACAGCTTTCATAAGAATAAAGGGAGGGGCTTACTGTGATATTAAAGGTTTTTTCTTGTTAAAATAAAAAAGAACCTGTACCTACCTGCTCTTTGCAACTACATTGCACAGAAAGGTTCTCTACCTCCTCTTTTGGCAGTCCTCACTGGCGATGTCCATTTCTTCCTTCCCTGGGTGCTTCCAAGACAGTTGCGCACCCAAGGTGGGCTGTGTGCGTGCATACACACACACACAGCGCTAATAAGACATGCCCCTGCTCCCTCCTCACACGAGTTTGACTGACAGCAGCTGGAGGCTGTTGATCCTGCTGCCCTCAGTATCACCCATGAAAGCAGGAAGTGGGAGGAGTGGTGCTGCAGCCGAGACAGTCCTGGAGCAGTGACCGGTGTCAGGTAAGTGTTTAGGGATTGGGTATGGTAGTGGGGCATTTTTTTCCTTAATGCAGAGAAAGCATTAAAGTAAAAAAAAAAAACTTTTAAGTTTAGAACCACTTTAATGCTAAGATGTGTAATTTATTTGATGTCAGTGGGAGGAGCTTAACTAGTATAAAATGGAGGGCTTCCAAACATTCTTAAAATGTTCATATTTAAAAAAACATGAGCAATGCCTACTTGCCTTCTCATTTTCTCCTTTTTGTGCTGTTTAGTCCCATTCTTGTATAAATATGTAATGTTATCAAGAGCTTATGAGAACCTTTGAAGGTAGTATACCATCTTGCCTTGATTTTTGACATACAGTTGACTTTTTGTTCAGTATTTATTTTAATTTCCCCTAAAATTGTTGGCTATTCCTTCAGCCTAAAATGACAACATATACAACATATAAAACACTTTGCATAGCAAAGTAATATATTATTGCCTTACTGTTATGCTGACCCTCTGGCTTTGGTTCTTTTTAAGACACCTGGAACAAGTATGCAAGTCAGGAAAGTCAGAGTAAAAGTCAAAACTCCTTAGCATCCTACTTGTTCTGGGTTAGTAACTCAAAGTATTGAGGCCACATTTTCAATTTAACAGCGAACTAGCTTTTTTTTTAGAATAGGAACTTAGAAATGACAGCTTTCATGTTTCTCTTAGGAAAAATGTCCTATTTCACATAAGGAAACATTTTTTAGGATGACTGGTCCTTTAAACGGACACAATAATGGGGATACAAACCTGAAGTGGGCCATTCAGGAACAGACGTCTGTAGGTATCTTGTAAATTTGCTAAAATTGTGCAACCTTATTTCTCAAGGATTGGTGTGCATGCTGTTGATACTCTGCATTCACATAGATCAAGCAGAATGGAAATGTCAACTTTGTGTCAATCTGTAAGGTTCCCAGGGAGGCTGACCTATCTCAGGCTTAAACTGTACATATCCCCCACCCCCTCAAAAAAAAAAAATATATATATATATATATATATATATATATTGCAGTATACCAATCATTAGATGACTGCATTTGTTTTGTTTTTTCATTTTTCAGTTTACCTGGTAATCTTGAAAATAACATCCTTTGGTGGATAAGATTACTTGCTCCCCAGTATGTATGGTGGGAGCCATGCTTAAACTGCATTTCTGGCAAGAGGAACAATCATACTCTGTGTACGGTACAATGAAAATGTATATAGCCTAAAAAATGAATACCGCCACCAAATCTAAAGAATAGTAAGCTGTGATAAAAAAAAAAAAAAGTTATTTGGCTTAGATATCCTTTAAGCTTAGGGCTAACACTAGGTCTGGACTGCTGGATGAGAGCAAAACTGTTATTTAACATAGCCTTTGGTTTTCTTGATATCTGTTATTAACATTGACCTCAGGCAGGAGGCAGGCTCTCAGCTTACTTGTCTGCTCTGACAAGGAGAGAATACAAGCAAATAATACAAATCAAGTAATTTCTGAGAGGTAAAGCTGCACTATTATAACAAATCAGGAGTGGACATTGATATTGTCACGAAGGCCTATTGGTGAATGGCTCCCTTTATTACTGCCCTTGTTTGTATTTTATATACTTACATTCATATAAAGCATACCTGGGGATATGTCTGCTGGTCATATGGAGTTTTTTTTACAGACCACTAATGTTCTCCTGAGATTTTGTGCCTGGCTATATAAAACAGTAAACTGTGCAGAAATGCCATAGATTTTCTTTGATTTAACATACTCCATTTAGCTTATACTGCACATAGTTCTCCCATATTTTATAGAAAACTGCATTTCTTATTCTTAACAAAATGTAACAATGGAATATAGAAATAGTTCTATATATATAAATAAGCAGTTGTTTAACAGGAATAATTATGTTCTCCTATAAGGAGAGTATAGAGTCATTATATTGTACATTATTGAGTCTTTAGAGACTGCATTTCAAAGTCCTCCAATATTATAAGAAAAGAGGCCAAGCTGGATGGAAATAAAAAAAAAAAGTACAAAAGCCCAATATGGAAGAAAGCACACTAGCTTCATTGGTTGTTTAAAATCATAGTAGCAAAATGGCTCCAGTAAAGACAATGCTTATCTTGACAGGTAAAGGCAATTTGATCACAGTTGTTTTTCCATTCCCGTCTGAAAAAGAGTTGTGGGTGGACATGTAAATGTTTTCCAAAATATTCATATTTTTAGTTTTTCCCTCATACAAAGATACAGGTAGGTGTGATAAGTTGAGGCATTATCCAGTTACGCTTCTCTGTATATCATGTCATCTTAATAACTGTTTCCCCAGCAGACATTTTATGAAGAAAGCCAAGTTTAAGATTGGAATGCTGGACAATGGGGTCCTCATTCCACACCAGTGACGTGGACAAACTCTTCCGGTCATTCCTAAATATAGATCTCCTGCGCTGTCTATGTAGCAGCTGTTTAAGTTTCTCTTTAAAGAAGCTCGTAGTTAATGTGTACAGGATGGGGTTCAGGGCACTGTTAATCGGCAAAATGAATATCACAATCCAAGAGGTTACAGTGCCTGCAATTACAAGAAAATAAACACAGATTGAAGCTATGGTGGAAATAATACAGTTACAGAACATTAAGATGTGCTTGATATATACAGTAACCATGTCCATATAACACATAACCATATACCAATATTGTCCCAATTAATGCAAAAAAGCGGTGGCTGGATAAAGGCATAATCCAATTTAGATAAAGTATATTTTGTATAGCCTTCATTACATTCTTTTACTTTATTATTCACCATCTGTTTTCCTGATTTGCCTGGTGCTTTCTAAATAGTTATGATAACAAATACCATTTATTATATAATTGTTTGTTTCTTTTGTAAGATTTAGTTTATGTAATATAATTTTCTATTTTTTACAGCCTGTTTGCACAGGAATTAAAAATGAGATTGTAAATAAAAAAAAAAAAATGCTAATTAAAATGACAAATTAACACCTTAAAATGCCTAAAAAAAAATGTATAAAAAAATGCAACTTGTAAAAAGATCTCACACAATAGTATTGAAAAGGCTAGTGGTGGAACCACAGGGTATAGTGAGAGTTGCAGGCTGATACACCCAGTACTGTTAGATGTTTAACATTCTACTGCCACTTCTAGCTCTACAAGAGATCAAGAGGCTGACATTACTGGTGGCAGGGCTGGTAAGCATTATTGTTGTGCTTTGTTCCTAATAAAAGTTAATTTCAAAGCTGAACTGCAGACAAACAGCTAAATGCAGTTTGTAACTGTTTACATGCCAAAGAATTTGTCATTTTGTGAAGCCAGCTTTGTGATGCAGTCATCCTTATCAGACAACATACATTAGATTTAGGTCATTGGGCTTCACTGTGGCAGCACACTTTGGTCAGAAACACACTCCCAGTCTTCTGATTTGACAATGAAGCAGCAGTGGTAGGTCACAGCAGAGTGAATTGGTCATACCTCACCTAATTCTTATATTTAATAGATAATACAGGCCTTAACTGACTCCAAGTTCTCAGAGCCAAATTTCTAGAAAGCCAACATATGCCATGGCTTAGGATGGCAGGGCACATAGTCACCCACTCATTATGTTAAGGACACAACACATACTTATATATTCCTGTAATAAAAGGTTCCAGATTGCTGCCATGCCTTCCAGTCTATTAAACCAGGCAGGCCTAATACACTGCATAATTATTGGCAAATCTAAAGGAAATTATTAACGGTGCCTTAAAAAAGTATTCATAACCCTTGAAATTTTCCACATTTTGTCATGTTACAACCAAAAGCGAAAATGTATTTTATTGGGATTTCATGTGATAGACCAACACAAAGTGGCACATAATTGTGAAGTGGAAGGAAAATGAAAATGGTTTTCAACATTTTTTTACAAATAAATATGTAAAAAGTGTGTTGTGCATTTGTATTTTGGGTATGTCTCTACCAGCTTTGCACATCTAGTAAGTGACATGTTTGCTCATTCTTCTTTACAAAATAGCTCATGCTCTGTCAGATTGGATGGAGAGCGTTCAAGTCTTGCCACAGATTCTCAATTGGACTTTGATCTAGACTTTGACTGGGCCATTCTAACACATGAATATGCCTTGATATAAACCAATCCATTGTAGCTCTGGCTTTATGTTTAGGGTCGTTGTCTTGCTGGAAGGTGCTCCGCCGCAGTCTCAAGTCTTTTGCAGACTCTAACAGGTTTTCTTCTATTAGAAAGGTGAATGTGGTTGGGACTTTTTATGAGCCGTGACCATCCAGTACACAAGACTCCATTCCCGATACTTGGTAAGAACAAGAGGAAATAAGGGCAGAAGGGGGCAGTGGGACTTTATATGAAACAAGATACTTGGGGTAAATTACTACAATCAATATATTATATTAAATTCTTAATGTATTGGAAACACATCAAAAGGTAGTACAGTGGATATATTGAAAAATGGTAAAAGATTGTTAAAAGCAAAATTATACAGTATGATACAGCATGATATCACATAGCACAGTAAAATTCATAGTATAATGGTATTACTACACATAATAAGATAACCAATGAGCCAACAGTACATTCGAGAGTGTGTATACAGAAATAACCAATAAAATAGATAAATGATTGAGGTAGGTCAAACCCATAATAATATCATGGCTAGTGGGACATGGCATCCAATGGTAAAAAGCTTGACGCGTTTCGTGGAATATCCCCACTCATCAGGAGCAGCTGTGTGTTGAAAACACCTGTGATAGATAATATATTAGTAGTATTCATCAATGGTAATTGATTATACACATAGGAAAAAGGGGGAGCATAACAATGGTCCTAGCCACTCTTACCTATGGATGACATGTAATAGATATAATATAATAGATGGTACTGGTGGTATGGATCAGAGGCGCTGGGGGTGTATGTAAGCATCCCCCCGGGAGCTGAGGTGACATCCAGGATCGGCAAACGGGCCAAAAAGATGAATAAAGTGAATGTTACTTTAGGCAGGGTTCATTTTGCCGAGGTAATGGGGGTGAGCACAGGAAACTGGTGAAGAACAAAAATTGGATTATTATAGGTGAGAGGTAGATTACCTGAATATTGGAAAAAAGAAGAAGAAGGGAAAGAATGAGAAAAGGTGGTTGGAAAACTACAAGTGGACCAATATAATCACCCCACAAAAGTAAAAGGGTGTCCATGGTGTGCAGTAGAATAAAGTGAAAAACAATAATAGACAAACCACTGTGAAATAGCCAAGGAGAACCTAGAGCAGAGTTGGTCATTACCTGCAACTGCACAGGGGAGTGTGTAGTGAATAAGTTAAGGAAATGTATGGGCAGATTAAGCCAGAAATCACACTGAAAGATGAGCAGTGTTGAGAAGGGGCCCGCAGCACCGCCAAGGATATACACCACCGTCACGCATGCCCAGCTCAGAGGGAAGTGGCATCCACGTCTGAGCATAAGGCGCTCATATAGAGGGGCCCGGCGTCCCTCGTGTTGGGCAGGATTGAAATAACAAACACATCAGACGTGCGGAGGCTTACATACACCCCCCAGCGCCTCTGATCCATACCACCAGTACCATCTATTATATTATATCTATTACATGTCATCCATAGGTAAGAGTGGCTAGGACCATTGTTATGCTCCCCCTTTTTCCTATGTGTATAATCAATTACCATTGATGAATACTACTAATATATTATCTATCACAGGTGTTTTCAACACACAGCTGCTCCTGATGAGTGGAGATATTCCACGAAACGCGTCAAGCTTTTTACCATTGGATGCCATGTCCCACTAGCCATGATATTATTATGGGTTTGACCTACCTCAATCATTTATCTATTTTATTGGTTATTTCTGTATACACACTCTCGAATGTACTGTTGGCTTATTGGTTATCTTATTATGTGTAGTAATACCATTATACTATGAATTTTACTGTGCTATGTGATATCATGCTGTATCATACTGTATAATTTTGCTTATTACAATCTTTTACCATTTTTCAATATATCCACTGTACTACCTTTTGATGTGTTTCCAATAAATTAAGAATTTAATATAATATATTGATTGTAGTAATTTACCCCAAGTATCTTGTTTCATATAAAGTCCCACTGCCCCCTTCTGCCCTTATTTCCTCTTGTTCTTACCAGGTTTTCTTCTATAATTACCCTGTATTTGGCTCCATACATTTTCCATCAACTCTGACCAGCTTCCCTGTCCCTGCTGAAGAAAAGCTTTTTCACGGTGGGAATGGTGTGTTCAGAGTGAAGTGCAGTGTTAGTTTTCTGCCACACATAGCTTTTTGCTTTTAGGCCAAAAAGTTAAATTTTGGTCTTCACCTGTTTTCTGTGTCCCCCACATGGCTCCTCGCAAACTTCAAATGGGATTTCTTATGGCTTTCTTTCAACAATGGCTTTCTTCTTGCCACTCTTCCATAAAGGCCAGATTTGTGGAGTGGACAACTAATAGTTGTCCTGATGACATATTCTCCCACCTGAGTCAACATGGGCTTCTTGGCTGTTTCTCTGATTAATGCTCTCCTGGCCTGTCAGCTTAGGTGGACAGCCATATCTTGTTAGGTTTGCAGTTGTGTCTTACTCTTTTGATTTTTGTATGATGGAGTGAACAGTGCTTTGTGAGATGTTCAAAGCTTGGTATATTTTTCTATAGCCTAACCCTGCTTTAATCTTCTCCACAACTTTATCCTTGACCTGTCTGGTGTGTTTCTTTGGCCTTCATGATGCTGTTTGTTCACTAATGTTCTCTAACAAACCTCTGAGGGCTTCACAGAACAGCTGTATTTATACCTAATTAGGCTTAGACTTCTGAAGGAAATTGGTTCTACTAGATTTAAGTTAGGGGTGTCAGGGGCTTACTGTGGCAAGACAGGGTGCCAGTCCAACAAGCTGCGTGTGTGTGCGCGCGTGCACAAGAGCACGCCCCAGATGCGTGTGCGCGCGCGCTAGACGGTGCTTGGCACCAATGGGCCTTTAAAAGAACAGCAGCTGCACAAGTACAGTGCTGGTTGATCTGCAGCTTCTGTGTCCTGAAAACCTGTACCTGCCATCTGATCACCTGTATTGACCCGGCTCTGTTGACTTACCTGATATCTGCAACCCTGACCTCGGCTTGCCTTGACCCTGCTAAAGACTTCCTTGCTTGATATCCTGTTGCCAACCTCAGCCTGTTCATCTGACCATGCTCCAGCTTACAGCCCTACTCTGCCTGACTACCTGTGTTTGACCCGGCTTGTCTCACCTGCTCCAGTCTGCTGTTCTGCTCTGTTTGATTACCTGTGTTTGACCCGGCTTGTCTCACCCTGCTCTAGCCTGCTGCTACACCTATGCCTTCCAGCTCACCGGGTCACTGACCTGCATCTGCCTCTCCTAACACTGGCATCCCAGACCAATCTGGTGGCTCATCATCCATCCATCTGTACCAACTATCAGATCTCACAGGCACTCCTACCTCACTGTGCTTTCCAGGCTACTGTTCCCACTCCAGTGGCTCTTGAACCAGGGCTGTAAGAGAGGTCTCCTACAAGTCAGATTCTACTTCAAGGTACGTAACAAGGGGTATTAGAGTAAAGGGGGCTGAATACAAATGCACGCCACACTTTTTAAATATTTATTTGTAAAACATTTTGAAAACCATTTATCATTTTCCCTCTACTTGTCAATTATGTGCCACTTTGTTTCTTCTATCACATAAAATCCCAATAAAATAAATTTACGTTTTTGGTTGTAACATGACAAAATGTGGAAAATGTCAAGGGGTATGAATACTTTTTCAAGTCACTGTAGTCATATTATAGAGTGTGTGGTCAGCTCAAGGTATTCACTAAAGTGGTTGTAAAGGTTTAAAAAAATAAATAACAAACATGTCATACTAAACAGAAAAAACACTGCGCCAACCCAAAAAATAATTTTTATATATATAGTGTGTTTATATATGTATTGTTGCCGCTTACCACTGTCATGTGTTTCTACATCAAATGAATAGAATATAACCAAAAAAGTGCAGCGCAACCAAAAATATGTGAAAGGTACCTATGACCAATATGATATGAATATGTACATCAACAAACAATAAAACAGCATTAACAATATAAAAGTGCATCAGCTTGCAAATAAAGTGCACAAGTGACAGTCCACTATATATTAGTTTATTCCTCTGTAAAGTGTATAAACACACACACGGTCTCTTGCCAAATGATAGTCCACTGCTGGTATATTCTCTTTATTAAAATCTAAACAAGACCCTCATCTAGAAGTAAGCAGTCAAAGCTGTAATTTACCGCCAATTTAAACAGCAATTAAACAGCAATTATTCTTTTCAAATGTCAGATTTGCTCCACTTCCCAGGTAGTTTAAGAGCATGTTATTTAAAGGAATTTGCAAATTTAGTGTTTCAATTTTATTAAAATTGTTGCTCCCTGCTAAACTCAAACTTTGCTTTGGTACATGTTCCTCAGGGTAGTGCCCAGACCCTCATGCCATTTGTTTGAGACTACTTTACTTAAAAAATGGACATTATTGTTATTCAGCATTTGGTTTCCTATGACTTCAGTGGGGTTTAGATTTGGCACTCGAACTTCAGCAAAGTTTACTGAACCCACCTCAAACTGAACCAATGTATATTTGGCTCATCCCTAGTCCTCCTGTTACAAAGTTTTGGTAAAACTAAAGTTGATTTTACATAGGTTGTATGGCTCAACGGTAACATGTTTGGTGAGCTTTAGTGTAATACTTCATCCAAGACCAAAAACATGTCCCAGCTCTACTCCAGGTTAAAAAAGTCCATCGAGTTTAACCAGTAATAAAATAAAAAATATATAGAAAACCTCTATAAACAGAAACATTTACCCACAGTTTATCCAAAGAAGGAGAACACTCTTATAAGGCTTGGGTAAAAAATTCCTTCCCGATATCTTCCGGCAATCAGATATTCCCTGGACCAACTTTTTCTAGAGTTATTACTTACAAATGGTCATATCCAGTTATATTCTGTGTATTTAAGAATGCATGCAGCTTTAAAAAAAATTAATAAATAACTAGGCTGGCTTAAACGAGTTCTTGAAGGATTCTATTACACATTTTCACAACTCCTAGTATGAAGAAGTCTTTCCATATGTGGAGGTTAAACTTTGTTTCCTTCAGATGCAAAAAATACCCACTGTACTTGCCTATATTTTGTCTAACTGGTCCTGGGCCATATCAGATTTATGCCATTGCAGCTCAGCTGAGGCTGTGGCACTACCATCTCCATTGTGGGCTTGGGTTATACCATTTTTCTTTGTATACACAGAGCTGAAAAGGGGATATAATAGACTTGCTTTCTCTTTTTCCACAGTCATAAACTGAGTTATCTTGTACAGGGCCTATGTACTCATATGGGAAAATTGTTAGATGGTGGTGTAATTTTTTTTTATTTTGCTGGCTATCTTGTAAATGTGCTTGAAAATTGGTTTGCTTAGCTGTTTGCAAAGCTCTTCCATCTGCACATTGCTTTAAAAGCTAGTTATAAATGAGGGTGGTTCCCATTTTTGTATATGGCTGTATATGGCACAGGGACACATTAGATGCCTTCAACTGCCATTGAGATGTGCTGGTGTGTCCCCGTGCCTTAAGGGGGAATGGGCTCCCTCCAGGCATATCTTCCCTTAATTTACCCATTGCTATCTATGTTTCAACATGGAGATTTTCATAGATTATAGTAAGGACCGCACTATACAGAGGGTCCTTGATGAGGCAGTGCGGCTTTGACATTTCACAAATATTATGCAACTAAAACCTCTGATTTTTAGACTGCAGCATTTGATTTTCTTTTTACTGGCTAACCGGTAAGAGTATTGGCAAATTCTTTTTGTTTTGTAAAGTCCTGTGTGCAAAGTCCTGCCATGTTCTTGTTCTAAAAGCTAATTATAAATTGGGGTGGTTGCTATTTTTGTTTACCTTGCTATATATGGAAAGGGGACTAAATACAGTGTGTCGCTGCAAGTTTAAAGAGGAAAAGGGTCCCTCCCGGCATACCTGCCCTTTATTTATCAATTGCTATATATGCTCCAACATGGGGACTCATAATTTGGGGCGATTGGTATTTTTGTTTAGCCTACATACTCAGGCATGATCTCTGTATAGTTAGTATATTTAGAGAATTTTTAAGGGTCCGTCTTTCTTTTTTTTTTTTTGCAACCTGTCATTCACTTTGATTTTTTGATAACTTACCTTTTACATTTTAAGTTTCTTAATTTTTGAATTTTTAAATGCCCTTTTCTTATTCTTTATGTTTTTTTTTTAGCATTGAACGTGAACCACATTAGCTTTCTGAACATATTGGAATATATTTTGCAGTGTGTTTGCATACAGTCGATTTGAAACATTCCCATTTCTGTTCTTGTTTCGTCTAAGTCTTGGAGAACAGCCCTAAGCATTGGAAAATGTGTTCTCTCAAAATTAAATGCTTTTACAACTTAAATTAAATCTAATCATATCACAATATAGGCACTGCTATGCAGATTTTCTTTTATTTGGACATTTGTAATAAGCTCCTTATTGTTTGAGATTAACAGGTCCAGAGAGCATAATTTCTAGGGCATCTATAAACTGTACCATAAAATTGTCTTGTAATATGTTTATACATTTTTGCTCTTTTATACTATTCCATCTCTTGGAAGAACTAAACACTTTACTGGCAATTCTTAACTGCTAATGTTTTGGTTATAAAACAAACACAATTTCTCTGTGGACTGTTAAGATGTTTAAAAGTAAGAGCTATAGTTGAGATTTTGACAGGAGGATGAGGTCATTAACCCAACTGAATAGCAGACCCCTTTTCTTTCAGTGCCTTTAAGCTGCCAGTGTTTGATACAGGGCAATGATCCATGATGAATAACCCATCAGTGTGTGATATAGATATCTGGTACAGGCTCAGAAAGAAGGTGTACCTGGAGAGCCAAAATTTAACGGTGGTCAGAATAGCTTTTTTTTTAAATTGTTCTGCAGATACAGACATGACATGGAGTGGCACAGAATACCGCCATTAAGTATTTTTGTTCATTCAAATTGTCTGTGAATTGAAATACCCGAACAAGACCTGTAAGCATTTCTGTTAAGTAAAATAACACTTGTTTATATTGCATTTACCTGGGATATCTACATGGAACAAGGACAGAATCTTCAAAAGAAACACAGGAATCCAACACACGGCATCTGAAAACACTATGAAGAAAAATCTGTTGGCAACAGCGACATCCATGTGAATGTGGCTCCTTATTTCTGAGGTCTGCAGAGCTGTCTTCTGTATGGAACAGAACATGCTGACATAGGAGAAGACTATAATAATAAAGGCGACCAGGTTAACACCTATTAGTACGAAGTAAAAAGAAAAAAAATGGCATCAATAAACTGGTCTAGGCTGTTTCATTCCAAGTATATTGCTTATTTTTGATAATAGAATAGTTATGCTCTAACCAGTAACTAGCTTATGAAAACAAAAGATAAAGCATTAGAAAATGCATTTGTGTCACACTCAATTGTTTAAACCCTAGTACCGGGCTTTCCTCCTTGTGTGGGGTAGCCAGCTTCTGGGTTCTGCCAGCGCTGCAGCCAGTCACAGAGGGGATGCTGTCATAAACAGCTAGTTGGCATGTGGCACAGCATTTGAGCAATGTGTCCGCCCCAGTGCCTCAGTGTAACCCTGCTGCTTTCTCCAGTGCTTCCTAAGGCCTTGCGAACCTCCCTAGTACTTCAGTGTATTCTCTGCTCCTGTGACCCTGTAGACTTTAGCATGCATCCTGCTTCTGTGACCTCAGTGCCCTCCAGACTGTATCCTGCTCCTGTTACCCAAGTGCACTCCAGCATGCATCCTGCTCCTGTGACCCCAGTGCCTTCCAGACTGTGTCCTGCTCCTGTTACCCCAGTGCACTCCAGCATCCATCCTGCTCCTGTGACCCCAGTGCATTTCTGACTGCATCCTGCATCTGTGACCCCTATGTATTCCAGCCTGCTTCATGCCCCTGTGATCTCATGCATTGTTCTCTGCTTCTGATGTCCCACTGTGAGTTGCTGACATGCCTATGCTGCAAGAGACTCTTTCCTGAACACCTGTACTTTGTTCCTGGTAGCCGATTGGGTGAGTCAGAAGGCTGCAACCTTAGAGTTGTCAACAGCAAATCTCATCACCTCTTGTGCGGTGCTCTGGTGAAAATCAGACGGCTCCTTGAACTCTGCACCTTGGCCCTTGGCTCTTCTAATAGCGCTCACCAATGCTGAATGAGCAAGTACATGGACTCCACTTACCTAAATGTCATTGAGCATATAATCTCAGCAGTGTTATTTGCCTCTTTGTGACTCCTCACTTTCTGTATCTACTGTGGCCTGCGCCACTGCATTGCCAGAGTTCCTACATTACTACCAAGTCCTGGTCAGCCAGTCTTCCCCCAGTGGGAATGGATCCCCCATCTGTAAAAAAATTATTGATGTAGCAAGAATAAATGTAAAGGTAACAACCCAATGGTTGCTACCACCCCAAGCGGTCTTTTTCTGACACTGACCTTTGTTTCTCATAGTAATCTTTGGTTGACTGGTTATAGCAGTGTTGTGTGTGCCACACAATATAGTGGGTGGGCGTTACTATTGGGGATTATGGGCACTGTGTCCAAGGCAGCATGCTATGTGAATAACTGCAGTTCTTCTCTAGGGCAGGATTATAGCAGAATGTCCACTGTAAAAGGGATTCTTTAGAAGTGGCCATTTCTCTCAAATATAGCACTCCTGGGTAGTCAGTGTTCTACATATCAGTCTTTCTCTCTTTCTCTTTCCATCTAGTTGTGTATGTTGTGGTGAGTACTGATGGGAACATGTGACCATCCCCAGGCCTGAACACTACCTTAAATCTCCTGCCACAACCTAATGCCCACGTACACACGGTCGGAAAATCCGACCACAAAATCCATCGGATTTTTTCTGACGGATTTTGTCCGACACTGGTGTTGCATACACACGGTCGGACAAAGTTGTCGGAAAATCTGATCATTCTGAACGTGGTGACGTTTGTTGCCTACGACGGGACTACGTAGAGGCTAGTAGCCAATAGCTTTGGTCTTGTAATGTGATCTGAGCATGCGTGGCACTTTGTCCGTCGGAATTCGCTACACATGATCGGAAAAAGTCCGATAGGACTTTGTTGTCGGAAAATTTGAGAGCAGGAGATAAAACTTTGTCCATCGAAAAATCCGATGGCAAAAGTCTGATGGAGCCTACACACGGTCGGAATTTCTGACAACATTGTCCGATAAGACATTTTCCGTCGGAAAATCCGACCGTGTGTACGGGGCATTAGGCTGGCCATAGATGAGTCAGTTTATTTTTTCGTTTAACCAGTGGGTTGAATGAAAAATATTGACTTATTTCCCCATCCACATATTCGAGGTGGGTGGGGGAATCCACCCTGCTGAAACGTATTCTGCGGATAAGACTTCCCCACCATTAGAATATACAGATCAGCGCTGCAGTCTATAGCCCACAGCACTGATCGAGTGCCTTTTTTCCAATAGGGCAGTTGAACAGAAGTCAATTGGTAGATCGATTTCTGTTGAACCACAGCGGCCATACATGAATCGAAATTCTCTCGTCCCTACTGAACCGGCCGAATTTCAATCCATGTATAGCCAGAGTAAGGAGCACTCAATAACCATCAGTAAAACCTTTTGGCACATCATCTGATATAGAAACAAGTCTGTAGGGTAAAGTCAACAATAGCTCACTAGCTGACAAAAAAAAAACATACTTAGCTATGATAGAAAATAACCATATTTCATCTGTGATTGCACCTTTAGAGCATACTGTATTTCATCTAGCTACCAATTTACATTACAACATTGCACATACTTTTATGGTCACGTGGTCTGACATAATTTTATTTTTCTTTTCTATATATAGAGGGCAAAGCAAAAGGGTCACTTAACTGTCCCCCTAATCCTAGCCATTTGCCTTCATTCCTTCATAATCTCCAAACTGATTTTCTGAAGCTAGTTTACACAGAGCTATGGACTCTATTCCCGGCTCCATGTGAAAGTATTGGGCTAGTAATCCTATTGCATGGTATGTAAAGTTAATGTGGAACTTTGCACTGAATTGAGAAACGTGTGAGTGGGAAGAATATTTATTGTAGAAGAGACATACTGGGGGTTATTTACTCCCGTTATTCTTTGGCCTCCTTTATGCCCTCCTTTGCTGATCCCTTCTCAATTCCTCCCTTTCCCTGTCTCTATGTTCTTGCCACCCTTTGGGTTCTCCACCATTTTGTCACACTTTTGTGTGTACCCAATTGGATGATGTTCTCTTGGTTAATTTTCTTATCATTTTCAAACACCAGAGTTTGTCCTGTATGATCCCCCGCATCCACCGAAGGGGGAATTGATGGGTCCTGTGATCTGCTGCTTCTGTCCGTGTGGGTGAGCTAGTCTCCTCATTTACAACTAAGTGTAAATGTATTGTTACTGCATTATATATTTTTTTGCTTTATTTGTTAAATTTTATGTAAACCTACCATCTACTTTATAGACCACCCTCCTGAAGAAGCGGTTTGCCGCAAAACCGGTAGAGGAATCTCTCCACACCCCTCCTCAACATAAATCCTACTGGGAAACCCGATAGCAGTTGTTTAGTTGTGGTGGATATGATTTTAATCAATTGACTGTATATGTGTATATATATTTTTTGTTCTCATTAAACTTTTTGTATATTTTTCTATTATCTATGATTTGTGATTTACTACCTAGTACCGAGATAGTCCATACACCCCAAACAAATCTTGCAGGTTTGGATGCATAGGGAACAGCATCAGGAACTGTCCCAGCAGTCCTAGAATCTTCTTGCTCTCAAAAATTCTCTTTTCTTAGGTAAAGAATGTCCTTGACCCTTAAAAGGGAAGAGGTGAATTGAAAATGAAAATATACCTCACCTAGAAATATTCCCAAAGAATATCCCTTGCCTCCAGGCTCTTCTGTTTGATCCGGATACAAAGGGAAACAAACCCCATTTTTTCCGTAGTAATTTCCAAAAAATTCTTCATTCCAGAATGGAACTACAGCAATTATAAATCCAATGACCCATATCATCATCAAAATTACAAGTGTCTGCCGTCGGCCTGGACGAATGTTGCTGAATGGAAATACAATAGCTAGGTACTTCTCCAAAGTCAAATAAGTCAGAAGCAGAACAGATACTTCTGTGGACAGCATGGCAAGAAATCCAAGGCTTCTGCATTGTAGGCTTTCCATCCATAGCAAGGCATACTTTTTATACTGACCCCGGTACTTAACATCAAATACTCCAATAAAAAACAGATAGACGCCCATCAGACAGTCAGAACCTGTTGGAGAGAAGAAAAGTGAAAGTTTCAATGTACTGTAGGCAGCTTGATGAGACTGATCCATGTTTATACAATATATACATCAGTGGCGTCAGCTCCATTAGGGGCGCAGCTCCCCTAATCCATGCACCGGCCCCTAATCTATATGCAGGGTGCATGGATTTCAATGTTTTTTTTTTTTAAGTATATGATTAGAGCTTGAGGCTTAAAAAAGGGTGGGCTCGGGGTACAGAGCACTGCGCCCTGAGCCCACCCAGTTGTGTGACATTAGCAAATGAATATTCGCTAATGTCTTCCTGCTTTTCCTCCTGGTCCTCTCAGCGGTGACAGCGCGGCGCTGGAGGGCTTCGTTTTCAGGTAAGTTTCACATAATGTTTTAGTATGTGATGTCTTGCAGGTTGCCTGCTACTGTACATGCAGCCAGTGTCGTCACCCACGCATGCGCTCTGAAGGAACGGCCACCCGAGCCTTTTCTTTAGAGTCCTGTGCTGTAAGCGGTGGGTCCTGCGCACATGCGCGGGAGTGATGTCATCACAGCTCCGGATACTCACACAGCCGGAGTCTGCAAACCTGGAAGGTAGACCGAGTGAAGATGTCAGCCCTAACAGCGGTGACAGTGTGGCTCTGGAGGGCTTTGTTTTCATGTAAGTTTCACATAATGTGCTAGTATGCAATGCATACTAGCACAATATGATATTGCCTTGCAAATTGCAAAAAAAAAAAAAAAAAAACAGTGGTTTTCTGCTGCTTTAATGCTTGCTAAGCATTAAAGAGGAACTGCAGTCGGCTCACTTGATTTGTAATATAAAACATCTTTGCCATTCTGAAGCTGCCTTCCAATCACTTTGCATATTATTTTAAATATACTGTGATTCTGTACTTGCCAAATATGCTGCAGAAATCTCCCTCCACTAAGACTGGCTGCAGCTATTTTAACTGTGGGCAGCTGAAGCTGCTGCCTGTTCACTTCCTGGATTTATACAGACACACAGAGACACACCTACAGCTCTGCAGCTTTTATTGGCCTTATTATAACCCACCCCCCCTCCCTTCCTGGCAAATTGTCACAAGAGTAAGTGAGAGAGAGAGAGAGCTGTGCATGATGTCATAAGTCTAGGCTAATGACCAGACAAGAAACAGGAAGTGGGCTGTATAAGGTATTTACTGGCAGAAAAAAAAAATGTTTTCACCCCAAAACCCAACCCCCCACCACTCCCAACCACCCACCCACCCCCCCATCCACCAAGCACCCTCCCCCCCATCCCGCCCACACCCCCACACCACCCTCACCCACCCACCCCCACCCCCACCCCCGCCCACCCCCCCCAAACCCCCTCCACAACCCCCCACGCCGCCCCCCCCACCGGGACCCCCCCACCCCCCCGCACCAGAACCCCCCCACCCCCACCACACCCCCTACCCCCCACCACCAACACCCCCCCCCCCCACCCCCCCCCCCAACCCAACCACCCCCCCCACTCACCCCCCGCCTCCCCCCCCCCACCACCCCCTCCCACCCCCCCCCCCCCCCCACCCCCCACCCCCCCCCCACCCCCACCACCCCCCCCACCCCACCCCCCCCCAACCCACCCCCCCACGCCCCCCCCCCACCCGCCCCCCCCGCCACCGTCCCCCCCCCACACCCCCTCACCACCCCCCCAACCCCCCCCACCGCCCCACCCCCCCGCGAACCCCCCCCCCACCCCCCCACCCACACCACAACCCCCCCCCCCCGGCCCCCACCCACCCCCCCCCACAACCCACCCCCCCCCCCCCGGCCCCCCCCCTGGACCTCCCCCGCCCCCCACCCCCATAACCCCCCCCCACCCCCACCACCAACCCTAACCCACCCCCCCCGCCCCACACCACCCCCCCCCCCCCCCCCCATCCACACCCCCGCCACCCCGCCCCTAACCCCCCACCCCCACCCCCCCCCACCACCCCCCCCCCACCCACCACCAACCCCCCCCACCCCCCCCCCCCCCCCCGCCCCCTCCCCCCCCCCCCCCCCACCCCCCCCCCCCCCCCCCCCCCCCCCGCCCCCCCCCCCCCCCCCCCCCCCCCCCACGGCCCCCCCCCCCCCCCCCCCCCCCATTTAATCGATGGGAAGTTGAAAAAATGACTGAAGGTCCACTTTAAGGTAAAAAAAACCTTCTGCATGCAGCCTCCCTAAATACTTACCTGAGCCCAATCTTGATCTAGCGATGTGCACAAGAGCAGAGGCTCTCTCGGCTCTTTCTCTCTTCATTGGTTCAGAGACAGCAGCAGGAGCCTTCTGTCAATCATAGCCAGAGAGGAGTGGGTGGGGCTGAGACACACTCTATGTGTCAATGGATACACATTGCTGGCTCGGGAGCGAGCACGCACAAGTGCCCCCCCCCCATAGCAAGTGGCTTGCTATGGGGCACTCGGTGGGGGGGGGGGGGGGGGAGGGGCCAGGAGCGCCGGCGGGGGATCATTACACAGAGCAAGTAAGTATAACATGTTTTTTTTTTTTTTTCTCTACAGCCTGCTGGTTGATTAAAAAAAATAACAGTGTATGGCCAGCTTTAGATTGATGTTGTTTAAAATGGACGTTATGAGATAAACAAATTAAAGCTACACTTCAGCTAACACATTTTAAGCAATTACTGTACAACAACAGTTTTTTTTTTTTTTTTTTTTTATTTGGGAAAAAAGGTTTAAGGCTGGATTCACACCTATGCAAGTGCTTTTTGCATTTTAAAGATTTGCACTACAGTCCATTTAACATGGTTTCCTATGGAAGACATTTTGTAGTGCAAATCTGCAAAATGCAAAAAGCACTACAAATGCATAGGTGTGAATCCAGCCTAAGACCTATGAATAAAAACTGACAGTTATAACCACCCTTGCAAGTGCAATATTCATTGTCCAAACCCTCTTATTGACATATTTGTTGGACAGCATGGTCCCATACAGGAAATGCAAAAATAACATATTTACTGGAAGGATTAAAAATGCTGTTAGAGGAGACGCAAAAAAAAACCCCTCAAAAACTGCTGTGTTATTGATAGTGAGAGACTACATCACATTTCTCATTTTTTTCTTTAGTCCAAAGTTATATTTTATGTGAGAGGTAAAGAGCTTGCTCTAATCTGGCAGCCTTTGACTTGTTGCAGTGAAATCGGCAAAACACTGCTTTTACGGTATATATTCAGGATATTATTCCTCGGAATATGAATACATGTATACTTACAGCACAAGATCTTTATGGACATAGTGTGAGTCTGGTTTTCTGATTGAATAAACGATCGCATTCCAATGACGAAGATGTTCCCGAAGCAGGTAATGCAGGCTATCACCCAGACAAAGACTCGGAGGATGGTGTTGGCCAGGAGGTTTTCAAATGATGAGATACCGTCTGTAAGTGGTGTACATACCCGCACGTGAGGTGCATAAGAACAATATCTAAATTTTTTAAAATATCTTTAAAAAAAAAAAGAAAGCATCATTTTAAAATTGGAAAAAAAGGAGACTCCCTTAAAAAAAATTAACAAATTGATTTACCGTATACAGCACATATATTTATATCTGACACACATTATTTTTGGTCTGGTGGATTAACAGAGAAGCTTAAATTATATCCATAAAATCATAAAACCTGGTAACAAATATTAAAACATATTGATAATGTAATATAGAATTTTGTGTATGCAGCTGCGCAAATGGAAAAGGAAATCTCTACATATGCAGAAAATGGATCTAATGAAATCCTTGCCTAGTCCAGGGCTACACATTCTTAGAAGGAAAATTATTGTATTATCTTTTCAAAGTTGTGCTTTACCAAATTAGTGAAAAGGTTTATTTACTGGGCACAGAAAATAATGATTTCTCTTTTATAACAAGTCCTAAATGGTAGACATACTTTTGAATGTAGCTAGCTGTAAAGTCAGCGGACCACTATATTATCTATAGTTCCACTGTAACTCACTGTGAGCAGGCAGGCTTTTTATTGCAGAGGAGATGTGCAATGTTTCTTCTACAATAAACTATATCTCAGTAAACAATAATGTGCTGCACTTTAATAAAGATGAAAAACACCACCGTGCTAGATAGCAGGGTAGAGAAAGTCCACATTACAAATCACAAAGATCCCAATGTATAAAATGTCCAAATAAAATGACAAAGTCTACTTAAAGACAATAAAGTGTATTCCACGCCAAGTGAGTCAACCTCCACCACATATATTTTATGTGAGGCTTGCTAGAACTACATGACCTTCAGATTATAGAAAGGTCATGTATGGCATATGTTGTGTTGCAAATCCACCACAATGGCACTCTTTAGTAACCACCCACTGGTTGCAGGCTGGACACAAGTCCACTTTAGACACTCCGCTGTATACAAACGTGGCCCAAAATGCACTCCCAATTTCCTGACATATGGCATCGCTAGCAATGTAGTCAAATTCCACCTCTGGGGATGCTTGCCCTTTGAGAGCATCATTTTTGATGAAATAAGTCACGGTGGAGCTACGCTGATGTCGTCTCTCACTGGAAGAGTCCCCAGGGTGGAATTTGGTTGACTTGTGTATAAAGCAGTGTTTTATTTCCTGCTCATGTGAGTCCAATTTCTGTTTTTTTAAATAAAATTCCTGGCAGGTTTACACTATGTGCAGAATGGGTCTCCTTCTCTTTTTTTCTCTGAATGTAGTCACGTGGGGGACTTGAAGCAAGCATGGTAGATTGCTAGCAGTACCATATGTAAGGAATTTGTGAGTGCTTTTTAGGCCATGTTTGTATACAGTGTCCAAAGTGTACCCGTGTCTAGCCTGCAACCAGAGGGCAGTTCCTGAAGAGTGCCATTGTGGTGCACCTGCTTAACAACATAAGCCATACAGGACCTTCCTATAATCTGAAGGTCATGTAAAAAAGGTCACGAAAAATTGCAGATTTTGTGGGTGGGTCTGTTTTCCAGGGCTCAGTGGGTGGAGTCGTGATGTCAGTAGACTCCCCGTCCACCTCTACACTACATTTTCTACTGTATATTTCTTACACTGAACTTCTGCTATGATCACTAACATCCAGTCAAAACCCAGAAAAGTCCCACATGACTTCAGCATGCCAAATCATGCTGAGGTGTGGAACAGCCAATCCTTGCAGAGCTGCTGAAGAAAGGAGTGGGGGTGGGAATTAAAAAATAATGCATGTCTTAGGCTAGTGCACGAGATATGTAAATCGCCTGTCAATCACAGCAAGGGGGAAGAACAGACAACGTTTTCACAGTTTGTCCGTTTTATTTCACTGAAAAAAGATATGAGGATTTCTCAGAGCTGGATTAACTCTTTGTGGCAAGACTGGGCACAGCTGATCTGAAATTCCATACTCTATATTGTGCCAGACAAAAAAATAAATAAATTTGGGTTTACATCCACTTTAATGAATGAACAAAACCACAAAACTAGGATGAACACTCAGACCTAGCTCCTATTCACTGCATTTAACCACATTTACAGATATATATAGCAATGCAAGATTTTTGAACACATACAGTAAATATAGAATTTTTGGGTACATACTGAACAGAAGGTTTTATAAGGGAAGTAGTTGGGATATTATCAAGTTAAGTGAAATTCTATCTAGAAATTCTGTAAACTAACAAACATCTTTCTGGGGTCTCCAAGGTGACTAACATTTTACATAAATCTGCACAGTTTTGTCACCTTGGGAGAATGGTCCCCCTCATTACAGATTTACAGTCATATTCAATTAAGAGTGCTGATTCTTTCATTTGGACCTGTGGTCTGCCAATAAAACTGGAAATTACCTGACATCACAAAGAGAAAGACATCTCCAGGAGCCCTGAAGCACAAATCAATCTAATATGCAAACGTCAATATCAGTTTCTGTTCCTGAAGTCATCCTTAAGCCAACCATAGATGGTTTGAATCTCAGCCGGTTCAGCAAGGACCAGCTGAGATTCGATCCATGTATGGGCAGGCTGATTGTACCCATCTATCAACTTGGACACAACCAGCAATTTGGATTTCTAGCATGTGGTTATTGCCAGTAGGGGCGGCTCCCGTGCCCCCCTCCCCTGCCGGGAGAACACAATAGCTCCACAGGAGGGATTCCCCCATCAACACTGTGTTGATGGGGGAATCAAGCTTGGAATCAAGGAAGGAAAATTGCATCATCTATGGCCTGCCTTAGTCTTACTGTTTACCACCTTATTTTTAGCCAATATCTATGCCTGATGGCCTAAATTACCAATAGAAGGTGGCACTAAGAGTGGGCGAAAAGTATACATAATAGGTGTTTGTGTTAATAAATTACAGTGCCTTTCAATAGATACATACATGTGAGTGAGATTCTTTATTGGCTGGAACATTCTTGTGCTTATATTCGGAATTTCGATTTTTTCCAGAGCTCTAAAAAAATAATTTTACATTTTTTAAATAGTTGACATCAGAAAAAAAATATAAATATTAGTGACATAGAGTTCAGTATGTATACACCTTTGAAAATGTACAGACTGTAACCTTTGAGTCACATGGGGCTAAAATGCAGCCCATTTTTTGCATACATAATAACATTTTATAGGTGCATCATTTTTCTATATTGTATTTATTCATGACTCCTTATAGCTATGGTCTCCAAACTGTGGCCCAAGGGCCAGATGCAACCCTTTGCCTGCCTTTATCTGGCCCATGGGGCACTAATCCATCTTCTGACACCAACATTACGGCATAATTCCAGTCACTGACTCCAACAATGGGATACTATTCTGTCCACTGACACTAACCATAGGGCACAACTCCTCCCAATGACACCAACTTTGGAGCACAATTGCTTCCTTTGGCACCAACGATGGGGCACTATTCTTCCTAAAGACATCAAAGATGGGGTATTGTTTACTCCCACTGATGCCAAGACATTTTCTTCTTCCCTGGCCACAATCCGGCCATCCTACAGTTCGAAGGACAATCAACTGTCCCTTTGTTTGAAAAGTCGGAAGACCCCTACCTACTGTTGTGTGTTCGCATGCAGTCAACATTTTTTCTTGCCTAATACAGCTCTAATTAATACCGTATATACTTGAGTATAAGCCGAGTTTTTCAGCACATTTTTTTGTGCTGAAAGTGCCCCCCTCGGCTTTTACTGGAGTCAAGCAATTTTCTGCAGCAAAAAATGACATTTTCCTACCCGACTTTGCGGCCCCGTATCTCGGGGCCACTTGGTGCTAGGAACCCCAAATTTGGTGGTTCCTAGCACCAAGTGGCCCCGAGTTACGGGGCCCCAAAGTCGGTTCAGAAAATGTCATTCTCTGCTGCAGAAAAGTGCTTGACATTTTCAGACCCAATTTTGGGATTTTGGGGCCTCGTATCTCAGGGCCACGTGGTGCTAAGAACCCCAAATTTGGTGTGCAAACCCAGTGGAACCAACACTACAATATATCCAATGGGGTTCCTAGCACCAAGTGGCCCCTAGATACAGGGCCCCAAAGTCGGTCAACTGTGTCCATATGCAGCAATGTCATTTCGGGACCCTTTGGGCTGCAGCTTGGGGGCATCTAGGAACGCTTAACTACCAAGTTTGAAGTTCAGGGGACCTATGGCTGCAAATGGGCACAGTGAGGCATGCAAATGGGCACAGTGAGGCTGCAAATGGGCCTTTTTTCCACTTACAGTAGCTGCGCATTTCTCACCCTAGGCTTATACTAGAGTCAATACGTTTTCCCATTTTTTTGTGGCCTCGGCTTTAATTCGGGCCGGCTTATATGCGAGTATATACAGTAATTACATTTCCAGAATACACAATATTGAAAAAAAATAAAATTACAATTCTGTACTGCATATTTTGATAAAGTGCCAGCCAGAATCTTCCTTTTTAGTTCTGCACAGAGTAGGAAGACTTAACACTTTTTTTTTCTATCTGTGACCGCATTGTGGAAATATTTCTTCACTTCCTGTTCCTGTGACACATGTACAAGGAACTGAGGGATGCAGTTGTCACTGACATAATAAAAACATTGTCAGATGTTATAATCATATTCTTCTGTTCTGAAAGGAAGTATGGGAATATTTCCCTAATAAAAACATTGAAAGCCATACAAAACTGATATGTGTGTGACAGTTACATAGTTAGTGAGGTTGAAAAAAGACACAAGTCCATCAAGTCCAACCTGTGTGTGGGCTTTTATGTCAATATTACATCATATATCCCTGTATGTTGTAGTCGTTTAGGTGCCTATCTAATAGTTGTTTGAAATTATCTATGCTTCTTGCTGAAACCACTGCTTGTGGAAGAGAATTCCGCATCCTTACCGCTCTTACAGTATAGAACCCTCTACGCAGTTTAAGGTTAAACCGCTCTTCTTCTAATTTTAGTGAATGGCCGCGTGTCTTTCACTTTCGCTCTAATTGCCTTTTCAATTTATTCAAAACAGTATTAGCCATCTTGTATCTCTGACGTTTTATAGATAAACAGGGGGTATCTAAGTGGATATGAGGGCTTCTATGAACTCCCATGATGAGCTGCCTAAACGTATCTGCCTAAACTTTTATCTGGGTAACATCAATTAGACAGCCTGAATACGTCTCGCTGTATTGTTCCACAGTAGGTTAGATGTTCATAGATTATCAGACTTTTGGCATAATTACAGACACGGCCTGCTGTTTTTGTATGCCTGGTCTGCCTATTATTAGTTCCAGACTAACACTTTGATTTGGAGTCCAAGCACTTCTAGTTGTGCCTTTGGCTCTGGCATATTCGTTTAGGATTTGCTTTTCAAAATAGTAATAAATAAAGCACCATATTATAAAATTTGATTGATTTTAACATAATTTTCTCTTAGGGCTCATGTACACGCAGACTAGGTTGACCGCTGGCCGCAGGAAAACGCAAAACGTTGCAAAATCGCAGCAAAAACACACTGCAATTTTACCACGATTTTGACACATTTTGCGGCCGGCGATTAAAACGTTCCTGGTGGAGGCAGGTTGAACCTCCCCTAACCGCAGCAGCTTCTAAACTCTTGTAAAAGCCTATATGTACATGGACACATAGAGGGTTATTTACGAAAGGCAAATCCACTTTGCACTGGAAGTGCACTTGGAAGTGCAGTCGCTTTAAATCTGAGGGGTAGATCTGAAATGAGGGGAGGCTCTTCTGATTTTATCATCCAATCATGTGCAAGCTAAAATGCTGTTTTTTATTTTCCTTGCATGTCCCCCTCGGATCTACAGTGACTTTACTTCCAAGTGCACTTTCAAGAGCCAAAAGCTCCTAAACTCAAGTTAAGAAGCTGTAGTGTACATGAGCCCTTAAGGAGGCACTTCATTCTCTTGTGATTTTCTTATTATTTCCCTTCTACCTTTTTCACTGAGTTATCCTCAAAATATATACTCAAGCGTCCAGCAAATCCATGTTGTCCTCCTGTAATATCCTGATCCATCACGAATCACGGGACCCGTGCTGCCATCTTTTTTAATTACGCCAGCGGGGAGTGCTTTCTCTTCTGGGTTGCTTAAGCCAATGATACGCATGTGCCGCAGTCATCATCAAGGGGCCGGCTGCCAGAATCAGGAGACACAGCTGCCCCCCCCCCCATGATGTACAGCAATGCATTCTCTGTACCCTGAGGCCTCATGGGATATATAATGTTAATATCCCAGGAGGTTGCAAAAGACTGGAAGTCATTCTTGCCTAGACAAGAATTCTGGGAGCGCAGTAAGGGAATAAGAAAAAAATGGTATAATAAATAAATAAGTAAATGTCCAATTGAATAGTGCAAAAAGTGCAAGTACTGTAAGTGGGGAGGGTGATGGTTTGCGTTAAGGAAGTGCATTCTTCTTAAGACATTGTGCATTCCTCTTTTGAGTATGGCTGAAAATTAAACTTGGGCTTTATGGGTAAATCAATAAGAACGCGTGCTGAGAATCTTTTACAATGTGATGTTTAAGCTATAACTATAGACTTGGCTGACACTACAGGGTGATGCTGTTCAATGCAGTGGATAGTGGAGTCCATTCCTGATGCACTCCGAGTAATTCCTGATGCTTTGTGTGAAAGATTAAACTTCATTATACAATACTTAAGAGCAGTTGGCAAAGTGTTTGCTTTTTTACCTGTATTGTGTTGTATTAAAGTAAATGCTGGCTATAGCATCTGTACAGGCATCGATTGCAATTACTGTAAATTGTGGGGGATCTGCTGAGTATGGATTTGTAACACAAGAAAAAAAATGATCTGAATGTCTAAGTATAGCACTTTGTATACTCATGCCTATTATGTTATCTCTGTATTACAGATATAAATACATTATTTCAAATTTAACAGCTATAGTTAGGAGCTTCCAGACAAAAAACATGACACTGAAAGCATTTGAGCCGTACATTCAGTACATTCAGTACATTCAGTACATTCAGTGCATTCGATGAATCGGAAACATTGGTTTGTAAAGCTACTCAAATGACAGTAATCTCTACTAACTTATGCGGCGTACACACGCTCAGACTTTCCCGCAGGATTGTCCGCCGGACCTAGTCCAGTGGACAAACCGCCGGAATTTCCAGCGGAGGTCCGCCGGACTTTCCAGCGGAGGTCCGCCGGACTTTCCAGCGGAGGTCTGCCGGACTTTCCGAACGTGTGGACTTGCCAACACACGCCCGGACTTTTCCGGCGGAAAATCCGCCGGAGTTTTGAACGGACTTGCCCACACACGGAGGAAAGTCCGTTTATTTAGAACGTGACTCCAGGTAGACGGGACTAGCGAAGGCAGTGAATGCCGCCGCGTTAGCCCCGTCACCTGGTATGGATTTAAAGGGGAATCCGTACGCCGAAAGAACGGTGTGGGGGTCCCCCCCAAATCCATCTCAGACCCTTATCCGAGCATGCAGCCGGGCCGGTCAGGAAAGGGGATGGGGACGAGCGAGCGCCCCCCCTCCTGAGCCGTACCAGGCCGTGTGCCCTCAACATGGGGGGTGCCCTGGGGAAAGGGGGGCCCTGCTGCCCCCCACCCCAAAGCACCTTGTCCCCATGTTGATGGGGACAAGGGTCTCTTCCCGACAACCCTGGCCGTTGGTTTGCGGGCGGGGGGCTTATCGGAATCCGGGAGCCCCCTTTAATAAGGGGCCCCCCAGATCCCGGCCCCCGACCCTATGTGAATGAGTATGGGGTACCCCTACCCATTCACCTAAGGAAAAAGGTGTTAATTAAAAAAAAAAAACGACACAATTTTTTAAAATATTTTATTGCACAGCTCCGGGGGGCTTCTTCCGTCTTGGGGGGTCTTCTCTCCGGACTCCTCCGCTATCTTCTGCTCTTTTACCTAGCTCTTTCACTAGCGGAGGAGCCCGGCTTTCTTCTTCGTCGCCGCCGTCGTCTAGGGGTCTTGTTCCGACTTCGGGGGTCTTCGGGGGTCTCTTCTGTTCTTCTTGCCGGTGGCCGGGGCTTCTGTTGCCGTCGTCGTTGCCGCCGCCACCTTTTGCTTCTTGTTCTTCTTTCTTTATCCGATGTTGAGACAACGCTCTCTCTGGCCATAATGGCTCAGACACGCGGTGCTGTGACTTATATAAGGACAAGGGGCGGGTCACATGCTCATGTCACATGGTGACCCCGCCCCCATATGATGTCACAGTCCCGGAGGATGCTGGGACTGTGACACACGCACATGAACTTTAATGTCATTCCAGCCTTAGTTCGCAGGGTTCAATATTGAGTTGGCCCACCCTTTGAAGCTATAACAGCTTCAACTCTTCTTTGAAGGCTGTCCACAAGGTTTAGGAGTTTGTCTATGGGAATGTTTGGCCATTCTTCCAAAGGTCAGGTTTGGAAGGTCAGACACTGATGTTAGACGAGAAGGCCTGGCTCGCAGTCTCCGCTCGAATTCATCCGAAAGGTGTTCTATGGGGGTCAAGGTCAGGACTCTGTGCAGGCCAGTCAAGTTCCTCCACCCCAAACTCCCTCATCCATGACTTTATGGACCTTGCTTTGTGCACTGGACCGAATCATTTGGTGGAGGGGGGATTATGGTGTGGGGTTGTTTTCCAAGGGTTGGGCTTAGCCCCTTAGTTCCAGTGAGGGGAACTATTAAGGTGTCAGCATACCAAGACATTATGGACAATTTCATGCTCCCCACATTGTGGGAACAATGTGGGCATGGCCCGTTTCTGTTCCAACATGACTGCGCAGCAGTGCACAAACAAGGTCCATAAAGACATGGATGAGCAGGTTTGGGTTGGAAAAACTTGACTGGCCTGCACAGAGCCCTGACCTCAACCTGATAGTACACATTTGGGATGAATTAGAGCAGAGACTGCGAGCCAGGCTTTCTCATCCACATCAGTGCCTGACCTCACAAATGCGCTTCTGGAGGAATGGTCAAACATTCCCATAGACACACTCCTAAACCTTGTGGACAGCCTTCCCAGAAGAGTTGAAGTTGTTATAGCTGCAAAGGGTGGGCCAAAGTGATTGTAAAGTCTTGTTTAAAAAAAAAAAATAACAAACATGTTATGCTTACCTGTTTTTTTGCAGTGGTTTTACATAGAACAGCCCAGATCCTCTTCTTCTAGGGTCCATCTTCTGTGCTCCTGGCTTCTCCCTCCTGATGAGTGCCCCCACAGCAAGCAGCATGCTATGGGGGCACCCAAGCCGAGCTGCAGCTCTGTGTGTCAATTCAGACATGGAGCTGCTGTTCGGCCCCACCCCCTCTCTCTCCTGATTGGCTAACTGACTTTGATTGACAGCCACAATAGCCAATGGCGCTGCTGTGCCTCAGCCAATCAGGAGGGAGAGTCCCGGATGGCCGAGGGACTCGTGAATATTGCTGGACAGAGATGGGGCTCAGGTAAGTATTAGGGGGTGCTGGGGCAGCTGCTACACACAGAAGGATTTTTATCTTAAAGCGGGATTCCACCCTAAAGTGGAACTCCCGATTTTCGGAACCCTCCCCCCCTCCGGTGTCACATTTGGCACCTTTCAGGGGGGAGGGGGGTGCAGATACCTGTCTAAGACAGGTATTTGCACCCACTTCCGGGCATAAACTCCCACGGGAGTTTACGCAGCTTCCTGTCCTGGCGCGCTGTCTGCCGGGACACACACGTGTCCCAGCAGACAGCGCTGAAGATTCTCATTGCGCCGCGCGACTCGCGCATGCGCAGTAGGGAATCGGGAAGTGAAGCCACTTCCTGATTCCCTCACCGAGAATGGCGCCGGCTACAGCAGAGAGCCGAGCGATCGAGCGGCCTCTGCTACCGACATCCCTGGACCCTGTGACAGGTAAGTGTCCATTTTTTAAAAGCTGCTGGCTTTTAAAAAAAAAATTTCTGTACAGTCCCGCTTTAATGCATAAAATGCATTAAGATTAAAAAAAACTTCTGCCTTTACAACTCCTTTAATATTAAACCCTACAGACTAATGCCCTGTACACACGATCGATCAGACATTGCGACAACAAAATCCATGTTTTTTTTCCGACGGATGTTGGCTCAAACTTGTCTTGCATACACACGGTCACACAACGTTGGTCGGAAATTCCGAAAATCAAGAACGCGGTGACGTACAACACGTACGACGAGCCAAGAAAAATTAAGTTCAATAGCTAGCCACTCTTCTGCTTGATTCCAAGCATGCGTGGAACTTTGTGCGTCAGAATTGTGTACACACGATCGGAATTTACGAGAACGGATTTTGTTGTCGGAAAATTTGAGAACCAGATCTCAAATTTTGCGTGACGGAAATTCCGATGGAAAATGTCCGATGGAGCCTACACACGGTCAGAATTTCCAACAACAAGCTCCGATCGCACATTTTACATCGGAAAGTTTGATCGTGTGTACGTGGCATTAGACTGGGATGCTATTAAATTTCATGTGCGTGTAAAGGTAGGCCTCTCAATACTTTTTGGTAATATAATGTATATGTGTATGTGAGATCTTAGATTGTAAGCTTCTTGAGTGCAGGGATTAATGTGAATGTATAATATGCAATGTGCTGTATACATGTTTGGTGCTATATAAATACCTGTAATAATATTATTACTGAAGATAGATTATCTATCCAACTGTTCTTATTTAAAAAAAAATTCCAGGTATGAATACTTTTTATGGCGGGGCGGTGACTTAACACTCTCTACCTTTTTCAATCAGAGAACGCTTTGCATTCATGCAGAGAATGCAAATCATTCTCTGAATGGCGCCCATGCTGAGTGGCCGACTTAAGCCCCATACACACGGTCGGACAATCCGCAGACCAGGTCGGTCGGATCCTGTCCGTCATACTTTGTCTGATGTTGGTTTTGCATACACACGGTCGGACAAAGTTGTCGGAAAATCCGATCATTCTGAACGTGGTGACGTTTGTTGCCTACGACGGGACTACGTAGAGGCTAGTAGCCAATAGCTTTGGTCTTGTAATGTGATCTGAGCATGCGTAGCACTTTGTCCGGTCGGACAACCGTACACACGATCGGATTTGGTGTGATCGGACCGGGTTGTCGGCAAATCTATCCAGCAGGAGATAAGACTTTGTCCGTCGGGCAATCCGACGTACACTGTCCGATGGTGCATACACACGGTCTGATTTTTCAACAACATTGTCCGATCGGACAGAATCCATGAAAAAGTCCGACCGTGTGTATGGGGCTTTACTGTGTTCAGATTGCAGCAGCGCAGCCACTCGGCGCGGGACACGGAAGCAAGTTGAGATCACTGGAGTGTTTTAATACATAGTTACATTGGTCCAAGAAGGACCATTGCAACTATATATAAAATATCAATACCTGTAATTCTTCTATAAGCAGATGCAAATGCTAAGAAGAGTATAAGCCTGAAATGCAATACTTGGCTTCTGAGAGTTTAGTTTGTTGTTACAGAAATTAATCTGCATGCACCACAATTTAAAAAATAGTCACACGGATTGATACAGGTTATCAGTTTTTGTTGTGGCATTTCATTTACATAGAAATAGGAAAGCGACCTTATCTCTGACATTTCTGACTGATTTGTGAGAACATTTACATAGAAATTCAATTTTCTAAGGCTGTGCCTTCAACTCTACAAAATACATTTCCTCATTGTGAAAAATAAAGTGTCCTGAGCTGTAATGCAAGGTATGGGTCCTAGGGTCATTAACATGATGTGCCAAGATCTAACAAGGTCATCATTATCCACAAGGATCAGTCAGGAGTGTGCTAAGGGAGAACGAAAGAGAGTTTTTGTGCAACTCAGATCAGACGTAATTTTTCTCAAAGAGATTAATATATAAGGCTTATTATTACTGCGGCGCAATTACTGGGGCATTGGTTGCCAGGTCGTGTACATTTTTCCAGCCCTCACCTCAGGGCTGGGACAAGGGGTGGGCAGGAGGGGCGGCTGCCCCTGGCGCAATGGTTTATTGCAGGGGGGCACCCTGACCCTAACCCTTAGGGAAAGGGGGGCACAGTTTGGCATCTTTGCCCTGGGCGCTGGGTGACCTTGTCCCGTCACTGCCTCACCTTGACCATCTTTACATCAGTAGTGTAGCTGGAGCCTACTGGGCTGTATCTAGTCCGTGGGGCCTACATGTAATTGTACATGAAACCGCTAATAACTCCTCCATCCTCATTCTACAAAACATTACCATAGGCCAGCGGTCTCAAACTGGCGGCCCTGTTGTAAAACTACAAGTCCCACGAGGCATTGAAAGGCCGACAGCTACAAGCATGACTCCCACAGGCAGAGGCATGATTGGACTTATAGTTTTGCAACATCTGGAGTTTGAGTCTCAGTTTGAGACCCCTGCCATAGGCAGTGCTTGCTGTGTTTACACAGAGTTAAAGTGTAACTATAGTCAAAACTTTTTTAAAATTTTGGGTAGAGAAAGAGAGTTATAACCCCTGCCAGGTGTTTTCTTTTGCCATATGTGTCCTATAGGGGATATTTCTCTTCACTTCCTATGTCATAGCCAAAACAGGAATCAAGAGGAAAGTCCTCCAAAGGGAATCTTGAGATTTTACTAGGGTCACCAGAATTAGTGTCCCCATTGGAAGATTTCCCCTTTGTTACTGTTCTGGTGTCAACCAGAAATGTGGAATCTTCTTTTACTTTCACATTCGAATGATAAAGGTAAACAGGACCAAGAGAGAGGGTGAGTCTTCCCAACGGGGCACAGACAGCATAAAAAAACTGACAGGTGTTCTAATCACTCTCCACTCTACAGTGAGGGAAAAAATATTTGATCCCCTTGCTGATTTTGGACGTTTTCCCACTAACAAAGAAATGATCGCTCTATAATTTTTATTTTAACAGTGAGAGACAGAATAACAACATAAATATACAGAAAAACACATTTCAAAAAAGTTATACATTTATTTGCATTTTAATGAGTGAAATAAGTATTTGATCCCCTATCAATTGTATCCAAAACTAAAAAAAAAATGTGTTGTCTTTAGTTACACTTTATTATCACCTCCATACATAGTATATAAAGTAATAACAAAAAGAGAAAAAAAGAGAAAGATTTTGTTTTACTTACAGTGACTGAATATGTGGTAACGTTTCAAACTGTTCAGTATGAAGTGATAATGGATTACAACTGAGATTACTGCAATAAAAACATAATAAAACAAAGCTGTAAAAAGTCAAGCGTGCTTATGAAAACACTTTACTGCACTTACACTTACGTTTTACTGCACTACAGCTAATAGACTGGGATAACTTTGTACTGTTCTTATAATAATTCAATGTGTATATATTATCTTCATTCCAAACCCCCACCCCCCAAACAAATTACTTAAAGTGATTTTAAACAATCACCTTGGAAAACAACCTATTCAGTTTAAAATAGAAATGAAAGGCAAAGCATTTGTGTATAGATATAAAAAAAAACATTATAAATACCTTTTTTCCCTTTTTTATAAGTGATCACATTCCCTCTGTTCTCAGTTACTTAAGAGCTGGGGGAGGAGAAGCGTCAGTACACTGAGCTTCCCAGTGAATGGCTGTGTAGTGGGGGTGTGTCAGGACAAGTCTGATCATTGGGGGAGCGTACACTGAGTTCCCAGCATAGCTAGAGAACTGACCACTGTGTGCTCTCCTGCTTAGCATAGTCAGTTTTTAATAGAAAAACAAGGGGACTGACAGGAACACCAGGGATTTCAAAGGAAGCAATACAAAGAGAACAGGATGCTTTCTCATACAAATACATGGTACAGCAAGTACATATTAGGAATATGACATTTTGGGGTAACAAACGCTTTAACTTTACTTAATATATATCAAATCTTTATTGCCCCATAGCAAAAAGAAAAAAGAAAATACTAGATGGTGGGCAGACCTGGAAAAGCAAAAGACTCAATAAGGATTGTCTCCAAAATTCCCTCAAAAAAGCAGAAAGTAAAATATATTTAAGTTGTAAAAACAATAAACACCACGTACAAGCCATACAACTAACAACATTTCTTAACTATTACCAAGTATCTCTTATTAATTATTAAATGAAATCTAAAGCAAAACGTTTTAATATTTCATTTTGGATTTAGCATGGAAGAGTTATAACCCTTGTCAGATTTGTTGGCTTTGTTTTATTTTGACCCATTGGTGATATTTCTCTTCACTTCCTGTCCTGTACATACAACAGGAAGTGAGAGTAAACCTCCTCCAAAGTGAGCGAAATCCCCTCTTAGACAGTTGTTACCAGGAAAAGTGTTGAAAATGTTCCTTCTATTCCTGTTATGGATTCAAATTCTGGATTTTCCGTCACTTTCAGTCCCAGTGACAATGGTCGCCAGGACAAATAGAGGGGACAAATTCCCTTAGCAAGGCTTATGATCCATCTGTTACTGACACATATTGCAATAAGGCAACCTAGGTTTGGAACAAACTTTGACTTTTGGGGTGCTGGGAGGAACTCCTGAACTTTTGCCTGTTCAGACCTGGTATGATTCAGGAGGGGGGGGCACTCTCATCCTCCCCTTCCTTTCCAGTCAGGCTACATGTTTGGATTAAGGGTCTGGTCATGGATTTTTTGGGAGACCTCACGTTTTTTTTTTTTTTTTTTTTTTTTGCGTGGAGTCCCCCTTTAAAATCTGTACCAAACTGAAAAGGGTCTGGTATAGATTTCCTGGAGGACATTACTGATTTTTTTTTTTTTTTGCATGAAATATCAGACTCAAAGGGTCTGGTGTACATTTTGGGAGGGACTCTAGCCAATTTTTTACAAAGAAAAAAAAAAGTGATACAGTCTAAATTGCCGGAAAATTGCATTAATTTGCCAGCGTCTTAAAAAAAAAAAAAAAACAGCAACAAAACACCCAAAAAACAGCATACAGAGTCCTCCAAAGGTCCCCAAAAATACATAGCAGACCCTTGGAGCGATCTGTGTGCTTTCTTTTTAAAGAAGCTGGCAATGAATGTTATTTGCTGCCAATTTCAAACACATTTTTCCTTTGTAAATGTCAGTGCTGCTGCAACACTACGCATGCATCACAGAGATGAACATCACAGGCAGGGTTAGGGCACCCCCAATCATGTTATTTAAAGGAATTAGGCATTTTTAATGTTTCACTTCAAGCATTTACAAATTCACTGCTTCTGGCCAAATGGAATCTTATGTTTTTTTTTTTGCATTTGTATATGTTCCCCAGGGCAGTGCCCACCCCTCTTCCACACATGCTCATTTTTTGACACCCCTTGCCTTGCCCAGAGAATGAACATTGTTCATTTGACAGATTCAACTCCTATTAATTTCAATGGGGTTCAGGTTTGGCATTGAACTTCAAGTTTGCCAAACCCTGCCCAATCTGAACACAGGGCAGTTTGGCCCACCCCTAATTGTAATAATATATTGTTTGTGAATAAATATATATATCTTTTAATTTTACAAATTTACTATTATTTTTTGTTAAACATATGTGTTTATGTATGTTGGGAGAAATAATACATAAAAACCTGACAGGATACAAACCCTTACACTATCCAAAACAAAACAAAACAAAAAGGTTTTGGCTTTAGATATGCTTTAAATGTTTTGAACTACTGCACCCGATTCTACGAATCCAAGCCACATTCAGATAACATTTATAAGTGTAATTTAAAGTGAATCCATTGTCAAGAAAAAAAAAGGCAGAGGTAGAAGTTCATCAAATTGATGAATGCTTTTTTCAGGTCTATCAATATAACGACTAATGTTACAACAGGGGAAAAGGTTAGAACGTCTCTAAAGCCTCATGCACATGATCGGACTTTGTACAAACTTTCCCGTGGATTTTTGTACAAAGGGCGTTGGCCGTGAACTTGTATTGCACACACAAACGGCAGGACTTTTTCAGCCAACTTTCACCAAATCACGTGTTTTTTCTGCTCTTTACCGCCACCTTTGGTCAACTTCTGTATTGTTGTCTGATCTTTTGCATTGGTTCTGAGCATGCGTGTGTGTACTTTGTACAAAAGTCCTATGGTTTTCTGTACACACGATCGGACTTTGCTCCATCGAACTTTTGTTGCCGGAAAGTTTGTCCATTCGCACAGCCAACAAAAGTCCGATGGAGCGTACACAAATCGCCTTAAAACAGCTAATTTGCATGTTTGTTGTCAAAAAGTCCGATTGTGTGTATGGGCCTTTACATCTTTGTTGCTGTCTAAAGGCCCGTACACACGATCAGACTTTTTGACAACAAACATGAAAATTAGCTGTTTTGTGGCAACATCCGACCGTGTGTACGCTCCATCGGACAAACTTTTTCGCTTTTCATCTGACTTTTGTTGGCTGTGCTAACGAACTTTCTGGCAACAAAAGTCCGATGGAGCAAAGTCCGATCGTGTGTACACAAAACCATCAGACTTTTGTACAAAGTACAAACACGCATGCTCAGAACCAATGCAAAAGATCAGACAACAATACAGAAGTTGACCAAAGGTGGCGCTGGAGTAATTGAATGTACTCTTTTGAAGTGTCGTCAGTACGTTGAAACGTCACTACGTTCGTGTTTGTTGCCTAAAAAGTCAGATCGTGTGTATGCAATACAAACTTGCGGCCAACGCTCTTTGTACAAAAATCCACGGGAAAGTTTGTACAAAGTCCGATCGTGTGTATGAGGCTTAAGTCTCCGTTGAGGACATCTCCCCATACTTTCTTCTTCAGGGACAATGATAACTGTGACAGTTCCTGAGAATACATTTCTTTTACAGGGACAAAGATAGTAAGCAAGACCTGAAAGAGATTCTTATTCTTCCCCATTCCATCCAAAACAAAAGTTTTGTCTAGAGTTTCAAGTCTATTCATTTCAGTTTTACAAAACCTGACTCTGCATTTGCAATAGTCACAAATTAGGGCGACAACCCTAATAAATTTGATTAATAGTGGTGGTAATTTAACCAATAGTCACAGAATTAGCTGATTTTTCAGAATTTATAATTTAGAAATAATAAGTAGAAATATTAAACTTTATTCAGGTCTGCCTCCCTATGATCTTTCCAGTCTTGTAATGGATTCGCTTTAAATCAGAATATATAACAATGGAAGTGTACTATTTCTACTTACAGTTTTTGCAAATGTTTAAGCTCCTTAAAGCTGGAGAGTGGCACTTCTGTGATTAAATTATTGGACAAGTCTCTGTAAGTAACAAGTAAAAATAAAAGAGCTATTTTAATAACTATTCAAGTGCTCCGTTTGTTGGATTGAATTAATAATGCTTTACAAAATGACACATTTATTTTAGTACCTTTTTAAATGGACAGAGAACCTTTTCCTCAGATTTGTGAGAATGAACAAAGAACTGGGCAAGATAGAAGAACCAATGCTGGCTTTTAAAAGGTACATGAAACTTGGGCTGTCATCTTTGTACTGGATTCAATTAGTGCTGGGACAGTATCATCCAGTGACTAGGGCAAAGATGCCAAATTGTGCCCCCCCCCCATTATGTGCAAGCCTATTAGGAGTAGGGGAGAGAGAGCACAGCCCGCACCTCCTCCGTCTCTCTCCTCCTCTCCTTGCTGCTTCCAGCACTGGACTAATAGAAGTAGTGATGCCCCCATCACTACTCATGTCAGCCTTATAGTAGAAGGAATTTGCAGCACCCCATCCTTATAATACATGTTGTGCCCAGGGCAGCCATCCCTTCTGCTCACCCCTTGTCCTGGCCCTGGACAGCACAATGTTTACTCCACACTGCAGCCTAATTTTTAAATGTTGCCTAATTTTTAAAATGTTGTCTGTCAGAGTATTCGCTTTATAACGCTACACCAAACACTGTGTGATAGGTGGAGAGGCCAGTCAGGACACCTTGATTTGTCCGCAGCAGTATGCCCATGGTAAGGCCATAGTGCTGCTGTATAATTGGATTTCTTCATAAAGGGCTTAAAGGGTTAGTTTAATATTATTTTCCAAAAACATTGCATTACAGTGTCCTTAGTACATTAATATGCAGTCCTCAGTTTTGTAAAAGAATGTTTACTTTTTGAGCTGCTTATTCCCTGGGAGTTGCTCTCCCTTCTCCGTGCTACAGATGGTATGGTGTTTTCAGTGTTGCATATGCAGCCCTTGCAACTCATAAATGAGCAATCAGCTTTTTTCTCTACCCGTGCAGCTACGAGAAAAAATGGACTGAGCGTGGGTAGGAAAAGAGCCTTTTGTAGGACAGATTGGAGAGGGCAATGGAATAAGTAAGCATTCTTTTACAAAACAGAGGATTGTGTATTATTGTACTGAGGATGCTGTAATGCATAGGGATTTGTGAAAATGTCATTGAATAAGATATACCTATGCCCAACATATATAAGCTATTGGGATGCAGTGTACAGAGGGCTCATCTAGAATTTGTAGTGTTAACATGTGATCACACCACTTTAGCATCTGATGTATCATACCTATGTATAAGCTATTGAGATGCAGTGTGCAGAGGGTTCATTCAGAATTTTTACTGATTTATGGGGAAATTTACATTGACCACCAATGTAATGGTGTCATTTACACTTACCACCAGTGTAACAGGAAATTATACCTGGCTACCAATGTAACATGGGATTATACCCGTAACCAATGTAATGGAGGTATTTACACTGATCATCATTATATTGGGGGCATTAGTTGACAGTGTAAATGCAAATGTTACATGCTTGGACAGTGTAGAGATGTAACATTTTGAAGCCATGGGAAAAAATGTTCTTTCCCTGTTTTTTTCTAGAAATTCTAGAAATAAAAAATTCACAGTGTGATTTACATAATTTGCTGTATAATGGCATGATGCAGTATATTGTGCTGTTGCAGTGCAATGTGATATAATTATATGACAGCGACATATTAGGTGCAATTCAGTAAGATGCCAAAGCTATTTTAACTAGGTACCATTTAATTTCATGATCATTTGTATTGTGGAAATTTGGTGTGGATTTTTTGTGGGAAATTAGCACTTTCTAATTATTTTATCCCACAATCAAACGAGCTATAACACATATGTTACCTGTCATTACCACAGTGTTAATTTTGATGTCAAATTTCAAATTCGTTTTAGTCGTAGTCTTTTGACCAAAATGCCATTTTAGTTTTAGTCGTATTTTACTCACCTGAATTGTTTTCATTTTATTCGCATTTTAGACTACTAAAATCTCCTGTACATTTTAGTTGACTAAAATCTAATCAGTTTAGTTAAATTGTAATACATTATTTAATATACTCCTGGAGTAAAACTCTAATAACATGTTACTATTTATGGTATTAAGGTTTGAACACGCACTACAGACACAGCCATTGCGCCATTGCGATATATATAACGTCTTTATAAATAAAACCAGGTTTCATAAACAAAGAAAAAAATATTACTTTTTGACAAACAGAAGTGCAACTTTAAAATATAAAAAACCTCCAAAAAATTTAAACTCTATTGGCTGTAATGCCATTGCACATATTACCTCAATATATTACAAACATTAAATATTAAGAAAAAAAAATAATAAAAACCTTTTTCTTATTTTTTTATTTTTTTTTTGCAGCTTAGTAGATGCCCCCTACTTATTCTTATATGGTAGTGCAATAGTGCAATACATGTTTAAACTTTAATGTGCTATTATTATAGGCTAGGGATGGAATTGTGTTGCCGATTTAGAAAAGGCCAGCAGAGAGCACCAAAGAGATAGCATGAATGAGTGTGATATGTGGAACTGCATAAGAAAGGGAAAGAAGTGATGGGAACCTGTGTCTCTCAGCCAATACAGCTTGCAGATAGAGTTAGGGGGCTAAGGCTTTAACAGACAGGTGGAGCTCTGAGGAAAGCGTAAGTTCAGGTGGGTAAATGTTTGCCCCTCACATTTTCGTCTCTGTTTTCGTTCCATGAAAAATGGAATTGATTTTCGTCACATAGTTTTCGTCAATTGACTTAATTCTAATTTTACATTTGCGTTGTTTTCGTCACTAAAAACATGCAGCTGATAAAAACTATGACAAACATATTTTTGTTGACAAAATTAACACTGCATTACCATAGTAATTATTGGGGCCTAAATACCATTATTGCACAGGGGCCCCTTGCTGGCTTTGTCAACCACTGACCTGAACTTAATTATTTGGAAGGGTGTCCACATGTGTTTGCCCATCTTGTGTAGAAGACATTGTCAGTTGGTTAAAATCTGCACCATCTACCAAATACTAAATATATAATTTTTTGGTGGACAGAACCTTTTAGGCTGAGTGTACATGGGAGAATGAAGCTGTATCATAGTCCATCCTGAGGGATAAATGCAGCTTCATGTTAATGATCTCATCTAATGCCGCATACACACAGACTTTCTGATGGCAAATGTGCAATCAGAGCTTGTTGTTGGAAATTCCGACCGTGTGTATGCACCATCGGACAGTTTCCATCGGAATTCCCGTCGCCCAAAATTTGAGATCTGGTTCTCAAATTTTCAGAAAACAAAATCCGTCTGCGTAAATTCCGATCGCGTGTAGACAATTCCGACGCACACGCATGCTCGGAATCAAGCAGAAGAGTACCACTGGCTATTAAACTTAATTTTTCTCAGCTCGTCGTATGTGTAGTACGTCACCGCGTTCTTGACATCGAAATTTCCGACAAACTTTGTGCGACCGCGTGTGTGCAAGACAAGTTTGAGCCAACATCCGTCGGAAAAAAAACATGGGATTTTGTTGTCGGAATGTCCAATCGTGTATTAGTGTGAAGAAAGGTTATACACATGGCTGTTACAGTGGATGAAAACAACTTTGAAAGGACACTAGATGTGTAGAGCTGCAAGTAAAAATATCTGCATGTCATATGTTTGTCATGGACCACATAAGACAATGGTAACTTACATTTCTGCTAAACTTCTTAAAGATGAAAATATGTTTTCTGTCACTAAGCTGATCTGGTTCCCACGTAAGAACCTAAATTGAAAATATATCATGCATGATTAATAAAACATAACATTATGCAAATTATACACTGACAGAAGCTTTACAGTATGCCACCAAACCAGGAAACCAATAAACAAATAAACCAATAAACCAATAAACCAAGACAAAAGGGGGGACAAAAAGCAATGCCACCCAAAAAAGATTCTTTAGTTTTGGTTTGAGTTGGCATTTTGTTCTTTTTGTTAGATCTCCTCTGTTGTCAACTGTCCTAAAAACATGAATTCTCAGCACTTTTAGCCAGGCAAGTTGGCACCAGCTTACGTGTCCACAATAAACTTCTACTGTATGTGAGAACACTGGTAGTACAGAGACTGTGGCTACACATATCCCAGTTTCTCAGCCAGGCTCAGAGTATGTCATGGCTGGTTCAGGTTGGTGGAAGTTTTGTTTGCCAGGCTCCTTGACAATAAAGAATCAGGCCCTGCCCACTCAATCCAAGTGAAGATCTTTTTTTCAGTTGGAGGATCACTATACCTTATATTACACCTGGATTGCATGTACACATGCTAATAGCATACACACCTACATATGCAACTTCCTCCTTCACCCATCAATACCAATGCAAATATGTGGATATTTGGCATTTATATACAGTGCCTTGAAAAAGTATTCAGACCCCTTCTAAATTTTGTCATGTTACAACCAAAATTGTAAATGGATTTTATTGGGATTTTATGTGATAGACCAACACAAAGTGACAAATAATTGTGAAGTGGAAGGAAAATGATAACTGGTTTTCAAAATGTTTTATACATAAATATGTGAAAAGTGAGGCGTGCATTTGTATTCAGCCCCCCTGAGTCAATACTTTGCAGAATCACCTTTTGTTGCAATTACAGCTGCAAGTCTTTTTGGGGATGTCTCATGCCAGCTTTGCACATCTAAAAAGTGAAATTTTTGCCCATTCTTCTTTGCAAAATAGCTCAAGCTCTGTCAGATTGGATGGAGAGCCTCTGTGAACAGCAATTTTCAAGTCTTGCCACAGATTCTCAATTGGATTTAGGCCTGGACTTTGACTGGGCCATTCTAACACAGAATATGCTTTGATCTAAACCATTCCATTGTAGCTGTGGCTGCATGTTTAGGGTTGTTGTCTCGCTGGAAGGTGAACCTCCACCCCAGTCTCAAGTCTTTTGGAGACTCTAACAATTTTTCTTCTAAGATTGCCCTGTAATTGGCTCCATCCATCTTCCCATTAACTCTGATCAGCTTCCCTGTCCCTGCTGAAGAAAAGCATCCCCACAACATGATGCCTCCACCACCATGTTTCACTCTGGGGGTGGTGATGTGCAGTGTTAGTTATAGTGTTTTGCTTTTAGGCCAAAAAGTTCAATTTTGGTCTCGTCTGACCAGAGCACCCTCTTCCACATGTTTGCTGTGTCCCCCACATGGCTTCTTGCAAACTGCAAATGGGGCTTATTGTGGCTTTCTTTCAACAATGGCTTTCTTCTTGCCACTCTTTCATAAAGGCCAGATTTGTGGAGTGCATGACTAATAGTTGTCCTGTGGACAGATTCTCCTACCTGAGCTGTGGATCTCTGCAGATCCTCCAGAGTTACCATGGACCTCTTGGCTACTTCTCTGATTAATGCTCTCCTTGCACGGCCTGTCAGTTTAGGTGGACGGCCATGTATTGATAGGTTTGCAGTTGTGCCATACTCTTTCCATTTTTGGATGATCTATTGAACAGTGCTCCATGAGATGTTCAAAGCTTGGGATATTTGTTATAACCTTATCCTGCTTTAAACTGGGTAGGGATGATTCCTGGGGGAAATGGACCCAGGAATCATCGACAGCAGGGTGACTGTTGGACTAGCCTGGATGCCAGAAATACACATAGAATTACAAGAGGTAAATTGGTCTTAGAGCTACTTGTAAACCATCAGGGCACTAGGATCTCTGAACTCAAAATTATCATGGCCAATACAGTGCTAAAACCTAATGTATTGTACGGGAGGATGACACCTGACACCTGGAAAAGTAGGCCATTTTTCTTGACATGTTTTTTTTTAATCACCATTACTTTGTTCGTTTGCCTGTCATAGTCTTAGACAACATACAAGTTTTAACTCCAATTTGGAAGGCCACATACATTTTTTGTGTACACAACCTGACAGCTGTGTACTGCAGCATATTTATATTCGCTCAGTTACGTTCATTTTAATTGTTTTCTGCTCTGATAATTTCAGGAAACTTTTACATATTTATACATGAATACATTTGAAATCCCTTTCACAAAAAAATGTTTGTATAATTAATGTATACTGCAAATTTAAATCTGACCCACAGTGATTAGTGTACTGAGTGTACTGTAGCCGGACAAGTCTCAGTGCTGGATGTTCAATGCTGATGGAAGACTGCTGCCTGAATAAAAGTAGATATGTAACTACGTTGCAGCAGCCAGAAATGGGGCACACATCATTAGAACTAGCTTATTTTTTCTGTGTAAATGACCAAAAACACACTTTCTGCTGCAGTTCAGTATCATATACAGGTCTTGGTTCTCCCCCAGCCTCTGTAAGGCCTGATTCACACCTATGCAGGTTGCAGTTTGCACATTCCAGATGCATTTTGCATTTTTCAATACATTTTTTTGATCAATTGAAGTCTATGGAACCAAAAACAAGTCACTGCCCCTTTCCATAAAATTCACAGATGTGAACATGACCCAAACGAACTAAACAATGCATAGGTGTGAACCAGTCCTAAAAGAAGCAGCATACTGAGGAGCTCATTTCACTGTCCTTCCACTCTCCTTAGGCCGGCCATAGACGGTTCAAATCTCGGAAAGTTCAGCAGGAACCGGTTGAGATTTAAACCATGTATGTGCAGATCAACTTGGGTACAACCAGTCTGCAGGATTTACTTGCGATTGTCGCTAGCGGCTGCTAAAGATACTAGCAATAATCACTGTCTTCTCCTG